>JAOTQQ010000012.1:149446594-149492796 GCA_026546715.1 Gallinago undulata
GGAAGGGAAGGGAAGGGAAGGGAAGGGAAGGGAAGGGAAGGGAAGGGAGAGAAGAAAAAAATAAAAAAAAGCAATCTTGCCCCAGACGGTAGGTTTCATTTTTAATAATATCCTCCCAGGTTGTGATTACCATCAAACTTTGGATAGGACTCTTTTTGAATTATTCAGGGCAATTTGTACTGTAATCATATGCTTGTTAATGCAGCTGCTTACGACTTTAATTCAAAAGAGTTTTGCTTCCCTGCCCTGGAGCTGCTACCATCAAGGTCAGGGATAGTCTCTGGGAAACAATCTGTTTCTCAACGCTGTGCCGAAAACAGCAAGATGCTCTGTAACTTGCTGTTCTGAAAATGATCAGCAGAGACCATGTAGCAAGAAATGGGCTAACGTCAAAGGACACCTCTCCCCTGTTCAGTAATGTTAGGGCATTTGCCTGATTGGATCATTATGGATTTTATTTTGAATGAAAGACTCGAGTTATAATCAAACAGGCTGGAGTACAGCTTGGCTTAGTATCTACCACCCTGGCAAGGATGAAGGCCATGCTTTTGGCTGTCACTCATTCGAAATATAATCCCTCCATTATACCCTCCCAAAGTAGGCTATATCTTTCCTTCTCTGTAGAGTCAAGAAAAAGTGACCTTAGGATGAGAATCCAAGCTTGATTCTACCTTTGTCCTTTTTATTTGCTCGTCTTCAGGACAAGAACTAAGCTGAAATATTTTCTAATGGGGAAAATACATCAAAATATCCCATTTTTTAGGGTACATTTACCAGTTATGTGAGAAGCCCTTTTTTCTGTGTCAATAGGTTTACATCATCATCCTCACAAAATCCATAGGACATGTGAAGAAAGCATCAAAGAGATTTCAAGTCCTGGAAAAAAGGATAATTTTTTTCTGATCAGATGCATATATTATAAATTAAAGCTATTCACTTAAAGACTGATAAAATACAGGGCCTTACAGCAACTTCTTAGTTGTACATTTTACCCCTTATTTTCTCCTGCTGCAAACCACAAAAGGTTGACACAGGCAAGCTTATAAAGCCCTGCATGATATTTTGCAAATCTAAATTGTTGAGCCACACAGGGAGCAAGCCTTCCATTGAAATGTCAGCACACTGAAATTACAGTTTTAATGGGTAGCTTTCCAACAGCAGCCCTCACGTATCAATTGTGCCTCACAGCAATAAGGGACAGTGAGAAAAAAAAAACCATAATAAAATAAAATAAATCCATGTCCATTAGAGATGAAGGTCAACTGGCAGGTGACACTGAGTGATGTCTCCTAATCAAGTTTGATTCCCAGGAACTGTGCTTGTTATTGTTATTCTTACTACTTTATTGTTTCTGTTACAGAAGTAGTTAAAGGTTCTACCTGAGACTGGGGACACATCTTTTCTGGGGATGGTAGAAATTCTTAACAAATCGGCTCTGATCCCAAGAATTTACAGGCTAAGGAGATTAAGAAAGAAGCAGAAGCAGAGAAGGTGAAGTGATATCTCCCAAGCCACTGCATGACTCCAAGATAAGAACTGTGCAGCTAATGGGATTTCTGGTTTGGTGGAAAAAATGGGGAAAAAACTACCAACCCTTCACACTCCCCTCATGCACACAAACCAAAATAAATCATTTTGGGTCCAATTGTTCATGTATTTCATGATGAAACAAACTAACACAATGAAAAAAAGCAAAAGTGTTTGTAGAAAAACAAGACATGTTATTGTAGTGTTTAGGCTATTTATTTCTGTTAAAAACTAAGTTTTTGTTCACTCCAAAGCAGACACATCCTTACATAATGAAGCATTTTGATTTTTCTGAAAAACTCACTTCATTTATTATTTCAAATGCTCTGTCTAATGTGATGCCTGTAATTTCCATGTTACAAACCACATGTCACATATGCTTCCAAATAATTTTTTTAGAACCTTATTACATCTTTGGAACTCTGATGGCCTTTGATGAAAATTGCCATAAAAAACCTTTTTAATGCTTGATGTATTTATCTCATACCTAAGGATTCCCAAACAGAGCCTTGTCTTTGTAAAACTTCCACTAGCAAAAATACTAAATAAAAAACTCTTCTATTGCTTCAGGAGAGCAAAGTCAGGCTGTGTGTCTGAGTTTTATAATGATAATAAATGTACAAATAGATAGAAGAGGGTTGAGCTGGCTCAGACCTGTAGTGTCTAAATACACTGTTCTTCATATGAAGACACTCTGAGCTATTAAATTAACTGGTTTGTTGTCCCAACATCAACAGATGCTCCTGTTTATACGAAATATTGAATACATTCTGTGATTCTCATAGGTGGTTACATTGTGGCTGGTTTTAAAGGTGCTTTGCTTGCATGGGCAGAGTGCAGAGGCCACCCATAGAAGTCATGGAGGTAGGGAAGGTCTACGAGGCTGTGGGTTTTTTCTGTCTTTTGAGAATCTGATGGTATATATTTTTTTCTCTCCATCCAGTTTTCTCATGCCGCAGATTTGATGACCTCTTTTGTTCATGTCAGTGCAAAAAGCCACCAGAAATGGATCAATAAATAAACAAACAACCTTTCTACCTTCCTAGTGTATAATTTGTAGAGCCTGCACAAGAGAGGGTCAAACCTCAAACAAGTGTAATAATGGTCAAAAATGCATTTATTCTCATTGAGAACCTGATGCTTCTCTTTTTATTATTATTTTCCTTGACAATAAGAAACAGATGTATAAACAAAAAATAACCCCTAACCTCCCCCTTCCTTCCTCCCCCAAGAAAAGAAAAAGCTTTGAAAAAGACGCAGCTTTTCAGAAAACAAAGAGGAAAGAGGAACAAGAAGCTGCTGTATTGTACTTAGCATGGGAAAAGGCAGGGGGAGATCTTCTCTCTGAGCTCAGCAGTCATTTACAGGCTGGGACATTGGAAGAGGCAGTGAGATTCTGTTTAAAATGCCCGGTGTGTGGGAGCTCCCCACATTTTCAGGCACCTTTTGAGTTTGTTGGGTCTGTTCCCTGAGAAAGGGGTGGCCAAGGCTTATGTAGATAGGTAGTAAAAGGTGCAAAGAAGTAGCCATGGACCACTGGCTACCTCTCAAAATTTTAGGGGGCTTTTGCCCTCCCTTCAGTAACTCATCAAATACCCAGAACAAGGGTCAATTTTGTCTGGTGATGATGAACCATGTCTTTGGCTGTTACCGTTTCCTCCACAGCTGTGCTGTGAACCATCCATCATTTTTTTCTTGTCCTTACAGTATCAGAGAGGAGCCTAGGTAGTGCTTTAAACTGGCCGTTTGCCACCTGTTCCTAAGTAGTTGGGTGCCAACTCAGGTAAGAAGTACAAAATACAGGACTAGGGAAATTTATGCTCTTTCTGTGCATGTTCCTTGCCTTTTCTGCTGTGTTGTAACTAGCTACAACTGAAGTTTTAAGAGAGCTCTAAGTTTTACAGCATCTCATGAAAAAAGCAGGACAGGTGGAAAAAAATCTAACCCTTCTATACAAGCAATGAGACTTATAACTAAAGGAATAAATTGTACTGAAAGTGGGAGGCTGCATTGTTTAGCGCTTTGCCCAGTGGGTGCTTTTCTCAGTCTTTTCTCAAGGGGTGATTCTCAAGATTTTACCAAAGTATCTGAGAAAATTTCCCAAGTTGAAGATGAGACCTCATTTGCTGTGCTTCTTATTTGAGCCATGAGGAGGATGTGGCTATGCTTTGTCAAGACTTGTAACTCCCTGGTGCATCCCCTTGCTTTATTATATCTGTTAGCAGTAGAGCTATGTCAGTAATCAATACTTTAGTTCACTGAAAAAAACATTTTTTTGCATTGTTTCAAGGCCAACCTGCAACATTTTTTCCCCAATAGTATAACCTTCAAATAAAGAATATTTTCAATCAAATTAAATATTTCATTTTCAAGGACATGTTTCTCATTCTTTTTGATTCTACATTTAGGCAAACTTTGGGAAGAAAACTGACTGGGAAATAGAAATTTGAATTGAAAAAAATGAAAGAAAATGTTTCCCCATCTCCAAATTCCCATTTTTTTAAATTCTTTTTTCTCTTCCAGTGAAATACTGCGATCAGGAATTAAATGAACAGACTTTCATGGGTGGGCAACATAGAAATAATATCTTCAAAATAAGATCTATTTCTGTAGAAGAATTCAGTAACTAATTTACATTGCTATTAACTCCCATTAAATTTAATGACTTAAGCATTCAGATAGGAATTGTTAGCTTAAAGGTGTTTGAAAATCTCTGCCTTTGAACTTTGGTCTGTGGGTCAGAAATAGTTTTGTCTTTTTTTGGTGCTACTGCCTCCAGCAGAAAAAGGTCATTCGGGTCCTTTTTTCTACTCTCCAAATAGTGATTTGTAACTGGGATCTTTCTCCGAAGGGCATCTGGGGAAAATGCAGACAGTAAAACATGTTTTATTCATGGCTCTCCCCAACAGATAAGTTCCATTATCTTGTATTTTAACTGCCTTTTAAGCCGTTCCTACAGGTAGAAGAGTGAGTTGCATTTTCCCCTTTTCAGCCCATGAGTTACCTCAACAGCAAAAAAGGAAAAGCGAGTGCATGGGATTTCTCAGCAGGACTTTTTGGCTCCACTATTTCTCCTGATGAGGCTCATCTGTGTATGAAGGACATAAAGTGCCACCCGTGATAGGAGAACCTAATGCAACTTCATTTTCAGGTCTTGATGTCTGCTGTTGTGTATTTACACTCGTTTAATATCTGTTTTGTAGTTCAAGGCTCTTGCTGTTCAGTAATTTCTTCTGCTCTTGTTAGCAAATCACGAGTCATCTTGCCCTGTGCTGCTACATTATTCTTGTCATTCAGAGCTGTCAGAAGGTGGAAGAATGCCTCTTGCTACTTGAAACTGATTGAGTCTGCAATTAGCACAGGAGCTACAGAGTGTTTCATCACTAGGATGCTGGCTAATTTGTGAACTCAGGAAGCAGGTTGTGCTGAGTGATGGAGTAACTGGTGCTACACTGTGCAGGAGCCAAAAGTTTCATTCCCCAGGTCAGTTATGGCTTGTCAAATTTCCCAGATCTGATGCTGAGGCTGGTCACCAGAGCCTGTGACTAAAGGTACATTTTTTCCAAAGTAATCAAAGATATTGATTCCAAGTGAAGCTGTAACTTTGACAGAATGAGATGTTTGGGTGTCCTGTCATTTAGGGCTGTCTCAGATCGGGTCTGAAGGCCTACTACAAGAATTCCCAAACCTGAAATTCAAGGTCTCACTTGGCTTTCTGAGATGATGTGATTTCTTCTGCAACAAAAAGACCAGGGACTTGAATCTACTTGTTACACCAAATAGGACTTTTTCCCAGGTGCAACTATGATTATTTTTTTTTTTTTCAGTGAAAAGATACAGGAAGAGATTTAGCATCTACAAATGATGCTGGAAATGACCAGCTCTGTGTCCATTCTTTGAAGATAGTTCTAATACCACAATTTGGAGATGTAGGTGCTCAAAACAACCTGCCTGGATTCTCTGCATCGCTCATATGCTGTTCTTTGTGTCCTTTGCAATAATTGGATGTAAGCTACAACTTTCGTTGGAAAAACTGTCATTAGCAATTAGGCATAAACACATCTGATTGATTAGATATTCACCGTTGATTCTCCTTTCTCTCTCCCAAAGAGACAGCAGAAGAAATGTCTGAATCCCATAAGACCACTCAGTTATATCCTCAAGTCTTGTCTGTTTTTTTGATCAGTAGCAGAATGTCTGTATACATAAAAACTTCATAACTCAACGTAAAGGTTGACCTCTGTGTTTCTAAAGAGCTCAACATTTCACTTGGGCTTATTGATGGAGAGTGTTTCTTTTGTTTTGTCACATGCATATCTTCACTTATATGTGATACACAAATAGGTGATCTTTTCTTTCACAAATATATATATTATATAAATACCATATATAGTACTCTGGAGACATCAAAAATTTTCTCTCTGGGCCACTGAACCCACAGTGCTTCATAATGTTATCTGAACTTGAGAGAGAGACACTTCTCTGGATCCTTGCCCCAGAATAAATAATATTCTTTCGCTTTCCTTCTCACATTTTGTCTTCTCTCAAGTTATGGTTTAACCCCAGTGGACAGCTGAGCCTCACACAACCTCTCGCTCACTCACCACCCTCTGATGGAGTGGGGTTGGGGAGAGAATCAGGAGGGTAAAAGAGAGAAAACTCATGGGTTGAGATAAAGATAGTTCAATAGGACAAACAAAAGCTGTGCATGCAAAGTGAAATACGGAATTCATTCACTACTTCCCATTGGCTAGGTGTTCATCCATCACCAGGAAAACAGGACTCCACCATGCCTAATGTTTACTTGGAAAGACATAGGCTCTTGCTCCAAATGTCCTCCCCTTCCTTCTTCTATCCAAAACATAGCCTCATGCAAGCTACTAAAAAGAAATTTAACTGTATCCCAGCCAAAACCAATACATGCTGTCACCATGCTTGGTTAGTGCCCAGATTTGTTTGATAATTACTTCCTAATAAACACATTAGAAGAGAGATTATTTTAGAGAAGGTTATTTTTCTGTATAAAACACTGGTGGCAAAAGCAGATTAATTTCTCAGGATGATAATTTCCCAGCAAAACCAGGCTACATTTTAAGAATTACATGTAATTGATGCAACCATATTTTAATCTAGTTGGAACAGAACAGGTATTTGGGGAATTCAGTATCTGACAAAAAAAGGATTTGAATATTTTGAGATAGTTGTGTACGTCATAAACTTGCCACACAAAAAAGGCCAGAAAAGAGTGAAGCATTGTCACTTTCAGTGACAGTAATTAGTGCCATTCTTTTCCAATTCACAGCACTTGAACTCCTGAAGGCTGAACCTAGTTCCTATGGAAGCAAGACATGACAGAAGAAAGCACAGCCTAAAGGCCAACAGCAGTGATGGCAAATTAAAACCAGAAGACCTGAGGATCAGATAATAGGTTCTCTGTAAATAACTCAATCCAAGGAACTGGCAAATATAACTTAGATGGATTTTATTCATCTTTCCAGCATGCTTCCTATTACTGACGTTTGTTTCCAGGAGCTTTGTGTTTCTGGCTTCTCTCTCTGCTTTAAGTGTTACATTTCAAAGATTCAGAAGGACCCCTTTCTCTCCGCATGCTCATACTCGTTTCTTAACAGAGATATAATGACAAGCCACTTTTCTATGCTTAACAATTAGCTGGTTTTAAGTCAGAGCAGTTTGAGATGATGTTTGAGACAGTTTGGGCTAGGAATTTCTCCTGACTCGGTTTCTCTGCTTGCTGAAGGACACCGAGTCCCTTTGTGAGGGTTGAGCCTGGTGTGACTGCACTGTCAGCTCCCGGTAAATTCATATATATTTAAGTGCATTAAACATCTGCTGAATTAGTTCAGGGAGGATTGTTCTGTTAGGCAAGCCCTCCTGCCCTTGAGAAGCAAATCACAAGACAGCTTACGCTGTGCTCTGATACTGCGTGCAACCGGAGGCAGCATTGCTCTCCTGAGAAAGGATGGAGAAGACCCAACACTCTTATACACATTGCTGACGTTATATATCCTAGGCAGTAAAATGGAGCCCTAGCCTTGCAACACTTCTTCCCTTGTCACCAGAAACACATCCAATTAGACCCAGCTCTACGCTCCATCAGTAAAGAGCACTTCTGTTTCCCCCAAACTCCAAGTGGAAGGGAACTATGGAGGATTATATTTTCAAGGTGTTTCACTGCCTGGGAGAACCTAAATGGCACTAGGTATGTATTCAGTGGTCCAGGTTTTTTAAACCTACAAGACTACTATGTGGACTGCCAGGACACTTTTCCCTATTGCTGGCTTGATACTCCTGGAAGGCTCAAGAGAGATGCTTTATGGATATTTTTCAGGTTTGTACATGCTTATTTCTGTGTTTCATGAGACACCCAAGTTCTCTTGGAAATACTGCCCACAGTCATGTTCGAGCTGCAGCTGGCAGAGAAGTGATACCAGGGAGAGACTTGCTAGGCAGGACAGAGGTGGGGCAAAATAGGTTGTACTGTAAGTATTTACGGGCACATGGCAATCATAAAGAGTTATTTTTCATCTATATCTTACAGTAGAAAAAGTGTAAGTTGTGCAAGATGCAAAATTAACAGTTGTTTGAGTTTCCTGTTTGTGCTAGGGTAGTAGCTTGCCAGCTGTTTCCAACATCTGCACATCCTTTAACAGCTGGCAATTCAAAACCTTTTTATTTTTTTTTTTTAAATAATTAAGTATTTCCAAAAATAAATGGAAAAGCTAATGTTCTGGGTTTTCTGGTTTTGGCTTTGTTTTTTTTTTTCTATAAAAAAGCTAATTTGGGGTTTCATTCAGGACAGTCTGTAAGCGCATATGAATATTCAGTTGGTACTGCTAGGTAATTTGCTTGAAAAATTCATCATTACACCCACAAAAGACCACAAAGGAACAATTTTGGGATTCCATGAGGCTTATTATGGGATACTTAGGTGAAAAAGCAGTTGGTAAGGAAAGGAATAGACCTAGGTGATTTGGGAAGGAACAAGAACTGCAAAATAGAGTGATAAGGGGTTTGAAAGAGACCCTTTGGAAATCCCTCTGGAGCAGAGAAGGTTCCAGGGAGATCTTAGAGCCCCTCCCAGTACCTAAAGGGGGCCTACAGGAGACTTGGGGAGGGACTCTTTATCCAGGAGTGTAGTGATAGGACAAGGGGTAATGGTTTTAAACTGAAAAAGGGGAGATTTAGATTAGATATTAGGAAGAAATCCTTTCATGTGAGGGTGGTGAGACCCTGGAACAGGTTGCCCAGAGAAGTTGTGGATGACCCATCCCTGGAGGTGTTCAAGACCAGGTTGGATGGGGCTTTGAGCAACCTGGTCTGGTGGGAGGTGTCCCTGCCCAAGGCAGGGGGGCTCAGACTAGCTGACTTTTAAGGTCCCTTTCAACCCAAACCATTCTATGATTCCATGAAATATCTGTGTATGTTGCTGCACGATTCACACTGTGTCCGTTTTTGTTGCGTGCATGGGATTCAGTACAAGCAACTGATGTGAGACCATGGCCTCGAAGGGTCATCTGTCCAGCTGCCAGCAACTGGGGAGACCAAGATCCAGGGGAATTGGATCCACACTCTAAGCATGCATATGTATTTCAATATAGATATAGGTGCATATATATTTAAATAAATAAATGATCAAACTTATGAATATACCTCCTACTAACAGACCGTCATCCTGCCAAGAGAGGGCAATAGGACAAAGCTATGAGTGAGAATATGTCTGTCTGTCTAGATCCGTGTGGTCAGCCATGAATATATGAATATACAAGTTGTGTACTTGTGAAGTGCACAAGTACTTGTACTTTTAAGTGCCTTCTGGGAATATGTGCTCAGCTTCACTACTAGCTGGACCTGGGGACCTGCCTAAACTCTTTTGGGCTACTGGATTGGGGCAACTGCCTAAAAAGTACTTAGCAGACCTCCCAAGTTTCTCTCTAAAAGATTACATAGTGCACATTAGTGATCTTTCTCAAATTATCCAGTGCGTTTTGCCTGTTTCATCTTCAGTCCATTATTACCTGTCTTAAAAGAGAAAGCCCAAACTGATTCAGTATTTAAGATAAGTTTTAACAGTGCTCAACAAACTAGGAAGTCACTCTTTTTCAGGTTCTGGTTCTTTTCACATATACTAGTAAAATACTTCTCTTTTTTTGTTGGAGTATGAAATTCTGCTTTAGATCTGCTGTAGTCCCCAGATCCTTTGCAGGAAAACTTTTACTTCGCCAAGTGTTCCCCAGCTTGCATTTTGGCAATTAATTTTACCAAAACTGAGTATATATGCTGATGTAGAATAATACACAGCCACATTTTTTCAGATAATTTCTCACATTTGTCGAAACTTACTACTATGTCCTGCAATATATTAATAGTCTTTGCCACACTCATAATCAATAACCCTAATATCAGTTCCAGGCCCAGGACATTAAGGACCCACTGAGCTCTACCCCACAGAGATATCTGAAGAACCTTATTTGATACAACCCTCCACTTGCCAGTACAACTTTGTCATGTGCTCTGGACAGAAGTTTTATTTGGGTTTACCTTCCCTTAGAGTAATTTCATTTAGCTCAAATTTCTCTATCTTACTGATGGGATTGTCATATCATACAGTTACAAAGCTCCACTGAATTCAAGTATTGAAGGCTTTTCTCCCCTTCACAATGCTCCATAATGTTTCTTATCTTACCATACAAGGAGACTACATTGGCTCTTTCTTGACAAATCCATCTCCTTGTCATCCTCTGTACTTAGACATTGTCTGCTCAACGTTGCTCTATTGGATTTTTGCTAGGGATTGAATCTTTTTTTTTTTTTTCTTTATAAAGACAGGCTTTGTGCTTTTTTCTTTTCCAGCCTCCTTTTCTTCCACAAGGCCTTGAAGATCTCAGTTAATATCAGCCAACGAAATAAATTGCCAACAATTAAGTTTAACACATTCAGTTGATTTGAAAAAAGTTTAACTTATTTGACTACTCATTAATGTTCTTTTCCTATTATAATCTGAGTGTTTGTTTTACTGTATTAGTATTTATTGGACTAGTCACTGCTCACATTTGAGTTTTTTTAATGAAGACTAATAACACATAGGAAGGCAACACTCTAACATTTCTGACATTATCTGTTGACAATTTTTCCATGCCACAGAATCATCTGGGAACACTGAGCACTTCCCTTATTCTTGTCCTTACTAACGGTGCACTCGCAGAAGGTTCCCTTTTGCCCCACGATGTCTTTTGGTAAATTATCTCATTTTATCTCTGGGCATTTCATATTTTAATTGCTCTATACTCAAGTTGTAAGGAGTCAGATTGCCAGAGTGGTCTCACTATACTTTTTCTCTAATAGCTGTGTTTCACACATGCTAGATTGTGCCTTTGCTGTTCTTTCTGCTGTGCATAGTAATATATCCATAAGCTCTTGGCTGAGTCTCCCTTAGTGGCATCATATTACTTACAATTATTAGGTTATTCATCCAGGAATGGAGCAGCAGAATTAGTTGTGGAAATCTTCTTTTACTGGCACTTTCTATTCCTATGCTAGAAGCTGAGTATCAAGATACACGTAGTGATAATATTTTTTTTGTTTATGATACTTTGTCTGAAAAATGGTTACAGCTCCTTGCAGAGTGAGACATCTCAAGAGCACCCAATTTACTCAGCGATGCTAACGTCCTCATGGACCACGTAAGAGGTACGAGTCCATCACCAGGCAGGAACATGTAAATATCTCTTTTGCCTGTGTTTGTGCTGAAATTAATTAAATTCATGGAGTGGCTTGACAGAAAGGAAAGTCTCTTCGGGGCTGAGCAGATAGGAGGATGGGATGTGATTTGTCTAATCACCTCCCTGAAGAATGAATTTCACTGAGGAGTGAATTCATTATCAAGCATCAACGGCAGAATATAGATGCTTTTATTATCCGAGAGACTTGATGCTCAAAACTCCAATCTTGAACAACAGTATGACCTGACAAGTGCTGCCTGTTTCTACTTTTGCCTTCAGTTATAGGGACAGAAAACTGGTACCTGAGGCCTTGTATTTTGCAAAGATCTTTCCAGGATAGTACAGTACTTGGGATTCTGTTCCTTTTAGTATTCGTAATTTGCACAGCAAACAGAACTGCAAAATCCTAGGCCATGGTCACAGATTTGAGGTGTTATAATGATAAAATAAAAAACAGTGAAGCCAGCTGTCAGACAATCTGTGATGTAGGCTTGACAAGAAACAACTAGCAATGAAATTTAAAAGTGTACAGAACATAAAACCAGCCAGATAGGGTCAGATCAAATAACCTTCTAATGTGGATGCTTAGGAGATAGCAAGTATACCGTGATGTTTCTTCAAAACCTCTCTGAAATCCAGCAATTTACAGCTCATGGACTCCTGGAAACAGAGGTCATATCTTTGTGTTTATTAGTCCTTAGTGAATTATGATTATTACAATAATTTGATATACTATTTTTGTTCTGTGTTGTTGTGCTCTTATTAATAACAAATGGTCATTCTCCCTGATCCAGCAAAAGAGGTTCTGTAAAACTATACAAATGACTATGAATTAGTCCAAAAATAATGTCCATATAATAATTTCCATCTTACTTCGTTTCTCAGCAGGACTTTGTCCATCATTCTGTAGAAAATAGTGTTCAGAAAAGTAGTGATATGCTTCTGACAGATCTTTTTAACGTTTTCATATGACTCTCAATGCAATAATATCTAATTCAGGTTTTGTGATGCTATTGTGCTAATAAATCATGGCCCACATCCCTTTCACTCCATCAGGGATTCTTGCAAAAACCAATCACAAAAGCAGATCAGGAAGCCATTTTTATTTCTCCCACCCCCCTCCAATCATTTGACAAAAGAGACCATTTTGGATTGATTCAAAATTGTTCTTAGAAACTGTATTTTATCTGACGAGAACCTGATGCATTTTGACATAAAATTGATTCTCTCCCTAAGAAAAATGAAAAGCCAATCCTTGTTCATGCAAAAAGTGTTGACTATTTTCAATTCTGCCATAAAAGTCTTGGTTTATCTGGGAAGGAAAAGGATTTTTATTTTCTCTCTTGTCATTTCACAGTGCCTGGAGAACCTAGACTTCATGTCCTTCCCCAGAACACACTGAAAGATTGGAAAGGATGAAATATCCCCAAATACACAATGTATCACACAGGTACAGTGTGAACAGTATGTGCATTGAGCACAGCAAAAGAATGAATTTGATTTTAATAGAACTACCCACTATCAAATAGGTCTAAGAGCCCAAGTAAGGCTCTCCTGAACCCCACTGGCAATTGTGAAGGTAGAAAATTCCATAGATGATTTAACTCCAATACTGTCACACAATTACAGCTCATCTTGTCATATTTACCTTCCTGGCTTAGGCTCTTTTTTGTTTCATATTCACTAGTTTATAGAAAAGACTGTTTTTCAGTCTGATGTTTTGCTCCGGTTCTGATGTCTGGATGTTTTCTGTTTTAAATATGTTTTGGAGACACTGTGCTCCAGCAGCTGATCCCAAAGGAACGTATTTCCAATGCAGTTTTGAAGAGCTGTAACACTTCACAGCAAGTCATGGCATTCATGCTTTACCCTCTCACAAACTATTGTTTTTTCTGCTAAGTTTTTCCCCTTTCGCTCAGCTCGTGGCAAAATGATTTGTTGTCATTGTCAGCAGAGAGCAGACAAGCAAGAGGAAAAGAGAACTGGATGCAGAAAACTGAAGAAGAGCGTAAAGAGAAGGAATTAAATAGGACTCTATGACAAGTAAGTGAGGATCAGACAGGAGTCAACCAAGAACTTGCTTTGGTAGGGGGTTTGGACTAGATGATATCTGAAGGTCCCTTCCAACCCCTACCATCCTGTGAAAAGGGAGCCCTCATTTTCTGATTGCATCTTTTCTTAGAATCACAGAATCACCTAGGTTGGAAGGCACCTTTCAAGATCATCTAGTCCAACCAATGAGAAAAAAACCAAACCAAACCAAACCCACACCCACACCCACCATACCACACACAAAACAACACCAACGCAACACTAATCCATATCCCCAAGCACCATGTCAACTTGTCTCTTGAATACCTCCAGGGATGGTGCCTCAACCTACCTCCCTGGGCAGCCCATTCCAATGCCTGACAGCCCTTTCAGTAAAGAAATATTTCCTAATATCTAACCTGAACCTCTCCTGGCGCAACCCCTTGTCCTATCATCTGTGACTTGGGAGAAGAGACCGACCCCTGCCTCTCTACACTCTCCTTTCAGGTAGCTGTAGAGAGAGAGAAGGTCTCCCCTCAGCCCCCTCTTCCCCAGACTGAACAACCCCAGCTCCCTCAGCCGTTCCTCATAAGACTTGTTCTCCAGACCCCTCACCAGCTTTGTTGCCCTTCTCTGGACCTGCTCCAGCACCTCAATGTTTTTCTTGTGGTACGGGGCCCAAAACTGGACACAGTACTCAAGGTGATGCCTCACCAGTGCTGATTAAAGGGGGCTGATCACCTCTCAGGTCCTGCTCACCACGCTGTTCCTGATACAGGTTAATGCTGTTGACCTTCTTGGCCACCTGGGCACACTGTTGGCTCATGTTCAGCCTGCTGTCGACCAATACTGCTAGGTCCTTTTCTGCCAGGCAGCTCTCCAGCCACTCTGTCCCAAGCCTGTAGCGCTGCCTGGGGTTGTTGTGACCCAAGTGCAGGACCCGGCACTTGGCCTTATTGAACCTCATCCCATTGGTCTCAGCCCATCCATCTAACCTGTCCAGATCCCTCTGCAAAGCCTTTCTACCCTCCAGCAGATCAACACTCCCACCCAACTTGGTGTCATCAGCAAATTTGCTGAGGGTGCATTTGATCCCCTTGTTCAGATCATTGATAAAGATGTTAAAGAGAATGGGTCCCAGTACCAAGCCCTGTGGGACACCACTCGTGACTGGCCACCAACTGGATTTGACTCCATTTACCACCACTCTCTGGGCCCAGCCCTCCAGCCAGTTTTCAACCCAGTGGGTTTCTCCTTAGACAAGGGAATGTCATTCTTCATTCATTTCCTCAAGAAAGGGTTGAAGATGTCCACCACACAAGATGCTTTTGAGCCTTAGAATCACAATGAAAAGGAACTAGAAGATAGAAGGAGCGTGTGTTTACTTCCAACATCCCACCAGCTTAGCACAATTAATTTTATTGGGAATGCCTGCTTTCCCATAAAGTGGGATTTCCTTTGTCACAGCTTTGTCTGTGCATTCCCTGACCGACAGAGTTGTGTGGTGGCAGCAACTTCCAAAAGAAAGGCTTACCTGTATTGTGCAATTACCAGAGCGTGGTAAATTTATTCCACTGGTTCAAAGCACAGGTGGTTTTGTCAGTCCATCACACTCCTAAAGCATTCCCTTAAGTGTTGACTTTGTCAGAGGTATGGGCTGTTGAAGAAAGGAGAATTCACTCTTAGTTGAAGTTGACCTCCTCTTCTACCTCCTCAGGCAATTCACACACTCTCCACTACCTGCACTTCAGGAGAACACCCAGTTAATTATTCATGGAGAGATGAGGCCTTTAAACTCCATTGATTTCTTGTGTCTGGCTTTTGATTGCATCTGGTAAATTCATTCAACTTTGATGGCATTAAGTATTTTGAATAATTAATATGGTAATTTATCCCAGGCTGAGGAGTAAATGTTACCTTCTTCTGGGAGGAGTGTTGGAAGGGGAATACTCTTTAGGGCCCTTTTCCTGATTCCTTTAATGTCAACATGGTACTTAACTTAAGTGCCTGGCTGACAGCTATCTGCTTCTATGAGACTCCAGCACACGCACAACTGGGAGAAGAAGCACTAGATGCACAAGCATTCATTCTTACTGTATGCTTTTAATTGATGGAAAAACAATCAAAATATCTGTGACACCAAATCCAGGGAAAAAAAAAAATCTCCGATCAGTCACAGAGTTCTCAAATCAATGGAAATATTTTTTTTTGTAGTTCTTCGGGAGTAGAACTGAATCCCAGGATCCAACCTCTGCTGAGAACACTATTTTACAGTACACTGTTGGAAACTTAATCCATTTTGGATTTATTAGACTTAATAATAACTTCTGGATCTTTCTGTCCAACCCAGAGGAAAGTAATCCTTTCCCTAGTGGATATCAGAATTGGGATTATGTTCATTATAATGGATCTAATAATCAGAACCACTCATAATTTATGGATTTACTTTCTGTCATTTCTACGTTGGTATTTATATCCTTCCGGAACCCATATCATAATCCCCAGACCCTGAAGTCATCAGTAAATCGAACTGTTACACAAACCAACCAAACACTTCACACCAAAACAACTCTTCTTTTGACTTGCCTCTGATGTGAAGGTTCTTTTTTGTCTTGTGAATTCATGCCAATACTAAGCATTCAGACAGTGGAACAAAAAATTGTAAGGGCAAAGAGAAATTACTAAATTGCTTTTCATTAGAAAGTTATGTTAAAGAATCAGGAAACTTCCTAAAAATCAGACTCAAATAACCAGTGGTGGTTATATAAAAGACAAACTCTTCAAAATGCTTTCTGTTGTTTCATGACTTCGATCTGTGAATTTGGCTTCCAATAGATTTTTTTTTCTTGTCTGAGATGAGCTCATCTTCTCTTCACTTATTTTTACAAACACTTGAGTCTATTTCTGATCTGTTCTCTTCGGGACTGTGTATAGTTTTTGAGGGTAGAAATAAGAACTGAAGAGACCATTTATTCTTCCAAAGCTATAGATATAGAGGTGATTTACCCTTCCCTACTTATTGGATATGTACTTCCAGGTAGGGTTTGAGCCATATTATTTCTGAGGTTAGACAACAATACTTCATGGCCAGCTATAAAATTTTGATACTTGCCAGTGCCTACAGAGCACTTTCAGTCCCATGGCATGGTTTCAGTACAGCTGGATCTGGAATATAAGCTTCAGCTAAATGGTCATCTTGTTGACACGGAGGTAGCTACCTAGGGCTCAAAACTGGTGCAATTGTGGGTTATGGGTAATAGTTCTAATTCGTGTTTCTTTTGTCCTTGACAGTTTGTTAAAACCTTGCTGTCACTCAGCTTATGCAAACCTCCTTTCTGTCACTACCCTTATCATCTCCAAGAGCACAAGGGTTCAATCAGTGCCAAAAATACGTAGTGGGTTTGAGCAGATCTGAAGGCATCTGTGTCTCCAGTTATCTTCCAGCTTTGTTCTTCTGCTACAGGGCACCCATTTCTTTCCTGGAATGCCCATTTTTAGCTTCAGAGATGGATTCCACTGTATAAACAGCTGAGCTGTGAGGACAGAGTCATTCATTAGCTAAAATGTCCTGGGGCTCCTATTCAAAGATAAAAATTCTGAAAGACATTTGTTTGGCAGTTTGCCCACAATTCAAAGCATTTAATATCTAGTGTTATCTTAAATAATTCATTAGTGCTCGATATGCCTTATACCTTTGTTGAGAGTGCAAATAAATGAGGTTAAATGGGATTCCTGCTGATTTCTTGTACTTTTGTTGGTTTAAACTCTGATAAATATATGTTTTACGAGACAGGAAAATAGCATTAGGGAACAAATGCCTTTTAGTCAATGAAATGAGAGAGGCATTTTCCTCTCTCTGTAACAGCAAAGATAGTCTTTCCTCTTTAACCTTATGTGTTTCTTTGAATTACAGCTGATGAATTTAAATGAGGAACTGGTCCTTTAGGACCAAGTTGTGAGGATAAACTCAATGGCTTCAAAATTCAGCTTAAAAAATAGTTTTCAGTGGTATATGACTCTGTGTGTGCATATTTGTTTGTGTGTTGCTAAGCAGTTAAATAAAATAAATGTCTTAAACTGTAAGAAAAATAAAACAGGAAAAATAAATTTCAAATAAATATAAATACATACCAGCCTATCTTCAATTTAAGAGCAGCTGTCCCACTGGGTACTTAAGATACGTGAAAATGAATATCTAAATATTGACCATGTATTTTGCAAATTTTTCAGCCTGTAATTTGTAGCTGTCCAGAAGGAGCATAATAGCTTTGCAGATGATGAGAGTGTGAAATGTTTCCTGTCTCTTAACCTACAGCCCTCCTCCCTGTCCTTAGAGTTTTCATAATATGGAACATAATACCCATATGGGACACTTATTAGCCCAGCATCTTCTTTGTGATTTCCCACATGTTGCTTGTAATTAAATCTGACTCCAGAAGGAAACACAAGACATCCTTGGAAAGGTTCACTCAGAAGACTGAAAAGCACAGTGTAAGGGGTAATAAAGATAATACTGGAAAGGACCTCTGTAGGATTTCTGATCCAAACTCCTACTGAAAGTAGGGCTAAACTACACAGTCTGACCACCTCCTCCTATACCTCCTTCACTTGGCAACTCAACATCTAAGCTGGAGTACATCTCTCACATGTGAAGCCACCACCACCTCCTGAACATCAGATCAAGGCACCAGGCACTTGCTCCATGCCATGTGAGACTTGGGCCACTGCATCCTCCATCCAGAGCCAGGAGGAGGCTGGAGCAGTTGTTTCATCTAGTGCCAGAGATTATGTCTGTGAAGGCTCCCACACTGTCTTAATAAGCAATTCAAAGCACACCACAACACTGACTGCCAAAATTCACTTTAACCAATCCTGAGAACTGTGCTTCCACTGAGAACTGTGCTTCCACTGAACAGTTATATACTTGCATCCCAGTAGCACCTGGATAAGAGCCGTGATATTATTTAATGAGGGATTAGTTAAAAAGGGTGTTTTTCTTAATCAGAAAACAGCCAAGCAGAAAATAGCTAGCATGATCTGCTAGCAACATTTGACCCTACAAGCAGCACTTTTAAGTTGTAATTTACACAAAGTTGTGTGGGAGACATGCTGGAGAGAAAGGATCCCATCCAGTCAGACCTGGAAAGGCTTGAGATATGGGTCCATGTGAACCTCATGAAGTTCAACCAGGCCAAGTGCAAGGTTCCTGCACCTGGGTCACAGCAACCTGGGTCACAGCCAACCCAAGCACAATTATAGGCTGGGCGGAGAGTGGATTGAGAGCAGCCCTAAGGAGAAGGACTTGGAAGTGTTGGTTGATGAGAAGCTCAACACAACCCAGCAATGGGCCCTCACAGCCCAGAAAACCAACCGCGGCCTGGGCTGCATCAAAAGCAGCATGGCCAGCAGGGCGAGGGGGAGGATTCTGCCCCTTCTGCTCCAACCTTCAACACTGTGTCCAGCTCTGGGGCCCTCAACATAAGAAGGACACAGACCTATTGGAATGAGTCCAGATGAGACCATGAAGATGATTTGAGGGTTGGAGCCCTTCTGCTGTGAGGACAGGCTGAGAGAGTTGGGGTTGTTCAGCCTGGAGAAGAGATGGCTGTGGGGAGACATTAGGGCTCCTTCCAGTCCCTAAAGGGGCTGCAGGAAAGATGGGAAGGGACTTTTTATCAGAGAGTTTAACCATAGGACAAGGGTGAAAGGTTTCAAACTGAGAGTAGATTTAGATTAGATACTAGGAAAAAATTTCTTCATTATGATATTATGGCATTGAATATCACTCCAATCAAAATTGCAGTATTGCTCCTTATTGATTTCTGTATTGACAGAGAAACAGTAGAGAAACTATAAGCTACAGAAATTTGAGTGTTAGGAGCTCTGTTGTAAGTTGTTCTGGGGAAAAAAATAAATTAATTTACATTGTGAAAGCACTGCTTTTTACAGACAAGCTGTCATTGTTTCACAACATAGTTCTAGCATGCTTTAGTTCATAACTGAATTATAAATATTTAGGTATGTGTATTCGTATATGTATATGTATATTTAGGGGATCTGTCTATATATAATTAAAGGAGAGTAATACATACAAGAAAGCTCTGTATCATAGAAATATATATATCTCCATAACACATTTCTGAGTAATATATCCATTATATATATATGGATATATATAATTTTATATATATATATATATTTATATAAATTGTATCTATGGCTTTTGTCCATAATCTGTGAGTAATAAGAGACTCTTACTGAGTTTTCCACAACCAGGCAAGAATATGTTATGCTTCTGAGAAAGCTGAAGCATAAGAAAAACAGTTAAGGCAAGTTTCTCATGGGTATATTTAGAGTGGAACAGTTGTTGAGCAGATAATAAAAAAACTTGGATGTTAGCATGTGTCACCATGTGAAGAAAACATTTAATAGACATAAATACTTTTTTTCATAATGTGATTATAGTCTAAACAGAGAAGTCAAAAAGTGAGATATGCTGTGAGTACATAATGCCTCATAGCATTCTTGAATTAACCATACAATATGTCATCTCCGTTTCATAGTAAAACAAGGAAAATTTTTACACTTGTCTGAGACTTAAATGAATTCTACATCCGAGTCAGTACCTGGAGAGGAGACAAGCACTCGCTTATTTCCACATTTCAAAATTGAAAAAAAAGAAAAAATTCTTACTGTGGCCACAACTGTAACATTTACTTGGCACTTGTAATATAAAAGTCCAAGGAGGTGATTCATTTTTTTTGGTCATAAACAGGGTTTTCTTGTCTGAACAAAAGTCCCATTTGCTGGATCCTGATTGCAGCACTTCCAGTAAAAGTTGCCAAGAACAGGGGTTGGATGAAAAAAATAATTTCACCCCAACTTTACAGATAATAAAACTGAAGGTATGAGAGACTAAGTCATTTATACATAACAACATAGAAAGTCTAAGATGGGACTGAACTAAGATCTCTTGAATTCCCATTCACTTCTGTAATTAAAGATAAATAAATGAATAAACAAAAAAATAAAATATCTTTCAGGAAGTCATTTTTATTGAAACTTATTTAGAATTGAGACTAACACAATTATTTCATTTTTAAATGTTATTAAAAATATGATAGAAATCTCAGTAGTATTCATTTCAGTATTTTAAACATCATTTTATAGGAATATTATTTTTAAAAGATATAATTTCTTTGAACGGTATCTAACTGTGCAGCGTTTTCATGTCTTGTAAAAAATAATTTTACTCAAAAAACATGTGTTTGCCAGTAGCATTTTAACTAGATGTAAACGAGTATTTATGATCCCTTCCAAATAAAGTGAAATCTTCGGTTCTTTTGCTACTGTGCTGGAATAAACAGGCTAATTTATACCCCTTGAAAAAGCAATTTTTTAGCAAAATGCTGATCCTAACGCTGTATTTGCAGAAGCTCGACTGTTTATCTGCTTCGCCCACAGACACCATACGGGGCATATGTAGGACACATTGAGTGGCTGGAATCAGCAGAGCCATTACTGAACTGCATATAAATGTATCATTTGCACATAATTCTGTGTGATAATAGTCAAATTAGAGAAGGTGATAGCACCATCATTTTCTTTCAAATTGGTGTTTATAGACATGATTACTTTATCCAGTTCTTACACTTCTCAGAGTGGAAACAAAATCAGAACCAAACCATCTTAAGACATATTAGAAATAAATGGTTAAAAATATAAAATTCAGTATATATTAGAGTTATGGGAAAGTGGGGTTTTTTTGAGAACTAGAAGGGATATTTCACTCACACTCAGTCCAGTTTAAAGCCCTGATTAAGCACTTCCTTAACCTTATGGATGTCAGTGGATCTAAGTGCTTGCTGAACTGTTACCACGTAAGATCTTCCTTAACCCCAAATGCATTGATGTGTCTTGGTGCATGCTAAAACGTGATCGCATCTTTGCTTTCCAACATCGGAGTTTAAATGCGATGAGAACCTGGCCCAAGGAGACCAGACAGACTCAGTGCAGGGAAATGAGTAGGATAAACGCTTGACGTGCCAGCTCAAAGAACATCTGTTACTGCATTTCAAAGAGAATTGAGCGATTTTAAAGGCAGTGAAACCCTTTGTCAGCTTCTTGCTTTGTCCATAATTGATCTGTAAAAGCTTTACCAAAGTGCCATCAGAGAAAAGAGACAAATGGATTCAGAATTTTTACGGTGCTCTGGGTCCTCTTGTTGGAATTCAGCTGAACCTGTTTTAGAAATTGAAACAACAGTTCTCCACGGGACCAGCATTTTTCAGATCAGGATGAAAATATGGCAGCAACATTGCCTCTCCCATCCGAATCCCATGACCAAAGAGTTCAAAAGGAGTCTAAAGGCGTCAGATAAAAGAGTCAACAGCTCCTCAGTTTCTTCAGGAACCAGATGTAAGAGAGGAGCAAGCGTAGGCTGTGATTATTGCCTGCAAAATTTTATGCCGCTTTTACTTTCTGGCAGCAGCTCAGTTCCTTGTGGGAGTGAACGAGTGTCAATACTTCCAGAAATCAATTTTAATTGCTTCTCTTCCTGAGTCTTGAAGAAACCGAGCTGCTACTGAGAATAATGCTGCAGAGACACAGATGAACCAAAAGGGGTTTGTACTTCCAAAATTTTGAGAAGCAATGGAGAAGCGTTAATCACTGTCATTTGCTAGCAGAAACAATCATCTGAGTCCAATCACTTCTTGATTGCTAAAGACATTTTCCTTTGCCGAGAGTACTAAGGTTTCATTTTTTTTCAGCAGAAATATCTGTTGCAGCTGCCACTGAGAACCGTAACCGACAGCAGAGGCAGACAGATATTTGTGATATTTTGGTGTTTCTGTTTACAAACATAAGCCCAGTAAGTCAGTGAAGAATGTGTTTATCACAGAACACAGTCATATAAATTAATATTTCATATATATATAGTCATATCTATGAATATTTCTCCTCTGCTTGGACCTATAGTACCACAAGAAGATGAGCTATCCCACACGAAAGACCTCTCTTCATCTCCCCCTAAGAATGAAGCAATATAGTTTCCAACTTTTCACCAGATGTCTGGAGCAGAGGTAGGGCTGCAAAAGAGATAAACATCCTCTGAAATGAGACTTCCTCTTTCTGCTCTATTTCATTCAAGTCGTGACTGCTAAAGCAATTCTGCAGTGTGAGCAAGTAATGTCTTTATGGGATGTTTTATCATGAATCTTCACCAGGCAACTATTAATCTTAGATCATACTTTTACCAAGTGTTTATTCTTTTATTCCCCTCAAGCTTTGTGATATCAATATCATGCCTGTCACAAATAATGACAAAACGTATCTTCTCCATTGCTGAAAATAAAGATGCCTAAGAGGATGTGATTAGCAGGAACTCAGGAGATAGCACATGATCTGGAGGGAAGGGATGCCATCCAGAGGGAATATGACAGACTTGAGAGGTTGATTTGTGTGAACTTCAGGAAGTTCAACCAGGCCAAGTGCAAGTTCCTGCACCTGGGTCACAACAATCCCAAGACACATATACAGGTTGGGTGGAAAACAGTTTGAGAGCAGTCCTGAGGAGAAGGTCTTGGGGATGTCGGTGGATGAGAGGCTCAACATGAGTCAGCAGTGTGCACTCACAGCCAAGAAATCCAGCCACATTCTGGGCTGCATCAAAAGCAGTGTGGCCAGCAGGGCAAAGGAGAGGATTCTGACCCTCTGCTCCACTCTCATGATACCTCACCTGGACCATTGTGTCCAGCTCTGGGATCTTCAACAGAAGAAGGACATAAACCTGTTGGAATAGGTCTAGATGAGGGCCACAAAGATGAACAGGGGGCTTGAGCCCCTCTGCTGTGAGGATAGGCTGAGAGAGTTGGGGTTGTTCAGCCTGGAGAAGAAAAGGCCCTGTGGAGATCTTCAAGTGGCCTTATAGTACCTAAAGGGACCTACAGGAAAGCTGGAGAGGCACTTGTTACAGGGGCATGTAGTGACAGGATGAGATGTAATAGCTTCAAACTGGAAGAAAGTAGATTTAGATTAGATATTAGGAGGAAAATCTGAGGGTGACAAGGCACTGGAACAGGTAACTCAAAGAAGTTGTGGATGCCCCATCCCTGGAAGTACTCAAGGCCAGGTTGGATGAGGCTTTGAGCAACCTGGTCTAGTGAGATATGTCCCTACCCATGGCGGGGAGGTGGAATTAGATGATCTTTAAGGTCCCTTCTAAACCAAACTATTCTTTGATTTTATGATTCTATGATCTAGGAGTAAGAATGAAAATGTCCAGCAAAAGAGCATTATGTTGCTAAGCCTATGTAGATACCCTATGACAAAGAAGAACAGAGCAAATACTTGGAGAACATGGTGCATAAATCTGAACTATTTGTAAAATTACCACTCCACAGCCAGACAATACCCATGAGCTGCACATGATAACTCACCAAGTGTGTGCTTCAATGCATGCCAACGTGGTAAAATATGTTTGCTTTCCTGAACACTCCTGTGGTCTGTTTTAGCCTTTAAAGGACTAGAGAAACACATATGAAATTATTAAATCTCTGAGAATCTTGCATCTAAGCTGGAGGAAGTCACCACAAGCACCTGAGAGTCAATAAATTGAGGGATTGATTGCTTCCAACCCTTACCGGTATTTTCATCTCCATTATAAGGAATTAACTCTCTACAAAGACAGTGAATACAAGAAGCTTGAGCTGGATGTCAATGAGTCTCCTAAATGACCTACAAAATGAGGGTTGTCCCACCCCCTTCATCTGACATGAAAAGCTAATAACTGGGGTAATAGGTGGAATGAGTTTATTCCTCACATGACATTTCTGTCATATTAATCAAACAAGAGTGTAATTCATGAAGGTTTATTTTACTTACCACAAGTTTAACCTTGTGTATATTCTGGACGACATATCATTTATTGAGAAATAAATTATATTCATCTGTTGCTCTATCAAGTGAAAAAAACCAACAGCCCATAATACACAGACTCATCTCTTGAATTAAAACAGTGAAAGGGACCATAGTGTAGAATCAGAGAATGAATAGAACTGAATGTCAATAAACCAATGGTGATGGATGTTAGTCTCTATGGGAATTTGTATCTCGTAACAAGAAATAAAGAAGGATTTGAAGCTGGATGGGTGATAATGAGACACTGTTACAAATGCTGTCAGTGTCACTGGCATGAATGAAAGAGTTATGAACAGACTATGAGAAACATCTTTACCTTTATTTTTTCACTCTGTCATCTCTCTTTAGGAAAGAAAATTTAGAATTTCATAATTATCTGTTTGCATTTCTCTCCCAAAAACTGTTTAGTCAATAGCCCATTTCAAAAAATCAGTCAAATTGGGAGACGCTCAGAATAACTTAAATTTTGTCATTAAAAAGTTATAAAAAACAGGTAGCTAAGAGAACTGAGAGCTTAGAAGTGCCCCACAGAGGGAAAAGGCAATGTGATCACGTAACTTTCAAGGTATCAGAAAACCCATATAAGGATTTCTACAAGTAGTTATAGTATTATTTTGAATATAAATACTTATTATTTGTATAGAAACATGGATACAGAGAAAGATAAAGATTTGATGAACTTGATGTTCATGTTTGCTAATATCTTCTATTAGAATCCAGATTTTCTCTGAGACCAAAGTCAGTCAGTCTTGACAGACAAGCCCATGGGAAAGCAACCTTCATGAACTGCAGGGTTTACAGAATAATTTGTGCACCTGATCTGTTCTAATGAGAAAGACTTTAAAAGATGTGTCTCTTCCTGCCTCTTTCTTTCAAAGATCACTTCACCCTTCCTGGACCTCTCTCCTCTTCTGAGCTTTCTTGATTAATCAAAGGCAATTTCACTTCCTAACATTTTAAGTCTTCTCTTATTTTTCTCAGGGATGAGTCTTAATTCCTGGTCTCAAAGATATTGGTTTTTTTCTGTACTTTCCCTCCTATTTGAATTCTAACTAAGAAAATTACTTCTGAAAAATGAATGAGGGCAAACCTATAAATAAATAAATAAATAAATCCACAGAAAACTTTGCTTTAAATTCCGTATGGGAAAAAAATTGAAGATGGATGGCATTCCAGATCACATCCATTATATTTTCATTACAATGACAACACACGAAGCTCTGACAGTTCTGGACTGAAGTTCAGACATTAATCAAATGCTGTCTTCATTGTTTCTCTGGCACTTTTTCATTAAAACAGTAGCAGTTTAGCTATAGTCCTGTAAGTTATTCCTAAACTGGCTCCTTTTCAAGCACAAATGCTCTTTATTCTTGAAATATCTGTGTATTTCCAGGCATCTGTAGATTTCGAACCACAGTAGGGAGGAGATAAATGTAATTATATCTATGTTTTAAGAGAAAGACTGTGACAGAAGATGATATCTAATGTGTCTGACAGTGATGGTGTGTTTCTTACCACAATTTCTCTAATGTATGTATAAGCACTCTCTTAGCATTATCTCACATTCTTTTATAAATTTATCCTTTCTAAATAATAGGTTTTACAGAATAACTGGTGAACACTTTTACTATGGGGGAGCCAGGGCATGGAAGAAACAGTTTGCACAAGAGAACAAGATAAGAAAAGCATCTGGGATTTAATCTAACTCTTCTCAGGTATCAACATAGTCCTTCAAAAAATAGGGAACTTTTGTCCCAAAGTCCAAAAAAGCATTCAAGAAACATTCTCAATCAAATACTATTATTATGTTCATTTACATTACTAAACAACTATCAATTTTTAAACAAATATTTATAATTCAATTTTGCTACACCTAAACACATCTCCACTGATTCAATCCAGAACTCCATCTCATAGAGTAATCTGTCTTCAGGTTTGGGAATAGGTGGAGAAGCAAGGAAGAGTAAGAAGAAGACGACAAGTGTATCAATAATTTAGTTTGGAGGAGACCTCTGTAAGTGTCTGGTCCAAAATTCTACACAAAGGAGGCCTGACTACAAAGCTAGATCAGGTTTTCCATCCAAGAATGGAGGTTCCACAGGATCTCTGGGAAACCTCTTCTAATCCTTTATTCCAGCTTCTTTATCCTCATACCCGATGGGAGTATCTCTTGCTGTGCAGTATGTGTGTTGCCTCTTGTCCTTTCACCTTGGACCTCTGAGAAGAAATTAGTTCTGTCACTGGGTGGAGGGCTGAGCAGGTTGCTGTGCGGTGCTTTGCTGCTGGTGGGGGTTAAACCAGGACAGCATTTACCTTTTATTAAAGCACAAAGTGACACAAGGACTAAGCTTCCTCTTAGGTCCCACAGCCCATTCTCAGTAATAATACTCGTCAACATTCTCCCTCAGGGTTTTTTTGAAAACAGACTTAACTTTTCAGCAGGCTTCTCAGATGCCTCTCTTAAAAACTTCTAACAAAATTTTTTAGGACCTGCCAGTCTTTACTCAGTAGCTACTGAGCATCCACTCCAGCCCCTCCTGGAGTAGAATGGGCAGTTCTTTTTCATCCTTGACTGCTATCCACATTATTTAATTGTTTTCCAAATATTCCCATATTTGTTTATTTTTGACATTTTAATTCATAAAGGATCCATCAATGCTGCTTAAATTTGTTTTGATAAGAAGAATGATTCATACTTAACCTGTAGTTCTTCAAATCAAATGTGTTGCCATGTATTTTGTTTCCCTTACCATTTTCCATTTTCTAGCTTCTGAATTATATTAATTGCTATAACACTTTCTTCCTCCCATTTGTTTATAGATTTATATTTCTATGTCTTTATACAAATTTTTATGCTTGTATAACTGCTTTCATTTTCCTGACTGATAATCAGTGTGGCCTTTCTTGAACTGTCATTTCCTGAGGACCTAGTAAAATGCACTTGCAGTTTTCAATTTTTAATTTTATCTGTATATTGGTTTTTCTATTTCTAAAGCAGATTGAAGCAAAGTAGGCAATGATTGCCTCCTTCTATCCAATAGGTCATATGATAGGTCTAGAATAAATGCAGACACTTTGCCCTCCAATAACATATTTTTAATTCTTCTACGTATTGAAATAGTTTTGTGACAACCAGCTCTCTCTCTTTGTCTTTGGCTGAAATATTTCTGAAATATTCCAGTCCCCACCTATACATGGAGCTGTTCCCGGGACACAAAATAAATTGGACACTCTTATACCTTCCAAGAGAGTAAATAGTGAACTCAATATCCTAGTGACTTTGTAGGCAGACTTCTGTTTATAGCTCCCAATATTGTGGGTGTTCAAGTTATATTTTCCACCTTTGCGGGTGGAACAAGTTACATTTTCAGTTCATTTTTGTCAACAGCCTTACTTGTGCCTGTGATGTAAGAGCTCATAAGTGCAGGACACAGGCAAAACTTCTTTCCTTCTTGTTTGGACTTGTTTCTACCCCTTGACACAGGATATGAAAAAAATCCAACTAATATTGTTTTTCTTATTTATTTTTTCAGAAGAAGATACACTACTACCACCACCACCACTCCCTCAACTGAGCTCACTTTGCATTTAATGCAATAAAACTATGAAAGAACTTTCCATTTAATATAGCATTATAAACATTGCCCATCAAAAGAAACAGTGGCTACTTCTATTTGTTGACACATGAATTAAACTCATGCAATGATGGTGTCACTGTGCTCTGCACAGATTTGACCACCAAATACCAAAAAACCCAAATATCAAATAGCATAAAGAAATGCTTGTCTTAAATGAACTGAAAATGGTTACATTAAAAAGGGTCAGAATCAGGAGCTCTTCAACATTTTTTTAAATTATTTTTAATTTTTATTTAAGGAGTAATATTATCATACATATTAAATTTACAGTGTGACAGTACAATTCTGTGAAGAGAAAAAAGAGATTACATTTAATTCTCCTAATAATAAAATCAGTGATTTAAAGGCTGCTGTATCTTCTTTTAAACATTGAATTCCTCATCTCTCTTCTTCTAGAGACCATGGAGAAATGCATTTGTGAAGGAAAACAGATATATTGGAGAAGTAATAGTATCCCATGAACAACCAATAAACCAAAAAGTAATTATTGATCAAAATATTTTTCTTCACAGCATTAATTTGAGAGGATCTACGAGTTTGATTTTGACATATACATTATATAGGAAAAAAATAATGTTGTTCAGAAACACAGCAAATGAGGTACTGAAGCAGAACATCCCCTCCTCTACCCCCCCAAACTGGCTTGTAGCTCATACCTAGAGGACTAAAAAAGAATCCCCATTACAATATTGATTGCACTTTGTTATTCTGCTTTCATGATTAAATACATCAGCCACACCGTCAAAGCATTAAGTCCTGATTAATCATTCTTAGAACCCCAGGAGTAATATACAGAGCATTCATTTAAAGTGTGGGTAGAAGGATCAGTTCAGGATTTATTCTCAGGTCAACTGGAAGTTGTCCTTTGACTTTCCTTGGGCTGCAATTTCTTTTGCTTCATTTCTCCCAGTTCCTTACAGTTCTTATTAACTGACAGCAAATAAACTCCCTTGGGGCCAGAATACACAACTGGGGAATTGTGATTGTGTTTGAGGCTGAGGTGCTGTGCTGGTGTGCTGAGTTGACCTTGGCCAGCTGCCCACCCAGCTGCTCACCCACTGCCTTTCCTCAATGGGTCCAGAATGAAAATAAGGTGAGAAAGCTCATGGGAAGAGACAGGGAGCTTGATTATCAATTACCATCATAGGCAGAATAGACTATACTTTTATTTATTGCTGGTTTAGATACATTTTAGATAGAAATGACGACAACTAAAACAACACCTTGCTCGTCCCCCATCCTTTTCCCTCCCCATACCTCTCCCCCACCAAGGGGTACAGGGATGGGGATGGGGTTTGCAGTCCATCAACCCACCCCTCTGGGTCACTCCTCCCTCTTCATCCCTCTCCCTTCCCACATTTTCCCACTAACCTGGGTACTCTGTTCAGATGGAGAAAATCTGTATGGAAATCAGTGGGCTGGGGCAAACCTTTCCATGTTTGGATTTAATTCACAGTTGACATGACTGCTCTAGTCTTCATGGGTTTTTATGCCCTTGGGAAGAGTTCATTTCTCCCCAAGCCTTTTCCCTCACTGGGCATCTGTAACAGAGAATTGCTGGAACAAATTCTAGTCTCCTTTACAGCAGCTTGCTGCTTTTTCTTCCCCTGACTTTTAACCTGTCAGTCCCAGCTCCTGTGTATCTATTTACTTCCAAGTAATGCAGGTTTTTATCAAAGGAGTAACCTCACACTCCCTAAGGAAATCTATTTTGATTGAGAGTTGGGCAACACTAAAACTCTACCATTGATATTGGGGTTTTTTTCAGCTTTTGTTTTAAAAGCTTGAAATAGTTTGGACTGGAAATAGAAAACCAGAAGACATGATTCAGTTATCATCCAAAATGGCAATATTTAAAAATGTAATTCAAATAGAAAAGTAGATGATGCAAGAAAAATTCATACAGGCATTTGTAAAAAGGACTGAGACCGCATTTTCTGTCCTCCAGGCCTCTTAAGATATAATCAAGCTCCAAGGTGTTAAAAAGGATTATCACAGGACAGTACTCAAAATGCTAAACCCAGACTCCCAATAGGATTTATAACCTCCAGACCATTGTTTCATTAATGCAAATAGCAAATAGCGGCTCAGTGGCTACAATGAGAGGGAGCCTGAAGTTCCAACTCTTCTCAAAGAAATTTTGTAAAGATTCTCTAACAGACAGGAAAAAATTCATACTCTTTTACCTAAAAATTGTTGCATTATAGCATTAGAAAATTAGTGTTGCATTAGGAATTTTTTGCAGGTTTCACTGTCTTTAAGCCTCACATTTTAACCCCCACTCGCAAAAGAATTAAAGAATAAAATAAAAAGTACGGTTCCTTGTCAGTGTAGGATTAAACAACAATAAGGAGGAAAAAATGTTTGCCTCTGTCTAGGGCAGTTACAGAAGAACAAACATCAACAGTTTAAATTCCTGCCTCTGAGCAAAGTCTTTGCCTGGGGGGATATTGTTTGTTTTGGATGAAATGAGCACAACCCAAGCTGTAAAAGACAAAGTAAGCCAGGAGGAAATTTCAAGCAAATTCTCCAGATGAGTGAGATTGGAACAAATCCAGAGCCACTAAGGACTTCTTGGTTGTCATTATTCCGCACTGTCTGACATCTTCACAATGATGCATGCAATGCCCTGTCTGCCAGAGTTCCTATTTTGTTCTCCCTTGCTGTTTTGTTGTGTGTTGTTTAAAAAGGAAGAAATAACCCGTGAGTTGTTCTAGGCTTGCTGCTTGAGGGGTGATAATTGCACGTGACTAAATTGAAATGTTTACATTCAAGATTTCCAAGACTTTCTTTGTACAACACAAAGAAGTCTTCCCTATCACAAAATAGCCGTGCCTCCCCAGTTTTCAGAAAGACTGGTGTGCACACACGGAGACATCTGTGCAGGCAGATGGATATGTTGAACTATTCTAATACCTGCGCTTGGTTAGCCATACACTCTGTATCCTGCAAGAATCTCTTTCAGTGAAAAGTGAATAAAAAATTAAAACATTAGAAGCAGAAATGAATCCTGGGTATCATGTCTTCCCCCTCGTAGAGTAAGCTAGTTTGTTGTGTCGTACCCTCTCCGTCGTTAATACTCACCTTGAATGTGTACTGCTTCAGTGTTGAGCCAAGTGTCATGCAGTTCAAAGGGGCAGTCCATATAGCTACTGTGGTTAGAAATGCTCCCTGTGACACATTTTATTCTAAAACCTTTTGATATCATCACTATAGAAATGTCTGTGTGGCTATATTATTTACTTGGTAGAAGAAAATGATGTGTCATATTCTCGAAAATATCAACAAGTGCTATAGGAGACCGAGTTATCCAATTCCTGTAGTTCTGACATATATTTATAAAAGTGTAGCTTGTGTAGCTTCCAGTTCTATATGTTGCCTTCTTCTCGTGTGATTTTAGGAGTCTAAATACACCTCTGTGGCATGGAGGAGCCTCAGTGGCCAGTCTTAACCAATGAACATCTCTAGGCAGGAAGGTGTGGAGAGATTTTTGCTGCAATTCCAAATTCCTATTGTACCTGTAATTGATGGAGGTATTATCTGTATATTGGGCAGGAGAAATAGAAATAATTAATTTCTTTCTCTTTTAGCCCTTAAATCAGTTCAATCCAGAGTCTGAAACAGGTAGAGATTATCAGACCTTGAACAAGTTTCATTTCAGATAAATTAAGAGGAAATAAATAATTTCAGTATATGATAACAAATTATTTGATAATTCTACATTTAAATGGAATCATAATAGAAATATAAATAATGTTCCTGTGAATAGCAGATGGTTTTGCCATGATGGATGTCATTAAAATAAATGATAAGAACACTTCTGCAAACAAATAGACATTAATTAAATCTTTATTACAAAGTGTGGTTTGTAGAAAAACACATTAGACATGTCTGGTATGTTAAAAAGTGTTATTCCTCTCAATTAGTGATGTATTAAATAATAACCTTTTTTTTTTTTTGAGTGTAGCTAACTTAGAAAAATAATCTCCTGAATGTAGATCATTTCTTCATTAACCTCTGGAGAAAATAATTCTCTCTCTGGGGATGAGTAATCTATATTCTTTCCATTAGTCTGTAACTAGATTGTGTTTGCAAATACAATTGTATTAATAAGACTCCCACTTTCCCAGAGTCTTAGATAAGTTTAAATATAGAATTTTGGTAGTTCTCTTATGATGAATGTATCTATTGCTACAGGCACTCCAAGTTCAATTTTTCATAGCTATCTACATAGAGTTACTCAGGAAAAATATGTTCCCTGTGCCCTGGGAGACTTTAATGAATATTGACTGCCATTTTCTTTTCAAATTAGGTAAATACCTGTGCAAAGCAAATTAGAACTGTAGCTAGCCGTTTCTGTAAGCAATGCTTTCTTTTGCTTACACAATAATAATTGCACGTATAACACAGAGGTGTCATTACACTTATGTTGCATATGCAACTGCATGAGTCTTCATAATAATATATGGAATAAACCCCTATTGTCCTGGAGTATTTTGCTCCATAGGCTGAGCATGGATCACTGCATTGCTGCTGCTTCTACTTGTAGAACATGTATTCTGGAGGCTTTTGTCCCAAAAGATCACGTGATATATCAAATGATTGACAACAGCAGTAAAATATCTTGTAAATTGAAGTGAATCTGTAAAAAGAGTTTCGTGAGGTAGCGATGGTATCCCAGGAAATGCTTGGTGTGAGAAGAGCCACCAGAAAGAACAATGTTTTAAAAGTGGGAAAAGAAAGTCTCTAAACCATAGGGGTTTGTTGTAAGCTTGTGGCATTTTTATTAAAGGGTATAATTCTCTTTTTCCTTTGTAGGGTGGAAAAGAGCTATAGGGTGACCAAAGTTGAGCAAAGGGAATCAAAATATATAAGATTGTAAGTGACCAACTTAGGGAGCAACTCCTATATGGTCAATCTGCATTTCTTTCTCTATGACATTTGTCAAAAGAAAGAAAAGGAAATCAAGACAGACACCTTTATTGGCTCATTTCTCCTACAGTAACTGCCTTTGTACCAGTTCACAGGCTAAGGTCATAAGCAAAGACATGTAATCCTGCATTTTATGGCAAAATACTGCAATCTGGGGAGGCTCTTGATTGACCCAGATTCTTAACTTTGAGTGAAAGGGGTATATTTTCAGGTTCAGCATACAAAACTGCAACTTCATCCTAGAACTTGCTCTCATTGAGATCTCAATGCACTGCACTGCTAAGTGTCTTCAGCACAAAAATTTGATCTTCCCTTTCTCCCTGTCACTTTTAGAAAAATAGGTCTAACTCAGTAGACTCAGTAGACAGCCAGGAACACACCCCTTCATTCCCAGAATCCTAACGCAGTTTTAAAAATGGGGAATATGCACTTTCTTTGTAAGTACTACAAAATGGGTGTGCAGCTGGCTATAATGATCTTGAGGAATTTAGTGGGAAAATTAAGTAGCAACTGTTGCTGCATTTTATATATTCAGTATTTTCACTAGGAATGTAGAAGATGGTAGAGGAAAAGCACTTCAGGCACTAGAAAGAAAGAGGTAATTAAAAGATTTAAAAGGATAAGATTAAAATTCAAAATGATCTTGAGACATTGACATGTGGGGCTGAAACTGAAAGACTGAGTCTCTTCAAGCGAGATGAACAGCCATTCTTCAACAGAAAATGCAATCCAACACTGAACTTTGGCATTGAAGAAAACTGGAAAAGCCGTTTGACGAGGGGGAAAGAGGTGGCATATGATCAAGCATGAGGTATTGGTGTCCCTTCTATTTGTGAGAAAACATAGAAAACGTTGGCTACACTAGTCAAACATCACACATGGAACACAACAAAGATATAACTGGATGAGTGAAGCTGAATAGGAGATGTGGGCTCTTTACCAAAAAAAGATTATGGAGGTGCAGATTTTCCCAATTTGTCCCATGTATTTCCACCAGTCTTAAAAAGATGAAGGAGTTCATGGTTTGTGACACACCAAACTGTCTTTTTTTTTTTCCCTTCTTAAAATCTTGTCATTGTTTCACCTTGATATAAAGGGGAAAAAAATTATAGTGAGAAGAACCAATCAATGAAACAGCCTCCCCAGGTTCCTGGTAGAGTCACCATCATTAGAGGTTTTCAAAACGGGACTGGACAGGGTACTACATAATCTCATCTAAGCCCCCTTTCCCATGAAAAGTTGGACCAGATGGTCTTCTGAGATCCCTTCCAACCTAGGCTCTTCTATGAGTATATGAATTAATATCTGTGCTACACTATTTTTAATTTCACCCACTCCATATCCAGCCTGAGATCTGAGAGCAGGATGGCCCATATGTTTTTGTGAGACTTTTTTTTCTCCTCAGTGTGCCTGTTTCTATATATTTCTGTTAGAGAAGACAGGTTGTGTGTGTATGTGTCACATATAAATTAAATTTTCTGTGACCCTTTATACATCAAGCTATCTGTCTCACAACTAAATCCCCATCCTGCTGTTGTCAGTTTTTCTCCTAATATCCATAGCAACAGTATTGTCTTGTCAATCAAATATTTCACGAGTTTTGAGGCCTGAAAGGATTATTAAATGTATTCTCTGGCTTTGTGAAGGATATAAGCCCAAGACATTTGTCCTATTTGTCCTGTGGTGAATCCAAAATCTGTATTTTGCATTTCTACAAAAACCCACCTGTATATGGCCTGTAAAGCTTAGGAGTATGGAGCATTCACCAAGGACACCGGTAGTTTTAGTCTACATTAATTGTTTTTGTATATTTAAGAATTCGTATCTTGTTTCTAATTTGAATTTATATGTTTTTTGCTTCTGGGCTCTGTTTCTTGCTATGTCTTTCTCCACTAAATTAAAGATCCCTTTACTACCTGGTATTTCTCCCCGTGGAGATATTTAAACTATAATAGAGTCACCTCTTGATTGTCCTTTTTTAAGATAAACAGCTTGAGTTCTTTATGGCTGATTAAATAAGTCTTTCGGCACATAAAAAACCTAACAAATGAAAAGCAAAAAAATCTTCCTCTGTCTTCCTCAAACATCCCAAAAAAATTACATAGCTACTCAAAAGGGAGTACTTGTAAGAAAATATAATAATCTATACAACAGTAACTAGTTAGACTCCAATACAGAAGATATCCCCTTATGGGTGGTTCTTTAGAAGATGGCTGAGAGGAGAGGTACGAAACAAAGATGAAAATTTGGGATATAGACTTCTGATAATTAAAAAGAGGCTGAACAGTCTCCCTTCAGAGAAAAGGATGTAGTTATTGCTCAAAGATTTGGTACAGAAAGGCCCAAGCATCACTTATAGACGAGTAGGCACCATAAACAGAACAAATCACACTGTTCAAAACTAGGGAGACTTCACCAATGAGGACCTGAATGTAACATTAAAAGAAATATCCTAACTAAACAGTCATTCTGGGATTAGAAGCAATTGTCAATGAAGGTTTTGGAATTGTCATCAAAGGACTTATTACAGCCTTACTATGAGCTTTCAAGATAATACAGCATGTTAGAAAACTACAGGGAATGACTGGAAAACATGTAAGTTCCCTTTTGAAGACAGAAATCTGTTCTTAGCTATTTTAGGCCACATCAAGCAAGTTTCCTTCATTTGGATATAAATAAAGATGTTGTAGCACCTAATGAACATTAGTAAGCCACAATAAAAGTCAATGTTCCCAATGATCTCAAATAACTTTTTCTTTTTTCTTTTTTTTTTTTTTAATTAAAACTGAGAAAATAAGCATCAGACTTGGGCAATTATATCTGGGAAAAACTGCAGTTCCATGTTCTTATTATAGACTGGGAATATTGGGCTGAATGCGTTGATAATAACTTTCTTCTTCAAATGATCGAGGATCCAGCAAGGAAAGGAGCCATGCTGGACCTTGTCCTTACTAACAAGGAGGGGATGGTGGGGAATGTCAAGCTCAAGGGTAGCCTTGGCTGCAGTGATCATGAAATGGTGGAGTTCAAGATTCATAGGGTGGCGAGGAGGGTGTGCAGCAAGCTGGCTACCCTGGACTTCAGAAGAGCAGATTTTGGTCTCGTGAGAGATCTGATTGGGAGGATAGCATGGGAAAAGGAACTGGAGGGGAGAGAGGCCCAAGAGGGCTGGTTGGTTTTCAAGGATTGCCTCCTCCAAGCTCAGGAGAGGTGCATCCCAAAAAAGAAGAAGTCGGGCAAAATAGCCCGCAGGCCGGCATGGATGAATTTGGGGCTGCTGGTCAAGCTCAGGACCAAAAAGGAGGCTTATAGAGGGTGGAAGCAGGGACAGGTAGAATGGGCAGAATACAGAGAAATGGTCTGAGTGGTCAGGAACGAGATCAGGCAAGCGAAAGCCCAGGCAGAACTAAATCTAGCCAAGAACATCAAAGACAGTAAGAAAAACTTCTACAGATATGTCAGGGACAAAGGCAAGACTAGGGAAGTTGTGGGCCCTCTCTGGAAGGAAACGGGAGACCTGATCACCCAGGATTTGGATAAGGCTGAGCTACTGAACCACTTTTTTGCCTCAGTCTTCACTGGAAAGGGCTCAAACCACACTGCCTAAGTCACAGAAAGCAAAAACAGGGGCTCTGTAAATGAAGAACTGCCCACAGTATGAGAAGATCAGGTTCAAGACCTCTTAAGGAGCCTGAAGGTGCATAAATCCATGGGACCTCATGAAATCCATCCATGGATCCAGAGGGAGCTGGCAGATGAAGTTGCTAAACCTCTTTCCATCATATTTGAGAAATCATGGCAATCTGGCGAAGTTCCCACTGACTAGAAAAAGGGGAACATAACCCCGATATTCAAAAAAGGAAACAAAGAAGACCCAGGGAACTACAGGCCACTCAGTCTCACCTCTGTGCCTAGCAAGATAATGGAGCAGATCCACCTCCAAGATTATGGAGCAGTCTTTAACAACAATTCTTTCTTTTTTTATACTTCAGAATTATAATAAAGGATTAAATGGTAATTGTCTTTCCTTCAAATCAGGGCTTTTTTCAGTCTCTTACCATCCATGATTACAGTACTGGCAACTGTGAATGAATCACAAGTAATAAAAAAACCATAAATAGTATAGTATAATAATAATAGTATATAAAAAGTATAAATAGAAAACCTGGGCCGTTTATCTAGTCACTTAAAATGGCATATGGCTTCCTGAATGTCTGATTAAGATCTTAAAAAACTGAAGCCACTTGTGGTCATTGCTCTGCAAGGATATGCTGTGAATGCTAAGTACAGGTGAGATCCAGCAGGATATAAATTACAAGATGAAGGAAATGAATGCTGAATGTTCTTGCAGCATGGCTAGGGATGTGTCTTCCAACATCATGATACTTTAATTCATTTCAGATTTTAATGTAGTTGAGATTGGCTTCGGAAAATGGGACATTCATGCGTCCATCCAACCTGTGGACATTTCTGAAAGGAATTTAAAAATAAAACATAATGCGTATTTATTGTGGTACCTATCCCTTTCAGCAGGGAATCACAGCATAATGGTCTCCCACAGAGCAGGCTTGAGCACTATGTTAGATACTGGATGTGATATATCTCCTATCACATTATTGGATCAAGACAAGGCACTGCAGGGATGGGGGCTGTTTTCCTTTAAGTGGAGAAATTTATATTTGGACAACTTAGAGTCAAATATTTATCTGGCTATGAATATCTTAGCTACCAAGAATGGAGTAATATATTTTGTTGTTAAAGCCAGGGGATCCTGCAACAAAAAGAGGAATATTTCCTTTAATATGTATGAACCAACCCAAAAGTTCAACTCAGTTGATTGTGGCACACCTAAATGAATTGCTGTTGTTTTAAATATAGCATGTAGTGCGGTATCTACTTTTTTTTCTTCCCAGGCCATGAGAATCCACTGTAAAGCCGCTACAGCCAAGTGTGTCATCTTCAAAGACCTCAAGACAAGATGAAGAGATAAAGACCTCTATAACTTTATTTTCTATGTCAGGGCTGAATTCACCAATAATTCACCATCTCTTTCAATATCTGGTCAATCCTTTTCAGCCACACGTCACTCTGAAGGAGAGACTGAGTTTGGCTGGATGTTGTTTTAAAGTCTACCTGAGCATTTTTGCTTTCTTTATCCCTGTGACTGAAAAACATTCACTAGTTCTTTACCTCCTGCTGCTTCCTTTTCAAATCTTGCATCTAAACCAAATTTATAATAGAAGACCAAAAGAAAAATAACACTTTTATTATTATCAATATTTTTTGCTTTTGTTATTGCAAAATCATATTGTTTAGGAAGCTTTTTCAGAAGAACCAGAAAGACCCTAATCTAAAGTCAACATCACTTCTAATTTCACCAATGCTTGTATTTGAGGTGAAATAACTTGCCTGAAAACAGGGGGAATAAAATAGTTTAAAATCCCAGAAAATTAATAGTTTCTGTATGGTACTCCATACAGAAAGCAGGTTCTACCTCTCTGACTTGTGTATCTCAGCAACTAAACCCAAAAAAGTGACTCTATGCATGGCATGTCATCTCTTTATGCTTGACAGGACTCCTTCCATCTACTACATTCTGGGTGCTTGTCATATTTGGTGAAAAACTTGTTTTCCTACTTAGGAAACATCAAGAAAAAATATTGTGAGCGCATGTATGTTGGGGTTGTGAAGTAAGGTGAATCTGACAAAATCTAATCTCCCTGAACCAAATTAGAACATTTTTTTTTTCGTTGTTATTTTTTAGGTAATTAATGGGTCTCAGTTGTCTGCAGCAGTGGTTATAGCAATTAGTTCAGCTTAGCACAAGTCTCTAATTTCATACATCAATAAAAGTTAGATCAGGGCACGATCACTATCAAGCGTAGTCATTGTTTACAGCATATTCATCTTCATAAGTGCTTGACTATAAACAGAATATCTTTCCACTGAGGTTTGTTTTAAAATATCCATCAGTATGCCTTAGAAATTCTAGGAAATACTGAGGGGAGAAAAAGCAATAGATCTTCTACAGAATTGAAAAACAAAATGTCAGTGTAAGACATTCATCTTCCTCTACTACTTAAGTACCTACATGAAATAGAAACTCTATGGTGTGAGGTCTTGTACAAGCTGAGTGAGAAATGTTTTTGTCCTCAAGAAGCTGCTGTTTGGAGGGTACAAGGTGGGGTTAAACACAGGACATATGTGAAGACTGGTGAAGGTCTGGGAGAAAAAAAGAATTTCACAGGAAGTTAGTGGTGGACACAGGAATGCAAATCAGGTGTTCACCTACAAACCATTAAGAGACAGGATAATTTGGTCTCCAGTCTTACAGAAAAGCTGTGAGAGAGGAAATCTGAGGGAACTGTCACTTTACCTTCCTAACAGAGGACCTTGTCTTGTCTATGTCCTCTACTGGGACAAGGTAGTGACTCTACCAGTCTTCCCTGTGAAGGAGTGGTGAGGATAAATCTACTTCAGCATGGGAGAAACACATTGAAGGTAAGGAAACACCATGAAAATATATTAATTTCTCTAATGAAGTTTGCTCTTGGCTCCTTGATAGTTGTAGCCCTAATAGAACATTCCCAAGAACTTTGTACTATGAGCATACATCATTCAGTGGGAGTACTGCTGCAGACTATACTGGTAGGGTTTATTTATTTAATTTTACATTGCCTGGATCAAAAATGAATGTAAATTGTGTAGGGAGGATTCAGACATTTGTTTTTATGGGACAAGAAGAATACTCAGTGTTTAAGGAGATAGTTGTTAACAATAAATAACACTTTGAGTGCATTTTTCACAAAATGATTGTGACTCCCACAGTTTTGCTGTCTCACATCGAAGACAGTAGTTCAGCTTTGTTTATCAATTTTTTAATATGCCTAAAAAGTGTCCTAACAAATGTGTGAAGTACATTTGAAGACAATCAGACATCTATCTCCCCTTGAGTTCATTAGATTTAGGCAACTAAACACATTGGATATTTCGATAGGTTCCTACTCCATACAGCTGTAGGAAAGTTATTCATTACCAGAAGAGGCACTAGAAAAGAGGAAACAGAAAATACTTATGAGCACATGATTTCCTCTTTCTCCTCCCCCAATTGAGGAAAAAACGGTTAAGCTGACATTTGTGATAATGTATTATGGCAGGTGAATTAGGCAAAGAGTTAATTAAAATCTGAGAGTTAATTAATGAGATCCACTGCGCATTAAAGATCATTACACCATCTGAAAAGAGTAATTAGGGAGCAGAAACTGGTGCGTTTTATTCTCCTGGGTGTTTTGCTGACACGCCACATAAGTCATTCAATGTTAAGCGAATAATCCACTGATCTCCATATTTACTGTGATTATTACATAATTGTGGCAAATTAAGCTGTAGCAGGGAGATTCCTCTTTCTAACAGATTTCCTCCCAACCACCCATTCGTCTGTCTCTTTATCTGGCGCCGTATGTCCCTTAATTAAGTCATTTGTGATCATAATTATTTCCAAACACCATTTTAACCAGTTGCTTTCACCCACCATACAAGCTGTTGGTTTGGTTTTTTTTTCTTCAAATCACCTCAGAGATGGGAGCATGAGGCTCAAGACTTCTGCCTTATCATGCTGCTGGCACCATCGTGTTGTGTGGCCATGGGCAAAATCAGCTCTCATCAATTCCCAACCAGCTGTAAATTGATACTGTAAACTTTTGTGACAAGACCCGTCTGATGGCTGGGATGTCCATCAGGAGCCACGATAACCACCAATAGGGATAAGTCTGAGGAAATGGTTAGTACTCAGCGAATAAAGCCTCTTGCCATTTTCTAAGAAGCGGGTCCTTAGAAATTTCCAGACTTGAATTAGCGTTGGTTGCAGCTGGTACTGTTGACAAACACACGGTGGGTTGACATTTCTCTTTCTGCTTGCACTAATTCACCCTAGATTTTTGTCCGGGAAGCCTTTGAGAAAGCTGTTTGTGTTTGCCTTCACACACTGGCATGGCAAACGCACAAGTGGGGACCTGCAGCTCACTTTCAGATTCATTAGGTTTTCCCTGATTGTTATTTGTGCTGCCTTTATTCATAAACACACTGGAAGAACATTCTTTGTTTCACTTTAAGCTTGACATTTCACGTCTTGCATCCACCATCTGAGAGCACTGTTCCTCTTTTCCTTCATAGGACCCCTTAATGAGCCTGCATTTCACAAACCCATTTTTCCACATCTCTCCTCCACCCCATCCAGACTCTATACCTTCCCTCTTCTCAACCTTGCTCTCTCCTTCACCTCCAGTCTTTTCAAGCTGTTACCTTTCTAAATCTGTGCTGCCCTCCCAAATCTGCCAGATGTTTTCCATCCAGCAGTACTCCAGGTCAGGGGCTGTTGGCTGCAGGACTCTGAAGTTGCTCATTTCACAATTTAGCTTCAGTAGCTAATTTCATGGCTTCTGTAATGAATGAAGTAGTTGCTTCCTGCTTTTTCTTAATCTAAAGTTCTCTTCAGAAATCAAATGAATAGTCTACAGATACCACACCTTTATATCTTAAACTGATGTTTGAGGTAAATAAATGTTGGAGAAAAAAATTAAGCAGCATATTTTAGCACTCTCTGCTTAGGTAGCAAACACCAGGACAGTCTCTGCTCTCTGTCAGTTTCAGGAAATATTTTTTATTGTTTCTCATAGAAAAGCTAATAGTTCAAAATGATTGCTCTCTTCATTGTAAACTAATGATTTCCTAATTTCAAAAAACCCCTCTTACCTCCTATAAACATTTCACTGGCAATACAGTATTCTGAAGAACAAATGTAACCCTGCTGCCAGCTGGTGTCTTTCTTTGGTGACTTTTCCAGGATCTTTTTTTGTTTGATTATTTTTTTTTTTGATTGAGCCAAAACACCTTGTGAATCATCAGCTGTTCACAAACCATCTCTTATAAATGCTCCCAATGTTTTATTTTCAATCAAATCTATTTACCTTCCAAGTGTACCTGCTTCTCTTTTACTTTCTTCTCTTTTCCTGTTTTACTTCTCTGTGGTTTTTTTTTGTTTTTTTTTGTTTGTTTGTTTGTTTGTTTTTGTTTTTTTTTAACTCATAGATGGATCAAAGCATGAATTAGTTATAATCTTCTCATGTCTCACATCTTTACTTATCAAATGGAGGCGCAGCTCTTCCCAAGTGCAATGGTTTGTAAACAGTGCCAATTAGAGTTCTGTTCTGCTCCAAGCCTGGGACAGAGCAGAGATGTGCTGCATTACAAATGGGACTTACTAAATTATACACGCCAAGACTCTACAAAAGCCTTATCAAACAAAGTCAGTGAGGGGAAAGAAAGAGAGCTAATTATCAGGCAGCACCAGAAAATCAAAAGGAGCAGCCAAAGGTATTTTAAAGTCAGATAATTAAGCCATGGTCTAATAGTAGGGGGATTCCTGCCTGCATGTTCAAGACTTTTTTAACCTTAAAGGCGAAAAAGCAGTGTAAGTTACCTTTGTTATTTTGTCTTCTGTTGAAGAAAAGAAAATCCCAGAACAATTGTTTGAGTGCTTTATAAGAAAAAAGACAAATGGATCACAAAGGGCAACCTGCCATTCTGATTTTTTGACAATTTTTAAGTGAGGGGTTCTGGCAAACATGTTGGGAGAATTAGAAAAATTGTCTTCTTCTCTGTAGTTCTTTCATCTGAGACAATGTTTCTGCAGGAAACTTTAAAAATAACCCAGTTTGCATATCAGTCAATGTATCATGGTAAATCTGCTCCTAAATCACTTAAACATTTGAAAGTATTCCCAACCAAATGTCACCAACAGTAAAAATCTATGTGTTAATGTAGGTATTTCCACTCCACCCTTTCACTCTGGATTGTAAGTCCTGCTCTTGGGTGGCAGGGAAGTCAGGAAAAGGCAGAAAACAGGAAAAAGGAAAAAAATCCCAGAGAAGAGAGACTGAAGGGACTATTCTTTCTCTGTAATTTTCCAAAACTATCAATTTCCATAGCCTGGAAGTGAAAGGGTGCATCTGCCCTACGTGTGCACCACACAGCCCGTCTGAATACATCCAGTAAAGCTGTTGGGTTTGTGATAACAGCACAACATACAGCAACTAAGTCTTATGTGTCTCTTTTCTCATGTACTTCTGCTCTCTTGTCCAGGAGAGTATGTTACTGTCTTACAAGTCCAGGAAAAACTTACTCACTGAAAGTCCTGTAGATTTGCAGCCTACAGTGTCATAACAAATACTTACGTAGAAACATGTATCTCCACCGTTTTATTTCAAATAGCTTTTCTTGTTTCTCTTTTCCTTTCCCTCTCACTGAGTTCCTGCACTTTCCAAGACATCAAGCCATACCTCTCCGTGTCTGACTTGACTTAGGATAGAAAATGTCAAGTGCAGATCCTGATGAAACTCCTGAAAGCTGCACATTGCAACACAAGCCCATCGAAAACACGGGTTTAAAAGCAGCACTCAGAGCCTGAGTGTGTGCTGCTTTCAACACTGGTTTACAAAATTGTCAAAGAACACTTAGCAAGTGGCTTTTCTACATTACAAAAAAAAATAATATTGGCAGGAGGCATACAAATGACTATATATGGGTTAGAGAATCTCTAGAGTTGTGTTGAGTTTGCAGTTTAGCATAAAATTATGTTTATTTTTCCCTTCTAGAGGGTATGCTCATGCATAGCTGAGACTATTTAGAAATGTGTTTGCATTGTAATATGTGGAATAAAACAAGCCAGAATTCCATTATAGTTGTGACACTGAGAGTCATATTAATGAATTCCAAAAGTGTGCAGAAGGTGGAAGATAACCTGTGATATGAATAAGAATATAAATACTATGTTGTTTTCTGAGTAACCACAGCAGAACTCTAGACATGCTGAAAATGAGAAGCTGTCACAAAGGTGATTTTAACATCTGCTTTGTATGAAACAGAGCTTTAATGATATACCTTGTAACCTCAAGAAAACAGTGTAAAATGAAGGTGACTGGGGATTTTCTATGACTGTGGTGGGGGATTGTTTATGGTAGGAGAAGTTTTCAACCTTCATTACGCATGGATAACTGCCTGTAATAAAAATGATTTTAGATTTTTATCCCTGATAACTAAATTTAATCCTCAGCCATACTAACTTCAGGACGTCACTTCATAAATGAAGTCAAAAGAAAAAAAAATTTTAAAAAAAACCCAATTAATAAAATATCTCTGATTCTATTTGTGGTCTCATTAGAAAGTGCAATTCTCAGCAAGGACAGCTTTCTCCAGCTAAATATCTCTCATGCTGTGTTAAGGAGTTATGTGGAGAACTAAATGTAGAATTCTAATTCTATCCATTCTCAGTCCCTGATTTATTGCCAGGTCTATGGCAAAGCACTTAAATATACAAGGGGGGGAGGATTACCAGGTGAAGTTGCAGCCTGCCAATGCAAAACCTCTCTGTCATTTCAAGCAGACCTTAGATGAGAGTGTGCAGAAGCAGCTCCTGGTACCACGGGCCTGTCCAGCCTGAAAAATTAGTGTCTTCTCCATGTGACAATAGATTTTTCTGTTGCTTTGCGATCAAAGAGTGAATCTCGTCAACAATTAAAAATCCCAGAATTATTTTTTCAATTTCAGCTTGTGCCCATTGTCTCAGGACAAGACAAAACATCCTCAGGTTGTGCCGGGAGAGGTTTAGATTGGATATTAGGAAACATTTCTTCACCAAAATAGTTGTCAAGCATTGGAACAGGCTGCCCAGGGAAGTGGTGAGTCACCATCCCCAGAGGTATTTAAAAGACCTGTAGATGTAGTGGTGAGGGACATGTTTTAGTGGTGGAATTGGCAGTGCTAGGTCAATGGTTAGACTCAGTGATCTTAAGGGTCATTTCCAATCTAAATGATTACATGATTCTATAATTCTTGTTCCTTCATTTCAAATAAAATTTGAAGCATAAATTTTCAGATTTACCCCCCAGAATAGCTCTGAGTGCATGTAAAGTATGAGCAATGTTCTCTATTGAAGACTACAGTAAATTTCTAGCAATCTGGACTACGACTTTGATGAAGATCTTTTTATTTGACTTGGACTTTTCTTCTACTTTCTGATGTTTTTTTCTTTTTCTTCTCTCTTTTTTCTTTTTTTTTTTTTCATGTTCAGATCATAAAAGAAAAGGACAAGCTTGGCTCTGATCCCTGTTTTCCTTTCCTCAAAGCAAAAGCCCAAACATTTCCTGAGTTTAGAGGAACTAAGCAGTCTTAAATATAAAACATCTTACTTCTGCCAAGACAATTTTGACTACAGATAAAAGTTCTTTAACTGACAAGACAAATGTTGAAGACGAAGGCAGGGAGAGTTCAATGTAACGAGGAGGTTGTAGCAGCCAAAGGGACTTGCTGGAGTGCTGTAGGAAACAGGTTACAGGGATTGATTCCAGAGAACTTTCTTTTTTTATCTGAATTCACATTAGTTGGTACTCCCAAATTTGGCTTTGCTTTCCAACCCCACAAGCAAGACTGTATCTGTGAGATTTGTGCTCCCTGTCTAAGAGCAAAACCATAAGCTTTGTATCCAGATTTTGCATAATGAAATCATTTTATGGCACAGAAACTTCTGGTTATTATTAATCTTTATCTTCCTCCCCTGTTCACCTCCTCCCTCCCCACTTCTATCTCCACATCAGACTGCTGAGTGGTCTACATAACAGTCTTCTAAAGGTGTTGTTAATGAACTAATATACCAATAGCACAAACATTTTCAAGGAGGAAAAGAGAAGGGGGTAGGAGGAGACACAAAGAGACTCCCCCAGTTTAGCTGCTAAACATGGGCTCAAAGGCTGTGAAATTACTATTTTAATCACATTTAGTTATTGTCTTTACTATAAGGATAGCTATGGTGAGGACAGGAGGGAAGAGCAAGGGAAATTTGTAAGTATTTTCACTGTCTAGGCTTTATTTCAAGAAATAAGGCAGAAGGAAGACATTTAATTCATTGTAAGGGAAATAAAACATCGCCTATTGACCCAATGACTTCCTTAAGTTTCGCCGAAACAAGGTATACGGGAAAACTTTTTGTTTGCAGCAGTGTTGCATGAAGCTTTCATAACATAGTGCTATGTAGACACAGTTTCATTCACTGATCATTAGGAAAAGTACCCACAAAGGAACAAAAAAACCCCAAAACCTCTGGGACGCCCTTACAACACAGCAAAGTTTATATACCTGGTGGTTTTTGATATAAATACACCCAAAAAAGGAGAAATTCCTGCTTAAACCTTAAATCTTAAATGTTTAGTTTGGAGAAGAGGAGGCGGAGGGGAGACCTCCTTGCCCTCTACAACTACCTGAAAGGAAACTGTAGAGAGGGAGGGGTTGGCCTCTTCTCCCAAGGGAATAATGACAGGACCAGAGGAAATGGTATGAAGCTGTGGCAGGGGAGGTTTAGATT
>JAOTQQ010000012.1:149492896-149508103 GCA_026546715.1 Gallinago undulata
TGGGGTGTTGTGTGTGGGGTTGTGGGTGTGGGGTTTAGTTGGTGGGTGGCTTTTTGTTTGTTTGTTTGTTTTTGTGGTTTTTTGTTGTTGTTGTTTGTTTTTGTGGTTTGTGTTTGTTTGCTTGTTTTTTTGTGTTTTTTTTTTTTTAAATGTGGTTGGACTCGATGATCTCAAAGGTCCCTTCCAACCACTAAGGTTCTGTGATTCTGTGATTCTGTGATCTTAGCTGGCTTTAGGACTAATTCACGCGGCCCATCTCTGGTTTTAGATGCTGCCCCCAAATTCCTGGAGAGTGAGATCTCACATGTGGGGTTCAGGCTTTAAGCAATCTGGAGACCCAAGTGTTAAAGACTTTTTAAAGTTCAAGAGTGGATTGAGGTACCCATGTAGGCAAAATCCCAGAGAAAATCCTTACGCTGGGAATGGTCACTATCCCTGCTCCAGCTAAAGCCCAAAGGTTTTGTAGCAGAGTAGAGCAAGTTCTCTTATCAGTTTTGATAGGAACTCAGCTCCTACACTTTTCTCTCACTCAGCATCTTCCCAGAGGGATTCACAGTTTAAAAAGTTCACCACTCAGATGGGCTATTTTGCAGTATGTGGTAAGACTATATCTAGATGAAGGAGTTCAAGCCTCCATTTCAAAGTGTAAATAACAATTCAGAGCTACAAGAAACAAAAGAGCTACATGCGGGGAAAACAATATTCAAAGTGCTAACATAAAAATAATGAATGTAGGGAAAGTGAAATTAGAAGCTAAAGGAAAACCAGAGGGAAATATAGCAAGGAACTATAAAAAGGATGGGAGATCACATTTAAAATAAAATAGACAGCAATTTAAAAATAGTTTAAAGCTCCTAGAAATTGGTGGGAGAAAAACATGATGATGGTAGGAAAAAAAAAAAAAGGAAAGTGATAACACCAAGTAGGAGCTGTGGGCATAAAATTAATGTATTAAAAACAATTATATGCTTACACTCAACATAGAAAGAAGGCCCATTTCACAAATGATAACACATACTTAAAGAATCTTATCCATAGTAACTCCACGGAGGTCATGGACCGAAAATTGCATTCTGCATGTAATTGCAAATGAGATAATGAAGTTGCAAGGCATGGTTTAAAACTCCTCCTTCAACCTCCTGTGAAGGTGTCCTAGATGACATTGTCTATACTGCTGCAAGGTGCCTAGCAGAATTTTCAGTGTTCAGTAATGATTGATTTGGCTTGGTAGAAATAACAGGTAAGATCAAGTTTGAGTAACCAGCACTCATCTGGGATCAAGTCTGAAACAGCCAGATGTACATTTACACATAAATAGTTATGGTGTTAATTATCGTGCACTTTAACTCCAGCACTATTGTCATTATTTCTTCATCTGGTGAAATTTTTAGTGTCAAAACGACCCATGGTCCAGCTTTGAGAGACATTTGACAGAACAACAGAGCAATGAAGAGTTGAAAACACGTACCTGTTTTTCTTTTCCTCTTTTCTATCTTCCTTGCTTCAGTTATTCCTTTTTGTGTCCCATGTTTGCAAGTAACTACTGACTGTTTATCCAGGAGAACTCAGATGTCTCCCACTGGATTTGTTCTTTGCAGAGCTGAGAAGCATTCCTTCCAGATGGATGGAAACTACTTTGGCAAGATGTTATTTCTCAAGAGAGAAATCTGGAAACTTTTTCTGTTCACTTAGTACTTGTAAAGACTAAGAACTAAATACTATGTACTACTTAGTCCTTATAAATGTACGATTCCTGACTGAAGCACTGGTCTAATATCTCTGAAAGGCATGAATTCAAGTGCTGAATTCAAATTTCAAGAGAACCATAGACTCTTCCTTGTATTGTCAAGGTACCTTGCCAATTGTCAATGCACCTGTGTGAGTTCAGGAGCAGGTAAAACTTATACGGTAACTACCAAAGCAGGTGCCTTTATATTTATTGCACTTTTGGAAAGCTCTGTTCAAAGTGAGATGGTAAAATTACATAAATTAATTTTGTAAGATATTTGACATGCAATAACAGGGCTGTAGCTGTAAAAAGTATGGAAGAAATCTAGGAAGATGGTTATGTTGATCGAGCAGTTTTCCACTAAGAATGCTGCAGGGTCAAAGAATCCTAAGGACTGGAGAATATATAATTTATGTCATGGATTAGTGATGACCTTCTTTGTCATAAACAATAGCTTAAATCAACTTCATCAACACAGTCTTCTGAACACATAATCTTATTGGACACCATTGCCAGTCAACAACCAAAAATGAAATGACTGAGAATTGGCTGGAGAAGTGGACTACATGGAAAATCCAATCTGTTAAAAAATGACAGGTCAGACTGATAAGAAGAAGTCAGAAATCTGTCAAATATGCCAAAGCCAAACTCAACATATCCAAACTCATCTTTACCAGTGATCACTGAATGATAGCTTCTAGAGCCATGACTCACTGACTCAGGAGTCATGTTGTTTTAAATGCTGTCTGTGTCTTCCTTGCATTTGTCACTTTGACAACAATTTAGATTAGATTAAACATGAATTAATATAGAAGAAGTCTAGGAAATCATTAGGTACGAAGTGGTTCTGGTGTACAGGATTAATTTAAGGAGCAGCAGTGTATGTGCCAATATAATTAACAAAGTAATGCCATAATGCCAGTTAGTACTTTCCTCGAGTGAGAATTTTATGCTGCTGCATTTCGGCGTGGAAAAACTAATTTACTGCGTGTCTGCAACAAGCAACAATAAAGCTCATGTTTGTTTACGAATAAATCTTCCAAGGAAATTAAATGCTTGCGAAATTGCAGGTAATGCTCTTCCATTGTTGAATGCACATTGAGGGCTGTGATTTAGAGATTACCATGGCCTTGCAAAAATAGCACTCGGAGTGGAGCAAGAGTTAATCAGCTACAACAATAATTGAAGCATTATCTCTGCATCAGGGCTTGAGGTACTATGAGATTGTTAGAAAATACTGAAAGGTTGTTGCTCCTTAATAGTCACAGGTCATTGGTCATGGCAGGGTTCAGGAGGTAATGCTGGAAATCAGAAGCAAAACATGATTGCAGAAACTGCTGGGATTCTGTATATTTCTCATGTAGGCAAGCACCTTGGCAAAAAATCCTCCCTAAAATAAGAGGCTAGAAAAGCCTTTCAAATATTGACCAGGAGACAGAACCTGCTTTCTCCAAATCTATAGGGACCTTCTCTTCTCAACGTAGGAGCCAAACCTCCCCCTGTGATACATGATGAAATTTTCCAAAACCACTCCTGCTGAGGTGCCATGAGTCAGTCAGAAATGAGGACTCTGGAGAAAGTAGCTGCCTTAGGACTGAAGGTTGGCATTTGTGGGTTTTGGGGACCAGTAACATTAATTCCTGTATGGAATTATAGAATAGTTTTTGTTGGAAAAGACCCTTAAGATCGTCAAACCCAACCATTAACCAAACACTGCCAAGTTGCCACCAAACCATATCCCTCAGCACCACATCTACATGTCTTTTAAATACCTCCAGGGGTGGTGACTCCACCACTTCCCTGGGCAGACTCTTCCAATGCTTGATAACTCTTTCAGTGGACAAGATTTTCCTCATATCCATCCTAAATCTCCCCTGGCACAACTTGAGGCCATTGCCTCTTGTCCTATTGCTTGTTATTTGGGAGAAGAGACCAACCCCCCTCGCTACAACCTCCATTCAGGTAGTTGTAGAGAGCAATAAGGTCTCCCCTCAGCCTCCTTTTCTCCAGACTGAACAGCCCCAGCTCCCTCAGCCTCTCCTCACAAGGTTTGTTCTCCAGAACCCTCAACAGTTTTATTGTCCTTCTCTGAAAAGCACACTCTCTATTTTTTTTTTTTTAAAAACTGAGCTCCTTTTTAAGGACATCAGGTTGAGAGGCCACTTCTTATTCCTGTGCTAGGGACAGTTTCTTGATATTGCATTCAGCAGTTATTAAAAAAAAAAAAAAAAGGAGACTCCTTGCAGGGCCTAAGAGGTAAAATTCCCTTCCAGAGGACGTGTGACCACTTATGGGGCAATATCACACTTCTGTTTAGAGTTTTTCTCCCTGTCTCTCTCATAAAATCAAATTTTTATTTATTTGCTGCACAGTGAAGAAATTATCTCTTTTTTTTTTTTTTTTCAAGTGGGAATTAGCAAGCTCTCTTGGATCAAACTCTTATCTCTCCCTGAGTGCTCCAAATTTCAGACCACCTGATAAGAAGCTGTTTTTTTTCTCCCTGTATGGCTTAAATAGATGAGAAACAAAAATGTACTTTACAAAATGTCTCATCCTGTTGTTACCTGTTAAACAGGTTTTGAGAATGCCCACTTAAGTGGAAGAAACCCTTCTTCCTGGAATGCAATTTTGCCCTGGTGTTCAAACTGGGGTATGCATATCTGAGAAAATCATAGGAAATTCTTTCTGCGATATTACTACAAACAACATCCTAAAAAATGCAACCAAAGAAATCCCAGGTCCACACCCTTGTTACATTGTCCTATCTTAATAGAATCCTTCTTCTAAAAATAAAATAAACAGTCTTTCTTCTGTGATTGATTGGCTTCACACGCTCCTATTCCCAAGAGTTTGTAGGAGCTGTTCTACCCTCTCTTACTTTTGCACTTCACGCAGCCAGCAACTTCCCAGTTCAATATCCTGTCTCATAGATTTTGTTGCCAAGACATGTTACTTACTCTTTTATCCTGATGATAATGCCAATAACTCAGTACTCTGGTGGATTTATAGAAGAGGCTGCAGAGAGCAAAGCTCCCTTGGCAACTAGTGGGCCAAGTTCTCCATTCTTTGGTGGAATAACAGCATCTAAAATAAGCTTAGGCACCCAAACCCCTCTTTGGCTCTTGCCCCAAGTTCCACTGCAACTGGGAACGAAGACAGGTTGACAAATTTTCTCCTGAATGACTTGCCCAGAATGAAGAAGTTTGTGGTGGAGAAAAATCCCATTTTCTGAAGCACATACATGCATGTCACATTAACCGCTGAGCCGATCTTCCTACAACCTTTAGAAGGAAATTGAATTAGCACATGGAAGGGTTCCTTAAAATAACTGCTCTTTTGCAAAGAGACTCTGAATTCCCTCTCGCAGCAAGTCAGCGTCCGCTCAGTGTCACCTCCCTCCTGCTCTCCTGTCGTTCAAATGACCGTGCTATTCCTGGAAGAGATGTCTCACCATGAAACCACAGGTTCATATCCTACAGAGTGTTAACGACTCTTGTGGAGCAACTCTATTAATTATTATTCACTCTAAGCATTTAAGAGAAAGCCATAGGTATTTATAGGATGTGAATGATAGCAGATAGTGCATACTGATTCTTCAGAGGTTTCTGCTGTGGCTCTGTGAAGCTGCTCTACCTGTATATTGCAATTAATGTAGAAAGCACCACTGTAGAAGCTTCATGATTATAGTGCCAACCATGGAATATATGGAACCTTCTCAAGAAAGCACAAAAAAATTAATCTCATGCCCTTTTGAAAACAGGCAATCCTACTTAATATGTCCAGAGACAGTAGAGCTCTGCCTGGGGTTAAATCTATGGCTATGAGTATACTTGCTGTTTTTTCCTCTCCTTTTTTTCCAAAGAACATTGTGAAATTCAGAGAGGAAAAAGTCTCATAATGCTTCTATCTATTACCAAGGAGAAAAGAGAATCCCTTTTTTTTAATGGAAATGTATCTCATTTAATATACCTGGAATTTATTGCTAATGTTTCATATTAGGAAGATTAGGAAGCATTAAAAAAATGCAACAAGGTGAAGGAAAAAAAGAAAGTCAACAAAGAAATGCTGCGGAAAGGAAATTACACCATATGTTACCTTTTACTCATTAAAGCCAAGTGAAGTGTCTGTTTAACAACCTTTGCTCCTTGTACTGTGTTTGGACAGATGAAAACAAACTTTTTCCTCACACAGATGAGGTGAATACAACTGCAGAGCTCTCAGTAAAGTTGAACTGAAGTTTTCAAATGATTAAAATATCTAAAGCAACCTTTTTAGACAAGTAGTTCTGTAGTTTGAAAACCACGAATGCAAAATATATTTTTTGCCTAGAGTATACATATCTCTTCAAGGGCATCCCGTGCAGTGGTCATTAGCTCGCTTGATGGTGCAGGCTTAGGATATTTGAGGATGAGAATAGTATTTTAATCATAATAACATGCCTGCCTATCGTGATTCTGGTCTTACACAGACATAATTGGCTTGGGTAGCTGAGTTTCTCAAGTGACTAGCACCTGTTATTACCAGATAAATGAAAGTAAGGGAGTCATTGCAGTTGTATCAATTATTTACAATTCTTAATTACTCTTATTACAACCATTCTTTCTTGTTATAGCACCGCAGATATACAGAGCACACACAAAAATTAGATTTTGAGCCATTTCTAAGATGTTAATGATGTAAAGCAATATGCTGTCTTCTGAGATGCTGGTCAGGTTTATTCTTAATTTCCTCACTATATTGCCGCAAAACCTGGCACTGCCTCTCTCCTTAGGAAATTTGCCATGAAGCAAGAGAACTAAGGGGTCCTTAGGAATTAAGAATCGACTTTAGCACACACATGGAATCAATAGCACTCCAAAAATTCATCCAAGGAAATAATTTCACACGCTGCATTTATTACTGTTGCAGGAATTGTGCACTGGGTGTGGCTTAAGCCCACCTATAATGTTCAAATGATAAAATTCACAAGTCTCCCGTCATTCTGAATGTGTACAAGGAGTGGTGATGTGTGAAATCAGTATTCACACGGGGTCACACCTCAAGCAGACAAGCTCACTGTGCTGTTTCTGCTTGCAATGGATAAATTCTGCCTAAAAATCTGTGATCTCACAGAAAGATTCTGGTGCAAGGTATGAGTCTTTACAAAAGGAGCTCAGGAACCATCTCTGCTCCTACCTGCTGCTTTGCAGATAGTTTATCCCATGGCATGAACCCCTTGGAGGCACCTTGCTGCTTGCTGACTACACTTCTTAATTTATGTTCAACACTTCCCAAATCGATAGTAATGAGCTTAAGAAGTTGTCAGTGAAAGAAACAAGCAAACAGTGTTCCTGTATCACTGCCAAGATAAAACGGTGATCTGCATGTTAAAAAAAAAAATATCTAGGTAGATATATAGAGGGAATTAAATACATAATTTAAGAGAAAACGTTCTTGGAGGAAAAAAAAAGCACTGAGACTGAGTGCTCGTTATTTCTACTTCATTAAAAAGTAATTGTTGCATTTTACTCATCTTATAGCTGAAGATTTTAAAGCACTTCACAAGCATTAGTAAATTAACTTTCCCAGCATCCCAGGCAGAAAGTTAAGGCTTATTATCTGCACAATATGGATGGAGAAAGAGATTGCAAACTCTTCCTTGGAACTCTTGGTTGTACAAAAAGCCCCATGTATATCCATGGAAATGATTATATATAGAATCAGAATAGTTTTAGTTGGAAAAGACCCTTAAGATCGTCAAACCCAACCATTAACCAAACACTGCCAAGTTGCCACCAAACCATATCCCTCAGCACCACATCTACATGTCTTTTAAATACCTCCAGGGGTGGTGACTCCACCACTTCCCTGGGCAGACTCTTCCAATGCTTGATAACTCTTTCAGTGGACAAGATTTTCCTCATATCCATCCTAAATCTCCCCTGGCACAACTTGAGGCCATTGCCTCTTGTCCTATTGCTTGTTACTTGGGAGAAGAGACCAACCCCCCTCGCTACGACCTCCATTCAGGTAGTTGTAGAGAGCGATAAGGTCTCCCCTCAGCCTCCTTTTCTCCAGACTGAACAGCCCCAGCTCCCTCAGCCACTCCTCACAAGACTTGTTCTCCAGTACCCTCACAAGACTTGTTCTCCAGTACCCTCACCAGCGCTGGTGAAGGGCAAGCTTTGTTGCCCTTCTCTGGACACACTCCAGCACCTCAATGTCTTTCTTGTTACGAGGGGACCAAAACTGGACACAGTATTCAAGGTTTGGCCCCACCAGTGCTAAATACAGGAGGGCAATCACTGCCCTAGTTGAAATAGAGTTATCTTTGTTACTAACCAAGATGCCATAAGACTTGTTTTGTGATCTCCCACTACTGGGAAGGTAGTTTTGACAATAGTTCTTAAAGAGAACTGAAACAGATAAGGCTTTTTAAACCTTTGTTTCTGTCTGTCTGAAAGTTTAACCATTCATCCCTCATATTTGAAGATGACTCTCTAAATCATGAGAACAAAAAATATTTTTTAGTTCTTAATTTACTTCTCTATAAGTAGAATTTATATGTGGGTTATTTTTTTTTCTTTTTTTCAAGATGATTTTGACTTTGACTAACTTTATGTGTGTGTTTAAAATAATCTACAGCTATATACCACTGCTGCCAGAAATTGCAGAATAATTAAACATTTTTTCCCGTGAAAATCTTTAGGTTTTTCCAAGTTGCAAAAAAACCCTGTTTCTGAAAGTAACTGAAAAGTTGCAAAAACCGAATTGACACACACAATGAAATATTGTATTTTATCAAAATTCTAATTTTCTGTCAAACTTCGGTTATAAAACTCTTAACTATCTCTGTCAAGGACATTGGACAGTCTTGGCAAATGTATGGGTTGTGCACAACTCCACTGAGCAGCAATGAGACTTTCTGCAGTAGTTACACTGCAGAGGCCAGAGACTTCTTCACACTTACAATACTGTACTTTCAAATGCAGGATCACACTTTCACATGTTGAAGCAAAGATAATCTAAAAAAAATGAATTCCTACCTCTATCCTCCAGCTTGGAGCAGCAGGGGAGAATTTTGCTCATCTTCAGCATCCCTTTAGGTATTAAAAGTAAATAAGAAATAAATAAGATGCCCTATGAGGCTAACCTGAACAAAGATTTTTTTTTTTTTTTGCGATATAGTTATTATTAACCAAACAAGTCTGCTATTGGGGAAGATACTATCTATGAATAATGAAAGGTCTCCTTTTGTATTCAATTTCTAGATGCCTTGTGATTAAATGGAGGTTGTTCATGAAATAATAATAAAAAAATGCTGACATTGTAAATCAACCAGAACCAATCTTCTGCTTTCCCAGGAATTACTGTAAGAAAATTAATTCTCTGCACCCGAGAACAAGCCCTCTATCTCAAAGTAAATTGATAAACTGTGTTTCAGCTCCCGTGTAATTAGGAATAATGGTTCCCATTCTTTTGTGTGAGTGACAGAAGTAGGACTGATGAGTTACCATTGTCTACTGGTGAGCTATGTGCCTTGTAATATCACCAGTTTGCACTTCTTTGCCATATGAACTCTCATACAGCATACAGGCAGCATCTTTTCAGCTGGCCTTTTCTGAGAGCACTTGAGCTTCATCAGTTTCTGCAATTCCCTTGGCAGTGACACAAGCGAGAGTGCTGTGCTGGTCACATCACGGAAGAGGCCTTCTGTCTTGGACATCAAGACGTGGTTAGAAGGCCTGGCCACAGAGGAACAACAAGGTCTTGCTATTTCCACTGTATGCCATGCAACCCCCATGCAAAGATGTGTTGGACAGGCAAATTAAAGCACCTGCTGATCCGTAATCTTGTCCCTATGTTAATGGGGCAGGAGAAGGAATATGGCCCTATGCTGCCAATGCATAAATCCTGGCTGACCCGAGATGGAAAAGTGAGCGCTGTGTTCAGTATTGGTATTCTCAGAAATTGGTGCTGATTTCAGGGATTTGCATGCATGAATATTGAGGCAGATGCTGAGGGATCAAGTTTAACTGTATCTCTTCTTCAGTGTTATCCCCACCAGAATGTTTGCAGCCCACGTGATGTGGGACACTGACCAAAGGAACTTGGCTGATTCTTCAGGTGAAGTTTCAGGAGCCCCTATGACACGTGCTCACTTCATCCATTTCATCTGAAAATTTAGGAAAAGCAATCAATTTTTTCCCAACATAATTCTTTCTTTACAAACCCAGGCAGCTTTCCCTCTACATATATCTGTTCTTCAGAAGGCTATTCGAGCAATCAAAAATGGAGGACTTCCATTATTCTAGAAATGAAAGCTTAGCATGTGAGGAACATACGGTAACAAAATCTATGGGAAAACCATGAATTCTAAATAAGATTGAGATTGTAAATCTTCACTAAACCATTCACTTAGCTAGTAAATTCCAGCATGAGCACAGGGAGTTTTTACTGGGTCTTTATGGTTTAGATTTTTTGTAATATGGTAAAGTACATTTATGGAACTTCTTAAATCCACAGAGGCCTTGCATGTAGTAAAAGAATTGCTGTAAAACTTCAAGGCTTATTTCTTACTACCTGTTGCCGCTATTTTTCAACCCATTTTTGTTTGCTGATTTCCAAATATTTTCCACTAGAGCTTGTATCCCTTGAAGGATATAGATTGTCACATGGCAAAATAAAAGTCAAAATACGCTGCATTTTTTTAATGTTAGTTCCCGTAGTCATCTTTAGATATAGACTCTTAGAAGCCATCAGCCAAAGTCTGCAAAAAATGTTTGTAAACCACTGCTAATTAACTGCAAAATTTTTGTTGAAAATAAATGGATATTCATGGGTTTATTCTTGTTTTTATATGTGATTGAAAAAAAGAATTTCATATTATTATAAACCAAATAAAGACCAATTATTCTTATAGAAGCATCAAAAAAAGTAATACAAATAACCTTTCAAACCAATTTGTATGTGGATTGGGATAGTACGAGACCCTTCTAGTTTATGAGACTCACCAAGCTTCAGACTATGCTGAAAAAGTGATTGTCCCACTGTACTCAGCATTGGTACAGCCTCACCTCCAGTACTGAGGGCAGTTTTGTGCTCCACCATATAAGAAGGATATGAAAATATTAGTATGTGTCCAAAGAAAAACAACAAAGGTGATGAAAGGACTAGACAGCATGACTTACAAAGACTGGATGATGATATTAGGTTTATTCACCTTAGAGAAGAGGAGACTGAAGGGTGAAGTCCTTGCTGTCTACAACTTTCTCATGAGGGGTAGCAGAGAGGGAAGTGCTAATCTCTTCTGTGAGAGGACACAAGGGAATGGCTTAAAGGTACATCAGGGAAAGTTCAGATTGGATATTAGGTAAAAAGTCTTCATGAGAGCTTGATCAAGCACTGAAACAAGCTCCACAGGAAAGTGTTTATCACCTCAAGTCCGTCAGTGTTCAAGAAGTGTTTGGACAACAGTCTTAGATGTATGGTTTAACTTTTAGGTTGCCCTGTGTGATGTCAAGAGTTGGCCTTAATGATCCTCATGGGTCCCTTCCAATCCAGGATATTCTACGAAATATTGTATGAGACATCGTAAGTGGCTACTTATGTTTCTGTTGTGAATCTGCAATTCTAATGTGTTCTTTGAAACCTTTGGCATTTTTGCCACTGAAGGTATTAGCTGGACTGAGCTTTCAGGCAAATCAGAATAATAGCAGGCCTTCACAACAATTTCTTACCAAAGCCTTCTATTCACTAGTGAAAATGTTTAGGATTGCAAACATAATTCTGCCCAATGCTGGCATCAAAATAAGCAAAGTCAGCAGCAGATTGGAGTGGAGAGACAACTGAGAACAGCTTTTTAAATACACCCGTGCTATAATTTGTCTCACTGTCCATTTGAAGTCAAATCAGCCCTGTCTCTGACCTTAGCATCTCTATCTGGGGACTAAGATCATAGAAAGATGAGATGGTTGCATAGAGCTAGGGATCTAACAGCTTGAACAGAAAATGTGACGAGAATTACACCTGGGTTATATAGACAATTTACCTCAAAACATGGCAACTGAGGCCAATAATCTAATAATACCGTCAGGTCTTTGGGAGCCAAACACTTCCTAAAAAGGTCGCTAAGATTTGGGGTGTGACTTTCACTTATAGTCCAAGCAGCAAAGATAATCAGTACTGGGATGAAACAAAATTCCTGAGATTTACTGTTTTGAGTTGAAGAAGTTTGTCATGGGGATTTCTTAGGCTGTGATAAATAAGAGCCCATTAGGTTTCTCCTGGTGTCCAGGAGAGATTGACTGATGTTGTACACCATAATGGAAAGCTGGCTAATCAATACTGCACTATTTTTCAATTTAACTATATTAATTGTGGACACTGTTTTCATTTGTGTCTGAAAGAGGAATAAACAGGTGTGAACATCGATTCCTGCTAAATAACGACATTATGAAAGAACATTATTTAGGCATGTCTCAGTTCCTTGCTATTGTTCTAGAAAGTCAGCATTATGTAGAGGCCTCTCCTGCTTATTACCCGTGAAAATGAGGACTTGCTAGCCATCATGTCCATTATTCTCTGATAACATGGCAGTATTTCCATGTATCCATGATGACTGAGTGATTGGGACAGGTAGCAGGGCGGAAAATTAGGCCACAGCTCAGTAGGTAGTCATCAGTTCTTGGCTGTAGTCACAGAGAAAAAACTTACCCTTTCCAGCTCATGGAAAATGATCCCAGCAGCTTAAAAATTATGGTCGTCTTATTTCCAGAATGCAATCTGATATAGAGGTTAGAGCAATACCTGCTAATAGACTCCTTCTAGCCCTTTCTTAGTGTTTGTTGAGAAGTGTGCAGCAAGTCATTATCTGCAAACACCTCCCTCCTGCTCCTTTCCTTCCTCCCCTACCCATTATATACAAGTCAGAGACAAAAGAAGATGCCACAACTCATACTCTTGCCTAAATTTGTGATCAGAGAAAACTCCTGAATATAAGCTTTTGACCAGTGAGATTTGTGCACCTCAACGAAGACAGATGTGATTCTGTGCCTCTACTGCACTCATGAGACCTGCCCTTGCAGTGCTGTGTCCAGTTATGAGGCCCTCGGCACAAGAAAGACATGGACTTGTTGGAGCAGGTCCAGAGGAGACCACGAAGATGATCCGAGGGCTGAAGCACCTCTGCTATGAAGACAGGCTGAGAGATTTGGGGTTGTTCAGCCTGGAAAAGAGAAGGCTCCAGGAAGACCTTATTGTAGCTTTTGATTACTTAAAGGGGGCCTACAGGAGAGATGGGTCCAGACTTTTTAGTACAGCTGGTAGAGACAGGACAAGGGGTAATGATTTTAAACTGAAAGAGGGGAGAGTCAGACTAGATAGAAGGAAGAAATTTTTAACAATTAAGATGATGTGACACTGGCCAGATTGCCCAGAGAAGTGGGATATACTCCACCCCTGGAAACATTGAAGGTGACGTTGTACAGGGCTTTAAGCAACCTGTTCTAGTGGAGAATGTCCCTGCTCATTGCAGAGGAAGTTGGACTAGATGAGCTTCAAAAGTCCCTTCCCTCCCAAACCATTCTATGATTCTGTAATTCACATATATTCTGGAAGCCTTCCCTTCTCTGACATTAGTCAGACACTAGTCTGACACAATCACATCATATGTAGCTCTTCAACTTTGATAAAGTTATAATTTATGCAACACCTTGCTGTAGGACCAGACACTGCTGTAGGACCCCAGGATGTTTTGGGTGGGTTGGGAAGGTTCAGTATATTGTTGTCCCTGCAAGAGACTCTAAGTTTTATTATTTTAAGACTTTCCTGACTGACAGTATTGAGACTGACAGAAGAGCTAATTAGTCCGAGGTAGCTTGGGAGCCTTTCCGCTGAATTCAGAAGGTTTGGGGATCAATCAGCTGGGCTTTGTGCTGCTGGGAAGAGAAGACACTTGCCCTGGACTGCTGTGACGGACTATTTCAGTGTTGTGTGTGAGTCATAGCATTAAATTTCTGCTCCTGTTCAGTGACGTACAGGTTCATTTGACAGTCATTTCTCATAGTTCTTCTGCATCAAATGCATTGGCAGGCTCTTCTGAGGAGACAGGTGTCCAAAATACATATTTTAAAACCAAGTTCCATGAAATCCTCAAACATTAATAGTTGGCTCCCACCAGAAAAATTAAGTTCTCATTTAAGTTCCCATTTATTGGAGGCCTTTTAAACTATATAGCCAAGACCAGCACTCCTCCCACTCCCTCTCAGATGGCAGTTTCAAGCCACATTAATTAATTAATTTCCTGGGTGTCCCAGAAGAGAAACAGGTCATTGATTATTATCCCTAAATTAAAAATGTGTAAACTGAGTCATAGGACATAACTGCCGAGCAAGGTCAAGATTAAACAACTAAGTGCTAAGACATCATCTCTTCAAAGGAAAGAGGTAAAAATAATGATTGCAGGTAAATCTGACCAAATAACTGAACATCTCAGACTCTTTGTTGGATGAGGTGGGAGAATTACATCACTTATGACATGGATTAGCACTTGTGTGAAGAGGATATGACACATAATTTGGAAAAGCTTTTTGATTGTTTGTTCTTAGAAGGAGAATATGAAGAGTCACTTATAGAAGGCAATGTACAGAATTAATCTTTAAAGAGACTCTGATCAAAACTGAAAAGGGAAGATCATAGTAAGTTAAGAAGAAAATGTGAAAGCCGGGAGCAGATCCCAGGAATCTTTAATCTTCCCCTGATTACAAAGGAGTGCCTGGAGCACACAACCTTTCATTTTAAAATTAAGGTAATAGTAATCTATAGCAGCAATTAAATTGCTATTTCTGCACTAGTGTCATCTTCAAGAGCAGCACTGCCTTGGGAGTGACTGAGTTCAGGATAAGAGTAATTGTCTGAAAGTGATGTTTCAGCCTTAATCACAATGGCTGAATTTAAACCCTGTGACCTGTGATTTTAGATTATGGCAGGTCCAGAGAACCTTTTCTCCTGGCCATCCATGTCAAGACAGAGGTCAGGTCATCTCTTATCCAGGTATGGGAGTTTCTGGACATTAGGTGACATGAGACTGTTGTGCCTGTTTCTAAACCAAACAGAATCAGGCTACAGCAGCTAAAACACAGACACAGGAGCTTGGAAGCACTAATAACCAAGTCAGGATGTTTAGTAGGGACCTGTGAATTGCCTTTGAGCAGTTGCGTTTAAAAGCTGAGGTGTTCTTAGACACTCAGCCAGCTTCTTACTAGTCAGCCTTTTCTTCCTCCTTTCCTTTTTACTCTTTCTGAAATCATAGAATCATAGAATCATCTGGGCCGGAAGGGACCTTCAAAGGTCATCTAGTCCGGCCCCCCTGCAGTCAGCAGGGGCACCCCCAACTAGACCAGGCTGCCCAGGGCCTCGTCAAGCCTCACCTTGAATGTCTCCAGGGAAGCGGCCTCAACCACCTCCCTGGGCAACCTGTTCCAGTGCTCCACCACCCT
>JAOTQQ010000012.1:149517507-149558163 GCA_026546715.1 Gallinago undulata
GAGGTGTCCCTGCCCATGGCAGGGGGGTTGGAACTAGATGATCTTTAAGGTCCCTTTCAACCCAAACCATTCTATGAATCTATGATCTTTGATCTAAAGCGTCTCAGCACTCAAGTGGAAGAGTGCTTCAGTGCTTCAGCTTTTATTTTCACATTTCTGATTTGGGCAGTAGTAGGAATAGTGTGGGAGTTAAAGGAGGCTTAGAAAGGAAAAGATCCAGATCCATGTTGCCTTTCCAATTTCCAGTTACCTAGAAAACGTGCATAGATTGAATCTAGTTTTTTAGGGTTGCACTTAGAAATTGCTTGCAAATATGTGTAGGCTGCAAAATGAAGGAAGACAATGCAGAGTGGGGTAATATAAGGTTAATCTGATTGTAAATGGAAGGTGGATATCAGTGAAGGATGCATATGTAACACACTGGAGTCTGTAAATGTTCTTTTAAGCAATGTGGTGGAAGTTCCATAATTTACCTTGACACACAAAGCACTACAAATATGATTTTTTAATAAAAAAATACCTATTAAGTGTTGCTTTTCAAAGCAATTTTCTGTTAGTGACTGGAAGAAGGGTGCAACTCCAAGTGAGTTCTGTGACTCAGAAAAATCCCTATTTGTTTATAAAAAAGATGAAATGATAAATAGTATGCCCATAGACACTGAAACACTTGAGCTACTTCTGATAATTTCCCCAGATAAATAAACCTATTATGTAAGGGATTAGAGAGTTCAAAAAAGAGAATTACTTTGTAAGTAATTTCTGGAGAAGGGGGAAATGTTAAAGAAATACTTAGAACTTTCATGTAGTATATGTCTGCTAAACTCTGCACCACTTCTTAAATTAACTCAGCAGAAACTTTTCTGAGTTCCTGGTAAGAACATAAACATCAGCAAAGAAATAAGCACAATACTCTGAAATTCATGAATAGGCTCTATCTTGTCATTGTGAAATACAAGGTCAAGTCGAGTTTGGAAAAGGACATTTTTTTTGTTCTGAAGGTAAACAGAATTGAAAAGAAATTATACCATACCTTTTGTCTGAAGAAAGAAAAAAAAAATATGTTAGATATCTTTGCAAATAAAATTAGAGGGCAAGCAATGGAAAAACCCCAGAAGTTATGATAGTTAGAAAACATATTTTTCAAATCTTTTGGTTCTCATGAATTTCATGACAGGGCACTTAGGCTGAAAGCTGAAGAAACTGCAGATTTCTTAGCAGATATTTTTGAGAACTTATGAAATGCAAATGAGTTCCTAGATAACTGGCAGAAGAAAATCTGAACATTTCTCCTTAAAAGTCAGAGAGAAGAGAAATCCCAAGGAACTCTAGACCAGTCAGTTTAACTTCAATTCCTGGAACAATACAGGAACAAATAATCCATCAAACTATCTATGAGCACTTAGAAGATAACAAAAGGATGAGTTGCAGCCAAAATAGATTTGTCAAGACAAAATTGTGCCAAGCCCTCTAAAATAGTACTATGACAGTGTAAAAGCCTTGCAGATATGGAAAAGCAATAGATGTCATCTGTATTAGATTTAGGAAGGCATTTGACACTATTTTTCATGGTAACCTTTTTTGGGAATATGATCTAAACAGAACTACTGTGATGTAGGTGCATAACTGGTTGAAATACTATGTTCTTAGTGTGATTATCAATAGATCAGTCATAGGAATCCTCCACTGAACTTTCAGGGACTTATGAGTCTTCAGAGTATAGCGAGTTAGAATATAAAGTAGAAGATATGCTTATCTGATTTTTAGATGTCACTAGGCCAGGTGAAGCTACCAGGTGATGTGATTACCATGAACTTGCCAAAATTATCCTGACAAATTGCATTGACAGTCTCAAAAAAATTATATTCCCTAAGGCCAAATGCGTATTTTTATCCTTAAGTGTGAATAAACATTTTTTTTTAGGTACAGATAAGAAATGGTAGACTAGACAGTCATTCTGCAGGAGAGGATCTAGACTGTTATTGGTTCCCAAGCTGAATAGGAGTTTAGAGTCACAGTTAAGAGTTCAAAAAAGAAGAGAAACACTATGCAGAAATATGTCAAGAAGGGCAGTATGCTTTGTTAGATACATGAAACAATCCTTCAGTTTTGGCCACAACTAGCAGAAAGAAGTAGGTTTCTTGTAGAAGAGACGTTGATACTAATCCATTTAAATGCTATGCAAAGATATCTTCATGTTCACTTAATTTATATTTATATTTATATTTATATTTATATTTATATTTATATTTATATTTATATTTATATTCTATTCAAAGGACAGCTAGACCACACAGTTGAGTGAGCATGGAGAGCACATCATGCCAGATGAAAGTAGGTTCTTCCTCTTTGATGAGGTGAAGAATGATTTAGACTCCTTCAGCCATCTGAGTGGTATCTCTAATGACTGTAACAGATGCCATGGTTATTGTTCATCTGAAATAGTGTTCCCAGTCTTCAGGATGCCCAAGTGTGGCATCCGTATCAGCTGTGGACAGGACAAGTCAGCTCAACCAGTGACAAGGAAGGTTTAGGTTGGACATTAGAGTTACAGCTCAGTGACACCCCTCAAAACCATTTGAAATTTTATATGGGGTTTTGCATGGCCTCCACCACTGTGAGACTTCTGTGGCTTCTGTGAGCCCATGTGGGTATCTGGGACACCTCAGGGTATCTCAAATGGTGTTAAATGCCTCTACTGAAGAAACTGAGTTCACATCTCCAGCCAGTGACATTTTAGCAAGCCCTAAGGAAAAAATAAAGTCTCATGGGGAAGGTGAGAGTGCATAGAAGATTTCACAGAGGTGACATATGGATTTCATGGCTGGATGTTCCTAGAGAAGTAGTTGGGCAGACACTTGGTTATAAAAAGATGCAGCAGAGCTTATGCTGCCTTGTGGCAGAAAGAAGGGCTCGTTGACGCTTGAGGTTTCTTAAAGCATTGCTCTCTGTGCTGCTGTGTATCAGACTGAAGATATATGTTGCTTCCCCTGTTGTTTAGGAAATGAGATGCAGAATGTTTGGTTGCTCACTTACCAGCTCAAATGTAGTGTGAGCTGCCTGCTTGCAAAAGCTGTGCACTGCCATTCATACTTGTTCATTTTCATATTCTCCTCAGTGGTGTCTCATTGTGCTAGTCTCTATTTGGGCTGTCTGAGTATGTGTGAACTCTTTTTAAAAAAAAGGCAATGGATTGTTAAGAGAAAGTACATACACTTTGCCTGTCATCTGCATAACTTCCCTGCCTATATGCCTATTACTTGCCCACTCTGTGGCTTCTATTCTGTCTGTCTACCTGCCTGTATATAGCTCTTTCATCTTCTTGGTCCACCTAACTGAGTCTATTTGTTATTTCCTACAGTGATCATCCTTTGTTATTCCCACCTATCAAAATTGTTTATAAAATCTTCACCATTGCGGTATCCTCCCTTTCACTAAAAATAAATTCCCTGTGTCCAAGGTTAAGCAAGAGTTGGATACCTGCTTTGTTTCCCTGTTACAGGTATCTTTTGCATCCCTCTGCTGCTTTATACATTCCTTTGACAACTTTGAATATGAGGGATGAATATGAGGAAGCCCAAACTGTCTTCTATATTTGTTTATAGTCTTATCTTTCACAGAGGCTGACATGATCTAGAATTTACTGAAGTCACATGGAAACATGATGGTTACTCCTATAAACAATGAGAAACCTTTAGTTTGTGCAATAGCTGCGACTTACAGATGCCTAATGAAGCAGTTTCTTTGCTGTGATTGAAGAGTTCTGGAGATTTCTGTGTTCAAAGAAATAACAACTTTTCACTGGAGCTCTAATTATGAAGCAGGTTGAAAGCATGCCAAAAATACAGTCTTTTAAAACTCTCTTTCTCATTTAAATTCTTATCTGACATTTTTAAGACACTGATACTGCATTAAAAAAAGAAACACAAACAAATTAAAAAGTCCAAACCAACTAAAAATATGAGACACTTTTCAGAATATGTACCAGTCCTTCAAGTTGATCAGTGAAATGACTATTGAGTCATCAAACCTATTTCTCACAGAAAAAGAGAAATATATGTAGATACTAGAAAGCATTGGTTTTATTTCATCTTATTTTCATAGAATCATAGAATAGCTTGGGTTGGAAGGGACCTTTGGATCATCTAGTTCCAACCCCTCTTCCATGGGCAGGGACACCTCCCACTAGACAAGGTGGCTCAAAGCCCCATCCAGCCTGGCCTTGAAACACCTCCAGGGATGGGACATCCACAACTTGTCTGGGCAACTGGGCCAGGGTCTCACCAAGCTCACAGTAAAGAATTGCTTCCTAGTATCTAATCTCAATCTCCCCTTTCAGTTAAAAACTGTTACCCCTTGTCCTATCGCTACACTCCTTGATTGAGTCCCTTCCTTCTTTCCTGTAGCCCCTTCAGTTACTGGAAGGCCATTATAAGGTCTCCCTGGAGCCTTCTCTTCTCCAGGATGAACAACCCCAACTCTCTCAGCTTGTCCTCACTGTAGAGGTGCTTCACCCTTGTGATCATCCTCCGGACCTATTCCAACAGGTCCATGTCCTTCTTATGCTCCAGAGCTGGATGCAGCACTCCAAGTGGGGTCTCACCAGAGCAGAGCAGAAGGTCAGAAAACCCTCCCTTGATCTGCTGGTGACACTTTGTTTGATGTAGCCAAGGATACGGGTGGCTTTCTCAGCTGCAAGCATGTTTTGCCAGGTCATGATGAGCTTCTGTTCAACCAACAGCCCCAAGTTTTTCTCCTCAGGGCTGCTCTAAATCTATTCTCCAACCAGCCTTCCCTACAATATCCTCCAGTTGGCCAACCCCACTCACTTTCTTCACTAGGAGAGAAGTCATGACTACAGAGATAAGAACCTTACTAGAAAACAAGCAAACATCCACAGTACGCAACTAGTAATAAGTACACAAAACAAGAGGGGATCAAACCTGCCCCTGTAAAGATCTAACAGATTTGGTACTGACCTCCTCTGTCCCCTCAATGTGGCAATCCAGATCATTTGGAAGCAAATCAGGTCCCATTGAAACTGTAAGTGTGCCTAGTTCCTGAATGAACTGGTAAAAAAAGACAGAAACACACAAAATATTAATCAACAGTGAGCCAAATTCTGCATCTCCAGTGCCTCCCTCGGTACTTGGCCCAAGGTACTTAACTGCTGGAATCATAAAATTAATTATTACTTAGGAATTTCAGTGTAATACTCCAATCTTAATGTTTGAACAAAAAGCCTTTACTGTTTTGAATGCATATTTAAAACAGCAAAGCATAAATTTTTAAAATAATATCCACAGTGGATGACAAATGTCTCTAGTTGTTGCAATAACTTCAGATCTCTAAATTAAGGATCGTGGTTTGAAGTAATAATAGTATTTCACATATAGAGAGGCCTTTCATCTACAAGGAAATAAAATCCTCTTTCATGGCTCAGGCATATACACACAGGTGTAATTGCAACTTCTGAGTTTGATTCAGCGGTCATTCAAGCAAATTGAGGTTATCGTTGCTTCTGCAATACTGACAATCTAGAGTCCCCAGCCAGCGAGCTCTTCTAGGAGCTGCATGAAGGAATAGATACGAGAAATGATCTGCAATAAGCTAGAGAATGAAAGGGATAGAAGAGAACTGTCCTCTTCTAACATGTGGATAGAGGAGGGATCAAGGGATTTGATGATAATCTGGAGTCACAGAGGTAAATAAGGAATTTTTCCTGGCATTTCATGTGTACTTACTGATAGGACTTGGAAAAATTTATATGAATTTTCAAGCCAGAAAATGTGAGATATATGTCCCAAAACATTCTTTCTTTTTTTCATGCTGGATTACCTGGCAGAGTAAATATTATCAAAGTCCTGTCTGATGTCTTCTTTCCCATGCAGTCAGCACCAAACTAAGCTGTTTTGGGACTTCATCAGTTTTTGATGACTTACTTAGTAATTCTACACAGATTGATCTGCAGCTTAGAGTAAAGGAATTCACTTTCCCACACTGCCACAGTCCTCTTCCATAAAATTTAAATGGGAATTTTTCCATGTCAATAATCACCCATTAGTTTGCCACTCCAAACAAAATATTCAGCAATATTCAAACAAAATATTCTCTTTCCATAGCTTACTTTAGAGTAACTTTAAGAAAAATCTGACATTAACTGTTGGGCAGACTATGCAGGATATTCTTCTTTAATACTAATTACACTTAAATTTTAGTTATTCATAAACTCACCTTCCCTGTTCTTCTCCATTATCAAGCCAGCATTGATGAAGAGGTATTAATTCTCATCTAAAACAGTACCATGAACTGTGGAATGTTTATTGAATGAGCATGATCCAAGATCTCCAACATACTAAATGTATATAAAACTGTTATTTGTATTCCGTTGAGTTACCAATGTGTGATTTAGATATTTTTAAAAAGAACATTTGTATGGCGGATTTTTCACCAGGGACACTATCACACATGGTATGACAAGCTAAGCAGTGATTAAACCATAAAGCAATTTTGCTGCATTTTCAGAGACATTATTTCTGAAGGTCTGGTTGTAATAGACTGGAGGTAAAAGTATTTGCATGTAGAACACGCAAATGCCCAAGCAGATCCAATACCCTGATGGACTGTGAGAAAAGGCAGCACGGTTGCTCAAGAAATCATGCTAAAGACATGCCAAAAGCACAACTGACCAAGCTTAAATGCATAAACACATTTTGCCCTCATAGTTCCATATAGGGTACCGTAGAGCTTGAGGTGGAGAAAGGCACAGCAGTCTTCAAGCAGAAACAGAATGCCCTGGATGGGCCAAATACAAAAGAATTAAAAGCTGAAATGCCGCAGTTCGCATGTTGAACAGCACTTTTTTTTTTCTTAGTAAATGGTATTTATTTTTCTTAGGCCTCTTTAGTGACTTATGTACCCACAGATTTGAGCCAAACTTGCACGCAGCAGTAGTGTCAGGTTTGTAACCTCAAAAAAAAGACTTATAACAATGATGAATTCACCTCACCTAACTCCAGATATCCGCAATGGGATGTCTGCATCAGAGCTTGTTCTCCAGGCTCTTATTATAGTCGATGAAGAGCTGGTCAACAGAATTTATATTGAACAAAATGTAGGTGCCTGTTTAAGGAGATGGATCGCATCCTGAACTCATTGACTATATGAACTAGCTCTCTGTTATCTATGACAGGAATCCAGGGAGATTTTTCTTGAGTGTACACTCTAGATGCTAACTCTTAAAAATCCTAATTTTGTGTATTTTATAGTCTTACTGATTTTTCATTAAAGCTCTTTCTTCCACTCCAAGAAGTGACAAGACCCATCCAGGTTCCAGATACCAGCTTGCAGCTATTCCATGCACAAGACATTAACGGGTGATTATCCTTTAGGAAACATAGTAAAGTTTGGTTTGTAAAATAGATGTTGGAGAAGTCAATGTAGTTGCATCCATTTATGCCTGTACCAGGTAAAATATCTCAGTGTCCACCTCTATTATTTAGTGTGCACCTCTTGTGGCCAGTGCAAACATCAGTCCTACAAGCTTGCCTTGTAAAGCAGCTGTGCTAAAACCTGCCTGTTTCTGATCACTTATGAAACCAGTCAATAGAATCACAACAGTGTCAAATTTATAGGGGGACAGAAGCTGCAAGAATAAACTTTTTTTCTAGCTTTGTAAGTTGAAGGTGCCTTTTGTTCTTGTGAAAAAAAGGAGGATAAATAGATTGGTAAGCAAGGGAGGGAATAAAAGAGATCTGATTTTATGTTGTCCTGCAGTTTATTGAGTCTGGTTACAATTGACTGCAATTGTAATTACATAAAATACTTTGGGGGTATTGCGTAATTTGAGTACAACTGGCAAATCAAACCCTCTCACTTTGGGGCAAATTTACACCAGTTACAACAGAGTTTTTTCCAGGCAACACCTCATGGTTATTTAGGTATTATTTATAAACACAAAATATATTTTTGTCATCTTCATCTCCATTTGAAATTAAACTTATATATCAATTTTCCAACTGAATGCCTACAATCATTAAGATGTAGCTTGTACATATGATATTATAATGTGCTTCTGAGGAATATAATATGTTAAATGGGAGTAGTAAAGGCTGCTTTTTCTATTATTTCAGTCCATGAACCGGTCTCTAAAAGTTGTCCCACCTTGCTTGCTTCCTCTCCAAAAAGGAAATATTAACATGCTTTTATGTTCACTTGGCCCATTTTTGTCCAGTGGTCTTCTGACAAATACATTGTACCCTCATTTTGGCTTTTCTTTGAAGTAAAGAAACAGATATATTATTTTTTTTCTCTGACAGTAATTGATAAGTACATGTGGCTTTACTTACTCTAGTAAATTGAATGTGAGGATTTAATGGGTATATGAATCGTATTGCCCAATGAGGTACGAGTGAGTACAATACCATCATTACACTGCAGGTGGGATATTAAGTCCTGGAAAAGACAGAGCTGTAGTTGAAAAGAAGAAGGAAAAAAAAAAAGGAATAATAATAAAAAAAAAGATTAATACATTGAAAGAACATTAAGTGGCATTTAAGCTAGAAACAATACTTGGCTCACATCCCAGAATCTCTATGAATGTCTTAGCATGAGTTTTCAAGTCTACAATAGGCTTCGGTTGTTAAAAGCTATGAAAAACAGGTAAAAAATGAGAAAATACTGAGTGAGTAAACTCCTACAGGAAGCAACGAATGAGGGAAGAAAAGAGACAGGTTGCTGTGGGAAGTGAAAAAACTGAAATTCTGAAGAAAGCAAAGGATTCAAGCCTCACCATTGGTCATTCACTAATTAAAAAATACCTACATAACAGAACAACATAACATAAAGATGTAAGAAAAGCCAGAGTTGTTCAAAACAGGGATCCGCCTTGCTCAATGTCCTGTCTTCAACAGCATCAGCTTCCCAGCAAAAGAAGGTGAAACAAGGTATTTATGGAATGAACTTTCTGTGTACCATTTCACAAGAGTGTCTTGAGCAATTTAGTTCATTCAGGGTAAGATTCAGTTCAAGATTTAAATCAAGATTTAGAAGTTTAAGTGCCCATATGTGAACAGTTTCTCCATAATAATCAGGAAAGATATACTCACTATCATAAACAAAGACTAGAAGGAATTTAGCTATTTATTGTTAGAAAGAATTGTCATTCTTTGTTTCAGGATGAGCAGTTTCGCTTTCTAGGCTCCTGTGAGTACATGGACCATCTCTCTTCTGAGTATCACAGGAGCTTTGACATCTCATGGACATGTCAATACTTATAAACAAAGGTCTAAATTTAGGCATCTTCACTTACAGCTCACTCCCACCATTGGTAATTAATGCCCGTGAATCCTGTCTAGTTCTATGGTCATTAATGAGAAATAGGGTTTGCATTCTTCTGATATGAAAGTTAAACTCTGGTAATACTTATGCTTCTCTGAATCACCACTGCTTCCTTGAGTTCAGAGGTCCAGGTTCATCCCAGGAACAATAGCTGTAGTCTGAAATAACCTTCTGTACACGTTTTTGGTTAGAGGGTAGTAAGGAGAAAGCAATTGCTTATTAGTTTTTAATGAGGACCCAGAACTGGGAGGAACCCTCCACAGGGATGAGCATCTGCTTCGGGGTGTTAATTATCAAGCATCCCCCTTTTTACACGCTTCTCCCTGAAAAATTCCAGACCTTCTGTCCAGAGGGACACGTTACTGTTCGAAAGCAAGAGAGCTTTCAATCTGTGATGTCCGAGCCACGCCACCCCATCTGGGCCACATGGATATTTGCTGTCTAGTCTAAACTAATGGTTGAGTTCCCTCAGTACACAACGGAAAGGGAGAAGTGCCTGCAGCGGGAGATTCATCTCAGTGTTAGAGACCTATTTTAGGATGGGATATAGGAAACAGGAGCTCACACATACTTTGGTTTTAGCAACTCAGCCTGTCTGTTTATCCTAGGACTATCATTATGGTCTCTGCTTTATTACATTAACTCAGCAAAAGCATACACATGTGTCAAGTGCTTCAGTGAATAGACTTAAGCACATGATTAACTTTAAGAGTGTGCTTAAGTACTTTGCTAAATCAGGGCTTCTATGTTTTCCCCCTCTCAGTACATCTGGTCTATTTGCATATATTTTCCATATAAAGAAATTCATATTCCGAGCAAAATGGAACTATTTCCATGCTTGCACATTGAGTGTTACTGCTGCTGAAGCTAACTTAAGCAATTCCCTTTCAGCCCCTCTCCCTTGTCCCACCAGTTTTCAGCTGGTCCTTCCAAAAACCGCAAACCTTGTGCCGGAACAGCTTGACGGGCAGCCATTTGGTGGATTAAAGCAATATTTAAGCTGAAGAATAAGTATGTTTTTGGTGAGTTGTTTTATTCTGGGTTGATTTATGACATGCTATGTGACCTGGTTGCATGAACTGTTGATAAAACAGATATAGGAACACATGATCGGATTTGGAAGATGCTTAAACTGACATCAAGAAATGCACATGGAACTCTTTGTTGCTTTACAATGTTTTGTGTTGTGACAGATTCAGAAGACCTTGCACTACATGTTCCTTCCAGAACTAGACTTTTTGTATACAAAAAAAATCGTGTTTGAAAGAAAATAGCAAAATCCAATAGGCTCATTTTCAGCCAAGTCTCTAAGCTAAAACTACTATTCTGCTAACAAAGAATAATGCAGAACATCTTGTGATTATCATAATTGTTTGAAATTACATATAATGAGAATGAAGCATGAGAAAAGTCCTGTTTAAAGCCAAAATGACTCTAATTCTAAAAAGATATTTTTATTTTTCCTTGGTTAGGGGAACCAGTTTTCCCATAATGACAATTTTGTTGTGTCATCAAAGACAGAAGAGCGAAAAATAAGCATTCTTAAAGGTTGATTTCTTTCTCAGATCTCATTTGTGACATAGCTGAGAAAATTAATCACTGCAAAAAGAGCATTTGGTAGCAGTACAGCTCTCCCTCTGCAGTAACCTAGGTCAGCTGGATCAACAAAGTATTATCAGCTTGCTAGATCTAAAGACCTGCCACTTTCTGTTGTCTCCGTAGGAGTAAGAGGACAGTATAGAGCTCTGACTAGTCTCAGTTCTTTGAACTGCAGTGTTGCCCACCCATAGACTGCCTTTAAAGGAGAAACTAGCAGGCAAATTTTCTCTGCTTTTTATAAAAACATTTATCCTTGTGGAATTTCTTTGCTGTCAAAAAGAGAATCAATATGATTAGATAAGACAAGATTAGACATGAAGCTGGGGAGAAAAATATTGTTCAGTTCTAGTAATTAGTTTATGGCCTAATAGCTTATTACTGCTACAGATTTTACTTTCTTACCAATTAAAAACTAAGAACTTCTTCACCCGTGACACCTGAACTTACTTTGGCACCTCATGTAGGTGAGCCCCGGAACTCAAAATGTTTGTATAGAGCTGTTGTTTTACTATTAATAATTTAATTCTGTAAAATATTGGCAACGACTTTATTGCAGCTAATTCTCTCAGACTTACTTTCTGATATAGAAAAAGACATTTGGGCAAGAATGTCAAAACTGAGGATCTTTTTTGGAACCTCAATTTCAGTTTTAACCTTCTAAAGGAAGCTTTCTGTCTCTCAGAAGTTCTGCATGACTCTATATCCCCCAGAAAAATGACATAACTTTTAGTAATTGGAAAAGATAACAGGGCTTTGCACATGATTAACAGATGATAGCAGGTAAAACCTGGGAATATTCCCATCTACCTATAATTGTTCTCAGCTGAATGGGATGCAGATATTTTTAGCTGTTATTTTCAATCAATGTTTTTATTGATCAGTTATGTATATTATAATACAGTCCGAAGAGTCTGGTCCGTGCTTTTAGTTATTTTTATCAAACACCACAGAAATACTAAAACAAAATTCCTACACTTATAGCTCAGAGCGTAAGGAGAAATTATGCCTGAAGAAAGGAGGCAGATTGATTAAACAATATATTCTTTCTGTGTGGTTTCCAAGCAAGATGATAAGCAGATAATGTACAAAGTAGTTCAAGCTTTAATTACTGACTACAAACCCACTGTAGACAAAGCCTACCAAAGAAAATCTTGAAAGGTTTTCCTGCTCTTTTCTTCACACAACACTTTTATAGCTCATGATGTATAAAAAGTGGAATTGATTGGAACAGAAATAGTTTGGTTTCTTTATTTGATAATGTGGTCCAGTGGATTAGTCGTTGTCACAATGTTAACATTTATGAACCATTACCCACAATGAGCTAAGGTAACCTATATTTTTTTCTGCTTTTTAGGTATAAACAATTCCCTTGGTTTATTAGTTACTGTAGTTTGGTTCTCATGGGCAACCATTGTTCACACTTGAAAACTCAGGGAAAATAAATGACAAACAAAACTAGATAATATTCCTATTATTGTATCTTATGATACTATTAAGCTCATAGTACTATTGACTAAATCACCTTGGATTTTTCATTTTTGTTTGCACAGCATGCAGAATTTATCCCCTTTGCTGATTTAATTACCTCTTGTACTTACATTAAAATGAGATGATAGAAGAATAAAGAGTAGTGTCAACTACTTTCAAAGACAATGGAGTTAATCTACCTGGATAATGGAAAAGGCGATTGAAAGATGTATTGTTCAGGAAAACAATTAGCACAGGCACCTTAGCCCCTAACTGGGTTATCTTTTGTAAATCCTTGAGTCACAGCAAACAAACCCAGTCTAATTTAGCTCAGCTCAATTAGACTCCAAAGTAATTGCTAAGAATATGCCTTGCATGAAACAAGAGGCCATGCAGCTGATGTTAACTTCCAACACTGTATCTCACCATGAACAGTGAAAGAATCAGAAGGGCATGAATACACTGTGGAAAGGAAGGTGAAATGCATCATGTGCGAGTCAGTTGAGTGAAAATTGATGTGTTTTCATTCCTCACATAAAGCGATGCTCCTTTGAGTTTCTCTGAAACTTCCAGATGGTGGTAAAGTCATGCAGTCATGCAAAACTCTACCATGTACAGCAATGGTGCTTTTTTTCTGTGGTAGTAACACCTATCCGTAGATTTGCTCATATTTGAGATTTCTCCCTGAAACAACATTCCTTTCAGTCTTGCTGTTCTTCACAAGCAACCTAGAAGACCAGTGTTCATGAAGACCTCTCCACCGAGTGAGAGCAGATGAGGTTCTGCAGGATGACCCTGAGCCTCCAGGAGAAGTTACAATGACAGCACACTTCTCACTATGTCAACTGCAGCAAGTAAGTGATATCTTTTGACCTTTTCAGAGAAGACTTTTGATTTGCTTTGGGTTGCCTGGAGTCAAGTTTGTCTCTTTGAAAAACTGGATCCATTCTTTGGCTCAGGAAGGAGTCCAAACATAAGGGACTTAAAATCCCAGGGAAGTGAGAAAAAGCTTGCCTGCAGTCTGACAGAAGGAGATTTCTGTGGAAAAAGACAGAAAAGACAGAATATACATCCCTATGCAGCCTTTTTTACTGTCATTAAGGTTTGTTTTGTACTTCACTAGCAACTTTAGAAAGAAAAAGTCACCAAAACAAAACTTTGACCTTAAATGTAGTTACACTATTTCAAAAATCCAACTGCCTTTATGTTTGGGGATTTTTTGTGGGTTTTGTTGTTGTTGTTTTTTAACAGGTTAACCCATGATGGAGCAGAAAATGAGAGAACACACCAGTTTCTTCTTAGCCTTATTTATTAGACATTTGGTCTTTCAGGATGTGATTGACCGCATGTATGGCTTGTTATGAGATTTTTACCTAACTTTACAAAACTCAGGCAGGCGGCTATTTTGTGTTAATTATTTTGTCTTCTTGTCTTGTTAATGGTGAGGGAGAAATGCACCTCTGGAAGAGATCATCTCCAAACCCAAAACAAGAGCCTAAATTAGGGAATGCATCACTTAGAGAAGTCCAGGTCTCCCTATCTCCCTAAGGGCAGTCTAGAGAGATAGATACCTACTTCTCAGCTCAATTAGGGAACAGGAACCCCAGCTGTTCTTGCTGTTGTTACTTTACCAAGCATGTCACCTTTATTTTTCAATTCTCATTAAAAGTTTGGTCTGTGGGGCACTACGTGTGCCACAATTAAGAAGTGAAAGAAAGGGGCTATGACTAGGAAACCGGAGAAATGTTTTCAGATTACTTACCAGAAAACAGGTCCAGAAAAAATGCAAGTTGAGATTATAGACATTTGCAACACATGACTCCTCAGCTGTGTTTTCACAGGACACCAGTCCAGCAGAGTGGCCACCTCCATAATAATCTTCTTCTTCACTCCTACGAGATATAAGAGAAGTTGGAGAGAATTTCAATAAAAGTCCCTGCGGCAGGAACAGAGCTAAAATAAAAAGCTGCCTCTCCACCCAGCACCAAAGTAGCTCTCAAATTAAAACACGCAGTTCACCTCACTCTGGCAAATGATGATGGAGAGATAAAATGGCTTTTTACTCCCAGAATTATTACTCCCCTTCACAAACACTGTTAGGAATCACTTGAGGAAAATACACTGATACTGGCTTATCTTTTGTAGTGTGTGTGTCATAACCTATGATGCTGCTTTTAACTTATGGCATTTCTCAGTTCCTAGCCTGAAACACTTAGAAATATATTATGAGGATACAGCAACCCTTTCAGAGAAACACTCAATGACCACAACATGTTAAAATTTCCTAATGTCTTACATCTACCAAATTAATTTGTATTTATAGTACGAAGTCTAGTTCTTAAAGGACATGTTTTCACAGAGAATGCAGGCAATTGAATGCTGCAGGTAAGCAGGAACCCAGAAATTACTTATGATAAAAATATAAAGAAAAAAACCCAAACCAAAACAAAAATGGATGTTTGCCTTTGGGAATACATTAGAAAAAATATCAATCTTTAATTCTTTCAGCCTTTTTGAAAATGTCATTGTTATTTAACTTCTGGGGGAATATATTGATAAAATAGACAATTTTAAAGTATGCATTTAGCAATGTAAGAAAACTATGCACCTCTGCACACAAAGGCATTCAACAACATCCTGTACCTCAGAGTGTGGCTCAGTACAGCTAGGACTCTGGGATGGGACAGGTATGTTACAGCAGAAAAATGTCAAATAGTGCTGTAATGATCTCTGAAAAATACAAGTGAAAAAAGAAGAACTGTCAGTTGGAAGATCTCATGCCATAGTGCACCTTGACCAGATGCAAAGCAGGCAGATCAGAGAGGCAAGGCAGGTGCAAGGGGAAGATACGGTGACAAGATTTATCTTATCAGTGCTACCTTCATTCTCCTGCCTTGTGGCTTTTACTATTATTTTCACACTTGGTCTTGGCAGGAAAATCTTTGGGAATATCTTTTTGCTCATATTAAAAAGTGAAGTTCCTTGGCTTGTACTTGGCTAGGGTCAGTCTCTTCTCCCAAGTAACAAGCGATAGGCCAAGAGGAAATGGCCTCAAGTTGCACCAGGGGAGGTTTATATTAGATATTAGGAAAAAATTCTTCACCAAAAGGGTTGTCAAGCATTGGAAGAGGCCATCCAGGGGAGTGATAGAGTCACCATCCCTGGAGGTATTCAAGAGGCGGGTAGACGTGGTGGTGAGGGACATGGTTTAGTGTTGGTTTTGGCAGTGTTAGGTTTATGGTTGGACTCGATGATCTCAAAGGTCTCTTCCAACCTAGACAATTCTGATTCTAATAGCACTAAGAACTTTTCACTTCACCATGTTTATGTAGGTGGATATTCCCCCCTAAAGACTTCTTGACTTTTAATTTGCTGCAAAACATCAGGCTGTCCACCTTCATCCTGCTTGTCTATGAAAATATTGTTAGTCCGTATAAATCTTATTTCAGAAAGCATTAGACTGATAAGCATACTTAAGCCTGCTAGTCAAATTACACACCACTGCTACGGGTTTGCTCTTTAGTTAGAATCCTGTGTTGATAGGTTTGTATTTCTTAGAGGTTGTATATCGCAGATTCATAACATGGGTGCATGAAAGTCCAAAAGAGCGACAGTACTGAAGACAGGAGACATGAATTACCACTCCATGCTCACAGAATTCAAAGGTTTTTCATCTTTAGAGAATTGCTATGTGGAGTCTGTTGGTAGATCTACACAGCAGGGGAAACTGATACAAAGAGCATACAGTACCTTGGACTGTGGTACACAGAATCATAAAATGACTTGGGTTGGAAGGGACCTTAAAGATCACTTCGTTCCAACCCCCCTGCTCTGGGCAGGGACACCTCCCACCAGACCAGGTTGCTCAAAGCCCCATCCAGCCTGGTCTTGAACACCTCCAGGGATGGGGCATCCACAGCTTCCCAGAAGATCTGGGGAGTGGGAATCCAAAAGCCCCAGAAGATGAATAGTCATGTAATCATGTCTAATCATATACTCCATCACCTTACACTATGATTTTTTCCCAACTATTATATGAAAAGCAGTGTTGTAAAGTGTTTATCACATATTTAGAAATGCAGAAATACATCTGGTCGATATAAGAAACATCTCCTAGGAAAATTGTTGCCTCCACTCACATTTTTCCACAGGAGCTCATCTAAACGACGAGATGTTAAAGAGGTATCAGGCGGGTAAATACTGACGCCAAGATTTGAGTCCCACAGAATATTTTAGAGTTGGTAATTTTGCAGCTCAAGTCTGTCCCATAAGGAAAGTAGCTTCATAATTAGCACTTGCACTCTACTGTAGCAGTGCTGTCAGTTAACTGAATACTGATCCTCAGAAGCTAAGAGGAAGTATTTTTATGAACATACCGAACCTCCAGGATTGCACAAAGCACAGAATTTCACATAGCCAAGAATAGCTAAAACCTGAGAATGGCAGAAATAATTATTCCCTGAAACATCAGTAAATACAGATCAGTGCAAGACCTCATTGGCAAATCGGAAATACCGAAAGAGCTTCAGCTGAAGTGAGGTAAACATCTCTATAGACTAATACAAACTCAATCTTTATCCTTTCTGCGTGTTAGCCACAAAATGAAGCCAGCACTTAGTTACAGTAAAAGAGATTGCTATATATTTTATGCCATGCATTAAGAATATTTTACACTGGAGATTTTAAACAACAATATTAAAAAGTACTGAAATCACTCGTATCAATTGGCTATGGTATAATTGAGCTCTATAAAGATTATTGAAATACTTTTGAAACTATAAGAAGTAGTACAAATAATAAGGGGAAATAAATCTTCTTTCCACTTCCCACTTCAGAAGAAACAAACTTTTTAACCTCTGCATTCTTGCCAGTCAAAAACAGCAGTGCAAGGACACAAATTATTTTCCTAGTCTATCTGCAGACCATGAGATATTTTTGTAAAAATGAAAGTAATAACATTTTTCCCAAATTTGCATCTTAAAAATTCCCCACTTCCTACTCATTCCTTATTAGAATTTGTTCCTTTGCATTTTCTTTTCAAAGGGATGTCCATGCAGGTGTAGTACTACACTCAGTGACTACACAAGAAAGGTTTTTTTGATTTTGTTTGGGTTTTTGTTAGCTTTTGTTTATTTGTTTGCATGTGGTTTTTTTTGTGGTAGTGGCTTTGATGCTATCTGAAAGGAATGTGACCCAGGTTTAGACCTGAAGGGAACTTGATGTGTCAACTTATACACCAGCAGATTTCCTTGTGATGTTGACAAGGCTGTGCTAGATGAGACCACAGACTTGGGAGGAGACTCTTCACTCTCTGAGAGACAGACTCATCCTTTCACTTCAAAGATGGCAAGGTCACCCAGTTGCCTGACATATTGTGGCACCAGTATATTTCCATAAATGACCCAGGTATCACCCCTGTAAAGCAATTATACCAGCCACACACACACAATAACAGAGATTCTTTACACCCACAAATAAAATGTCATAGTGGCCCTGAGAATTCAATACACTACCTAATATGCTCCTGCAATCCAATATATTTCATTTACAAGCCAATATATTACCCAATTTATAACCAATCTGTCATGCACGTGAATCAATACAAATCATGAAAACACACATACATAACACACTTCACATAATTGAATTTTCTGCTCCCTAGCCTCTCATTACCCTGCCACAAACTGCTTGAAATAAATACTTCTTATTACTTTCAAGGTACAAACACTGTCAGGGACACCAGGCCAGTATGACACAACTTTCAAGCACGTATATAATCCAGGATCGACTTTCAGAAAGACCGTGGAACCTGGAAAACCTAACTGAAGTTTGCAAACTGTATCAGGGCTTTCTCTATGTATCCTGGCATACCATTTATTCTCCATGGAGTAAATGACCCTAGATCACATAAGACTGAACGGGTCTCCAGCCCTTAAGATCTAAGAACACAAGGACTCACATGATTGAACTTGATGTTACTGTGAGCTGCTCCTGACTGTATCACGTCCATGAGAATGTGGTCAGTAGATTAACACAATTATTCCTATCAGGTTATCTGTGTAGATCTTGGTTGGGAAGGAAGTAGATGTTCCTAGAACTGCCTCTGGCAGAGGTTAGGAGGACACCTGCTAAAGATGTACAGCATTTTGGATAAAGTCTGATGTTTCTCCAATGTTAAATGATTCTACATATCAGAGAGTGATTTTAGGTGTGCATACGGATTTTCTGAGAGTAGAAAATATTCAGTTCTCATTAACAGTAATTTCCATTTGAATGAACTTTCTTAATTATGATTGACCTTTGATTGGAATTGTAACCAAAAAAAAAAAAAAAAGACTGTAACAACAACTCTTTTTGTTTCAGCAATTAGAAGTTTTAGCCCACTGAAGATAAGCACAAAAGTGTTGAAATCAGGGCTCAAAAGAGCATGAAGTTTAGCCAGCAGCCCCAAGGTGAGAAGAGTTTCCCCTGAGCCTTTCTGACACCTGTTGTTATAACAGAATTCAGTATCTTCAACCCAACACACTGCCTGAGTTTAGTGTGCTTCAGCCTCGGAAATCTGATACCTCTTTTGCTGCAAGTTAAAGATGGGGATAGATTTTAATGTTGGTTGTTTTTTTTTTTCATACACAACTGGCTTGGGATGAGTGAACAAAACTCCTGTCATCTTTGAGGATTTATTGTGCACTCAGACATACCAGCTAAGGAGGACGTCTCATCTCAGAAGTGTAATGTATGTGCTAGAAATTGAGAATTAAGCTGCTGTTATCTTCTGTTGTGTATCTGGAAGAACCTACTTACTATGTACACATCACAGACATTTCCAGGCATCTTTTATATTCCTTTTTTTTTTATGAAGTCTTATTGAAGTTTTTCTCTTAATTACAGTTTTTGCAATCGGTTCTTTTGTATTTATTTATTACAATAAAAAATGCAAAGTGTGCTTAAAAATCAGAGATATCAAAGCTTTTTCTGACAGGTTTACATGTAACATCTTTCGAAAAACGATTACACTGCATTTATGTGTATGAGGCTCCAAGCTGGCGAACAACACTGGACTGACAAGTGCAGAAATTGAATTTCTCTATCTAAAGACAGATACACAGCAAGCAGCAACAGTATAAGCTTCTGCCACAATCCTCAGCCTACGTGCTACCCATACGATGGTGGCTGGGGCTATGACATGACATTTTTGAACTGGGCACAAAGTTTTTCCCCAATCATCTCACTTCTTCAAGGTCATCTTTGAATGCACCCCATCTCTTCGGTTTTGCATCTTCTCCTACTCCATAGAAGGAGATAGCAAAAAAAAAGATCAGACCTATTCACCCTAATTTAATTTACTCCCTTTACTTTTTCCTTGCAAGTGCTCTGTTGATGGGCTTGAGGAATAAGATCTTGCCTTGTTCCTGTGAATATCTTTGCCACAGCGTCTCATTTTGACTATCATTTGTCAAGCCTATTCTGTCTCCCTCTTCTCTCTTTTCTCTGAAAGTAAGAGGAAGCTGCTTCTTATCTGCTATTTTCAAAGTTCCCAGAGGATATTCCCAACATTTTTGCTATCCTGGATGCAATCTCAGCCTCTCTTAGCAGATTTGGATATTTTATATATTCACCAGAGCTGCTTGATGTCATGGAGGAGAGATCCATGAAAACCTGCTTCCTTATTTACCTTCAGATCTTATTTTTGTTTAATTTGCCAGGTTGACCATTCGGAAAGAAAACAAAATTTGTGATGCTGGTGTGCTACAGATTGGTATCATCTTATCATTTTCTGGCACAAGCAGCACATTCCTTATTTTCTGTCTATAACGAGTAGTTGTCCTTGGTGTTATAACTTAAACAAGAGCAGGGACCAACTCCATCATTGTCTATCCTTGTCCCAAACCTGGCTTTCCCTATTGGTCCAGTAACACTAGTAGAAATAACACAGTAAAATGAAGAGGTGAAACTATTTTCTCCAGAGGTCTCCAGATCCAGCCTCCTGCATGACACAGTAATATGGCCAACATCTCATCTGTAGATCAGATCACCTGTTATTTTGCCTCCTAAAATCCTCCATGGGTAAGACACACCTGTCTCACTGAATGATGTGTTCCAGTCCTGCGTTATTCTTCAAGTTAAGGGCTTTGTCTTTATTCTCAATGTACAACCAGAATCTGTTGATCCCAAATGCGTGGCCATTGCCTCTTGTTTTAGCTGTCAGACTCTGCTGAAAAGGGTTTGGTGCCTTTGATTCTAAAATGAATCAAAAAAAGTGTTAGTGTTGTCAAGTTTTTTCTTTTGAAAAGAATTCTATTCTATCAGGATAATTAACTCACTCCCGATAAAGCAGATGATCTCAGAAATCCATTCCATTCCTGTGTTCTATGAAGAAACCTTCAGAAGGAAAGAAAAATACATGGAGTTACCTGAGAGAATTATATCAATTTTTGAAATTATTAGCTTTTTATAGAATTTATTGGGTAAAAAAAAAATCAGCAGGGTATGTAACCTAGTTACGTGAGGTCAGAAACAGGCAAATAAAAAGTAAAATGTAATGTGATCAATGACAAAAAAAGATAGGAAACATACCTAGAAATGTGCCAAAGAGTGTCCTGGTGTCAAAACCTCAGACTGTTTCTGTTTTTTGTAGAGTAGAGGACCATGTTAAAATGCAAATGCTTTCTTTTTATTTTTACTGTCTCTAGAAGGAGTCAAGGTGCTTAACAGTAGCCATAGCCAAAGTCAAAAGTCTAATCTCTGTTGTAATTTACAGCCTAAAAACTGATGATAAAGGTGGTGCAACCCTTCTAAAATTGATTGCGTATCTGGGAGAGAATGTAGCACCTCGTTTGTCCTTGTTCATTTCAATAAGCTCAGAATTAGTCACACAATTTAGCCTCAAATTTCCATGTTCTCACTCGTCAGGGTTATGGCTGTAGTGGTTTTAGGGTGTATTGGAACAGATCTGATCACATTACTTTGAAGTTTGCACCACAACCCTGTGAAAAAAAAGCTACATATTCATTTCTCTTAGCTTCTTAACCCCTTTGCTTGCTGCTGCATGCAAAGGAGAGCAGGGGGAGTTTTAATGCTGTAACATTGACTAAGTGAATCAGAACAGGATAAAGCATTTCTTAGGTTTCTTCATGCATTTGTGACCTTGGCAGACCTAGGAGGGTTTGCAGAGGGACTTCCTTTGGATGAGAAACTTCTTAGGCAGGTCTAGCGGTAAGTGGCAGTTTTACAGATGAGGAAGTTAATCAAGTCAGATGTCCGACAGAGCAACATAGAATTGTACCTCTAAGATTGGTTTGGTCAAGAGACATACATGAGACATTAATATTTTTCTTTTAATTGTTTTTTCCCCAAGTAAAGAAAGATTTCCTGCAGTCTTTGCAAATATAACAGCACTGAATCTGGTCTCCTAAGCCAAACACAGGTATTTGCAGTTTACCCTGCTTAAGTTCTCTTTTAAATGTCAAATTGATATGGTATTTTTCAGCCTTGGTCTATTGAGAAATATCGCAGTCCACCAACAAAGTGCCAGGAGAATCCACACTTTAAGGTCACAGGTGAAAATTCTTATATCTGGGCTGTAGATCTGGAGCTGGAATCTTTGAGCTGCCCGCCTTTAAAATAGCAGATGTATGATGAGCTGTTATCTGGACAGTTGGCAGAATTCCTTCCACAGCCTACAGAAAATCTCTGAGTTGCAGAAAAAGCAACAAATTCCCCCCCAAAGTGGAAAATAACTGCTCAGTTTAGAACAGTCAAAGCTCGAACACCTTCAAAAGGAAAATTTGGTGTCCCTATCTTTGTACTAAATACTCTACTTTTGTAAAGAGTTTTGTTTCGTTTAAAGCATATTAGTGGTTATTAAAGTTACTTCATTCATATATGTCTTAAACATTTTTTTGTTTTATATAAAACATTTATTTGTTTTATATAAAACATTTTTTTGTTTTATATTACCTTCTTTTTGAACATTTATTACTCAACAATGTGGAATGACACACTGTGTTTAATTAAAGAGAAGAGAAAAGCCACCATAATGTGGTCAATATTTTTCTCTTATGCTATGTATTAAGTGTTCCCATATTTTTCCAAACTTTTGTCTTTACTTTTCTAATAAGTCATGAAAAAAGGAGCATCAGGCAGCCCTTAACTTGCTATAGAGAACTTGTTATGCCAAAAATAGTCAGCTTAAGAAACAGAGAGGAGCATCAAATAGACATAAAAACCCAAATGCAAAGCTTCTCAGAAAATCTTTCACCAGATTCATAAAGCTCAGCTGTAAAAAAAATGTGGATGAGGTCAGAAACCCGACATACCATATTCTCCGTATTTTATCTTTCTTGTAGAAAACAAGGCAAGAAATTTCTAATATCCTCTGACTGAAAGTTCAGCCCAGCTCCCGGTGATCAAAGTTGTTCAAACTGCCATGTGAACAAATCACCAGACAAACATTACTGTGATCAGAGTAAAAATTTCAGAATTGGGTATGTTAATCTCTTTTTGTCAGAGAGACCCTTGGTCAAACACTTATCTTCTCTGCCTTTCAGTCTTTCCATCTCCAATATAAAGCTAATCTTACTTGCAAGGCTCGTAGGAAGTGTAATGAATAACTGCAAATTGCTTTGAAAAATCTCATATCAAAACTCAGCAAATTATTCTTATTACTAATATTACTAATAAACCTGAGGAAATAAGCTCATCTTTCACCTTGTCTGGAACCACAAAAGGCAAAATAGGACAGAACATTTTCAGGAGTGGTATTTAGCTGGATGAGGCTGAGAGCAGGACAAAATATTTTATCCAGCGGTAATTTAAGCAAAGTTGGAGTGCACTAAAATAGGAAATAAGTGTGGTAACAAGGTGACAATCTGTAAGACCCACTGTAGTTTATTGAGACTGATACGTGGCATGGACAAGGTAAGGGGATATATAAATGAAAATGTGACTTATTGTGCCAAAGTTTCAATGTATTTTAATTTTCAACCCCATAAAGATTTATCAGCCAGCAATACGAGAAGCAAGAAACAGGGCTTCTACTACATTATTCTTGAAAACATCACATAACTTAGTTTTCTTTTCTCTGTCACTTTTCTCTTGGACAATGACAAAAGCCACTGGCTACCCAAAGTGAGTTTGGTGGTTGTTTCTGATTTCTACTAAACAAAATACCCTTGTCACAGATTCCAAACCAAGAAATCAGAAATTATTTCTAACTTGAGATTCCCGTGCTCTAAGCAGTATCTCTGCCTGCAAACTCTGACAGTGATGCACTCTTGTTTTTAATGGTAAAAAGGAATCCCCAAAGCTGTGCCTTTCTGGGTCCTCAGAATTCTCAACCCCAATGGCCAATGCAATACTTACTACAGTAAAAAATTTACTCAGAAAGTTAAGACATAAAACCTAGAATTATTAATTGACACAACTCATTTAATTAGAGAAAAAAAAATTGTAATCTTTTGAACATGGTTCTTTTAGGGAGTTTGGGATGACTATGTTTCAGATGATAGTATTTTCTCTTGAGTTTTAGTGGAGCAATAGGGATATCTCTGGGGGATAATCACAATTTTAGACTGAACAGACTCATCCTATTACCATGTCTGCCTCTTTCCAAAAACTAGAAAGGGAGGATAAAAAGATTAGGTTCCCATTTGAGGGTCCTCTATTATGTGTCTAAAGATAGATTGACCTTTATAAACAAACAAACTTAAATTTACTGCACTAATACAACAGAAGACATCTGGTCTTTGATGATCATTGCAAAAATAGCATTGCTTCTTGGCGTATGTAGACTTAAGAAACCATTAACAACCATCCCTTTTTTTTTTTTTTTTTTCCTAAATGACTTTAAATGTCATCAGTACTGAGAAATGTTTCTCTCTAGTCGTATCAAAATGTGGAACCGAACCTGATCATATAACGATGAATTTCTCATACAAAACATTTCCAGTCTTCTTCATCATGTGCCCTTCATGGGACTCAGCATTAATTAGGAGCATAAGGCTGGAGAAATTGCCAGTGTCATCAAATCCAGACCCAATTATTGCCGACATGACCCTGTTGACAGCTCTTCACGTTCTCAAGGCAGTCTCAAGGCAGACAGAGCTTTTTCTGCCATGCCTCTGATCAGATTACCGCTCCACAGTTTAGAAACTTTCTCTGAATTTCCAGCTAATATTTACTCTTAGGCTGATGTTCCTCAGTCTGCACTGTCCTATGGCTAGAGGACTGCAGACCCCTTCACTGTGAATTAAATGGGGTAGTCAGCTGCAGATCAGAACAGCTGGAGTTGAATTAATAGGGACCGTGTTAAACTAAATGTCACACCAGATGAGCACAGCAAGGTCCCTCCTGACATGCAATTCTGACATCAGTCTTTGCTTCTGGATTTACTTTTCCCTTACTTGCTTTCCTTTGCAGAAGCAGATCCCTGATCCGTTGAAGATCCTGGGGAATATGTGACCAGATGTTTCTAACCCCCTTTCCAGAGTAATTTTCCAGCACTCCGTGAACAGCAAACACCAAGTTCAGCATGGCAGCTTCTGGGATGTGCTGAATAGTGCGTCAGAAAATCTTAAAGAAAACATGGTCCAGACTTTCATAAAGACAACCACTCTTGGTGACTGTTCCATATAGTGAGAGAGGGGAAGTTAAAAGAAAAGCATCTTTTTCAAGTCAAGCTATGTCGTCTCCAGGAGTACCTGCTGCCCTCTCACAGAATCACAGAATGATATGGGGTTGGAAGAGACCTCTGGAGATCATCTAGTCATTCAAAACATGCCTGGATATGTTCCTGTGCAACCTGCTCTAGGTGAACCTGCTTTGGCAGGGGGGTTGGACTAGATGCTTTCCAAAGGTCCCTTCAAACCCTATATTATTCTGTGATTCAGTGATTCTGTGAAATTTCTAAATGGATACTGGTGGATTGAGACCACCATCATGAAAACTTCGTTTGTCTACTTCAAATTACAGTATTTACTGTCAGCCCCACCAGAAGCTGTATGGAATTAGCACTTAATTCTTTCATTCACATTAACCAGAAACTTCATCTGGAAGAAGGAAGGCGTAATGACATTATTATAAAAAACTTTAGGCTGGGAGAAACTGTACTTGAAAATAATAATAGTCAGATAATTTTGGAGAAGCTTGGCGTGTGACATTTTTGTAAATACATTACAAAAGTACCACAGAGGATTTGACATTATTAGCACTAAAAATATTATGAGAATCTAATCCTGCAAGATGCTGAGTCTATGGGAATGTGCAGCATTTGGCAGCCCTCAGGAAGCTCTCAATAACTCTTAGATTCAGACTTAAAGTGCTGTGATCCTGAGTTGCCCATTAAAGATGCACTAAATGTTTCCACTAAGGGAAGTCCCAATTATGTGGTTTTATATAGAAAAAGGGAAAGTTAATGAATGGAAATGTAACAGCTCTGACGTTGCTGAAGCACTGAGCTGTCATCCTCATAACTTTCCCAGGGAGATAAATATGCTCTTTCCAGCTTCTCAGAAGTTATTATTGCATCTGATTTACAGGCAGTATAGAGGCAGAGAGGGGGGAAATCAGTGGCAACTTTTTTAGGTTTTTCATAATGAAAATTTTAAAAGTTTTTTTTAAATGAACAGTAGGGAAATATCATATTTTTATTAAGGAAGAAAACATGCATTATATACTGGTTTGTATCTAAGTAAATACTCACGTTGTTTAACATGCCAACATGTCATGTTATAAAATTCCTGAATTCAAAAACAGTCTCAATTTCGACTGAAACTTCTGATGTTCACAGTTGTTCTGTAGAGCACTAAACCCACACATATTTTAGCCCTTCTATTTGGAAAAAGGACCTACATGCACTGGAGCGGGATAAGATTACAGGATGAATTTTAGGTAAATTGTTACTGAAGTGCATGCAATCCATACCCTGTATGACAGTGAAAAAATTCACCTTTTGGAGGTGCCAGTCTATTTCAGTTGTCTACTGAAGAACTCATTTAGGTCAGAAACCCAACTTTTATACTTCTGAAGTGTATTAGATTAATGCTACTTATCCTGTCTGTTGTTTCCACCATCTGTCTCTCTGCTTGTTTCCCTCTATTTTTATATTCCTGGTAACAGACACATAAGACCTCCCCTGTTTCCCTCTACAGCTTTTTGCTATTATGATGATAGCAACTGGCACTCTCCACTGATTTCAGAGCCCTGTTGTGCTACGGGTTGCAGTTGCTCTTTCTCTAAGGCAACTTCAGCCCTAAGGACTGTGCAGATACAGCAAAGAAGGATGGAGGTAAAAGTGGCCATGGGAGGGCAGGTGAGTTGGACATAATCCTCGGCTCACCTGCATTGAGAATCAAAGCCAAGTTTCTTGCTGTCAAACCTTGCATGCAACTCGGAAAAACCTTCACATCTCTGCATTTCCTGGTTTTAGTGTCATTTTAAAAGAGTGTCAGTAGTGATGCAGAAGAATGAAAAGCCCTAGTGAGAGACAAGAGGCGATTTGTGCATCCCCAGGCAGGTAGAAGCTGTACCTATCAAAGCAGGTAAATCCTCAGTGTTGTGTTCAAACCTAGGTTTCCGCAGCGTAGGTTTGTCCCACCCCGAGTGTTCATGTCGACCTGGGCTCCCTGGAGAAGGAGTTCACATGGGCAGTGGATGAAAATCATCTCATCTTAAAGAAGATGCTCATGTTTATTTTGAAGGCTCACATCCTTATTTCCATTGACTGCTGACTATAGAGTGTACTGCTTGTTAACTACAGTGAGAACCTAAATGCTCTGTTTACATGGAGATGGCTGAATTGTGCACCCCTAAAACAGAGCAGAACTCATTTTTCGTTCTTTTTTGTGGGACCAAGCTGCACTCCACAGAAGACCTTAGCATTTTTATCCATAAGTGCTTCAGTGACTTCATTGTATGTGTTCAGCTGTTTTGTTCAATTTTATGGAGAAACTCAGTGATTTCACCTTCCTCATTTAGAAGTTTCCCTCCTACCCCAAGTTCTCAGGTCACTTGATAGCTGACAGTTTTATTCCCTTTTACTTTCTCTGTGGGAGTGGCAGGTGGGGAATGGGGAGAAGGAGAGGAGATATGTAAGAAAAAAAGGTTGTTTCATCTTGTATTTTGAAGAGACCCCAGATCAGAAAATGAAAGTATTCTCTTTTTTTACCATCTGTAACTCCTGAAATATTGCAACTACCTTTTGAAGAATGAGCTGTTTGCAATACGTTGTTTCTGTAGACCCAGCAGCTGAGATGGAGCTGAAGTTTGGGCAAGGAAACTATGTGCAGCTACTCATTGCCTTCGTATTTCCAGTTACCACACTTTGGGCATCCAGCCTTGGCACATAAAAGAAGAAACAATTACTATTCCTAAAGAAGTCAAGTGTTCAGCATCTTAGTATTGGGTGAGCAGCAAAGCTAGCATATTTGGCAGGAAAATATGTTTATGGATCTTGAAACGTATAATATATCTCACAGACCATGATTGTGTGAAGTCTCTACCTCTGACAAAGAGATTACAAATAAAATATTGATGGAAGAGGGAAAAATAGAGTGGTTGTCAGTAGGAAAGAAACAACACATCTGCTTGTTGCTGTACATGGTACACCTCTTTCAGATAAAACAGCACAAATCAAAAGGGGGGAAAAACCCCGCAAAATTATAACTAAGCTACACCACAGGGCAATCTGCTTTAGAATTCCCCTATTTTTGTCCTTAGTTCATAACCTCTGCTAAAAGCCACCTGGTGATGACAATATGCAACGTGCCTTGAATCCAAACAGTAGGTTAACTGAATGTAATTTCAGATTCATGTTTTTCCTTCCAAGCTTAAAACTTCCTACCTGCTCCTACAACTCAGAGCAGCCTCGCCTCTGCCACTGAAAAATATCAGCAATTACCTAAAAAAGCAGAAACCATCTAAGAAATGGTAGATATACTGAAAGACTTGCTGCTTACACCAAGGCTTTTTAAAACAAACTTTAATGCAAACAGAAATTGGCTATTCACTGGAGAAACTGATAGTTTTAATAACAGATGGGATAATGTGTTGGCCTTGGACATAGGAGTGAAATGAGCATATAGCTGTTCGCTTTTGCTGGGGAAAGGCTACAAGATTCCTACAAATTGACTAAAAAGAGTGGGTAACCTTGTACCACATTCCTGTGTTCCTTTGATTATTTTTTTTGTAAGACTGTGAAGGTGTTTTCACTTCAAAAATCTTTCGTAAGTGAAAAATCAAGCTATGTTACCAGGTATACTCAAACAATGTTTTTACAGTATGATGTTAATGAATAGAAAATATTACTGTTTAACATTAAAGCAAAAAGACACAGTTTAAAAAAGTAGATTATGTAGTTAAAAGTCTTATAAATAAAACCATAGATAAAGTTAAAATAGATTTCTTGATAAAATAGAAAAGTAATTTTCCCTGGAATAAATTCCAACATCTGTGCTTGGTCTTGTTCCTCCTTTGCTTGAGAGAGGTTGAGGTAAGAACAGCTAATGCCTTGTCTTCCTTAAGGAAGTGTTTATTAATTTAATAAACTACCATTTCTCCTGGTTTAGTGTATGAAAATGAAGTATTTCCTAAAACAGCTTTTAATATTCCCTGTGACTGTTTAAAGAGATCAAATGACTTCAAAGGCAATTATTTACCTTCCCTACCTTTATGTCTACCAAATATTTAACACTTCACAATAATTATTAGTTTCCCGTTATTTGGCTGCTTAATGACCTTACCACCATCGATACATTAATTCTCTACAGTCTGCAGTGAGGTAAAGGAATGGCCTTAGTCTTAAAGAAAGGGGAATTAAGGCAAAATAAATGTGTCTTTCGTGACATTAAGGAATTGCTTCTACTCTCTGTGGTTCCCACTCTGTTTAAACTGCAAATCTAACCTCCAGGTTGAAGCTGGATTTGACTGTTTAGCTGAACCACTTCATCTGCAGTTAATGTACTTTTGATGGGCACAAATCTAATGTATGCATTTAAGAAACCATAGAATAGATTATCACCACATTCAGCACATTTAAAATTCAGTAAATATCATACGAAAACTATTTCAGTTTTTATAATATGTGTTTCTTTACATTTCATGGGGAAATATCCTTACACATACTTCATCCAAGCAACGTGCCGTGAGCATATTACTGAATATACAATAAATGAAAGAGCAGTGTTTTATTTTCTTTTAAGTGAAATAAATAAATAAATAAAATTGCTCTGTGAATAAAAAGATCCATCCTCAGGGATACAGTGTGGTTTTCACATAATTACGGCATTAGCCTGAAGGCAAAATGCTCAAATGTGGAAGATTTCGCCTCACATGAGTTGTTTTACAGCATAAACACAGTTTCGGAAAGGTCCAGCCAACCATGTGGTCTGAGACTTAATTACTGAAACAACCAGGCAGTCGCAGCTACTCAATTAAGGAGTTATTTTCCCTGGCCCAAAGAGAGCTTCTGTGTAAAAATGAAGGACTCTGCACAGGCACTTCTTGAGCAGCAGTGGATATATTTACCTTCCAGGAATGAGAAGGCACCGTGGGAATAAAGCGCAATAAGTAATAGCTCTTAGCGGGGTAGAACTAAGATGTCAACTGTTAACTCCAATGGTGTGTTACACCACAGAGCCCCAGATGCTGAATCATATGGGAAGACATATGTTTTCTCTGATGAATTAGGTCTGCTTCCTAAAAGAAATAAACTCTGTTTCCTAACATTATATTAAAAATGCTAATGTGTCTTGCACAATGATGAGAAGTGATCTGCTTTGGGAAGAATCTCGCTCCATACTTGTTCCCTGACGTTGCTATTCCATTCTTTATTATTGTGATGATTTATTGTTTGTTACTAAAGCCCTTTCCATTAGAAACCTCCAGTCTCCACTGCTGGTAAGTGCTTTCTAGATGATTGATTTGGGGATTTCCTCAAATTAAAGTAAAAATAGAAAATACATCAAAGCCAAAATTAACATTTCCATACTTGACTGTCTAATGGTTGACATGTGGACCTGCAATTTTTCAGATGGGTCTCCAAGAGTGGAACTTTATTGAAATACGTCCATATAGACAAGATATGTTATTGAATAAAGTATTTCTAGGCAAAATCTCCCAGCAAAAGTGGAGCTGGCTGTCAAGGGAAATGACTGAGATTAGATAATTTCTCTTCACAGCACATTTTGGGATTCACCCATTATTAGTTCTGACAAACCCTTTTTCTCCCCAGCTCCAGGGAAATTCAAAATTAGAGGCTGCTGCTTTGTTTGGTGCATGCAGGGAATTGTACCCTTCAGATGCACGTTTACGCTCATACATAATGTTGAGCCAAAAATTGAGAAAGCAAATGAACTGGTGCTTGAGAGAGCGCTACAGATCCAATTTTTTCCATTCATTGGTGATATTCGCAGTCTGTGTCAGTGGATACCTATGACAGCTGTACCACCTCGCAAGTACTTCCAGGTACAGATCCTATTTAGGCTGTGTTATGATTTGAGAAAACCCGTAACAATCTATTGTCTTTTAGACAATTATTCTATCACCCAATAACCCCCCCACACCTGGAAAGGGGAAGCAGGGAACACAGAGAAACACAAGGGTTGAAATACAAATAGATTTAATAGACTAAGACTAAATAATAAACAATAATACTAAAGAACCAGTTTTAATCCTCATACTGATATAAGATATGCAAGAATTATACTCAGCCAATTCTCTCAGCAGGAAGCTGTACACTCCCAGCAGGGACGGCAAATGGCAGACACTGCCAGTGCTATGGCTTCAGGAGGAAGGGAAGGCCTCAGGGTCCGGTGCAGGGGCAAGGAGTTCTCTGGACCCGCCGCCATCAAGGGGGAGAGAGCTATGCAGCAAACTTTTCTAATTTATATTGAATGTGATGTTCATGGTATGAAATTAGGGTTGGAACTTGATGATCTTTAAGGTCCCTTTCCAACCCAAAGGATTCTATGATTTTATGAAATAATCTTGTTGGCCAGGCTGGGTCAAATGCCCAGGCCTTGCTCCTCCTTGTCCCTGCACCTGGAAAGGCTCGAAAACACTAACCTTGAATCCCACAGAGTCTGGCTGGCTATAAAGTAAATATTTTCATAAATTCAGACACTAGAGTCTTCTAGAGGTGCAGTTTTCCCCAGCATTAGAAGAAGTTAGTCCTGTGTCTCTCAACCCAGGACAGACTGTAGGTTCCTTAACCCACTAGAAATGTTACCAACTTTGCATTTGATTAGATGGGAATAGAACTAGGAATCCAGTACGACTCAAAGAGCTGTCTGTCAAAATTTCCAGACTGATTGTCTAAGGGTGTATTTGCAGCTTGAAGCTGTTGTTCAGGTGGTTACCATTGCCATATTTCATGCCTGTGCTGGGACCGTTTCTGAGCAGGCAGCAATCTCCCTCTTGCTCTGATTTTCATGCAAAGAAAGAAAAAAAAAATGTACATGAGAGGAAAGCCAGCATGAAGCAAAATTCTTAGCAATCAGCAAAATCACAGGGCCAGGATTATGGCCCGTGTGGTCCGTGTCTTACAGCCCAACAAGAGTGTTGGCTGCTACAGCAGTTGGGTAGCAGTGAGAGGAGGAATGCAAGAAACATGGAATAAAGTTTCAGCTTTGCCAAAGGTTTCTGTGGGAGTTTGGGGAATTCTCTGAATCTTGTCACCCAGAACAAATAGCACATATTCAGATCACATCTTTCCTTGTCTGGCAAATCTTTCAGGCTAGCAATCATGATTTTGCACTGGTCCAGAACTGGGAGCTGGAAGGTATGGGGTATGCAGTACCTGGCAAGGCTCTGAAGTCAGTTCTGCTATTGCTTATCTCCCCTTCACAAGTTTGGGGAGCTTTTATTGTGGAAAAATAGGTACTTTTAAAAAGATTTATCTCATCTGCCTCAAGTGATATACAAATAATTCTGAGCAATTTGACAAAGTTTCCTGTCCATGTGATGGACAGAAAGAGAGAGAAATACAAAAGTTTCTGTAAAAGAAGGGGGACCAAAGCAGGCTTATAGAATTTAATTGATAATGGTAAAGGTGTTTGGGAAAAGGAGTATCCATGGTGGAAAAGTCTTGATCTTTTTCCCTTATCTGTGTATGAATTTCTTGACCCATGCTCACAGAAAACAGTTGGATGTACCCACACGTTTATTTAGGCAGTGACTAGATTAAGTAGTTTCTTCTTAGAGGGGGAAGGGAAATACGTAGTGGATACGTGGTCCTTTTCATATTTAATATTTTTATCCTAATAATCATCTTATGTTTTGCTTAATTTGGAGATCCAGGGACAAGACTAAACATATAAACACAGTAAGAATTGGAATCTTTTCCTTTGCCTTTGATTTCAGAAGACTGTTGAGGTGCAACCACATAGACTTCCTCTCAAAAGCTTCCAGCAATCTGGAGGTGCGGAAGGCGATGTGGGAGGGGACAGTGTCATGGAGGTGTCTCAAACTGTTCCAACAGAAAATTGCTTTCACCTGCTGGGTAGAAAGACAGGGGTTTCGAGTGCTCATGTCACCTTGGGCACAGATATCTTCAGTGAACTCCCTCCAACTACACCTCTAATTTTTAATTCGGGTTGAATTGAAGTGGGTTTGTGTTGAAGTAAGAAACCCTTCACACCTCTGTCTGTTGGACATTGCTATTGCCTTGCTGAAATCTCCCTCAGGCTCCCAGGAAGAAAACATCGCTCAGGAATATTTCTGAAATTGTGAAGTTTCTCTCGCACGACATGAAACTGCTGAAAGCATCGCTGGAAATCCCTGTAGAAAGGTGCTTCCCTCACACAGTTTTCAGTGCCGGTTTCTGCTTCTCCATCTCATGGTTAAAATCTTTCTGACAAATCTGTCAGTCTCAGTTTTGTCAGAGAAATCAGTCCCAGAGCCATATTTAGTTTAACAGCAGGAGGGAAGGGAAGGAAATGCCTTTTCTCACTTGCTGTAGGATATTGTGAAACTCGAGGAGATGCTGTTGGTTTTGATAGGTGTCAGAGGATTGTGGAGCCATAGGAAAAAGCTTTGCAGAGATCCAGAGGGTCATTTGGCTGGTCCCTTGCAGGGTCAACCAGATACAAGTCTTTCTGACAGGCGTTTATCAGTGCTTGCTACCCTTGAAATCACCCAAGGATAGGGGTTGCCTTCATACTTCCAAAGACAAACCACATCTTCCAAAGCCTCGCTGTCTTTCCTACCATAAAGTTTCTCTAACATAAAGTCAGATGTAAGGATTCCTTCCTTGAAGGTGCGTACACTGCTTTCTATTTATGCTGAAAGTGGAACAGGTTATTCTTTTTCTCTCCATCGTGTCTTTTGTAAATTTGAAGACTGATTAATTATTTTTGACTAACTGCACAGCCCGGATTATTACTCAATTTTTCATTCTAAAAGGCTTTTGATTTTCCCCCTGCTAAGCACACACAGAGCTAGTCTGTGATACTGTATAATCCCATTGTGGGTACACTCATCCTTCCCAATGCAGCCTCTTCTGCTTTCTTACAACCATTTGTCACACCTTAATTTGCCATGACAGAACATGGTAGGAGGTCTGTGAACACTTTTCAAATTACATGATAATATTGGGCCTGTCCCTGTTATGATTTGCTTTAAGATCTGAGCTTCAATCACCCACCTGTTCACCAGTGTTTCTGTACTCAGCAGAAATTGCTGATTCTCTTGCACGGTCCTTGTTTGGACTCAGATATGAAGCCCAGCTTCCCCAAACAGATACAGGAGCTTAAAGACAGTGCCTGGGTCTGCCCAGTGAGAGACATGGGAAGGAAGTAAAGATTTAAGCTAGAGACTTAATTTAAAGATTTTGCACTGTTGTAATCACATGGGTTTAAAACACAGAGAACATCTCAATCTTGGTGCAGTCTATGCCATGAAGGAGATATGTGCAGCCCCTCTACCCTGAGGGTTGTTGGAACCACTGACTCCTTATCCAAACAAAGTGGGGAGGATGAGAGGAGATGGGTGGTTGGGTACATTCTGCATGTTAGTTTTGGGAATACGGTGAAATATCAAACTGTCCACAGGCCTGAAAGTTTTTCATTGTTTGTTTTGTTTTGCTTTGCTTTGTTATGGGGGTTTTGGTTTTTTTTTTTGTTGGGTTTTTTTCTAATCTTTGAAGGAGGTATGTTTCTACTTTGTCCCTTTGAAGCTCAAATTTTATCCTTAGGACACTTGAAAATATCAGTATGACTAAGCTTGAATTCTAATTTTTTCTAAGAATAAAAACTGATCTTTTTTTTTCTTTTTAGTGTTGTCCAAAAGTCAGTCTGTGCAGCAAAAGATAAATATTATCTACTAGTTTTCTCTCCTTAGAGATAATGCTGGGACCTAGGAATACCAGTGCACGTAGTGATCTGCTTTTATATGCTAATATGTATCAGACTATTCAGAACTTTTCATATGAGAAAACTACATACTCACAATTTTCTTGTAATATAAATGTATAAATGTAAAAATATAATTTAATTGAAGAATTTCAAGTCTGTCAAGGATACATGTGTTTTGTGGGTTTTTTTTTGTTTGTTTGGTTGGTTGGTTGGTTGTTTTGGGTGGGGTGTTTTTTTTGCACTGGACTGAATTGTCATTCAGAATTAAACCCAACTGGAGGTTAAGAAAAGGACACCCAGGTGTCCTCTATGATAAATAAAGTTATAAAAGATAATAAATAAAACATGGCATCACTAACCACTGGAGACAGCTGGGGCTTTTATCTGCACTGTAATGAAATACTTAACCAGTGAACATATGTGATACTTGAAAAAGTGACCTTTGCTAAGCAATAGGATTTTTGTCCTCCCTTCTTTAGAAAAAAAAAATTAAAAGGGCTGTGTGTATTCCTACAATGTTTGTGGTTTTATTAAAGCTTCTTTGCATTCGTGATGAAATACGTGAGTGACAGCCTCAGAAACTAATAGGTCTGTTTACCTTCGGAGCTGAGAAAGCTCCTCCATTGCACTGGACAAACCAACATGCTTTAGTGGTGTCCTGCAGGGCCCTTCTCTAATGAGGAGAAACTGACTCAATCCACATTGTTTGCAGTTTTCTGTCTCCCTGAAGAAAACACCAGCCCTAGTGCCAGGAGGGTATTTTGATGAATGACCACTCATATTTGGATTAAACCCACCAAATGCTTTTTATTTAGTGAAGCCAGCAGATAAGTAATGAATTTTGGATACTACTAAACCAAGACAAATGAGAATAGATGACTGAGACCTGTGAAGTTATATAGCTCATCAATAGTCCCTTGGTACCATCTACTGCCATCATCTACCAGTTGCCCTCACTACAATTTACTTTAGCAGAACGAGAACATTGCTGTACGTTGACGAATGGGGGCAATAAAGAGTGGTAGCAAAATATTAGAAAGCAGTAACAATTTACAGAAATACCTTCAAGCTGCCAGCAGCTGCTGAGAGTTATGACTTATCAATGGTTCAAACTCTGCTCCATATACTGTTGGTGGTGATCCAGGAAGACAGTGAAGTTATCCATTACCAGTGCAGAGTTCAACACAGAATTAAAGTTTATTAAAGATGGGATGTGGTAGTTCAGGATGAGTTTTGAAGACTGGCTTTCATTTTTGTGCCCAAATGACATATTTGCAAAATATCTATGAATGTTGTAACCAAAACCACTAGACCATTTAACTTCACACCCATTCAGGTTGCTTTGATGTGTTTGTCCTCTGGGTCTGTTGAAGTGAAATATTGGACTGCATCATTGAGGAATCACGCCAGGATATCTCATTTTAAAGCTTCCTCCGTTGCTTTTGCATCTGTTGTCACATTCTGCAACAGTCTTGGTGACGGTTTCCACCTTACCTTGTCCTTTCTGTGCCAGACTTTTGTGCTCCAGGAAAAGTGTAGCTCTTGAAGACACAAAGCTTGGTTTCCCTTCTTTCTTATCAGCAATGAAATAGTTCAAAATGTCAACAATACATCAAGGTATTTATATAAATACATCAATAGTCAGTCAACATCTTGAAAGTCAATGGGAAAGCTATGTTCCTCTAAAGCAGTGTTTCCATGACTCTGCAGACTCAGGTGTTTTCCCCTTGTTTTGGGGGTTTTGGCCTAGATGATGAGGATTACAAGTTCAGAGTGACAAGTCCATCCTAAGATACCTTTCCTATTCAAAAAATAACCCAGCACCTTAGAAGTCTCCAGGTTTTATAAACAGTCTTGGTCTTCATTGTTTTTTTTCTCCCTAAAGAGTGCCTTTTTTTTTTTTTTCTTTCCTCATAAACCTTTAATTCTCTTAAGGGAGGCATGATACTGACCTTAGGCAGCAATGATTACCTAAATATCTATGCCTCTAACCAGCAATAGAAATATGACAAATGAGTTTCAGTTGAAACCATAACCCCCAGCCTTCCCTGGGATATACCAAGTTTCTTAATGAGAGAAACAATAACCATTCTGGTCCGGAGAGAGTTGAAGATAAATGACTGTCTACTGTTGATATTTTGATCTATAGGACAAATATGGTGTTTCTATTGAGAGTGTTTATATAGGTAGGTAAATGAATTTGATTTCACTAGTAGAGAAAAGCAGAAATACGTTTTTAACTCGCTACTCTCCTCAGGCTCAAAGGAGACCTTTTTTCCTCCTTTTGCTACTTTCTTGCTTTTTTTTTTTTTTCTGTCTCTATTTTCTTTAAGAAAAACGAAAACCTAATGAGTGGGAAAATACTTGGAAAGCCAGGTTAAAAAATTCACACTTTTTCTTAAACTGTCCCTTTGACAACCACATACAAAAGCTCTGAAGACCAAAGGTATTCTGTAAGGTCAACAAAATATTTTAGTAGAAAAAAAAAAAGACACATGTAAAGAGACAGACTCTAATGGATCTCAGAGACATAGTTACAGTAATATTTCCCAGTATTTCCAGTAATATTGCCATTTTTTCCTTTAGCTTTCAGACTGTATTGTCATGCTCTGTGATATAATATCATTATATCGTGTAAAGACTGTACATCATACTTACTTTAATTAACCCAGACAGCTCATTTCTGTCTGATGACAAGTTTCTTGGTGGCTATGATAGTGTCAAAAAAAAAGGGATTCTTTTCTTGAACAGAGCATAATGACATCACTGAAACACTTCTGTTGTGGTTTACCCTAGCCAGCAGCTAAGCACCATGCAGCCACTCGCTCACTCCCCCCAAGTAGGATGGGGGAGAGAATGGGCAGAGTAAAAGTGAGAAAACTCATGGGTTGAGATAAAGGATTGAGACAAAGACAGTTTGATGGAAAAAGCAAAAGCCCTGCATGCAAGCAAAGCAAAATAAGGAATTCATTCACTGCTTCCCATGGGTAGGCAGATGTTCAACCATCTCTAGGAAAGCAGGGCTCCATCACATGTAAGAGTTACTTGGGAAGGAAAACGCCATCACTCCAAATGTCCTCCCCTTCCTTCTTCTTTCCCCAGCTTTATATTCTTGGTCGTGATGTCATATGGTATGGGATATCCCTTCGGTCAGTTGGGGTCAGCTCCCCTGGCTGTTTTGCCTCCCGGCTTCTTGTTCACCTCCAGCCTAGTCACTGGTGGGGTGGCATGAGAAGCAGAAAAGGTTTTGACTCTGTATAAGAACTGCTCAGCAATAATGAAAACATCCCTATTATCAGCACTGTTTTCAGCCCAAATCCAAAACATAGTCCCATAAAAGCTACTATAGAAAAATTAACTCTACCCCAGCCAAAACCAGCACAACTTCAAAATATAGCTTACTTGTAAATTTAGTCCCTCCAAAAAGACATGCTAAGTCACACCATGCAGGCTCTATGACCCCATCTAAACCAAGAACCAAGGAACCAAGAACAACCAGGAAAATCATGAGAATGCCTTTGGCAAGGAGGCCAGCATTGAACAAAGTTTATGAAAGACAAATCCATACAATCTCACACAAAAACAGACCCTCTGGATTGGGAAGCCAGTGGAGACGGAGATAACTCTGGGCAGTTACCACATCTGTTTTCCCCCTCTTATTATCCTCCATGGACATACCCACTGGTGGACACATGGTATTAGGTGGGGATTCCTTTGTTCCAACATGATTGTTTTTCTATTCTTGTTTTCATGTTTATATGGGTCTTTCTCTACGTCTTTTGCTATTACCATCCCAAAGACAGACTTCTAAAGAAAGTTTCTGAGTACCAGAAATGCCAAATTGTTTAAGTAGAAATTTATTTGAGAACTTAGTTCATCCCCGGTAGCTTAGTTCATCCTAAGTACCTAATGTGATTGATGGAAAGAGCAAATGTATCTTCTACAGAGGACAATTCCTCCTCTTCTATCTGCTCTTTTGAGCTGCTGACTGACTTTGAAAAGGTTTCCCGTGGCAACTAAAGCATTAAGCCAGGTAACCCCACACAGATGTGGCTGAGTCTAAGTGCATCAGGCAATGTCAACACTGTGGAAACAGTGTATCTTGTCTCCAGAAAATCAATGGGTAGTTTCTGTGACAAAAAAAAAATGGGGAAAGCACCATGGTGTTCTCTGCATAAACATCACTGCCCTTTGCAAACACAGTGGATAGGTCTTCTTGCCGTTAGAAAAATACCAAAAGTCTGTGGATACTGGGAACAACTGAAACACTGCACTGCATCACAGGGTCTGGATTGCAACATATGAGTTTTCTAACAGCTTCTTACCACCCCACATCCTTTTGCACTTTCTGTTAATTATTCATACCCTTGATATATCTTTTTGGCTCTTCTCAAGCCCTGGGAAAGACTACAGGGTGGAGAAAATGACTAAAGTCTCTGTGTTACAGTTCCCAGATTCTCAGAAACTGGAAGACACAACAAATGCAACACAATGGAGGAGGTGAGTGATCTTGGGACCCTGTGACTGGCTTTTCGCTGAGTGCATTGCATACCCCAGCAAACAGATTTAAGGGGGCAAAGCAAAGGAGAAGAGACACCATTTTTCACAGTGGCACATCACATTTTTCTTGCAAACTGCATTTTTAGTGCCCTCCTATCCTGTCTCACTTCTCACGCACATCTCTCCCTCCCCAAATTTCAAATCCTTGTTCACTTGGGGTCAATTTATCCTGCATAGTTCTGCCTCCAACGTCTGAACTTTATAACATCTTTCTCTCCAGATTTTCCCTCTGTGAAGCTCAGATGTCAAGGTTTGTTAAGCAGCAAAATTGACAGGGACTTTAACAGTTGTGCTCAGTGTTGTGGTAGTTCTCATCTCAGGGGTTTTATAAATGTCCGTTAAAACCAAAGGGAAAAAAAAATTAGTAAGAGAAAGAGAAGTTTTCTTTATGAAAATTTATTTTATAAAACTAGTGCATCACAGGTTACATATAATGCAAAAACAGTGAGGTTAAGCCAGTAATGGAGTTTATAGGGCAAATTTGGTCTTCATTACTCACAAGCAATAGCTGTGTGGTCAAGAAGAAACACTAAAGGACTTTCACCAACACTGCTGAGACTTTTGTGGCTTACTAACTAAATTACCTCTCTCCTGGTCTCATGACCCACTCCAGGGGTTTACCTCACCTGCAATCATCCCTTCAGACCTGCTGACATGGCCCAGCCAGTTTCCCTGGTTTATATGTTTTTATATTATACGCGTTGGCTGTGATAGAGACCGATAAGAGACCATTCTCTCACTCCTAACCTCCTGCCTCCATGTAACTTATAATTGGGTTGTGGTTGGGGAACATTAACTCTCCAAAGGTGTATGGAAATGTTTTCTCTGACTGGTGATCTGGGAGATTTTATTGTCATGATTACCATCTTGCTTTTCTATTCTTAGCTCCAGTTCTTGATTTTAGTGCCTGCCGTATCTCAAGAGGTTTTACAGAGACAGAAGTAATTTTCTGGAGAATGCAAAAGTTTCCATGTGATACAAAGTATGAAAAGGGGGCACGGTCAAGTGAATAACAAATCAGGGTATGAATTGAAGACTGCTAAAACCAAGAGAAACTTGGTTTATTATTATTAACTGCAGGGGGGCTGGGTCCTGGGAGGCAGGCTATATCTTATGAAGTCACTGCTCAGTGTAGGGGACAAAAATGTAAAAATATCACAGTTGTTTGTGGAGAACTATGTTTAATAATATGTGGGAGGGACTGCTGAGAGCAGGAGAGCAGCGTATTTCTCAGTTCTTCTCTAACATGTTTCAGCTTTCTAGTTATACAGGGTTTCTTTTCTTTTCTTTTCTTTTCTTTTCTTTTCTTTTCTTTTCTTTTCTTTTCTTTTCTTTTCTTTTCTTTTCT
>JAOTQQ010000012.1:149562180-149597654 GCA_026546715.1 Gallinago undulata
GGAAGGAAGGAAGGAAGGAAGGAAGGAAGGAAGGAAGGAAGGAAGGAAGGAAGGAAGGAAGGAAGGAAGGAAGGATCTCTAATGAAATTAATAGAGTAAATATTTTAAATATTCCTTCAACCACACATTCTTGTAAAACCTCACTACAAGGGTTTCCTTGCCCTGTTTATACCAACCAAAAAGCCTAACATGTCTGCCTCGGTGACAGGTCTTTATTTAATTTATACATGTGCTTATAGTTGCTAGCTAGGGATTTTGGCATCGGTCATAACTCTATTTCACTAGAACAAAGGTTACAAAGCAGCAATGACCTTTCTTTCCAGTCACTACCAGCAACCAAGGATCAGGAATCCCTGACTTTTATTGTGAAACTCATCGATTTCTGCCATTACTGCATATAATGATCAACCAAATTACCACTCATCGCCATATGTTTTATTCATCTGCTTTCCATGGCAAGGTAAGCTGGAGTTGGTCCACTGTCTGAAGCAAATGATATATTCTAGAATCTGTAATATAAAGAAGCCAATTGAACTACCTTATTACATTTTACTAAGCTGCTCCAGACCAATTATAACCATATTTCTTTGTGGCCTAATTAGGTTCAACTCAGTTCCATGGTGTGGAAGCCCATAATGAGTGAACACATGAGAAACACAGTTCAGACTCCATGTAAGAGATCATTAATATGCTCTCGGCTGCTGCTTTGGAAGAGGCTGCACCTAATTACATGGGTTAATGCACTTAAACTAAATGGATGAATTGCAGCCATTTTCAGTGTTTCAAGGCCCCTTATACTGACAGAACTGTAGATTAATAAGTTGTTAGAGAGTGATCTGTTGACCTGCCCCATCCTTCTTCACTTTCACTCCATATGTTCTTAGAGGCATGAAATTCTAAAGTGGAGAAATGTGCCAATCACTGCCATTTCCATTGTGTTGCTCTCTCCGGCACTTGCCTAAGAAATGATCAGAACTGGTGAAGAGCAAAATACAATGCCTGATATGTCCAATAATTTGGACGTTTGGATCAAATTGCACCAGGCACAGGAGATAACAGGCACCTGGGGAGCACAAACCAGCTTAGATAACAGACTGAACTCCTTTCAGACAGCAGTGGCTGTCTAAAAGTCAGGCATATAGCCTGAAGTTAGTGTTTAAGACATCCCTTTAGCCAACTGAAAGTATAAGTCATGCAGACCAGGCAAATTGTCCTAGTGTAAAATCAAAGGCCAGGTCAGCTGGGCCTATTCACATCGGCAAAGAGACAATTTAGGGAGTATTTAAGAGGCTGCAAAATCCTGATGGGATGGAAAGGTTGTATTGAATCACATTTTTAACCACCTGTTTTGATGAAAGAAAAAAATGAGGTATCAAATTACATCAGTAGGAGACAAGTTTACCTTCCCACCAAAAAAAAGGAGCATTGTTTTTGTTTTTGTTTTTGTTTTTTTTTCTCATTTGGCAGTACATGTTTGAAACTCCTTTGCAAGCCACATAAAGATCAGGAAATCCCCTTAATGGAAAATATAAGAATGGAGTCTGAGAGATTATTAGGGAGGAAGGATCATAGGTACTTTTTCTGTCCCCTAGATGATTGTTTATGACCAGTGTTGGAGACAGAATATCAGGTGATATGGACCGTTGAGATTAGTCAACAGAGCTGTTTTATGTCCTGTCTTGCAGGGATTAATGCTCCTCAGGAGTTCCTTCTGGTTAGATTAAACAGCCATCTTCCCAGCACAGTGGATTTATTTATCCTGTAAAAATCTTCACATATATCATAAAAGTGGCCCAAGGGTCAAAAAGATTATTGGGCAGTAGATGGTAGGTACAACAGTATCAGTTTTGACACCTATATTGTTTTGTAGGACTAGCTTTGGGGAACAGTCCCCATTTTGCAAAAAATCTCAGATCTGAGAAATTTCGCTGGCTTCTGAAAGTTTTGTCTAAGCAACAACAAGAGATGTGCCAAATAGGTTTGTTTCTCATTTTCATACTTGTCCTTAAGGCTCTAGAGACAAAAACTGTTTCCTATTCCACTCCCAATTAGGAGGACCTGACAACTTAATAATTCAATTGGGTACTTAGCTCACTATGCTTCTGATGTGCTTCTTTTAATTTACTTTGCAAGGATCTTTTTAACTTTTATTCCATTGTTGCCAGCATGCTCTAGCTAATCATAATACCCATAAAAACAGATTTTATTAGAATTTTCCCGTCATATCCAGTTCTCATATTAGCCCCCTACCCCATGATAGTTTGCAGAATCTGCCCAAATTAAACCATACTTGTTGGAAAACTTTGAGTTCTATGTCTCTGACTGTGATATTGTAAAGAAGAAAAAAATATGCCAGTGCAAGAAAAAGCTATGGCACCTGGACTGGGACAACTGCTGCTATCAATACAGGTTGGGCAGAGAATGGATTGAGAGCAGCCCTGAGAAGGACTTGGGGGTGCTGGTGGATGAGAAGCTCAACATGAGGTGGCAACCTGCACTCACAGCCCGGAAAGCCAACTGCATCCTGGCCTGCATCAAAAGCAGCATGGCCATCAGGGTGAGGGTGGGGATCCTGCCCTTCTGCCCCACTCTAGTGAGACCTCACCTGGAGTACTGTGACCAGCTCTGGGGTACCTAACATAAGAAGGACATGGACCATGGGTCCAGAGGAGGCAATGAACACGATCTGAGGGCTGGATCCTCTCTGCTGTGAGGACAGGCTGAGAGAGTTGGGATTGTTCAGCCTGGAGATGAGAAAATTCCATGGAGACCTTATTTTGTCCTTTCAATATATGAAGGCACAGTGTAGGAAAGACAGGGAGAGACATTTTACCAGGGCTTGTAGCAACAGAGGCAACAAGAGGCGGAATAATGCAGCATAAATATTTAACAGTGAGGGTGGTGATACTCTGGAACAGGTTGCCCAGAGAACTTGTGGATGTCCCATTCCTGGAGGTGTTCACAGCCAGGCTTGATGGGGCTTTGAACAACCTGACAGTGAAGGATGTCCCTGCCCATGGCATTTGCATGTCCCAAGAGTATTCAAAATTCTTAAAAACTGGCATACCCAGCACAAAAGAGAGAAAAGGGAGATGACAGAGCTGGGGAAAGTGTCCCTCCCTTCTTCCCCCATAGACTCAGTGTGTTTATTAATAAATTCCCCAAGATATGGGCAGGATAACTGTGCTGAATAAATGCCCCAACATAACCCTCTGAACAGTGCTGCTATCATGCTATCGTATCATAAGTTGCTATCACACAGGACAGCAAAATTATAATCCTGATCCCTCTCCCAGAGGTGATAAACATCATCATGGGGAGCACATAGAGCATCTAAGAGTTCACATAACCCAGCCATGAGAACAAACAGAGCAATATTGTGCCCAGCAACTCATACAACAAATAAAAAGTTCCTTTTAGTACGCTCTGATCAGATCTATCGTTGGACTAGATGATCCTTGATGGTCCCTTCCAACCCAAACCATTCTCTGATTCGATGATTTAGTATGAATATATTGTTTTATAGCATCCGTAGTGAACAGTGGTTTTTTGAAATAGTATTTTCCATTATAACCAAGTCTATAATACACAACAGGGGGGGAGGAGTATGTCTATGCTGCCACATGGAGATTTCATGCTTGCTCTAAGCCAGGCAGCCTCTACAGTTTCAGCAGAGAAAAACTTCACCTGGGTTATCGGTGCCAAATCCATCTGCTGTGTAAACTGGCTTATTGAAAGCTCCATCAGCCTGTCCCTGCACTGCATCATACTAATGAGGTAATCACTGAGCTTCTAATGAACGGGATTAGCAAATAGGCAAGGATTGTTTGTTCTGGATCCCTTGCTCAAATGCAACTCGAGGCTCTCAAAATATTTGCTTGCAATCAGCGATGAGCTGGGCTGGTTTCAGCTCTTACTAACTAGATGAAAATCATTTTCATCACTCCAGGATTTGCCAAATTTGCTGACAGAGGCAGCCTGCAGTTTGTAGTGGCTATAAGGAGGCAGCTCTCTTGCAGAAGTAAACTCTCTCTGCAGCAAGGTAAAGCAGTCAGTATCAGAATTTGTAATTTCATGCCTAAACTTGGTTGGAAAAAAAAAAAAAAGTATCTATCTTCTATTAATTAACTTTTCTTAATCACAACTTTTGAATATTTAGTATTACACACAACGATTCAGTTATGTTGATTTTTTAGGACAGATCTAGAAAAAATCCACCAGAAACTGACTTTTTTTTTTTTTCTTCAGCAAACTGAACTGCATTGATTTAAGAAGTTTTACAGTTTTGACCCTGAAGGAGCTTAAGCACCTGCAGGATTTCTCTGAGCATTTTCTGTGCTCAACCTTTACCAACGAAAGACTGTCAGCTTTTTGGAAAGGAAGCATGTAATTGAAATCAGTGCAGGTGAGAATCTAATTTAGTATTTGTTATTCTTTTCTAAACCTTGATGGTAACCAAAAATCCATTAAGACATAGAGGCAGCTGACTGTTGGGGATTTTTTCTGTTGAGAAAAAATTTTGTCAAAAAGACTTAACTTTTCATGAAGAATAAAAAACATTATTATGTGAAATTATATTCAATAATTCCTATGACATTTTAATTAAAACCATTTTTGAAGTGCTTTATTTACTGGAGGAAAACTGCATTTATAGTACACGACACATTTAAAGAAGAATTTAAATGGCATTTTCAAGCATGTTTTCAGCAGAAAATATTGTGGGTGAAAATGGAACAAAGTCCAAAATGCTGGTTGCATTGAAACTCATGAATTCTAATGCAAAACTGACATTTTTCATGAGATGCCTTGCTTGATGTTTTTTAACAGATTAAAGGTCTTTTTTTTTAAAAAAAAAAAGGTAACAATATCTTATAATGTTTATTTGGCCTGCACTTTCAGTAGTGTTTCTCATAAATACACGTGGTGTTCTGCGCGTACAATGGGATCAAATAAGCATCTAATTGATGTGTTTACAAATGGCACAGGAAAATGTGAAATTACTTAGCTCAGATCTGGCAGATCTGTGCACAGTATGAGAATCTGAGCTAGATTATTTTTAAAATGAACAAAAACCAACAACAAAAATGAATCAAACAAAACATGTTGACTTTCATGGGTTTACATGAGCCGAACTGGTGATAAAGGAGCGTGTTAAAAACACAAAACAATAAAGATGAATTAACAGCTATGTATCTTACAGCACTGTATATTAAATCTGGAGGCAAAGAAATAGCATTCCCCAGATACACAGGGGACATAATTAAAATCTGTACCATAAGAGAGAACATGTCAGCAATGAAGGGGAAGAAAAAGAAAAAAAAAACCAAACCAAAAAAGAAAAAAATATTCACAATTATAGTAACACACAGTATAAAACTTTTAGCTTTTCTGACATACAATTAGTGTTTGTTGGCTATAGCAGTTTTAATGCGACGTGATCAGTAAAGCAGACGTTGACGTAGGGCCTGAATGTGAAATGCTTTGAGAATCCATTCCACGTCCCAGGGTGATGGCAGGCTCTGCAAAAGCAAGAATATCTGATAAGTATCCGCAGGAATCCCAGAGACTTGCTGATGGCAAGCTGTTACTCGTGGAAGGGTGGCTACTCGAGGTGGTCCCAAACACACAGACAAAACCTGGAGGACGGTGCACCTTGTTTCAAAAATACATTTTCCTGCCAAGTGGGCTAAGTATAGAAGCCAGAGTGTGACACCAATACACTTTGAAGGAGAGAACAGAGCAAGGAAATCTTAGTCTCTTTGTCATCTTTCCATGCAATGAAACCACTAGACACTTCCTCTTGATAGGAAGGACTCATTATAACCTGTGTGTAGATCTCCAAAACATAAAATGTTTACACTATTTATGTAGACAGTTAATAGAAATAAGAGGAAAATTTTAATGAAAGTGCACTTTTCTCTCCAATTACTGCAAGACAAGCCTCTTAGGAAAGGCATCAGCAGCAAGATAGCACCTCCAAGCCCGACATCAGCACTACAGACTTCTGAGGTCAAACAAATTGTATTTTTCCACTCACCACCCCACGAAGCGAGCCTGTGTGTTTGTAGCAAACATCACTATGAAAAATATAAACAGGCTTCTGTAGTGTTTGTGTTTATTCTGCCCCTACTTCCTTGGTGAATGTTGTTTGTATAGATACACTACGTAAGAAAATCTGGTTAAACTTGGTATCAAGGGAAAGGAAAGAGATGCAAAAATAGTCTGTTATAATTGAGCCCAGAAGTTAGAAAAACTTTTTTCTCTTTCCTTTTTTTTTTTTTTTAAAATACAGGTGAAAGTTTTAGAAACAACCTTTGTTTTAATTATGCTTTACTGTATGCAAACAAGGTGTTAAAACAGACCAGAGATTAGATAACCCCCTCTCTCAAAGTAATAAAATACAAACCCACACACATGTTGTTATTTATACCAACTATTACAATTGTTCAGAATAAGATATCATTCAGATAATCTTGTGAAATCAGATGTCCATTGTGTGCTGGAGTGCATATACAAAGCAGAGAAGACAGTTCCTGCCTTGCATTCACATAACCACCACAAATAGTCTTCTTTAATGAGAAAGGGTATCCTTCTGAAGATGACATTCATCTCAGCTAATTTTAGGTGTAAGTACCACCATCTGAGTACAATGGCTCCGAGGCTCCAGGCTCCTATTACAGTAATTACAGGTCTAATCAATACAGCCAATGGATTTTTAGGGTGGGGGTCATTTGAATAAAGGCATCGACTTCAGAATGACCTAGATTTCAGTGGTTCATATTGACGATGATTAACTGTGGAGGGATCTTCAGGATGACTTTCTCAGATACAGAAATACACGCTGTGGACACCTAAATTTAACTGCACAAGTCCAGCACTAGAAGTCCTTTTAATATCACAAAAGTATTTGCTAGGGTTACTCAGACAAGTGGAAAGGCACTGGAAAGGGGATGGATGCTACCGATCATATAACCCTTCCATTCATTCCCTTTGGAACCGTTCTCACTTCCCTGTTCACTTAATATTTCATCATCTTTTTTACAAGGTTGTAAGTAGAAAACTACTTGAAAAGGAAAGAACATTTTTACAGATGTCAACCACTAATATTTTCACTGCCTGTGCAAGTCACAGAAGTCACAGAGTGGATGAGGTGGGAAGAGACCTTTGGAGGTGGTCAAGTCCAACTACTACAACTCAACCTGTCTTCATAGGAGAGTTTCTCCGTCCCTCTGATCACCTTCATGGCCCTCCTCTGGACCTGCTCCAACAGGTCCACGTTTCCTTCTTGTGCTGAAGACTCCAAAGCTGGATGCAGTACCCCAATTGGGGACTCACCAGAGCGGAGCAGAGGGGCAGAATCCCCTCCCTTGCCCTGCTGGCCCTGCTTCTTTGGATGCAGCCCAGGATGTAGTTGGTTTTCTGGGCTGCAAGCACACACTGCCAGCTTATGTTGAGCTCCTCATCAACCAACACTCCCATCCCTGAATCATCTTTGTGGCATTTTGATGGACGCACTCCAGCATGCCCATGCTTCTCTTTTGTCCTGGAGAGCCCAGCACTAGACACAACACTCCAGATGTTTCTCACCAGTGCTGAGTGGAGGGCAAGGATCACCTCCCTCGACCTCCTGGCAATGCCTTGCCTAAGCCATGTGTGTTAATACCACAGAACTGCCTGTCTGGATTTCTTAGCACTGTCCTCAGTGCCGTCTCATTCATGCCAGGCAATCAACGATGATGTGACGCAAACGCAATCAATCAGTAAATGACTAATTCAAGCCAATCCCTAGCAGATGCCTGCCTTAAATGAGCTGGCCATACTCCTTTAGGATTAGCATGTGGTTGTGTGCATGTAAACACGTGTATGCACATGTATGTGTGTGAGTGAGTGAGAGCTTATGTGTGAGCCCCCACGGGCCTGTGTGCAGGGGAGAAGGAACGCAGTCCCATCAGAGCCTATGGACCTTGGACAGGCTTCTTCTCCGAGGACTAGGATGAAGGGCACCATATGTTTGACATGAAAGCAAACTCTACGACCAGCACAAGCCATTACTCTTGGCAGGCTCTGCAGCTACTGGGGATTATGAATCTTGATTTGCAGGCAGGGAAAATATTCAACATTGCAAAAGCCATTTAAATTAGAAATAGATAATCTACAGGCTTGGCTCTTGAGGGTAACAAGAGAGATTCTCCAGACACAATCAAACTACAAGATATATTGAGCCAACAAACCAACAGACTTAATAAATGTTTCTGGTTTAGTTGGGGATAAAAATGAGTTATTTTTCATTACTGAAAAGAGTTTGAGTTCTGTCGTACTTTTAGGTTTTGATTAAAGAGAGTTTTTACTATTTGCTGCAGTAGTAGTTATGCTGAGTTTAGCAGTTCTAGTTATGGGCTATACAGTCTTGTGTTAGCTACTATAGAAATAAAGAATTAAAGTACAATCTGTACAGGAAAAAAAGAATAAAAATTATGCTGGGGTAAATCTTTGGGTTTTTTTTATATCTGGGGAACTTTACTTGCAGAAACCTGGGTGACTCAAGGCTTTGCCCATCCATATTTCAGTGAGTCATTTCTGTAACATTCATGGTCCATGAAAGGAAACAGGCATATTTATTTGATTTTTATTTTTTTTTTCATGCATAAAGAAAGGAAGGGGGAAAAATAAAAAAAAAAACAACAAACCAACCCTGCTGCTATCAGGCTGAAAAGATTGCTCTCCTGTGCAGGCTGACACATCTCTTTACTGTGAACTGCAAAAATGGACCGTAAAGAGCTGCTCCAGTTTTCTGGTACCTCTAAGTTGCAATAGGGACCTGAGGTATGGATCCACCCTACAGCCCTCCTTGGCTTCAGAGAAGCAATTCTCACCCCTTTGGGGGTTTACAGTACAGACTGCTCATTTATTTAGTCTAGCCTGTTTTGCCTGTGAATTAGAGAGAGCTAGTCTCATGGGAAGATAAATTATCCGGAATAATAAACCAATTTGATCCTACCTGCTGTTGTTTGGAATCAAGTGAGACCTCTGTCTTTCCTCTAAGTAAATGTGATGGCACACACCACACCGTGCAAAGAAGTTCTGACAACACAACTTTTGACTTTTGCACATTTATACACATTTAAGGCTTTTTGATAGACGTTAACCTCAATGAGCTTCCCTCTTGGAGAAGGCTCATCCACATAAATTGTAGTCCATTATTAACAGTAGTTGTCTATTATATATGCAGAGATTTTTGGCTAATTGAATGATTTCTTGAAAGTGAGAAACAACGCTGTTAATTACAAGCTGAGATGACAAAACAAATGACTGAGACAACTAAAGATGGACGTGGAAACAGCTCTTCAGAACTATTCATAGCCATGCTTTCAACATGTTAAGCTCATGCAGGGAGTGAGCACGTGCCAGAGATGGACCCGCCATGAAGGCATCCTTTGCTGCAGCCCAGAGAAATGAAATGTTGCCATTTTTGTTTAATTCAGGGTTGTTTTTTTTTTTTTTTTTTTTTTTTTTTGTTCTGGGGTTTTTTAATCATTGTTCCAGTTCATGTTCTAATGACCCTGTTTTCAAGGCACAAATGTCTTTTGATGTTTTCAGACTGAACCCTTCACATGTACAAATCTACGCTGATTAAGCCCACGTCCTGTCACAATACACTTTATTTATCTGCTTTCCTCTGAAACTGTTGTAGACTTTACACCAGTTTGAGGTGCAAGTTGGAAAATAGCTTCCAAATATGACAGAGCTGAAATCCTGCAACACCATTGCATTCATGATAGAGAACCAAAACTCATCTGCAAGGCTGGAGATAGCATCTTTTAACAGAAATATCTAACTTTTCTGTTTCTGAAAACCCGCAATAGAATGTTGAAGGGGAAGTAGGAAACCTCTGGTTGTTTACATTTTTTCTGCCTCCAGTCACTTGCAGTTGCTAATAGTCTTTTTTTTTTTTTTTTTTCCTGACGTACCAGAGATAAGTATGCAGAGCATGGTGGGTCTGAGAGGTACAGAAATCTCTCAGATTTTCCAGACGTGGTGGGTTTGACCTCGGCTGGATGCCAGGTGCCCACAAAAGCCACTCTATCACTCCCCCTCCTCAGCTGGACGGGGGAGAGAAAATACAACAAAAAGCTCATGAGTTGAGATAAGGACAGGGAGATCATTCATATATTATTGTCACAGTCGAAAGAGAATTGACTCGAGGAAATTAATTTATTACCAATCAAATCAGAGTAGGATGATATGAAATAAAACTGAATCTTAAAACATTTTCCTTCCGCCCCTCCCTTCTTCCTGGGCTCAACTTCACTCCCAATTTCTCTACCTGTTCCTTGACACGTGGTGCAGGGAGACAGCGAATGGGGGTTGCATCACACGTTGTCTCTGCTATTTCCTCCTCCTCACACTTTTTTCCTGCTCCACCATTGGGTGCCTCCCATGGGAGACAGTCTTCCATGAACTTCACCAACCTGGGTCCTCCCATTGGGCCGCGGTTCTTCACAAAATGCTCCAGCATGGGTCCCCCACAGTATCATGGGTCCTGCCAACAAAGCTGCTCCAGCATGGCCTCCTCTTTCCACAGGGCCACAGGTCCTGCCCAGGAGACTGTTCCAAATGGAGTCACAGACTCCTTCAGACATCTACGTGCTCCAGCATGGGGTCCTCCATGGGCTGTAGGTGGATATCTGCTCCACCATTAACCTCCACGGGCTGCAGGGGGACAACCTGCTTCACCATGGTCTTCACCACAGGCTGCAGGAGAATCTCTGCTCCAGCATCTGAAGAAAATCCTCCCCCTCCTTCTTCAGTGACCTTGGTGTCTGCTGAGAGTTGTTGCTCTCACATATTCCCACTCCTCTTTTCCTGCATCACTGATGTTCTCAGCTTTGGCCAGTGACAAGTCCAACTTGGAGCCAGCTGGCATTGGCTCTGTCAGACACAGGGGAAGCTTCTGGCATCTTCTCACAGAAGCTACCCCATAGCCCCGCTGCTACCAAACCCTTGCCACACAATCCCTGTGCAATGTGGTAGATACACTTTACTTTTGTGTTCAGGATTCGACAGATACCAGCTTTGAGCATCCACATCAAATTTAACCCTATGGCAGATAACAGTTGGGGTGCAATTTATGACTTAACTCACAGTCCTTCCACTTGTGACGGTGGGGAATGGTTTCTGAGGATCTGTCTTCCTTTTCTGATCACCTTGATGACGGTTTCAACCTGGGCCTGATACAATTACTCCGTTATATATATAAATTCTTAGTGACGCATTTTCAGGATAGAACATAAAAAAAAATAAAAGGCAAGGAAAAGAAGACAAAAACCCCAATAATAAGAAAACCTGTGGTATTGCTTCTTTGAAGCTGAAGCTCATCAGATACCAGATTAGTCAGAGAATTGCATTAGTGACATAGTGAACCATCCAGACCCAAGTCTTTATCTGAGCCTTGTTCAAAGGGACTATATGATGATGAGATTTAGTAGAGATGCCTTTAGTAAGGCCTGTTTTTTCATCTGTTAAAGTTATTCCTTCTTAAATAGTCCTTCCTACTAATTTTCTAGGGAAGTAAATGGTAATCCCTTTTCATTATAGAAATTTTAGATATTTCTGTAGTGCACGTCTGCCCACAGCAGAAAAGCTCCTGTTCTTCCTCAGTCACATGGGCAATTTCTGCTTATATTAGAATTTTAACAGCAGCTTCTTAAAATAGGACAGACCTAATAATCCAGGAGTCTTCTGACAGAAGAAATGCAAGAGCAGGGTGATGATACACCCCATGCAATCTTGCTTCATATTTATTTAGTAATTTGTTTCTCCCGTGCATTCTCTTAACTGCATCAGTGGGACCCAGCAACCATCTTTGATTCAACCTCACTGAAATAATTTCTTTATCAGTTTAGAAATAGGCCCCAGTAGAAATCCTGATCCTTTGGAATTTTAGAGGACTTCTGGCCCTGACATCAACAGCTTGTAATATGGCAGAGGCAGATCATCGGTAATAGAGGTGTTTTGGGAGCAAGTATTAATATAAGTACTTGGGCATCTTTCAGGAACCACCACAAGTACATAGATGTATCTTATGGATAATTCAGGCTGATCCTAAAGCAAAACTGAATCAATAATGAGACGCTACTGCGAATAAAAGAATAACAAAACAAAAACCCCAGGAACAACAACAACAAATCCTAAACCCATACTGCAGACACTGTTCGATGGTCCGAGAAAGATGCTCTCTCTGTAAGCCATCTCCTTGAGATTTTCTACACTAAAAGACATCCTGGCCATTTTCCATCTTCATGCTAGAATATTGGCATGTGCCTAGGAAGAATTTACCCCCATGTATTTCTGTGTCTGAGCTGAGATTTGTCTTAGCAGCCCATTCTTTATCACTGTCACAGTACATAGCAGATATTTTAAGAAACATGCAACTGATAAGGTCACATAGACCTATAAAAAAGGTCTGTAGCAGTGTCAGAATCTGCACCTAGCAGCCAAAACTGCAGACTATGACATAATTATGGCAAGACATATAGTAGGTGATATTGCATTTCAGAACTGAATATTGCTAGCTGAACTTCGGGGATCATAAGAAAATCTATTTCACAAATGTGGAATGTCCAAGGCTTGGGAGGTAAAACAAAATGAATGAGATGGGAAGAGGGAAGGGGAAGCAGTTATTTTACTCAACCTCTTAAAAACCAAGGCTGCTACAGAAGTAGCAAGACTACCTGTGAAAGGATTTTCAAGTTATATCTGATGCTGAATATGTGCAACAGCAGATAATGACGTTGCATCTACTCTGATGAAATGGCAAGTGAATAGCAAATCTCAGCAGCATTGTCTCATCACAATAAAACAAGGGGAGAATCTCCTATGTATGAACGAACTTACCTCATTTCTTCTCCCCTATGGGCACACCGTGCACATCAAGAGTTGCATATGATTGAAAAGTCATTACATAGTTCTTCAACATGAAAATGTCTAATCCAAGCCTTTTCAGCCTCCAATAACTTATTATTTGAGTCATATAGTTGACATAAGTTTTGGATGCATTATTTCAAGGTTGTAGGAAGTTTAATAATTGGGTTCTGAGAAGTTTTTTGAGTTAATTCTTCCAGGAATCCCCAGAACAAACCTGAAGCACAAATTTACAAGCTAATGTAATTTTGTCCAACCTCTGAAAAATAAGGGCTGCTACAGAAGTGGCAAGAATACCAGTATAAGGATTTTTAAATGATCTGATATTGAATATGTGAGCCAAAAACTCAATGACATTTTGCTAGCTTTCTCTCTGGCCAGTTGTTTTGGTCCACAGAGCTTCAACATCTCAACCCATTTTTCTATACCACCTACTTTTGACCATTGCCTATTAATGCTGACCTCACAGCAGATCCTTCATCATCTCATGTATGGGTTACCCCCATGTGTGTTGCTCCAGTCTAGGGTCCACCAAGACTCCCACATTGTGCTATGACTTTTCAGAGCACTTGCAAAAGAAAAGGTAGGAAAAACGAATGTGTGTATAGAGAAATATGTAAACAATCAATCTCATTTGCAAACAATATGACCTTAAAGGTAGAACTCCTTCATGCCTATACTAAGCAGGTCAGGAGAGAGTAGGAACCAAAACCACTTAAAACTAAGGCCTTCCTTCTTCTCAAGGTCACAAGTCATAGAAGATGATTCCTCCAAAAAATGCACACTCATTTTCTCTTAATATTATCTTTGTTGTAGAAGCATTGTCATCCTGCTTCTCAAAAAAACATCCCTGTCATTTGGGTTTTCCTCCATTACACTACAATAGCAAACTAAAGAAACTCTTCTGGAACCATCTTCTTAAGAAGAATGAAACACAGAAGAGTAAGGCTGGAGATGCAGAAGGGTTATGACTTCATTTTCTTGCCTTGAAAAAAAGGTTAAAATTGCCAGCAATGCGTGATCTAAATCTAAGTGACATTAAACAGATGGCACTGAATGACCAAGAAAATAGCATCAGTCTTTCTCCATCCATGAGTTCACTTTGCACTTTAAGCTGCATTAACTTTGCTCAGCTACAAGATGCAGCCCTTTTGACGCATCTCTCTCTATTTTTAAAAAGCAATTTGGAGAGCTTTGGGAATGGAGCCATTGTTAGGTGAATAGTGAGAAAAACCCGTTTCTCATGAGGAAGATGAAAAGATGAAAAGAGTGATGCTAGACTTGCCGGTGTTTCAGAACAGGATGTTTCTTCCTGTTGCCACTCAGAACAAAAAGGTGAATGGTTTTCTTATTGCTTCTCCAGGTGGTTTGGTTGTGAGGCAGAGCCTGCTAGCAAAGAACAGAGGGACGGTGCACCCACCGCACCTCTTTAATCAGACTTCTACAGTGATGGAGGCAATTTGAAGATGCTATCTTAAAGACAGAGGCACCACCACTGATTTTCCTCCCTCTTACCTCACCTTCAGAGTGCTCCAAGGCAATCTGAACATTTATTTTTTTCTTAAATATGCCTTAACCCTTGTGTCTTCGGGTGCAAGTTAATGTTTGAACCAGACAATACACATAGAATCATTGAATGGTTTGGGTTGGAAGGGACCTTAAAAGATTATTGAGTTCCAACCCTCTTGCCATGGTTGGACATGGGCAGGGACACCTCCCATCAGACCAGGTTGCTCAAAGCCCCATCCAGCCTGGTCTTGAACCTCCTCAGGGATGGGGCATCCACAGCTTCTCTGGACAACCTGTTTCAGTGTCTCACCACCCTCACAGGAAAGAATTTCTTTCTGATATCTAATCTAAATCTCCTCTCTTTCAGTTTAAAACCCCTACCCCTCCATTCCCCAAACTTCATGGACACTTGCCTCAAAAGAGGCCACATCTCTTTTGGTCTGTGCAGTCACCGCCTGCCTTTCCCGAGAAAGACAGGGCTCCCAAACTCACATTTGGCAACTCCTGCTGCGTGGAGGGAGGAAGGAGAGAGAAAACCAGCTTTATGAATATGCTGAATTATTCTGGGAAGCACTCAGGGTAACACCAAAATGAGAGACATAAAACACTGCCCGGATAAGATATGGCGTGCTGGAGACTAATAGAGATCAGACAGCAGACCTGACCAGTCATCAGTTCGCACCAACGTGGCAAATCTTATGTTCCTCTGGGAACATGCAGAATTACTGGCATTTGACTTTCAGGTTGGATTAACTACCAGGAAGAAAAATGCTGACTCAGATGATAATATGTCCAGTTGCAGGAAAAGACGATCTCATGGAGATGGATGCTCAAACACCAGAGTGTGTAGCCAAGGCTGCTGAGTGTGCAAATCACTCCGTAGCCATTCAGCCTATAATTATGATATCACCATCCCCGTGAATCTGCCAAGAGCCACGGGGAAATACCAGGCTTTTACCTTGCAGTGGCGTTTAACTACAGAGCAAGCAAGTCAGAGCTGTAAAAGGTGACAGAAACCCTTAAATTCTCATTCATGTGTTAGTGGAGATAGAGCTGATCAACCCTAAAAAAAGCCCAGGGAAAAGAGACAACATGCTTAGCATTAAACCCCAGCTATTCCAGTTAAGTGAGCAGGAACTCCGTGCTCCGTGCTTTGCTGAAAAGAAACGGGTGGAAGAAAAACACAGTTTGTGCAGAACTAGAGAAAATGAGAGTTGAAAAGCTCATCTGTCAGAAAAGAAAACCAGTGGGAGATGGTGTACACCGCATAGCAGCGCCGCCGTCTTACACAATAATGGATATTCTAGTGCAGCAGCCCTGCATAAATTGCATTTAGTCCACCTCAGATTTATTTATGTAATTATTTATTTTAAAAAGACTGTTTAAGTACGAAGGGAACAAATTATTTCAGTCAATAAGGACAGAGACGGAATGGATAAAACTCCTGGTACTAGAATTAGAACTCCAACTTATTATGGTTTCATTAAAAATCTCACTGGAAATAAATTGCTGCACAGAGAGCTAATTAAAAACAGAACTAATAAATCCCATAGATGTTAATATAATGCATTCTTTGCATCCATCTGAACACTAGCTGTTATTAACTCTGGGTGATGCTGTTTTTACATACATATGTTGGTGTTATTCATACAGATGGTGCCAGGGCTGAAGCACTGAATGTTTCATATGGTTGCTTCACTTTTACATTTTAGCAATAACTACTAGATTAATGCAAAAACTAATCCCATCGGAAAGGAGATATTTTAGTAGACACCAAGGAGACTAAAGCAGTTGGTGCCTGCATCACAGCAAAGGCTTGTGGCAGGAGAACGCAGAGACGCCAGGGAATTCACTCTGCTATTTATAGATAACCCCAATAAGCCTTTTGGACACCTCCTCGTCTGGTCCTCAGTTGGCCATAAATATAAAGAAAAAAATAAATGAGGGTAAGAATAGCCGAGTTGACCTCTCCCACCATCCTTCTAGAGTAAGCTGGTGAAACATCCCATCTATTGCAGGTTTGTCCCTTTCTACTGCCCCAGACAAGAAAACATGGAGCGCTATGGGCGAGATTCTTTTCAACTGCGTACAAATGCTCCAGAAAACACAAGTAACCCCCGTTTCCCTTTAGAAAATTCCTTCCCCACTTCTGGAGGACAGTCCAGCTCACTTTTAACTAATATATTCAAAAACTCTGAATAATTACCGTTTAACATGTCTGTATCTGTCATTAATTCAGATTATTTGTCTAAACTGTGAAATTAATACCACCCTGCTTGTTTTATATATTACTTCTGAAATAAATATATTTTTATTATCTTTTTATTTTTATCTTATTATATTGCCTTGCATATTTTCTGTATAAATAAATCTTCATTGACCAGATAGACTAGCGTTGCAACCTCCAGTATGAGGAAAAAAAGCCTATCTTCATAAAAATGTGCCCTGGAAGTGATAACATTTGCTTTTTTTTTTCCCCTTTTTTTTTTTTTTTAATGTACACACAAAATGTTTCCCATTTCTTATGGAGACCAGATTAACCCAATTTCCTTAGGCAGTATTATTGGATATATGCGTAAGTATTAATTGTCGTGCTAGATCCTACTGACAGGCATGGGTGCTGCTGGAGGCAGTAAATGGGTGAAATACTCCTTTTGTACCAAGGGGGTACAAAAGAGGGGGTGTCCTTACATCCCCCAAATCAACTCTGTCAGCTTTATCAGGGCGCTGCATCTATTTGACTCTTCTCTGTTTATATGCGGCTATTGTCCAGAGCATCGCCAAAGGGATTATGTGTATTTCCAGAAGTGGTCTTCATTTTCTTTTGAAAAGAAACAGAAGTTTGTCGGGGAGGGAGGATAATCACGAGCAGCCACCGAAGAGCCAGTTATACATGATAGATTCTGCATTGTGCCTCTGGTTCCATTTATGTGAAAGGAAATGATTAAGATTTGACTTACTCCTTAACATGTAGTGCTATAAGGGATTACCAGACAAAAGAGGGGAGATGAAGTATGTAAGGGCTCCAGGAGACACAGAGAGAACTTTTGGGTATCAAAGAAGCCTTTTTATAGCTAAAGTCTGTTAAATAAGAGGCAGAGGAAGAAAAAAGGAATATCCATTTAGGTATTTGCAACTGATCTTGGATACCACAGTGACTGAGGTCTTTGACACGCTTAACATAAAAGTGAAAAACTAGTCTAGACAAAATACAAGAGAGTAAACTGCAGGGAATTACTATAAATCCATGGAATGGAAAGAGATTTTTGAGTTATCTTCACGTCTCTACAGTCATTTGAAAAGCAGAATAATTGTGGAAGTTACTTCACAGCCTTCTCCATCTGGCAGAAGTGGTTTCTCCTAGACATTAACAATTATCAGTGAATTTTGGCACAGCACACTGCCTTTCTCAGAGTGATGTTAATGGATGTCACATTTAGTGTGGCTGGGCAGAAGTCACACATCCTCACACACCAAGCAGGAGGAGATCCCCTCTCCTCAGATACCAAAATTCACCCTTGGGAAGAATGACTGCAGCACCGAAAAAGGAAGCAAACAGGCAGAGAAACACCAAATCTGTAATATTTAGCATCAATTCTCTGCTCTGTTCTTCACCTGCAGTTGAGAGGATCAGAACAGCTTCAGATCCCACTTTGCCAAGTCTCTCTTTGGAGACATTTTGCCTTCACTGCACTCGATTCGTAATTTGGAGGTGGTGGATTTTTGCAGCGTGACACCCCCGTCCGTCACTTTGAATGACACCTAAAAGCACAAAACTCCTCTAGCTCTTCCTCCCCCCCCTATCGCAGCTGCATCTTGAAGTAAACAACTCCTTCCCCCTCTGTAACAGATGGTGCTGTGCAGCCCAGAGTACACGGGCAGATCTGCAGCAGCAGTAATGAAGCGGGAAAGCTGGGAAAGACTGGGGTGGGAGAGATCACGCACCCTCAGGAGACCACTTGGTCTGTTATTCCCAACAGTGAAGATGAAGGAGTTGTGAATCACCATCAGAAGGATGAGAACGCTCATTGATACATGTCAGGCTGTATTTTAGACCAGCCTCATCTTCTTTTTTATTTTTTTTTTGTTGTTTTCATTGCTGAGGAATAGTAAATATTTAAGGGGAAGCTGTGATGCTACTTAAAAAGCACTTACCTAATTAAACCTCAAATGCAGAAATCACTATTCAATCAGAGATGCACTCTGATGCTCACCACCTAAGGCTATACCTCAGCCATATGGCACTTTAATAGACAGTAGCAGAGGGAGCCCTTTTTATATTTTAACAGATGGGTGCATGCTAGATGCCGGGGTTGGAGCAGAGAGGAGAATGAAAGAAAACACAGGGAAAGAGAATCAAGCAAGAAAGACAAAGTTGAAAAGATGAATTCTTACTGAACTCCTCCATGTCTGCTCAAAACAGCTGGAGGTCTTGTTTCTTCCCGAGAAACAGCTTCTGTTGTTTCCAGACCCGTGGACTCAGACTCACTGATCACAAACCTTTTCACAGCAGAGTTACGATGTCAGGGGCTGCCCCTACAGCAGAAAAACCACTACTGATTTCAGAGTTTGCTTGCCCAACCAAGAGTTGTGTGAGTTTAGGAGTAGGATTCTAGTTTTTACAGTGTTCCTTCTGCTATGCCTTTCCCCTCCCCTCCAGGGCCATGCTAACAGTGTGTATTATGATATCAACAAGCTGGGGCTGCATCAAAAAATGGATGGAAGACCTGAGAAGAGAAAGTTAGTGCCAGAGCGTATTGCAGAAGACACATGATAAATACAAACTCCAAGTCAGAAAAGAACCCAGGTCCTCCACTTGGGTCACAACAACCCCAGGCAGCGCTACGGGCTTGGGGAAGAATGGCTGGAGCTGCCCAGCAGAAAAGGACCTGGGAATGTTCATCGACTGCCAGCTGAACATGAGCCAGCTGTGTGCCCAGGTGGCCAAGAAGGCCACCAGCATCCTGGCCTGTGTCAAGAACAGCGTGGTGTGTAGGACCTGAGAGGTCATCATCCCCCTAGGCTCAGCACTGGTGAGACCCCACCTTGAGTACTATGTCCAGTTTTGGGCCCCTTACCACAAAAAAGACATTGAGGTGCTGGAGTGGATCCAGAGAAGAGCAACAAAGATGGTGAGGGGTCTGGAACACAAGTCTTATGAGGAAAGGCTGAGGGAACTAGGGTTATTCAGCCTAGAGAAAAGGAGGCTGAGGGGAGACCTTATCTCTCTCTACAACTCCCTGAAAGGAGGCTGTAGAGAGGGGGAGGTCGGTCTCTTCTCCCAAGTCACAGGTGACAGGACCAGAGGAAACAGCCTCAAGTTGTGCCAGGAGAGGTTCAGGCTGGATATTAGAGAATTTTTTTTTCACTGAAAGGGTTATCAGACATTGGAATGGGCTGCCCAGGGTGGTGGTTGAGGCACCATCCCCGGAGATGTTCAAAAGACAGGTTGACATGGTGCTGGGAGAAATGGTTTAGTGATGGTGTTGCATCCAACCTAGAAGATTCTATGATTCTATGATTCTAAGAAAGGCTTATTTGAAAAGAAGTCACTTATTGGAATATCTAACTTTGAGATGATAGGTCCTGATCTGGTAAGACTGCAGTTTTAATGACAGGTATTGTGTCCTCCCAGTAAGACCAACAGCCAGAGTGACCACAGGGCTAAATAAATATCGTTCCATTTACATTATGGTTGCTACATGGTTCAATGTTTCCCAAGTCTGTTTGGATGGCTGCTGTTTCCTCTTCCAGAGCAAGCGTTCAAGGATCTAAGATGACCATGGCTTCAGTGCCCGAGCCAAAATGGTACACAATACCTGGCATTCCTTCCCATCCTTGCCTTTCAGTGCTTCCATAAATAGTATTCCTTTCACCATATGCATCTGTTTCCCACTTCTCAGGGGAAAGTTTAATTTGTCTCAAAAAGCCTGCAGGAACGTGGTGACAAACTGCTGTCCTCTGCGGATTGACAGGGACCTTTTTCCAGGACAATGTGAAAGCACAGTGTGCAGAGAGACTGGGTTTTGGGCTAAACAGAGGCCATTGGGGACTAGCAGCAGTGTGGCTGTACCATCCAGTGTGGACTCTAGATAATTTGCTCTGCTAACATGACTACACCGATTCTGGGACACATCACCCAGGGTTATGTATCTCCAGCAGCTCAGACATCCTTGCTGCAAGGATACAAACACGTAAACTATGCTATATGGGCTCTTGATAAAATACAGTGTGTATTATCTTGTTCTATAGCAACTGTGAATACACAGGATGTACTAAACATTCAATTAATTAGTGATTTTTTTTTACTATTTCTTCCAACTTCTGATGTCCATCTGTGTATCATAAAAAACAATGTCCTGTGAATGTATTCTCAGAGCATTAATTCCTTTACTGACAAAATTCTCTTGTTATTTTAATCCTTCATCTGAATTTCTTAGGGAGAAAATGATAATTAATGCAGGGTTTTTTTTTTCATTATTATTAATTTCTCTTTGTAATAGTTCAGTATTTAAAAAGGCAAAGCTAGATGTTTCCAACAAAGGACAACTTTCATATTGGATTCTATTAAATTTTAACTCCACGGAATAATAAACAGAAACGTATTAAGATGTCTCTGTTTATTTCAAATTTTATTTCCCATGTAGATCTATATCAGATTTACATGCTCATGTGGGAAAATTAGGTCTACTCGTGGCTGTCACCTTCCAAGAGGATGTCAGTCTCTTCTCCCAAGTAATAGGTGATATGACAAGAGGAAACAGCCTCAAGTTGTGCCAGGGGACGTTTAGGATGGATATTAGGAGCCATTTCTTCACCAAAAGGGTTGTCAAACACTGGAATAGGCTGCTATATTCCCACTGGAATAGGGAAGTCGTCGAGTCACCATCCCTGGAGGAATTTGAAAGACATGCAGATGGGGTGCTGAGGGACTTGGGTTAGTGGTAACTTGGCAGTGCTGGGTTAATGGTTGGACTTGATGATTTTAAAGGTGCCCTCCAACTTAAATGATTCTATGATTTTATGAATCTAAGTCTTTTAATGGGCCCAGTAAGTCATGCAAGAGATGTTATCAAATGATATTTTTAGATCATTATCAATTCCTACACTAAAATTGCCTTCACTTTGAAGATTTTTGACTGGAGCCACCTATTTTATTTGGTCTGGTTTCTTTTATTTTATTTATCTGTGTTGGTGACTAATCCAGAGTTTCTCTCCCAGACATTCATGATTTTCTGTCAGACTTACACCACCAGCTTCTGAAAGGGGTAGCACTGATACCTAATAGCACATCTGACTGCTATTTTCTGCCTTCCTTCACCACATCCTGGATCCACTACTTTTCCTGACATCCAGCTTTGCTACTAGCAGGAGAAATCATTGCATTCTCCAGATAAAAAGAAATACTGAAATACAACATGATGTACCTTTCTTCAAGAATTTCCTAAATAATTGATAATATAAAGGCAGAGATTATCTTATGAATTTGCCCAATGACATAAGATGCATTCTTCTTTCAGTCATTTCCATGTGTGGGATTTAGTTTCTCTGCTCCCACATGGAAAGCAATGGCAGAGTCCCTGGATGGGACTGAGTGTAATCCCTAGATTACACTCAATAATGGAGAAGAAATTGTCATGGATCAACTGTACACAGGGGTAGGATGTCCCCAAGTCCAGCGCGGGGCTGATGGAGCCAATAACACTGTTCCAGCAATATATTTGCTTTTTTTGCCTTAGAAATGCATTTGCTTTTCTTTCTTTTTTTTTTTTTTTTCACAATTCTTTTTATGGATCCTGTTGAGCTTCTCCAACATCATACAACCTAAAAGGAAGAAGCATTTCCAACCTGAGAGACAGATAGTATCTGAGGTGAATCCTCTCTTAGAATCAGGAAAGCAAGCATTATTGCTTAAAGGGGGCCTACAGAAAAGATGGGGACAGATTTTTTAGCCTGGCCTGTTGCAATAGGACAAGGGGTAATGATCTTAAAATAAAAGAGGGGAGATTAAGACTATACAGAAGGAAGAAATTTTTTTTTGCAATGAGGGTGGTGAGACACTGCAGGTTGCCCAAGGAGGTGGCAGATGCCCCATCCCTGGAAATCTTCCAGGTCAGGCTGGACGAGGTCCTGAGCACCCTGATCTAGTTGAAGATGTCCCTGCTCATGGCAGGGGAGGTTGGACTAGATGGCCTTTAAATGAACCTTCCAACGCAAACTATTTTGTGATACTACGATGATTCTATGACTGCAGGAAGCCTTGTACCACCTTTGTGAGGTTGACTGTAATTCTACTGTAAATACAGAAGGTCTGGTTCTTGCACTAGAAACATTTTACGCTTAATGTAATTCAGTTTATGGCCCCAATGCACTGCGAGAGTGGTGTAAAATGGCATTAAAGTTAATGAGAATCAGGTCTAGGGATTCTAATATTTGCTTTCTACTGTGCTTGAAATTACTTCTGTTGTTTTATAGCAATGTTTAAAAGTCAGCACAGAGGCATCATAAATAAAAAATCCTGGGTCACATCCTCCCATCCATCCATCTACCCATCCATCCAAGAGAAATGCAATGCAGCAGTTGTTACTGAGCCTAAGCCTTGACTGAATTACAAGTAGGATTAATTTGGCCTTTTAAATGTAGATGTTGATAAAGTACTTTCTCTAAATCCACGTCTTTCAACCATTTCAAATCAGCAAGACTTTATTCAAAGGCAAAAGTTTTCATGTGCCTCATTTTAGATTTCTTCTGTGAGTAAAATATGAATCGAGGGTAACAATGATAAACTTAAATAACGTATCGTGAATATGTTTCAAAATGCTGACGGAAACTATTTGCCCCTGGATGGAAGAGATGCTTGAGGAAAACAGAAACAGAGATTTCCTTTACCTTTAACTGCAATAACCTTTTTAATGTCTTGTAAGCCATCTGATTGTTTGCGATGAAAAGTCCCTGTTTCTGCTTATGTAAGGATTTTATTTATTATTATGGTTGTATTTCGCTTTCTGTCTCCAAAATTGGTCGGAGGCCAAAGGAAAGTATTAAAAAAGAAATCCCAAATTCCTAATATTTCATCTCTTCAACAGTTACACTATAACAAATAGCCAGCTCTCTTCAGGTACTCTCAGAGCTGTGTTTTGCAGAAGTATTATACTCCTATAAGGCTGGAGAGAAATATAACAGAATGCCAGTAACACAAATGCATTGAGACCATCCTGCTGCTTGGAGGAGCCTACAAAAGGGAAGTCACAACGCATGCAGATAACCTTTGCATATATCATTGCATTTTCTTACTAGATACGAACATTTTTACATAGATCAAAACAAAACCAAAAGGTACTTCAAGTATATTTCATACCATACATGTTTTGAAGGCAAAAGGGCAGCTAATAAACCTCCAAATCATCAAGATGTTTGGAACACTGCTTGAAAAATATGTTCAATGTCTAGTGTTACCTTCTCTGAAAAACATCTAAGTCAACAGAGTAACATTTGAATGACATGGTGAAGGAGACATACTAATCTTCCCATATACCTTTATATTCTTGCTTTGTATAAATTTCATCAATAGTAAAGGTTGCTGACTATATGGAATAAAAAACCCATTGAAGGAAAATTTTACAACATGGAATACTAACTTGGGATTACCGTAAATGTTAGCATATATATTTCACACATATTCTGACTGAATATATGACTGTGTTCTGCACAGCGCAGAAAGAATTATATACTATATAATATACTGAATTATATATACTCCGGGCCTGAGGCATCCTCAGTATAGTGGGAAAAGGGCACATCGCAAACCCAGCAAGAGAGAAAAGGCCACACTGAAAATATTGTCAGACCTCTGAAGTGCAGTCCAGAAAACCATATAAAGGCTATAATATGGGCCCTTACATATAACTGGAATAGATCTTTTGGAAATCCAAGCAATTCTGATTTACTATTCATATAGTTTGAAACATTCAAAATACACCTAAATATAATTATTTATCTTGGGCTATTCTTTTTGGATAGGCATTAACAGAGGATGTTTTAAGGAAGGATATGAGGAAGAAAAGGGAAATAGACTTCCTTTCCTTTCCTCGTCCAAGGATCAAGACAGCAGAATTTCTCTCCTGATGCTAATGAGTGCTTCATGGCCAGAAACACAAAGGTTGACAATTACAAATTCTACTTAGGAGTTGGTGTAATTTGCTCCCCTCCAATATTTGCTAATCAGCATAACAAGTTTGTGTAACTTGATGGCCTCTCATTTTTCAAACTTCACAATCAGGAGGACAGAAATTCCTAGTAATGCCATAATTTTGCCTGATGCTTTTCTCTTTATTTTATAGCACTGACAGTGACCAAACTGAATTTTCTTTGTAAAACCTGTTTCTAAACTGAATAGAGTGATTTCCAAACCCTGTAAAATGAAACTTCTTGTTGGCTACCCTCACCAACAACACTAGAACATTGCACTTTGACATATTAATGAAACATCATACAACTGAAAAGGTAAATATTCCTCCACCAACAAATCCATCTCCTTCTGCCATATGCCATTTCCCTCCTCGTATTTGCATTTGAAAGCCTTTTACTGTATTGCCTTCAAATCATATTTGAGTAAAAGACCTCAGAAGAGACAGCTTGAAAGAGAAACATCTGTCATTGGCTCTGGTGCAACATCCTAGAAGTGGCTTTGTGGAGTTGACAATTCATTTGGAGTTGACAGGCATTATTTTTCCTACTTTCACTCTCTTTCCTGCACTGCTTCTGCTGTGCCATGAAGCCTTGATACCCCCTGTATTTTTTAACACATGGACACTAAGTATATACTACATTCTACCATTTATATCATAGAATCAAAGAATGGTTTGGGTTAGAAGGGACCTTAAAGATCATGGAGTTCCAAACCCTGTGCCATGGGCAGGGACACCTCCCACTAGACCAGGCTGAGGGTCCATCCAGCTCCATCTCCAAGCCCCATCCAGCCTGTCACTGTCTCTGCAGCATCACTCGGTCCTTGTGCTACCAAACACCAACAAGCTGCAAAGTTCATTAAAAAAGAATATCCTATCATGAATGGTTACATCAAGACCCAAGCTGAAACAAGTCACCAATGGGACTATTTATTTTTTTTTAACACTAAAACAAACAAACAAAAAAATGACAGGCATTCAGTCACATGAATATTTCATCACCTGGTTTACTCCTCCACTTTGAACACAAAATGTTGTTTAAGCAGGACTAGAAGGCAGACAGCCACCTACAGAACTTCCCCAGGTAGAAATCGTATGTATTTTTTGAAGTTAAACAGAAATAACACAGCGACTTTTTTTTTTCCGTTTTGTTCCCTTAATTGCCAGACAAAGTGCAATTTTCTGTACTTTTCTATCAACCAGATGCCCTTGTCATCCACCATCTTACTACAGTAATGGAACTTGACGTCCTCTTTGTTGTTTCTCCCTGCATTTGTGTGACTCACTCTGCAAAATAAAAATGTACTAAGAATAGCAGAGGTTGGGCTAATGGCAAAGCTATGAAATTCCCTTCATCTAATTGCTTTCAGATTTTCTTTTTTCAGTGCTAAGGCTCTTGAAGTTGTCTTGATACGCTATGAGCATTCAGCCATGAAGCTGTGTACCAACCAACTCATCGATTTCAGGAGAAATCCTGTGAAGGTAAAGTTTTTGAAGGTACTTTGGCACCCAAAGGAGCAGCTACAGACCTGTGCAAACTTCCCAGAGACATGAAGGCTGCAGAATTGCTTTTGAATACTTTACTTTACACAGTTGAAAAGCTGTCCAGAAATGACAAATGGCCAGAAATTACTCCGGAGCATTACAAATCAGCTGAAGCTGTGGTCCTTAACCACTTGAGGCATCGGAGCACTGCAAAAGGTTAAGAGGAAAGGAAGTAACTGGGCCATTGGTTGTTGTTGTTGAAGCTAAACTATACAGGTAAGTATAAGGAGGAGAAATGCCTCTCATTTGTTTAGAATTAAGAAAAAAAATCAGCCATTTAATGGCTGAATTGTAACTCTACATCAGTAAAAACCTCGTAACAACATTTATTTGTGAGGACAGACCAATACTGAGAGTAGTTTTACTTAGTAAGATATGACACACTGAAAGAATAGAATAGAATAGAATAGAATAGAATAGAATAGAAACAGATCAGTAGGATTATCTAGCCCAAATGACAGATGTCATCTTTAAAAGTTCAGATCACTTCTCCTCTTTACACCAAAGTCGGTGCACATGTCAAAACAAGGACAAAGAAAAAAAAAAAAAAAGTAATGTCTTTAGTTTTCCCAAGTGATTTTGGAATAGGGTAGGAATTTGCAACATCTGGCAAAAGGAAAATTAGAGGTAGCCTGTCAATCATGTAGAGTGCAAAACAGAATGAGGTCAAGAGATGTGTGGTGATGGAATGAGTGCTGACAGGAAAACACTCTCCCAAACAAGACAAAAAGACTGGGAGGTTTATTATGCGAATTCAGTGTCAGAGTAATGTAGCTAAAAGCACGTAAAATAATTGCATTTTACCAAAGTTAACTTAGAATCAATTCAGAATTGAATAGAAATACAGAGTAAGGATAAGTTTGATTGTGCTGAAAAGCTGTGTTCGAAATGACTGAAGAATCCCACACGTCTGGACTATGAAATCCACTGCCCTGTAATGTCACTCAGGTCTGGGCAGAGTAATTAGCGAGAAGTGTAGACTAGGTCTTAGGAAGAAATTCACCCCCTGTGAGGGTGGTGAGACACTGGAAGAGGTTGCCCAGAGAAGCTGTGGATGCCCCATCCCTGGAGGTGTCCAAGACCAGGCTGGATAGGACTTTGAGCAAGCATTCAAAAGAAATTTGAAAGGATACCATGCCTGCAGTGTTAATAGCTTTAAATCCCAATTTTGGGGAATTAGAGACTAGTATGAAATCATAATTTGATCAGAATGAGAGTGTATTTTCATCTTATATTTAGAGCAGCCCGCATTTTGTTCTGGTTATCTGCATCACAGCTCAGTGTTTCCAGTCTAACTTGAGCCAAGAAGGTTACAGGCTGAAGAGCAAGAATAAAAGTCGACATGTAAATCGATAATGTTTTAGAAGAGGGGAGAGGTGAAAATCCTGCAGCAATATGTGTTTATAACAAAATTATATACTTCAGAATGGCACCTCAGTCAGACAGGAGCCTCTCTATGCAGCGTCACGTGGAATGACTGTACCATGGCAGCTTGATGGCCTTATAGATCATTTTCCACCTTCACATCTTGTGAAGTTTGGACACTTTCTTATGTAAAAGGATATTAATTTTTTTTCCTACCGTTTACCCTTACATGTTGGTCTCACAAGATTTTATGCGGGCCTGAGTGAGTCAGATTTTTCTGCTCTGAAATGGTGCTCAACCCAGAATACAGAAAAACTTAGCGTTAGGAAAAGCTACAAATTCAGTGATTTTCAGAGTCAAAGGACCTTTAAAAGAAAAGGGAAATTTCTTAAAGCTAGAAATAATAGCTTCTGTTTCAATAGAGGCCAAAAGGTCTCCTCCGCACTCCTGTTCCCACAATCAATGTATGATTCCAGCGTTAATTGAAACTTCACTTGAGCCAAGGAGTGACATATGCAGACTTTCATCCCAGAGGAATTTTGCTGTGTTTTGGGTTTCAGGTGGCTAATGTAAGAGACAGTTTAAGAGTACTTATAGGCTTTTTGGAGACAGGGAATTAAGCCATGGAAGTTCAAATGCCTCCCAAAGAGCTGCACAACAAGCAGATGATAGAATTAGGTTTTTATCACAGAAGTGGATCATTCAAAACTAAAAATTCTGCTATAACAGCTGTTGAAGTCAGTGACCCATGTATTTTAGTACCATTTGTTTTGCATGCATTTATTCTATAATTAGCAGAGTGTTCCCACCTTTTATGCTGAAGCTGCCTACATTTATTTTAAACTTGAGCTTCTGCTCCCCAAGGATTTATCTTCATTGTCACCCACTTTATCGTAGATGTTCGATTACTGATTATCTCTGAACAGCAGGAGGAATGAATTGGCTTCATCAAAATCTTGGCATTTTTTCCTTTCTTTTTCTCTCTGGTTTGCTGACACTATGATTTTTTTTTTTCCCTTTTCTTCTTCTTCTCCCAAGTTTGTAATGTAAGTGTGCTGGTGTATCTGTTGTTCTAAATGACCTTAGCTTTAATAGCCTCATTGATGATGCCATAAGGGTGCACATAACCATTCGAATGAGCTTCCCAGAATTACTAGCTGCCAGAAATGCTTGAAACATCGCGTGTATCTTTGCCTCCCTTTCAATGAGGGTCATTCTTTGCTTGTTGATTTCCACAGACCACCTTATTGAGATGCAAGCTCTGTAAATTGATGAAACTTTACTTTTTTTCCCCAATATTAAAATAAACTTAGAATGCTTTGCTGAGAAACTCCGACCATTTTTCAAACAGGGTACTGATGCTGTTGATGGCATCAAGAATATGGCTTTTGTCATTCAACTGAAGAATATATTTGGCTGAGCTGCAGGGTTATGTTTGCCCATGCTCACTGTAAGCATAAGGATGTACACTTCTAAATTCTTCAGGAATTTAAAATTCTTTACAAATGTCACCTTCATGAAACATGATCTATCCCGTTGCTCCTGTCTTCATCCCACAAGCTCGCAGGAAATGTAGGCAAAGGGAATGCCTTTTCCACGCTTCCCTTGCCTCCCACTCACAGAGCAAGCAACCATCCAAAGTTTTGGGTTTCTCCACAGCTTCTGGGCATGCACATCTGCTACTAAAATCTGTTCTGAACACATAGACTATCATCTAGCTCAGCTCTCTAAAAAAAAAAACAGGCCAAAAGCATGTACAATTTGGCATCCAAACGCCAGCAATCACTTTTGAAAATAACACCTCTGCACTTCAGGTCCTCATTCATAAAATCCCAGCAAAATGTCTTCCCTCATGAAAGGGATGTTGGGGAGCTAAATTCAGATAGGCTGTGGTTAAGGCAGACAGGGAAGCTCACAATGAAGTAATTAACTTTATGTGCAGAGCAGGATTTGACTGGTGTGCAGTAAATAAGACCTGTGGCCACAGGCAGGTGAAGGTGAGGACAAATTATTGGTTACTGACCACTCGCCATCCTCTGCATTATGTCCTGTGGGTCAGATCACTGAAGCTTTTATCATATCAAAATATATACAGAACAAAACTGAAATAAGTTATATAAGCAATATTCATTTGGATGTTCGCTAACCAGTAATCAGTTTGATTTTTTTTAACCTTACGGTTCTTTTAAAGTTCTATATCTTTGGGTGTACAAATTATACCCGTTTCACATAAAACAGACCCCTGCATTACCACTGAATCACATGAATATTTTTTCCTTAACAGACAAAATTTAAGTCACATGTATGTGGAGAAGTGGTGACTTTTACATATCAAGCATTGATTCATTTTAAAGTCCCACCAGACCTCACTGAAATTCAAACTGCAAATGCAAAATGCTTCATTCAGATGCAACAGCTCTTTTGGCCTATTTTTTTTTAAGGTTCTGCCACACGTTTTTGGCACCAGACTATTTAAATCCAAATGCCAAAGAGCTCCTCTCTGATTAGATTCCAACTTGGGAAAGGATTAGACCTGACCCCACAGCTGGCTCTTCTTCCTTATGAGGCTCCTCTTGTTTTGCAGCCTGGTGCCGCTCATTGCTTCCCCTGGTGTGTTAGATATAACACGATAGGACGTGCCTTCAGGGGGTTCTTCTGCTTCACGTTGGTGCAATCAGTTGCTATTGGAGGTCAGCGATTACAATATATTAGTTTTGTCAAGGCTGATTTAAAAATAAACTGATCTGCCTATTTCTGTGGAGAAGCTGAGATACCTTTCCCATTAGTAGCGACTCTCTTTTGACTTACGCAGAAGGTTCCCTGTGGTTTCGGTATCACTGTTCATATTTTGTTTGATCTAAATGCTTAAGGTAGGACTCATTGGCCTGATGCTTCCCTGTCACCACTCTGACCTTGATGCTGCTGAGCAGGGACATCAGGAGTGTTGTGAGGAGAAGCTGCTCAGAGCGTCACTGATGGAGATCTAGAGGGGATTTTTCCATCTAAGCTTGTAGAGACAAGGCTGGTCTTCACAAACACCCTTCCTCGTTGTCCACTGGAAAGTATCTACAGACAGGACAAGTCCTCAAGTGCAGAGAGTGAAGCTGTGGCAGAGATGGAGTCATACAGAAAATGCTTATGGAGCCCGACAAGCTTTGCAGTGTCCATAACCCATGAGAAAGAAGAAGGAGGAAGAGGAAGATAGCGTGGTGGTGCAGCATTCACACAGAAAACAGAAGGACCTACATCACAGAAATTAGGGCTGAAGGCTAGATGGGAGTATGGCATGGCTTTCATGTTCTCTCGGGCAGAGTCTTTCTGGTCTAAGCTTTCCAATCAGCCAACTCTCCTCAAATGAGACTTTGGACCCACACTGAAATGACACAGCCGATCCTGAGCCACCCTTAGAAGAGGTCTCAGTTGCACCCACAGCACTGGCTCAGGCCGTTTGACTGTGCAAGGCTCAGGGTTGTTACAAACAGGCAGCACAGATGAAGACCTTGTTTTGGGGAGAAATAAGGAGTTTAGCTGCAGGGACACAAGCCATGCTATGCCACTTGCCTTGAAGATCCAAGGATGTTTCATGACCAGGTGTATTTCTTCCTATAGCAACAGCCTAACAACCCCCAGGAAATAATTTGTAAGGTGTAAGGGATTTAGAATGCAGATTTTCTATGCCATTTAGTTCTCTGTCTCAGAATACATTTTCTCTTCACTGTATAGGGCAAAAACAGAGCCCACTGAAGCATCACAGCTGCTGGTGGTGCCACCACTGTCACGTGGGGCCAGCACTGGGGGAATGCCTCCACAACACAGTTTCTAACCGCAAGACTTAGATTATGGCCAGTCCCATGTGAGATGTGCCAGTTGCATGTCTTGGCTGGCATCAGGGGAAAAAAAAACAACCCAACCCCAAAAAACCCCAAACACAGTATTTTGAGTATTTTGTGTCCTTCTAAAAAATATCTTTGTGATGCCAGAGATGGGGAACTGCCACTTGATAAAGTCACTTCCCAGGTTACACTCAACCAGTATCTAAGATATTGCATCATTCCAAAGGTACTTTTTTCTTTTTAAATATGCATACAAACCTTTTTGAACAAAATAGCAAGACAAACATGGCCATATGCCTCCCTCACTCTTCAGGCTATAGACCTACCAGCATCTTCAAGGGAGGGCCATTAAGTGGCAAGCAGGCAGGAGCAGGACTACATGTGCCCTGTTCTCACATGTGCCCTACCTCATCCATCACAGCTCGAGCAAAAAAGAACAACCCATGCCAGGACTATGGGAGAAAATACAAGTGAAGGTCAATCTGTTCCATCAGAGTTTGGGAGCACAGCAGCTAAGACCCTGCCACAGACAGGAGGGCTCGCTGGCTAACAATAGCCTTCAAATGTGTCTTCATACAAAGAGAAGGTTCTTTTATCTCTCTCCTGCCAGGTAGGCAAGAGAGCAGATATTTAGTAGCCCTTCTTCTAAAGATGCTCAACAGAAGCCTTGCTGCGGATGATTTAGATGAAAGCAATGCCAACCCTGGAAAGTCCAATTTGGTGGCTTCTCCGAAGCAAGTCAATGGTCTCATCACCATTCCTGGGAGGCCTTGATGGGTAAAGCCACCAATGATGCCGGCCGCGCTGCTAATATTGCCTGGAGAGATGCCAAGCTCTAAATCCTTTCTGTATCTCAGAGGTTTTAGTATGAGATTTGAGAGGCAGCGTGGAGTATTGCCTGACCTTCACTGACGCAATCACCTCATGAGTTTCTTGAGCTTCGATAACAATTTCTTCCTCACAGAGGAAATATATGCACTTATAGAAATAAAGAATTTAGTTTGACTTCAATTCTTAACATTTTTTTTGTAGTCTTCTAATAGCTTTTTTTAAAAAAAACCACAACTTTGGTTTGATCTTGTTTTTTTCCTGTTTGTTTAAATCTGTTTTACACAAAAAATGCCTACAATTTGCATAAATGTTGGAATAACAATGGAGAAAAATAAAATTAAACTATGGGATCAGTAGGATCCCATACCAGGAAAAACCTTTTCTAGTGAGCCTGTGTAAACTAAGGAATTAAATAATGGAAAAAAAGTACTTTTTTTTCTAAGCTTTCATCACCACAATGTGTCTGGGGGGCAGATTCCTACAGGTGCTACAACCCCACTATAATTTCAGCCATTTAAAACCAGACCACACACAAACACAACTACCCTTTACATACTGATGTTCAAAACATGATACAATTCTAGGGACAGTCATGGGCATTCTCCTGGGACACTCCTCCAAATTGACCTGTGACCAAACCCCCGTTGTAAATTTACTTCACCACAACATTTTTTAGCTATAAACTCTATACTTATTTCTGCAGTCGCTGGAATTGCTGCAGATAAATGTACTTTTTCCTGTGCATGAGTGCAATTCAAAGTTTGATGTGTCAACTCCAACGTTACCGCGAACCATTTAAATAAGTATTTGTTACAGAACTCCTCTCGACACCTCCCAAGCTACTCCAGATGTCCTACAAACTATCTTCACGACATAGTTAGAAAAGCTCACACCTTTTCCCTACAGCATCCTGCTTCAGACATTAATGCACTATTTTTCATAACTCAGTCTCCCCTTCCCCAGTGGAATCACCGTGAGTTTTGTCATTTATCTCCATGGTCACAACACCTGGCCTGGAGGCCTGACCATCTGGGTGACATCTGATCTGTGCTCCAATGCTGCAAAAAGCTAGGGTGCCCCAAAATTAAGGGACTTCTGGGAAGTCCTCGCTAATGTCCTTTGCGAAATGTCCGTCCTCTAAGCCTTAGGTTCTTAAATACAACATCTGTCACAGCTGGCTCTGCAAAAAGCACTGCAGAAACAGTTGCAGGTCAAGGTCTGGGACTGGAGAGCAAGATAATTGCTAAGAGATTTAAAGCTTCACTACGCCCTGGACATTTCATGGCAGGTTATAAACTACATGTTGTCCTCTCTAAGATAAGCCCCAAAATTTTGCTTTTAATTTCCAGATAACGCTGCTTCTTTGGTTTGGATTGGTTTCTCTTCTTTCCACATGAGATAATCTTGGATAGGTAAAAGGAAAGGAATCATTTTCTAACTGTTTCATGGGTAGCCCTCAGCTCTCATTCTGATCAAATTATGATTTCATACTAATCTCTAATTCCCAAAATTGGGATTTAAAGCTATTAAGACTGAAGGTATGGTATTCTTTCAAATTTCTTTTGAAGTGGAGAGTGTTATTATCATAGAATCATGGAATGGTTTGGGTTGGAAGGGACCTTAAAGATCATGCAGTTCCAACCCCCTGCCATGGGCACGGACACCTCCCACCAGACCAGGTTGCTCAAAGCCCCATCCAGCCTGGCCTTGAACCCCTCCAGGGATGGGGCAGCCACAGCTTCCCTGGGCAACCTGTTCCAGTGCCTCACCACCCTCATAGTAAAGAATTTCTTTGTAGTATCTAATCTAAATCTCCCCTATTTTAGTTTAAAACCATTATCCCTTGTCCTATCACTACATTTCCTGATACAGAGTCCCTCCCCAATCATGTAAAGTTGAGAGGCACATCATGACTCCATAAATGCTCCGAACTCCAGGTTGTTCCAAGAGGTTGGCAAAAGGCTGATCAGCTGATGGTAACTATGATGGTGGAATTAGGTGTTTGGAGGAAGATATTCAAAGGTACAAAAGCACAGACTCTTACTGAAAACCAGTGGGATACAGCATTTTATACCTGCTCTGGACCTTCGAAGGACTCTTCTTTCCCCGATTGTTTTCCTGTCAACTTGCTCTGTGCAGATCTCTGGCTCAAATAAGCCTTAAAACACAGAAGAAATCCACACAGGTAGGCAAGCTCATGTTTATGCATCTGCCAAAATAACTGGGAGTCCAGGTGTTACCTTGAGACCACAAGCAACAAACAGCACCTAGGCAAATGCATCAATTAAAGACTGAGAAGAAAAAAGACTGTGTGATCCCTCCTGAATCCCAAATCCCTTTGGGCTTCAACACCTTTCCAGATTTCCATTCCCTCTGTTCCCTGAGCTATTTCTGAATTTAAGCCAGTTTTGCGGGTTGCACAGCACTAATAAGCCATGATGGATAGCTACAAAGGTACGTGAAGAGAGCACTTGCAAAAACTGTAATCCTGAAGAAATAAGAGTTCCCCTATAATGCTTAGAAAACTCCAGGATTTGATGGGGTTTCGTGTTTTGTGGTGGTTTTTTTGGTGTTTTTTTTTTTTTTTTCCCTTCCAATGCATAAAGAAGATGCACAGTGTGCTATCCTGTACTGGGCATTCATTGGCTTGGACTCTTCCCCCCAGTTCCTAAAGAGCGTGCTTCAAGTGAGAAAGATATTGCATGAGTGGAGTGCTGGCACTTTTCCCAGCGAGGATCCGAGGACTGGCAGTTTTCCTGAACTACGAGGGACATTTCTATTTTGTCCCTTTCTGCTTCACTTGAAGAAGGATGAAAAACGAGCAGCAATGAAAGGAATCAAGAAAGCAACTAATCCTGCAGTTAATTCTACTTCGGAGCCCTGCTGTTTCACTCAAACACACGCCGTAGCGTTCGAGCCGCTCTGATTTTCCTGGCTGCCTCTGCAGAACACACCTATACGTCGTAGCCCAGGTGGTGAGTATGGGGAGCAGCTGTGCCCGGGCCTGAATCTCAGTAAGCAGCTCCATTATCAAAAGGTTTTGCAGGGGAATCGTTCCATATCTGCAATCAGCACCGTTGCCTTTTATTTTCACATTTTGTTTCATGTCGCCGTAACTTTTGGAGGCAGAGCAATTAGACCGGCACGCTGCTTCCTCTATCAATGCATCCTGTGAATTTACAGGCCAGCTTAATGATGTTTTCTGATTTCACTGAATTTCACTGAATTTCACTGAATTATTAGAGTTGGAAGGGACCATAGAGATCATCTAGTCCAACTCCCC
>JAOTQQ010000012.1:149597754-149622499 GCA_026546715.1 Gallinago undulata
CTTGAACTGGGGAGCCCAGAACTGGATGCAGTATTCCAGTTGTGGCCTCACCAGTGCAGAGCAGAGGGGGAGAATGATTTCCCTCAACCTACTGGCCACACTCTTCCCTATGCAGCCCTTGTTCTCAAGTCGTTCCCTAATAATTTCTCTCTCCCTTTTGGCTGCCACTGAGCTGGTGCTTCCAGGCGATGACCGTGAAACCCCTTTCCTAAGCGGGAACAGCTAATTCAAATTCTAACAACAAAAAAACAACCTCGTTCCTGAAGGCTTTTCCTATGCACCTGGATTTAGTTTCGTCAACAGAGAATTCTGTTCTTCTGCGCAGTCACTGAGATCCTTTGAAGACTCTTTAAATAATTCTCTGTCAGCAATAACAATTGGGACAGGCTGCCCAGGGAAGTGGTGGCATCGCCATCCCTGGAGTTATTTAAGACTGTAGATGTGGTGCTGAGGACTTGGTTTAGGGATGGTTTTTCTCAGTGTTAGGTTGATGGTTGGACTCAATGATCTTACAGGTCCCTTCCAACCTAGATCATAGAATCACAGAAAGATTCTGTGATTCTATCTGTGATTTTACCAAATCATTGCACCACCCCCTACAGGAGCACTATGCACAGCCCACAGAAGGCTCGAGCTTATAATTTCCTCCATTGTGAAAATTAATCAAAATTAATTGTTTATGATCGCTTTTGCATCTGATTTTTTTTCTCATTATTAGTTATCAATCTTTCCTCTTGCACTGTGACATGTTCTTTAACATGGGGGTGAAAGTATTACTTTGGTGCAAGGCACTCTGGGGATCAACATACCTTGTGCTGACCATGTGTTCTTGCTCTGCATTTTGAGCCTTGATTCACAGAATCATAGAATGTTTTTTGTTGGAGGGCACCTTAAAGATCATCTAGTTCCAACCCCCCTGCCATGGGCAGGGACACCTCCCACCAGGCCAGGTTCCTCCAAGCCTGGCCTTGAACCCCTCCAGGGATGGGGCAGCCACAGCTCCTCTGGGCAACTGGGGCCAGTGTCTCTGAATACGACGCTCTGACCAGTTTCTAAAAAACCCCTTTTTACTGCACTTCATTTCTCCAGCATCACTGAAGATCCCTTTGAGACATTATCCTGCTGGATTGTCATTTAAAGTTTGTAAGACTGAAATTACATCAGCCAAGCTGAGAAAGACTCACAAAAGGAGAAGAGAGAGAGACAGAATAAGAGCAATGCAGAGGATATGACAAAACCCCAGATAACAAATAGCATATGGAGTTGCAGACTTCTGTTGAAATAAAAACAGATAAATAGGCAAGGATGCATTTTCAATAAAGCTCCAAGGATATGATCTCCAGCTCTGTAGGCTATTCTGCTTACAATTCCATCCAGTCACAGCTATCTAAAAAATACATTGTTTTGCTCATCCAAATCTTGCCTTAAAATATCTGATGGTTTTTATAACATCAAGCTGAGTGTATTTGTTTGCTGGGCATCTCCTGGAGTATAACAAACTGAGTTATGGGGACTGACTGGGTCAGGGAGATATTCCCATTGCCTCGGTGCTATAAATGATAAAATAACAAGAATTTCATTAGGGAAGCGTGGTAATCAATGCAGTACTTGTCCTTTAAAATGGAAGTCACTGGGAATTAAGATCTGCACTGCTCTATTCCTAACAACGTACACTTTCACTTCCAAAATGTTTTAATTTGAATTTTCATGAGTACAGGGCTACTGTTTACTGTGCTGTAAATAAAGGGTAGAAAACTATATATTATTACCTCTCCGGTGACTCAAAATTTGGGTGTCTGTTTTGTGTGCCTAGCTAAACAGACATTAATGTGTCTTGATGTTTCCTAGTGTATGAAATTTTGTCTGACTAAAAAAAAAAGGTAATTATCATTTTCAGAGGAGACCATCAGCTTCAGAGGAATCAGGTTCAGGGCTTCCTGAAGGGGCTTTTTCTTCTTGCTCTAGCATGAACAAGTCTATTTGTGTAAGGCATGTACAAGAATAACTACAAACTTGAATAGGACTTCTGAATTCTATTTGGCAACAAACACATGATAATTACCTGCACGTACAGCTCTGGATTTTTAAAATTTTCTAGATCCATGGGAGTGTTGTGGAAATGGAAAAGTACACAATCAATTTTCCAAATCTGTCGTGTTTGCAATTGTTTTCAGTTACTCTTTGAAAACATGAAAATCATATGATATTTGCCTTGGGATCAACAAAACTCAGACAAAGCTGGTGTGAAAGCAGTTGTATATGAAATTATTGGGAAGTCTGAAGCTGAGTAATTATAATGCTTTGAAATGGATATTTTGGTATAGGTCTAAATCAAGAACCAGAAATCACCTTCGGTGTGTCACTAGAATCACCAAATCATAGAACAGCCCACGCTGGAAGGAACCTCAAAAGATCACCTGGTCCAACCTTTCCTGGGAAAGGGAGCCCAGATGAGATCATCTAGCACCGTGTCCAATGGCAGCTTGAAAACTTCCAGTGATGGGGCTCTACCACAACCCTGGGGAAAGTTGTTCCAATGACTGATTATTCTCACTGTAAAAAAAAAAAAAAAAGTCTTTCTTATATCAAGGTGAAACCTGTCCTGGTACAAGTTGTACCCATTGCTCTTTGTCTTCTCCATACGTGTTCTTGAGAAGAGAGAGCCTCCATCCTCTTTATAGCTGCCCTTTCAGTACTGGAATCACAGACTCACAGGATGATATGGGGTTGCAAGGGACTTCTGGAGATCACCTGGTCCAACCCTCCTGCCAGAGCAGGTTCACCTAGAAATGCTGTGATGAGATTCCTCCCTGAGCCTTCTCTTCTTCAGGAAGAGAAGACCTAACTCCTTCAGTCTTTCCTTGCTACTTTCCTCATTATTATTTTTTCCACTTTTATTAGGGCACTAAATAAAAGTAAGGCCTTATTTCATATTACACTGCTCCTATTGGGACCTCTGTAAATCTCCCATCCCCGTTGCAGAGTTATAAGTGCAGTCTGTCACGCTGTGTTTTAGCCAAAGTTCCAACTTGATCCTGAGAAGCTGTTGTTAATTCACTTCCACAATTTCACACCCCATGGGTATCGCTTCCTCACCTCACAGAGCCAGCTTACAATGAAATCCTCCTTCCCAACATCTTCAGTCCCCCCTCACCCCCCCATACTAAGCGAGATGTGAAATTAAGAGCACTTTGGGGAGGGTTTGTTCAGCTTGTACTCTGTAACGCCGTATTTTTGCATGGAATGTTAAATTTATGCTAATTAAAGCTGAAAAATTGCTTCTGCTAAAAATTGAGCATTTGCAGGATCCTTTTTCCTAGGGTTTGTTTTTTTTTGAGTCAGAAAATAGTAAGTCTTACAAAAGGGAGAGGTGAAAGGCCCCCACCACAGGTAGGATGGGTATTTCTTGAATTCCTTAGCGAACCAGCCTAGCTGAATGCCATTACATCATCGTGCTCCTACCCCACCAAATTGGAATCAATATTACTTAGGACAACATTTCATTAGAATTTTATGCTCCTAATTATAATATATACAGCAGCTATTGGACTGGCTGTTCTTTGCTTGTCGATTCAAGTGCCCTTGCCAAGGTAACCTGTAAACCACATTATACAGGATTTATTACATCATTTCCTTTGTGAATATAAGGTGATTATCACCTTCATTACTAGTCATAGATGTATGCGCTATTGTATTTTAAGTGTATTAGTGCCTTCCACGTGGCACATGGTAATTTACAATTACAATCGCTTCCCCTTAATCGTTATACTACAGTCTATTAGCAAATTGCATTTCCTAAGGCCTAGAAACATTTTTGTTGTTTTTTTTTTTTTTTAAAACATCCCTGAACCACAAGGGTTTTGGCTTCTTGATGGTTGATTGCTGTTTCACTTTTGCAACAACCCCTAAATAGTTTTTCCAGCTTGCTCTCACTCTTGAAACCAATATGCTGGAGGCACTAACCCAGCGATGCCCACATTCTTGTGCTGGAAAAATACAAAAATGCCAGGATCTAGGATGACACTGAAAAATACCAAAATTAAACCAAATTGCCCCTTACCTTACTCTTTCAAATTGAATTATTTGATTCTGTGCAGACAACATCTCAGCTGCAAAGCATCTGCAAAGCAACTTTAAAACCAGTTCTAGACGGGAGAGAAGCTGGTACTTTGTGCCCTCAAGTATTTTTCTCAGTGTTTTAAAGCCCGATGGTACCAATTAATCATCACTGTCATCCAAGTGACACACTCTGTACAGAATGTCACTATGCTCATTGCTAAAATGCAAGTCCTTTCCCAGTGGAACAGAGAACGCATTTAGAGGAACAAAGAAGAATATTTTACTTTCTGTGCTATAACATATTTGTTCTCCTTTAACTTCACTCTTCTTCCCATATAAGAAGTTGTCTCAGGTATTTTTTATACTTTTCTTTGCACTCTTGAATTTATCAGGCCAGATTTGAATTGTTCGTAGATTTTCTGTTTACTCAGGGACTTGGATCATATCACAGAAGTTAAAAGAAAATTTTAAAAAGCTCAGAAAAAAAAAAAAAAGAAAAGAAAGTAGAATATAATTATGTTTCCCCAAGTTTGATCCCTGGGAAAATGTACTGGGATCTCTTAATGACTAACAGTTTGACAAGTCAATCTGCAACACCCATGTTTCCCGAGAACATTCAGTTAATATTGCTTCAGAAGGAAAACCATATTTGGAATCAAGACCAATACTCTTCTGCCCATTCTCCTCAAAGATTTCTGGCCAACAAAAGCAAGGAACAAAAAAATAAGCTCTAACCTGAGGCAGGATTGGGTAAATCCACAGCTGTGTGCTTGAACCTAAGAAACTATCCACTGAACTTCTACGTGACAGTAGATCTTCCCGCGTGGGAATTGTTTGGGAAGGGATTGCAGAGCAGAACGAGCTGGGAATTTTGCATTCCGACCTATGTTTCTCCATCAGAAAGGTTCTGTATGAGTGAAGTTGAACAAATGTGCCCTGAACAGATATTCTGGTTCACTTATCTCTGCGTTGCAGTCTCCACTTCGCTCAACGACAGATTTTCTAATCTGTGTCTCACCAGCATTAACGTTGAGGAACGATGGGACGCTCGGTCAGGATTGCAGGGCAGAATCTTCCTTTCTCTCCCTTTGACATTTAGAGATTTAATCCCACGCAATCTGTGTGTGTCTTGCTGTCCACTACCCACTGGGTTAACCCTTTGCTAGTCTCATTCAGCTGTTTTGAAACAGCACTGATAAGCAGTTAAAAAACAAACAAAAAAAAGACAATTATAAAGTCTGTTTGAACACAGATCCCAATTCATGGACTGTCTAATGGTCTGTAACAAGCATACGAAAGGGAAAGGATGAGAAATTATATACAAAGGAGAACTTGCATTTTAGCCAATGCATTAATTTATCCACAGTTATAGGAACTGAATCTGCAAAATCCTGGTCATCTGGAACCTCCTTTGGGAAGGAATCCATCTTCTTGATGGATTTAGGGAAAGCAGTTGTATCCACTCTAAGACTCCCTTTTGCAAAATGAAACAACAGAAACGCTTTGTGGGATTTGTCACGTTCCTTTGCACACAGGATCATGGAAGGGCTGACAAGAGGATTCAATCATTTGGGAAAACCATTGTGAGAGTGACCTACATTATCTCTAAGCCTGACCGAGTGCCCCAGCTCAGGAATGATATATATCACTGGTCATGGTATCGAATGGTTCATGGTCAAGCTGAGCTTACTCAGGTTCCTCTAGAGCTTCAGCTCCATGGTGGAAGAACCTCCCCAGTCTCCTCTTGTAAGACAAGGTCTCCACTATCTTAATCCCTTTAGTAATCTGTTTCTACCCCGCTTCCACCTTCTCAGCTTGAGTTTGTCTTAACTGTAAGTACATGCCTTATTCCAGAGGGAAATCCTGTCACAGCCTGGGCAATGTCACTATCGTTTGTGTATCTCAAGTGGGAATGGGTCAGCTGATAAACCCCTCATGAGCACACCACATCTGTGCCTCCCAGCTACCCTCCGAGCAGCTGAGTCTCTGGATAACGGAAGGAGCAGTGCCATTTCTCCCAGTATCTGTGCATTTTACTGGCAAAAAATAAGCTTCATTTTTCTTAAGTATAACTGTGAAGAAAATAAGACGGAGTCTACTCTGCTTCCTATATAATGTACTATATATTTTGTCTGAGTACCTATGACAGGATGTACTATTAATAATGATATATGATTCAGAAAGAATAGGTGGATTGTCACACACCAGGCACGATCCGGCCCGTATCGAATAACAAAACTTTCAACTGACAGGCAGAAATGTCAGTTCATTTTGTAGGAGTGATTTTCTTTTCTCTTTCCAATGGAGATTTGCTATCTTTGGATTTCACGGCAACGTGACGTTAAACTCATTGTAGCACTGAAGAAGTCACTGCTCTTGTGAGGAGGAACGGCAAGTGAAAATGCTAAACGACCATTAATCTTGATGTTCTGATCAGAATTTTAATTAAGAGGAATATCGTTATTTTCTCCGTTCTAAATAATCTCCTTTAACACTTAAATAGTAAAGCAGGAGTAAGAGAGAGTAAAAACCTGTTGTCTCTCTGTTCCAGCAGCACCCTCTGACTTTATGTGTAGAGGGAGAGATTGCTGAGTATTTTGTAAAGTTAGGAGAGACAAAAGGTTCTATAGAATGCATATGTTGCACAGTCTCATCTATTTTAGAATACACAGATGACCACGATGCAAACAGTGGTGTTTGAGATCCCAAAAAGTAAGAGGGGAGATATTCATAGAATCACAGAATGTCATAGAATCATGGAATATTAACAAAGTGCAAATTCATACTTTTACATTCCAAGAAACAGCAGGAAGATCTCACTAAATCGGAAGCAAGTCAGAAACTGGTGTCGTTTTTCACAATAATACTAGAGATATTTATGAAGCTCTTAATAAAAAAGCACTACTGAATTTTCCTGGACAAACATTAAAAAAAAAAATAATCCTGGTGCAAATGTAATCAAAATTGATCTTTAATATTCAAATACCAAAATCCATAGTTTCTCCTGCAGGAGAAGGCAGCTCTGTGCTGATTGCTCTGTTTGACAGAACGGTGAGGACCAAAAGAAAAGACCAGATAATGTGGCTGGACGAATGCTAAGTGCGTAGCGATGTAGGACCGAGGAGTTATCTCTTGACAGAAACATTGCAACCCTCTTCGCTTTGTTCCTACAAAACTGAACTAAATAGACAGTAAAAAACACCTTGTACTTTTGAGCTTAATGGAATGGATGTTCTTTTTTCACCTCTGATGCCTTTTCAAAACAGAGTTGTGTAAAGATAGCTTGTAAGTAATGGAACATCCAGTACAGTTCAAATATCTTCTATGGAACTGCATTTTTAAGAAGAATAATACAGTATATAGTAGGATTATAAAAGTATTTAAGTTTACATAGTTATCACTGCTTCTTAATAAAAAGAAAAGGAAAAAAAAGGACAACATTTCGGAAATACACAAAAGACTCTGTCCTCATCTCTTCCCAAACCAAATTTTTATCCCTTCAGAGTTTTATGTTCAACCCCTAAACTCCTATTTCTTTGATAACCCTGTTTAAGAGGTTCATTTCTTGGACTACTAAAAATTAACGACTGAATTTAAAAGCATTCCCGACTTCTACAGATATATAATTGAGGAGTGTGTCCTCCCCATGCTTGTGCTGGTGTGACTCCCTCATTCCCAAATTACTGATTATTCTTTCAAGCTCCACAAAATATCTCAAATCCAAAAGTTCATAAAAAGAAACAAAATCTGAGGTAATTAGAATTGGTGGAAGTTGTAGAGTTATCTGAAGGAGACGGCTGACTTCTGAGGAGTTACTGGAGAGGAAAAGGCGATTACAGCAAATTTGAGCTCTTTGAGCCAACACATGTTGCTGGGCAAGAGGAACGAGGTAGAATCATTTTTGTGCATTCATTAATTTATTTAGATTATGCAGGCTGAAGGGCATTGAAAATGCTGTCCTGGTTTCCTGTTGGCAGGCAGAACCATCCCAACACAATTAACTCCAAAATCCATTTAATAAAATCACAAATCACTTTTAAAAGCAGCACTAGGTCTCCCAGATACCCATGGAGCCAAAGACAAAGCACAAAAGCCAAACACAAGTAAAGGGAGTTTGGTAAAAGAAGTCCATGTCGCTCACGACCTACTTGCTACTGACATTTGTGAGAAGCTGCAAACTGCTGTTTGAGGATGTTTGGCTTTTCTAGGCAACGACGTGTCCAGTTTTCTCTCTCTAATTATTGGCATTTGGAATATTATAAAGACTTTGATAAATTTTAAACTATCGCTTTCTGGCCACAAATTCCAGGGGTTCATTAGTGGGCATGAGCTGTCCCCACAAACCACATGAAACTGATTAAAATTTGTTTTTAACCCAAGTAGTGCTGTCTCTACTCAAAATTACATTGTTCCTGGTTTTAAGTACTGGCTGCATTACCTGCAGGAGACAGCAAGTCTAGCGGCTGGATAAAGTACTCAGTCATTTGATGAAGATTATTAAACTATTTATCCATTACTGATAATAGGATTTACCATGCTATTACGTTTGTAATTATCAGTATTTATGTTGCTCCTAGAAATAGAACCTAGAACCACGGACATTGCTTCCACTAAGTTAGACTCTACCTGAAAACACAACCTTTTCCTCCAAAATGTTTCCCAAGCCCCGTGGGACCACAGGTACTGCAGTGGAACACAGCAGGCTTCCTCAACTCCCAGAACTATTCCTAGCCCAATTTTGACCTGATCCAGCTAGGTTGAACTCATAGCTATGGCTGGATAGCAGCAAGGACCAAGGGCAATGGACCATTCCCCAGGTTGATATAGAAACTCCATACCAGCTGAGCCTTGACCTTGTTTCCTAGAACAGATGCCATAGAAGAACAACACTTTTCCCCAATCTAGGAGACAAAAGGAGGAGAGTATGTGCAAGGGAAAACAGGGATTATTTATATTATTGACTTCACTGCCACATGACAGATGCTGCTGATGGCATTATGGGTCTGTGGCATGTCACAGGACCTAATAGTAGCATTAATGCTAAACAAAGGAAAAAAATGTGTATGTTTGCATTGAGAGCAATGCCTGCTAGTCTTTATTTTACCTTTTCCTTCCACTACCATAAATCTAGATGCCTTTTGCAAGCTAGGACTGCTAAGCTGGACTCAGCTGAATTCAGCTGAGCTGGCTCAGGGCACTCGTTTCACAAGCTGGTTGATCACAGAAAACCCAGTGTGGATGGCCCCTCAAGAGCTCCAGGGATACTTCAAAGGAAACACACTGAGATGGAGGAGGAGGATGGGAAGGAATTTGCATTTTAAATGTGACACTTCCATGAATGAATAAGGGATTTGTAAGGCTGGCCACCAAGAATTAGAAGAAAAAAAAAAAACAAACCCTCGTCATTGGTGCTACAGCTAATTCTTCAGGCCTGTTTTCCAGTGATATTAACACAATTTCTTCCTGCAGAAGGTTTTGTGCAACCAAAGCAATTAAAGAGGTACATCACTTAAATAGCACACTACTCTAGGGAAGGTGGAGCCAAGAACTTAATCTTATGACTCTTGAAAGCTGCCAAAGTGGGTGGCTGGACTTCCATGTGAGGTCTTCAGGCTATCTCAATGAACGTGATGCAGTTTTCACATTATCACTTTGAAAATTAAGTGTTGGTGATTTTTTTTTTGTATTTTGTTTTGATTTTTTTTTGGTTGTTGTTGGCTTTTTTGTCCTCTAGAGTTTCAATACTCAATGTACCTCAGATTAATCAGATTAGGATACTCAAGAGTAACTCAGCAGCATCTCCTCTGTGTTTGGGACCTGTAACGCTGTGAGAGAAATGAGAGAATAGAGCAGCACATTCACTGTAGAGCTGTGTATCCTTCATTAGTACTGGCCTCATTATTGTAAGTATTTTAATGACCTACAGGAGAACGAAACCCTTGCCATATATTATTTTCAAGCACCAGAAATACTCACTGGCCTTTCAGCAAGCAGCTCTCCAATGACACTGCTTGTGCTGAGATACCAGTGATGAACACGGCACAGGAACCCCATCAGGAATTAAAAAAATAAGAATTCTTGTTCAATTGAGTCTGATCCCTGAGTCTCGGGCAGCTCTTCCCCTCTGGCCAAACTGCACCCTAAAACTATATGTTCAATTTGGAAGAGAAAAGACTCATTCTCTCCTGTCATCACAGTAAAATAAAATACAGGATCATCATTAAATTGCCTCTAACCAAGTGCAATGGGGTGCAGGAAATTCAGCAAACACAGGATGGAAACGATGGAGAGTTTACAGAAGAGCTAACCACCTGGGAATAAAAGAGAAGATGGGGTCCTGGGCTTAATTTTAGTGTGATGTTTCACTGAGATACTGGGATAATCATTTAACTATGTGCTGTGGTTCCTTCAGTCACTAAAGCACAGTTAATACCATGTTCTTTCAAAAGTAGTCGGAGATCTCCAGATGATAAATTGTGCTATAGAGGTAGACAGAATGCTACTCCTCTTGATGATGATGATTATTATTATTATAGGTAAAAAAAGGACAGAACTAGGATTGTTTCCTTCTCTGCAGATTCCAGTATCAACTACAAAAGAAAATAGAAAGCCATTTCTGGAACCATGCAAGGCATGAAATAAATAGCATAACTAGCATCTCACAGGAACATCAGAACTCTTTGGAAATTTAGATGATTAAAAAAGAAAGAATTATCATCGCACACAATACTCTGCTTCCAGAGTAGCTGGAAACAAGTTATATATGATGTCATTTAACGCTGCATTTTCAAGCTAAAGTTCAAAGAAAGAGGTCCAAAGCATAAATAAGAATTTATTTTTAGACATCTAATTCTAATATTTGTCTTACTTTTATATTTTTTAATATAAGAGAGAATATAAAGCCACTTTTCTCCAGAAGTACCATTTGCTTCATGGGAGGCTGGACTCCTGTGCATTATATTGAGCAGGTTGGTTGTAGCTGAGAATCACATCACAGTGAAAAAGGCAGCAGCCCTAGTTTCAAGTACAGATCTCCCAAACACAGAGCTGGATTCTGTAAAGTATTTAAGCTAAGGCATCTTGAAGCCAATTTAGGTACTAGAATATTGCTCCTACTCTCTGGTGTTTCAGCAAAGCCAAAAGGAAATGAAAAAAAAAGCAACTGGAAGAGTTTTAACAAAGCTTACAACAAGTCTGAACTTCACACTGGCACGTTACAGTTTTTTAAGGGCTATTTTAAAGTAACTATTCATTTTTATTTACCTGCTATTCTGACTATAATGCAATGGCTAAGGAAAATGACCAATAGTTTGCAGTATCAATAAACTAGGTAGTCCTTTTTGGTATTCAATCTCTAAGTTGCTCTGCAACTTACACCAATGACCAATTTGTCCTCATTTTTAGCAGTTGGATATTGCCCAAATCCTGGGAGGAGTTACGAAAGCTTTATGTACTTCACCATCCCCACTGTCTAGTTCAGCCAGTTAGTGGCAGTCAACACAAAAAGCTGAGTTAAGCCCCACAGTCCAGTTGGATCCTTTTTTAGACCTTGCAATACTCTAATTTGCTTCTCTAAATGCTTCATGTGTTGTTGTTTTCCTCATCCATTTTCTTCAACATCCCCCAATGGCTCCCATCAAAAATCGGGGTAGTGGATTGAATGGGATTTCTCCTCTCCCTCCTGAAGGACAGTTATCAAGGCTTGAGTACAACTAGTAGAAACAAGTAGGCAGCTCCCAAAGGTCTAAGACAACATTAAAGAGAGGCAGGACTACTCAGTCTGTGGTGACACCTACGATTTTTGACTGCCTAGACGGGAGTTCAGAGAGCTCACTTTGACTGAAAAAAATCAAACTTTCAGATGGATAATTTAAAGAAGATGAACCTGCCTTTCTTCATTTGATTTCAGTCGGCCTCTTCTTTGGGAATCCTTATGGCTGGCTCACACAGGGAATTTTTTCATGAAATGAAGTATAAGGAAAAAAAAAGTGTTGATGTTCAACATCAGCACCTTCCTCACTCCAGTGTGAGTCACAATCAATATTTGAACCAGACACAAGAGTGAAATTATTAGCTGAGGTTGTTGGTGGGGACATGTGCTTTCACCTGAAATACGACTGTGAAAAGTGTAATGGAGTTGAAAATAATGAAATGCTACTAAACCCAAAAGAAATTATCCAGATGAAGACAGAGGACCTACTGTAATCCAATGCAATCAACTACACAGCAGCCCCCATAGAAGGGACCAGTGTGCTTTAAATGCACACAGTTGAGTTCCTGGTATCTACCAAGAAATTAGCAGATCAAATTAATCCCCAAAGCACTTCTAACGAACTTGTCAGACGTATGCCACGGATATTTTTGCTTCATTTATCTAAAGACATACTTTGAAGAGAGCAAGGTGCAAATAAAATCTCTTTGAGCATGGGAGCAACTGACACAGTTGTGATCCTCTAGTAGCCTCCAGCAAGTTACTTTACCTCTTTATATCTCAGTTTTGCTGCCTTTAAAACAAGGGCACCGATAGTTTTGCGTGTCAGACGGGTGCTCAGAGTGGTAAGTTAAGACCTACCGGATGAAAGGCACGCAGGGCTTTTATTAACATCTGTGTTATAACATCTTCAGTTTGGCACAGTCTTACAGTCCTTTATGAAAGAAATGTGAGGCATATAACAGTGTTTAGCATTAAATGCTTCAATCTCTGCTCATTCTAACGAGAACAGTACCTGGGTTCATGTTGAGCTCCAGAACTGACAAGCTGGGTTCACTTAATACCACCCTCCATAATATCCCTTTTATAAATCCATTTTTAATTTTTTTTTTTTTTTTACACTTGGCTACATGCAATTCTACTGTCTATAGCTTGAGAATCAAGCCCTTGGTCTAAGCCTTTGTAAAACCTGATACCTTATTTCTCATTATGTCCATAGTAATTTCAATTATTTTCCTTTGTCTAAGACTTCTGTTACGCTTTGATGGCTGTGGACATTTTAAGTAATGACCTTTTTTATTAGCTGACTCAACACAAGACTGAAGATTATTGTACCCAGTTCTCCTCCTAAGATCCTTTTATCAAGCAAAGTCCTTATTTGCCCTCTCTGAATGTTACCATAGTATCTGGGGGGGTGGAAGCACTTAGTGAATTTGCCGTCAAAACACACCTTTGGGTTAGAGAAAATTTCCATTCATTTTGTCAGGTAGAACCCACCATTTCCCTTCCACCCCTTTGTTGAACACCATCACCACCAGCACGCTTTTGAGAAACTACCACAAATCCACATCTACTTGTTATCTCTCTACGGATGACTCAAACTTAGGAGGTTTAGGCAGAGTCTGCAAGAGCTATCCCAAAAGGCTTAGACAAGGAAGGTGAAAAGGCTTTACATCTTTTGTAGTCAGTTGTGTGACATCTTAGTTCAAGCTTCAGTTTTCCTTAGCGAAGCGTAATAGTGTGAGTGCTTCCAGAGCCAAAAATCCAGTCAAAAAAAGTATATTAACGTGTTAGAACCACAAAGGACCCAAAGAAGACCCAAAGTCAAGTGCTATGAGATGCTACTCTGCACCATGGGACTGCAAGGTATGCTTAAACAACATGCAGTTTTAATTTGGCCTTGGCTAGAGATAGTATCTTGGTACTTTTAAAATAAGCAATATACCTGAGGCATCTGAAGGTCTTCCTTGAGCTAAAGCCAGGGATGTGGATGGAAAGCACATGGGATTTAGATTCAAGCATACTTAAGTCTGCTTTTCACTTGCATGGCAGGCAATTTTCCTTTTGTATCACTATCACATTGTGTTTTTATCTATTTTTTCCACCAAGAAAAGCAACAGTGAACAAAGTTTGCATTCGAAAGAAAATCCTCATGTACAGTTTGAAGGAAGTAGGGTATAATGTGACATTTCCAGGAGATATTTCTCCCTCTGGAAATTTCTCCAGGAAAATGAATTTCTCAAGTCAAAACATAAAGAAAGAAACAAACTCCAACAAGTGGCTCTTCCTTCAAAATTAAAAAACAAACAAACCACCACATAAAAAAAAAAATCCCCACACCCTCAAACAATCCTCTTCAAAAATCAAAGCCTTCAGTTCCTTCTGAAATAACATCCTCACCTGAAAAACAGGCTTAATGATAGGACTGTTCCTGCTGTCCCAGGTTCTGGGTATGATGAGTTAAAAAAAAAAAAATAAAAAAATGCTGAAAGTAACATTAAGTTCAGAACAAGGCTTCGTAATCTCACTAAATGCTAATAGAGTTTTAATGCTGTTTTCATTAACTTTGTGCCCTTTCATATAAAGCTGGAGGGCTACTCAATGATAAGAAAACCCCACCGATAGAGTCGTATGAATGGATGCTAAATGCAAATTTTGGAAGCACTGGGCAATGCTCCCAGCAGGGCTTTGACAGGATAAAGATTTTATGGAGTGTCATATCAGGACTTGTTGAGTAGGCTGAATGTCAAGAGTAAAAGTAACAGCAGGAAAAAAATGAAATCAAGAAGATTTCTGAAGTGATGCTGGTTTTTGTTGGAAACTGCAATTAAAAAAAATTAACTTTCTTCTATAAGTAGCTAAAAACCCAATAGGAAGCTCATCAAAAGGAGATTAAATATATATATATATATAAAAATTTCACAGAGAGCAAAACCCTGCCTTTCACTGGAAAGCCAGAGACAGGCTGACAAAAATATTTCTGTGAGGCCTAAAAACTTCTCCAACTTATTTTAACAGGGGATTTGGTTCTCCGAGTTGCAGCATCAAGCCTAATACTTTGGGCTGGGTTGTTTTTTTTTGAAGGGGGGTGGGTTATGAAGTGCTTGTGAGTAGGCTGGAGGGAGAAAGAACTCTCACGAACAGGCTAGCTAGACAAAACCAAAGTATGTCCCTACATAGAAGAGCAGATATAAGAGGGCAAGAACATGGGTTTTATGGGTTAGAGAATATTTCCATTCATTTTGTCAGGTAGAACCCACCACTTCCCTTCCACCCTTTTGTTGAACACCATCACCACCAGCACGCCTTTGAGAGTCCATGGGTTCACCAAAGTTTTTCTGGTTCACCAAAGTCCCTGCAGTGAAACAGGCTCCTGAAAGTCAGAAGAAGCTTCACCAGCTCCTACAAGACAGGATGGTTACACCTGCATCAAGCACGTGCTCAAGGCTCTGCTTAGATTTCGTCCTCTCCTAAACATTTTTGTTTTGTTTTTTTCCTGTCTGTGAATACAGATGGGTCATCATACCCATTTTTTTATGTATTGCCCAACAACACATATAAAGCTCTTTCACCATTACCCTCACTGATCTCAGCAATTGTTTCTCTATACAGAGGGAAACAGAAGCAAAATGCAAGAAACAGAGAATCAAACTAGGGATCTGAAGACGTATGTGATGCACAAGCAATTCTCATACGGAGCTACGCCAGCTCATAGGCTTTTGCAAAACCTTAATTTTCAGCCTTGGGAGGAAGCAAACCAAAGTGTCATCCCTGGCATGAACCATCAGCCCAGCCTGAGCCCCAGGAACACCTGGGAAGGCAATGGTGCCCACTGCCTGCAAGCCATGTGGTGTGCACGGTGTGGGTTTTGACCATACTGAAACATTATGTTGCTTACAGGACAAATAAAAAGACTGCTGAAACCACCCAACCCACATACTCTAGATCTCCTATGCAAGGAAAAATAGTGCCTCAGGGCTGCCAGATGAGTTAATGTCATATTAGCTGCAGCACCACCCTGCAAATCCTTTTCTCTTCCACTTTGGCTAAGCTCAGCTGAAATGTTTCCAAACTCTTCCTCAGTATAAAACTCTGGAGCCTGGAAGCAGTGTGTTTTCCACAGAAGACTTGCAGTTGGCAGGTGAAACCCTTCTCAGGCCAGCCCATGCACAGCGACAGCAAACACCCAAAAGTGACATTTCCATGGACCTCTACCTCCACATCAGGTTTCGGATAATTTTCATTTTGCTAAATGCAAATGGCACTTCCGTTTGGGACTGCCAATTCAGCTCACAATTCAGGCACCCATTTCGGGTGTCAGCATGGCTCTGTCTCCGTGACCAGTAGGTGTCCAAGCTCCACTTACAGTCACTGGATAACCAGACAATACAGTCTGTGAAGCCCCGTAGCTAATTTCTCCACAGTAGACCTCTAGGGCTCCTTCAGTTCCCTGCAGACAAGCACCTCATGCTGATTTAAACTTGCCAGGGTGTACAAGACAGCGCTGTGGGACTAGGAGCTATGACAAGGGACACCCATGCTCTTCTGGACTGACAGCTGGGATCCAGGTGACATAGCCTTAGGAAACTCAAATGACAATAGAACATATATGTGTGGACAAGGGCACTGATCCCTTTGAAGGGATGTAGAATCATAGAATAGTCTAGGTTGGAAGGGACCTTTCAGATCAACCATCAACCTAACACTGCAGAAACCATCACCAAACCAGGCTTCATTGTCCAGATCTCCACTAGGTCTAAGGGAAGATCGGAACACTTAGTTCCTAGGTCAATAAAAACACAAATTTGTTCAAGCAAGCTGAAGTTCAGGTTTTACAGCTTTTCTCTCGCATTAAAATTCTGTTCTGTAGTCTTTTTAATGCCATGTTCTGCAGAAAAAGTAAATAAATGTTGGTCATTGGGATCTGCCTTGTACAGAGCACTTAATAGGAATCCTTAATTGCGCGTTGTAAACATAATACAAATGGTAGTTGTAAAGCTAAGGACGATTTAGTTACAGAATAATCAACAAGAATGTCTCTTCATACCACAAATTCTTACAAGGCACAGTACTAGACATCAAAAGTATGATGCCTGCAGAAACTGAAATAGAGGAAATTCCACTTTTCCTGTGGAAAAAGAAACTCTTTTTCACTGTGAGGGTCGTCAAACACTGGAATAGGTTCCTCAGTTCATGAAGCCTCCATCCTCGGTGGTGGGTGCATAAGACCTGATGAGACACTGCCCTCAGCATGTGCTCTAGGTGACTCCGCTTGCACCAGGTGACCTCTGGAGGTCCCTGCCGACCTCAACCACTCTGTGATTGTGCCAGGCATTTGTTTGCACTTTAGAAGTTTGGCTTTTATTTAGGTAAGGAGACCAATTACGACCAAAAAGCAAAGTGCAATGTGGACAGCTATCACAGAATGCTTTGGGTTGGGAGGGACCTTAAAGACCATCGAGTTCCAACCCCCCTGCCATGGGCAGGGACACCTCCCACCAGACCAGGTTGCTCAAAGCCCCATCCAGCCTGGCCTTGAACGCCTCCAGGGATGGGGCATCCACAGCTTCTCTGGGCAACTTATTCTAGTGGCTCACTACCCTCAAAGTAACGAGCCTAAAACTGTGTGCGCTTTCTTCTACCCCCATTTAAAAAAATCCCTCCAATCCAAAGCTGTGCAGAGGGCGCCCAAGACATTGCTGTTGCGTCCATCTTCTTCTGTAAGCACTCTAGAACTCTCAAGCTTTAAGAAGAAAAAGCAGATGCCTTGAAAATAGTCCACAGATGATATGGCTGCTTTTTTTTCTTTTTTCATCTAAAGTCTAGGCAGACAATAAAAAGGCATCAAATTACTGCTGTTTAATGAGTTACTGCTTGTCAGCTGGAAGGCAGCAACAGATGGGATGTTATTCTTGGCGAGTTTTGATGACGTGACATCAGAACTAATGCATTTTACCCTGCACCCTCAGCAGGCTGTACATGGACAGCTACAGCAGTTCAGCTAATGAGGTAATTCAATCCACCCCAATAATGTGAAAATTGAAATGATCTACCTCCAACTCCACCTCGAGCATCGTTTCGGCGACAAGAAACTTTGCTGGCCGTCGGAGCTGGGCTGAGAAGATTAATTTGGGATGCACAGTTGTAAATAGGGTGTCTCTTTGTACAAGCCCTCAACATAGTCATTCCTGATGACCTACTTGTGAGAGAAATTAAATGGTTTCTGCACTATATAGCAAAGTCATTCCACACTGTAATGTAAAAAGCCCATTTTGGTGTTAAAATATGGCTATTAATTGAGGAATTAATAATCTGTCAAAGCCTAAGCAACTTCCTCACCAAACTCCAAAGTAAAAAAGCCATCTCTGCAGCAGTTTTTAGGAAATAACTTTATTTCTCTAATGACTACTAAAGTCAAAAAGCTCTTTTTCTAGATACTTCTAAAGAGCCTTTTTTGAGAGCTGAAACTTATTCTGTAAATGAAAGGTTGTTGTGAAGCAGATTCCAACTCCTATTAAAGCCTAATGAAACTACAAGGGATATTTCAGAAAATTCACAGAGTACGGTGGAATTATAATTCTCTTTTTAAAGATGGTTTGAGATTCTCACATCAGAGAGATAAAGGCAATTAGGAGTTTATTTTTTATATACTGAACATACTATATGTTATCAAAATGTGGATATTTCTAAGATCTACCCAAGGAGGTGGATAGCTAATAAGACATGGTAACCACTACTTTATAACTCAGGTCTGAAGTTCTGTGGGATTTTTAGACTTTTTATTTTTTGTTTTCATGTTAAAGAGGCCTAGGAAGAAAAGGAGGCCACGGAAAAAGCCTCGAATGAGCCTTCAACCCTTTGTCTGATTTTACTCTCAGGTTTAAAGAATATCTCTCGGATCACTAGAGATGCTCAGAGAGAGAAACCTGCTTGCAAAGGAGAAAATTACAAGCTACAGCATATCACGGGATGAGGCCATCTTCAAACTAGGTTGACCACCACGAGGGCTTCAGTGGAAGTTGCTGTGATAAAGCACAGCACTGCAGTAAGCATATTTTATTATAAAATGGTTTGGGTTGGAAGGGACCTTAAAGATCATCGAGTTCCAACCCCCTGTCATGGGCAGGGATACCTCCCACCAGACCAGGTTGCTCAAGGCCTGGTCTAACCCGCTCTCGAACGCCTCCAGGGATGGGGTAGCCACAGCTTCTCTGGGCAACCTTTTCCAGTGTCTCACCACCCTCACAGGAAAGAATTTCTTCCTAAAATCTAATCTAAATCTCCCCTCTCCCAGTCTGAAGCCTTTGCCCTTCATCCAATCACTATACTCCCTGATGAAGAATCCTTCCCCATCTCTCCTGTAGCCCCCTTTAGATAATGGAAGAGGCTGTAAGGTCTCCCTGGAGACTTCTCTTCTCCAGGCTGAACAACTCCAAATCTCTCAGCCTGTCCTCACAGCAGAGATGCTCCAGGCCTTGGACCATCTTTGTGGCCTCCTCTGGAACCATTCCAATGGAGGTCCTATGACGCTGAAACACTAAGCAACCAAGTTGGCAATGCAACACCAAGTTGTTTAAGCTGCAGTTCCCCAGGACAGAACTTGTCTTACTGGCACTGAAGAGAAGTGCAATTTTCCCATCTACATCACTACATGGCCCCTCCGAGAGGCACCATGAACACACTGACATCAAACACACCATCCTCTTTAAACACATCTTTCTTCATGAAGTGATAGCCACTGATGCACTGCTCTTCTAAGAGTTCTTCCTTCTGGGACACTAGTTTCTCTGGCTAAACTGTCAAAATATTTCTTCTTTAACAGGCTGCTACCAAAGAAAACCTCCTGTGCTGGTTTTTAGATTTTCTTCCACAGAACACTCATCAAAAGTTACTTTGCTTTGACACCACCACCAAGGATAATAGCCATATAACTCTTCCAAGCAGCTTGTATACCAATGGGAATCATAACCTGTCATTTAGTGAACAGCACTAATTAACTATGTGCTGCCCTATTCCCAGGAAAACCTGTGAGGCTCTTTTTGTCTTAGTAGGCATTTTTTTCCCATTTATATCTCAAGAACACAGATAGGTAGGGTGCCTCTGTGTATCACACCCTGATGTCCTCAGAGCTTCTATGCAATGCTGCTCTGTGCCCATCCACAGAAAGGGAAAAGCAACAGATAAGCTATGTCTTTGCTGCTGATTTTGGAGGTAGAACGTTGCCATAATACCAGTGCCTGCATTGTTTCAATAGAAAACCAATTTTGTTAAGATTGGATTTCTAAGTTACTTAGTAAGAAAAGAAAAAGAACACTAAGAGCCCAATAATATTATGAGTAGGGAAAGTGAAGATCTGTCTATTATTTACCAGCAACAGAGACTTTTTTTTCAAACTTCCTCTTTCACATACAAAAGATTTAAAATATCACAGAACACACAGAGACTGAAAAGCTGATGAGAGATAGAGAATTCATGGCTTTTGCTGGATCATGTGCTAGCACAGAACTGGCCACTCAGGGTCTCCTGGTGCCTCACAGGTCAAGCTCTGTACTCAGGTGGCAGCAGCCTTCCCTGTCTTCCCATCACCCCCAGGTCAAGAGGAATTGCTCTCCAGAGAGGAATAAGGTTTTTACCTTATCAAAAAAACCCACATACCTTCCCAAAGTGACTTCACTGGAAGTCCACTCACCCCGGAGCCATAGGGCACCAGGATGAATGATGGTCTCCCCTGGATTCCACTCTTGTCCCTCTCACAATGCCAAGATCTCACTGATTTTTGGGGCTCGATGAAAGAGATAATTCAAGAGTTACCAACTGAAAATGTCAGCTAACAGCAGAGTGATGCGAGAGCAGTTTATAAATCTGTGTCACTCTTGTAAAGAGCCTAATCCTCCCTTCTCCTGGAGGCTACTGAATTTATGTCTCAGAGAACCCTCCCGAGCCATTAATCGTCCTGCAATCACCAACTGCTCCCTCCACCAGACATCACTGCTCCTGAGGAAATTTAGGCCATCCACAGAGAAGAGGACACTTGCCACTGACTTTTTCAAAGGTTTTAGACATACACTTATGACAGTCTTTTCCAAGTTGGAACCTAAATTTTAAGTACCTGAAGCCATATTTAAGCAGTTAAAGGAATGACCAATGCTGACCACAATTCTACCTGATTTTTCTTCTTTTCACATGTTCTTTCCATCACTACATGTGAATGACATGATACATGAGGCCAGAGAGATCATTAGTCATAGTCACAGAATTACTATGGCCACTTTTGTATTGTTTCTAGCAGTTCAAATTGAATATCCTGAAGTAAAGCCTCTTCTGTCAGGTCCTTAGAGGTGTGTTAACATGGCAAGAGTTTAATGGCGTAAATAATGAACGTTTGCAGATTGCTTTGGGAAACTCAGATCAAAGACTTGCCATCCACCTGAAGGGTGAGCACTCCAAACAGCCACCCAGTGCAGTATTCCATTTTCCCACCCATTGCAAAGAAACAGCATGGAAACCTGAGATGACGAAAGCTGTTGATTGCTCCAAAGCCCTACTGACTTTGGATTCAAATCAATGAATTCAGGTTACTACTTGTTAATTGAGCTACAGGAACCATCTACATATGGACTCTGAGGCTAAGGCAAAGGCAACTTAATACATCCTCCCTTAGCTCTCTTTGGCAGTAGAACGGATGACTTGACATTATGTAATACCTCAGTAAAGATCGAATACATGCAGATGGACAACAATCAAGGTCAACCTGAAGTGCATTCAACCACAGCGACCTGATCATGTGTTGTCCCATCAAAACATTCATCTGCTTGAAGGTTTGGAAGAAGCATCTATAATTGATGAAAACTCAGAAAACTTCTTAGAAACAAATCTGCCTTTTTACTGGCCCTTCCACCTTTCTTGCCCTGCTACTTGGAAGATATTTTTTGCATAGAGCAGACTCTTGCCTCTTAAAATTTGATTTTTGACTGGTTATCATGTCTTTCTTCTACCTGCCTGCATCTCAGATTTGAACTGGCTGTCAAGGAAATAACTTAACTAAGAGAAGTATTGACAAGGCCATTGGAATCAGGAAAGTCTTCGAGAATGTAAATGCTAGCTAAAGTTAAGAAATTGGGTGAAATTTTAAACCCAGACTCATTATATATTAATCATTGAAAATTCAGACTTCATTTTTGACTCACTTAAATTTGAAGCGCAAAAATTACTGTGGGGTTAGAATGTACCTCAGTCTTCCTGCCAGAGCAAAAACTAAGCAAGGATGCCAGGATACAAGCAATTTGTTACAGACTAAAAGACAAGAATCAATTTGACAAGAATTGACACCTAACTATAAATGCAGGAACCCTTCCAAGGAAACAGGGAAAATTAAGTTTCCAACTTAAGGAAACAGGGAAAATTAAAAAAAAAAAAAAAAGATATTGCAGAGTTATTGATTCCTGATTGTGCTGCAGAGCAAACACGGGAGCAATGCCACAGCCAGGGCAAAGGGGTGAATGATTTTAGAATAGGAATGACAGCTGTCAAAAAATATTATGGCCCTTTCAGGGCTTGAGAGATTGAAACAAGCTTGAAAACGGAGCCACTCACACAGTTATTAAGCCATATAGAGATGTGGTAAAAACGGAGACACTAAGTAAAGCCAGAGCCATGGTATCAGTTCAACATGCAAAAGCAGTACCATGAAGAAACCCTTATTTACAATATTCATTTGGTTGAATTATTGCTCTGTTCAACACCGAGTAGGAACCGCCGTGCTCTTACAACCTGACACTGCCATGTGAGAGATGCACGGGCCAAATGTCAGCATTTCTATTGCATGTGTCAGGAGGTGGAACCCAGACTCATCTCCTGCTGGGAAGGAACGACAGATCTGTAAATGCCAAGTACCACAAAGCCACTTGTCAATCTTTCCCTCTCTGCCACCTACAGCCCTCCTGACCCCAACAGACACAGGCTTTGATTGAATTTGTTGGTGGGTTATTGATGTGCCCTGCCTTGGAAGAACCTCCTCTTTGTTCTACATGGTACTTTATGCCTTACCTGGTTGTCTGCTGCTTTGAGGGAAAGGTGCAGCACTCAGGACACCAGAAGGGGTTGAAGCTGACCTAGCAAATTCCCATTTTGCAGAAAGCTTTTCTGCCACCCTGGTTTTAAACTCTGAGATGAAGATACTCTTTACTTCCCTAGGCCAGACTCCATGAAGGGGCAATCCCTCTGCTCCTCCAAACAGATGCAGTGACCACAAGTGTAGGTTTTACAATTCCCACTGCATTGCAAAGAACCAGGGATATGGCACACAGGGACACAGTAGTACATGAGGTACTAAAAATAAAAAACAACCCAAAAAAACTTAAGATCTGAAAGTAAGGAAAAAAAAAAAAAGCACCAAAGACAAACTGTATAAAATTATCTGTCTGAACCCCATCCTCATCGATCAGGTTAAACCACAACATAAGCCCATAAATGAATTAGTCAAGGAAAACTGTGATTGCAAAGGAGGGAAAAAAATAATCCAAATTAAAACAATATTGTCTAGTTTTCTGTAATATTTAATCCAATTTAAATTCAGAACAAGACAGTTGCATATTCAAGACACGGATACCTGGAGCCTGATTATTGCTTTTGCATATGGACTCCAGCCCTGCTCTGGAGACAGATCTTTAACTGTACATTAAAGATTACACATTGATTGTAATTAAAGTGGAACCCCCTTGATCACATTTTAAAAGTTCATGACGGTTCAAAATGCAAATGGTCAAATTTACAAGGAATGGCTGTTAAAAATTAAATAACTGCTTCCAGGATCAGAAAGCCTTTGAGCTTCAAGTCTCTGAAGGCTGAATGATCACTTGTACACTTCCCTGTCTGCTCTTCCATTGCTGAGCATCGCTGTCAATCATTGCTACTGAGAAGGGAAATGCTGTTTTACTCAGGGCTCTCACCTCTTTATTTGTGACAGATGCTATGACTGCAAAGTAGAGTAAGTCCACAGGGTGTAGGACCTATACAACAAAGTCCATGTACTCAGTCCAGTAACCTCTGTCTGACAGAAGCACAATCTTGTAAATGAGGAAGGCACCTTCTGCTGCGATGACTTCTTCCAAGAAAAGGGCACAGAGTAGTCAAATCAGCTTTCATTCTCTTTTTCTTCAGCTAAACAGATCAAGATGGTTAAACTGCTGTCGAAAAGCACCTTTTCCAAACATCAAATACATGTAGCATCTCTCTCCAAGTTTGTCACCTCTTTTTTTCCCTACAAAGAACGCTTAAGACTTCAGATTCCATCAGTCTTGATTGTCACTTTGGGTAATTGCACACTCAACCAAACGAGTCAAAAGGAGGACACAGAAGGTCTCTCTAGGCTAAGAAATCCTGACACGAAATAAAGACATTGTGAAAGGAGGGACTTCTTTCAGACTACTGCTGTTGCCACATTGTCCTTTTGAGATGTTTACTGATGTTGTACCCATAACAGCAAAAAGAGCAGCTGCAGCGTTGCTTCAATATGAGCAACGTGACCCAAAAAGCTCCTGGGCTATTTTCCTGAGGTGTCAGCAAACAAACGTACAGACATAAGGCCCCAGGAGGTTCTCTGTGTCCTCCGTAGATGTTCTTCTCTCTCTCTCTCTCTCTGCCAGACAAAACTGCCCCAAGGGAGCAGTGACACACTTATGGCAGGGGCCTCAACAGGCAGAAGTCAGGGCTCAGAGCTCTCCTCAACAGCTGGTCTCTCTGCACACATTGAGCTTGCAGCCGGTGACACCACTGCTGCTTCAGAAACTCACAAGGCAAAAGGGCTTTTTACTTTTCAAGATCATAGAATTATTTAAGTTGGAAGGGACCTTAAAGATCATTGAGTTCCAACCCCCTTGCCCTGGGCAGGGGAACCTCTCACCAGAGCAGGTTGCTCAAAGCCCCATCCAGCCTGGCCTTGAACCCCTCCAGGGATGGGGCATCCACAGCTTCTCT
>JAOTQQ010000012.1:149622599-149644290 GCA_026546715.1 Gallinago undulata
TTCTCTTCTCCAGGTTGAACAACCCCAGCTCTCTCAGCCTGTCTTCATAGGAGAGATGCTCCATCCCTCTGATCATCCTCATGGCCCGTATAAAGTGATCTTTCCTGTGGGCTTATCTGCTAAAGTCATGTTTGATTTGTGGTCGGGGGGGTGGGTCTTTTTGTCTTTTTGAGGAGAATAGTTGATTTGGTATCATTATTGCAAAAGTAGAAGGAGGTACAAAAAAAAAACCCAAAAAAACAAACCAGGAAGACTTTATATGTTAATGACCATAATGAACATTATAGATACTAATGGCATCATTTATTTAACTCACTGAATAGTGACCTTCAGATTTCTCATTGTAGTTGCATCTGTGAACGCTAAAGAAGCCTACCTTGAATGTCATGCAAAGGGGACTTAAACCACTGGAATGGGGTGGCTAGTGGTGGGTTTTTTGGCTTCTGACTCATCAAGCACAGAGCAAGCTCTTTGATGACCCGTTAAAAGGTGGTTCTGCTCAGTCATTACTAAACTTGAGTTTTTATTCAGTTCTGTCCTGTGCCAGTCAGAGCATTTTGTAACTAGTTCCCAAGCTTGCTTTCTTCCCTTTATTTTCTCCAAACAGTCATGAAGAGTTGTTATACTTTAAAGCCCAGCTGTTCTCTGTTTCCTTAAAGTATGTAAGACAGTTATACATGAAACAGTTTGTTGAGGTAGCTGAAACTTTAAATCCACCGATATTTTTAAATCCCTTTGCATCGCAATCCAGAATAGAAAAAAAAAAAAAATATCTACAGACATGGAAATTCTGAAAACATTCTGCTTTAGAAGCCTTCAAATTATAAATGTGAAATCTGCTGCACACAGTTTGGGGTCAATCTAGGTTAAGAAGAGTTTATAATGATCAGAAAGCATATGTTTCAATGTAACTCAATGCAGGTTTTGCCTACATTTGTACTGCTGAAGAGTAACTCGTGTTTTAGAAGCTTAATAATTAGTTTCACAACTGATGATGAAAAGTAGAGCATTATATTTTTTCCTAGGGCTTTCATTAGTATCTCTAGGTTCACTTCCCTTCAGACATGTATCTCTTAACAGAAGATTAACTCTATTTTCCAATGGAGTTTTATTGTAAGAATATTTTGGTTCTCTGAATTTCTCCACTTAATGGATTTAGATTAAAATGTGCCTAGATTTAGTTAACTGTTGATAAGATTTGGGATTTCTAGTAGATAGGAACTATCTATAATAGAAATTTCATGATATTTCAGATTACCACTATGGATCACATTTTCAAGCCAGATTAATGCAGAGTAAAACCAGATTAATGTAGAGCAAAACCAGATTAATGCAACTAAAATTATTGTAGTTGCTCTAGATTTAAATCAGTAGGACAGATTATTATCTGCATCCTTAAGCAGGGTCTCATATAAAAGAGAGATAAAAATATATGTAGAATTATATATATACATAAGTACATCCATATTTGATAAATGTAAAGGTCCATCTCACTAATAGTGTCCTCACTTCATTGCTGGCCAAACACCTAAGTAAGCACGTGAGCATAGAAAAGTATCTCTTCTAGCATTCATTAACGTAGGGTCCATGATTGTCCTCATCTAAAACCAATGAGATGATACTTTATAGTCTTCACTTTAATGGATTTGTTCAATTTACTCTTGTACCCAAACTTTGGCACCCAAAATGTCATTCCAGAAGGAGTTCCAAAGTTTAAATACACCTTGTGAGGAGAATTGTCTTTGTGCAATTGTTTTGAACCAACCCTTGCTAGTTTCAGTTGGGAGCCTGATGCAGAAAGAAGGCTCTTCAGAGGGTAATGACTTTATTTTCAGGTAGAAGGACAGCATGGTCAAGTGACTCTAAACTCATATGAAACAAAATAGACCAAATTATCAATCCTTTGTGTAGTCTGGTAGTCTCAGGCTAAGAAATCTCCACTTAAATTGTAAAAGGTTCCAGGGAGCCTCAGTATAACAGTGTCCAGTAAGTACAGGAGTGACAGCATAAGTCCCTACAAAGACTTTATGGAAGTCTCTATGGGAACATGAGAGGTCTCTTGACCAAGAGGTGGCCCCACCCTCCATTATTTTCTCCTACTTGCTGTCTGTGGGAGAAGTCCCATTGATACTCTTGGATTCTGACTTTCCCAACTGGAAGTCCTTCCATGGCCCCAGGCAAGCAGACCTTGAATGCCAGAGCCCTTGACGTGGTAAAAATTCTGCAAGTCTACTGTCTCATTGAATAATGGCATAGAGACCTTTCAAGGAAGCAGACAATCAGCAGTGCTTTGTATTAGAGAGTATCAGAAATATCTTTTGAATCATTTTCCTAGAGTAATGAGGAAAAAAAAAAAAAAGGAAAAGAAAACTTCTTTTTGTGCCTTATGCTTTAGTTTTAAAGCATGTTCTTTACAAAGAAACACACTAGAGCTTAAAATTCTCTAGTGGGATGAAGTTGCTTTGATGTCTCACCTATCTTAGTAAGGTTACTCCCTGCCACAGATCAGTACCTCTTTTATAGATGGTTCCAGAGCAAAGATCACCAGAAAAACATTTTCAGTTTTGTTCATACCACAATCTCCAGTTGTTGCCTTACTCCTCCTCAGGAGGGCTTGTCTCTAAGGTCTCTTTGGAACATCTCAGCAGGTTCACTTTGGAACATCTCAGCATATCTGTGAGATGTTGGATTGCCCCCGACCCTTCTTCAGCTGGGGGTCTTTAACACCACTTCTGCATCTCTAATTCATATGGATTTAGGATTCACTAATTAGCATTGCTACGAGATCCATAAAAAATCAAAGACAACACAAGTAGATATAATTTTCTTACCATTATCAGCTTCCCCGACTGTCTCCCAACCATCTCACAGAGTATGAAAAAAAAAAAAAAGAAAAAAAAAAAAAGAGTCAAATAATGGCTTTTACCTGTGGAAACTGTAGCCAGATCAGCGCTTGACAGAGACTGCAATGATTATGACAACGAACAGCAGAACGGCCAATGCGACAGAGAGAAGGCAGCACTTCGTCTTCCTGGCTCGTAGCTAAAAGAGGAGAAAGACAAAGAAATAAATCACAGAATCACAGAATCACCTGTGCATGGATTTTTAAAGGGGGATGTTAAAGGGGCTACCTTTACCCATCTTCAGAGGGTAAGTATGTGATGAGATGTTGCTCTTTTTCCATTGGTAGGGCTATTTGAAACAAGTCAACACAACATGGAAAATTTGTCTCTTTTTTCAGACTTTTATCCTCGTGGACAATCCGGATTCTTCTTTTTCAGTGAAAATCCCCCTTAAATACAATCACCCTCTCTGCACTGCTTTATTCCTGCTTAAATCATTGTTTGCATCACACTAAATTTGCAGATTCTGCTTGGAGGGCTGGACTTGGGGTAAGGCTATTTAGTTTGGTTTTGGTCCAGGGGTATCAAATCTGCTTTCTGGCTGCCAGGAGAAGACTGTCTCCTGCAAGATAAAGAGGTCTCTCTCCACCCTGCTGTGCAACAAAATCTAGCCAAGCAATAAGACAGGCTGTTTACAGGGCAGGCAAATGTAACTCCAGCATTAACCACCCTGATTTCATTCAAGTTAAGAAACGTTAAAAGAAATTCTACAGGGTTTTATTTTTTTATGTCTATTTCTACTTAAACCCATCAGCGTTCATGTTTATACTTAAACCCATCAGTGACCTCCTTTGACATAATTTATTTGTTCCCATTTAAAATCTTTTGTAGATAGTTAAATTCCTCTTCCCTCCTTCTGGATGGATTAGAAGAAGGGTGTTTCCGTGATCCCCGCAGTTTCAGTAATCATCTTACCCAACACATAAGAAAAGTAACTTTAATAAGACATGGAGTCAACACAGACATTTTCCTTGAGACCAGATCAACCAGTCCTCCAGCCACCAGGCTCGATAAAGCCATCTTGACTTGATAAACCAATTTCTCTTGTCCAAAGTTCTTTACCTTCCTTACAACTGAAGCAGCACTCTCACACAAATTATGTTAATATTACTGCTGTTATCCACCTTTCCTTCCTTTCTTCACCCAACTGCTGCCATCAGCCCTCCCAGTCTGCCTCAGACCCTTTCATAACTGGTTTACACCACTCTGCACCCCATTGCATTTCCTGCAGAGCAATAGTTCCCCAGTTTTTGTTATTTTTTCTACAGGTGTTTTGACCTCTTACACCACAAGTGATAGGAGACTCACCTCTTCCATGGGTTCCATGGTTCCACTGGGTGCTCCAACACCCAGTGCTCCATTCCTTGCAACCCTCCTATCATCATCCATTTTGTTGTGTGGAGCTGGAGAAGCACTTCCAGCAGGGAACTGCTGTGTGTGACCTGTCCTCTCCTCCAGAATCAACCATCAAACCACCAATCAAACCACCAACCAAATCAACCCACCACCCAAAACCAACCAGTGGGTGTGGGTTTTCTTTTCTTTTTTTTTTTTTTTAATATAAAAGTGAGGATTTCCAGATTATTATTTTTTAAGAAAAACAAATGTTACATTCTCCTACCTCCATAGCATATAATCAGTGATTCATCTTGGCTCTCCATTTGCTTTTCAATTACTCACACAGAAATGTTTTATTTGGTTCAGAAAAAAAAAAAAATAGATGCTTTAAATAAATAATTTCATGTGCATGCATTAAGAAGGTCAGATTTTGTCAACTCTGCTAGGAAGAAGGTTATGGGCGGGGGATACTATTTTGCCCTTCCTCCAAAACCCTCTTTTCAATCAAATTAGTGTGACACTCAGGAGAGAATTCAGAAGGACCAGGGCTATGTCTCTCTCTAGTGAATTTTTTCACCCATGAAGTGAGGTTTCTTTACTTGCAGCCTTCGTTGCTGGAGGGGTAACTCAAATGCATTCTGAAAGCTGCCTACGTGAGACGACAGACCTGCTACAGCACTGTCTTTTCTTTTTAACCTTGATTAATTCCAAGTCAAAGCAGGAACCCTTTGTTTCAAAGTGTACCTTCATGTCCTTGTCCACTTCTAAAACTCCAGAGCCTTTGTTTGGTCAGCAGAGGATGCTAATGGGTCATTTAACTTCAAGCAGTGTTCTCGAATATTCCTAAGGAGAGTTTCAAAGGCCCTACGGTTATCACTCCAGATGGCTTTTCCATCAGCACCTTTGCAAAGAGATTCCCTTGTTTCACTCTTTCTAGCATTTCAAAGTTCTATTCACTCTTTTTTTTTTTTTCAACCTTACTAGTCTCTTCCCCACCTTTTTTTCTTGCTGTTAACCATCACAGTTTCATGACAGCAGAATCATATGATTAAACCCTTCCATCCCAAACATCAATGCAGTGATGGGTTTATGTCCATTTTTAGCCAAGGAAGAGGAGACATATGCCATGAGTGGAAGTTTAGCTGATCTCAAGAGAATTTCCGTTCTCCAAAGGTTAAAAAGAAGTGATTCATGACACCATCCATCGAATCAAGGTTACTCTACGCTTATATGGAAATAGTAAACTATTTCCAAACCTGTAACAGGATCATTTCTCCTGAGGGCAAGTTGCTTACCACCCTGAAATAGGTATTACTAGGCTTCTGCCTCAAAATTAGTAGTCTCAGAACAGCAGAGCCAGAGCTACATAAAGTTGAAGGGAAAAAAAACAAAACAAAACCAAACCAAAAAACCAAACCACCTGTAAAATGAATCATTTATTTTATGACATAATGCTTCAGGGAGCTTTGCATTTTTATAACATTTCCCACGCATCCGACTAATCCGCAGTTGATTTCACTCATCTTTTTCCAGCTCTTTCTGCCCTCAACTGCTGGAGATCTTTCTTTCACAGTGTGCATTAATGCTATTCCCTATTTTATGTGACTTTCCCGGGGTGCAGCTCAGGAAGCTCCGAGGGCATGGGCAACAGGACCTCCTCTCAGTTCATAGAATCACAAAATGATATGGGGTTGGAAGGAACATCTAGTCCAACCTCCCTGCCAAAGCAGGTCCACCCAGAGCAGGTTGCAGAGAACCCACAGATGGGTTTTGAACGTCTCCAGAACAGAAGATTCCACACCTTCTCTGGGCACCCTGTTCCAGGGCTCTGCCACCCTCAAAGGAAAGAAGTTCCTCCTCATGTTTAGATGGAACTTCTTATACGCAAGTTTGTACCCATTAGATCATGTTCCATCACTGGGGACCAGTGAAAAAAGACTGGCCCCTTCCTCTTGACACCCACCCTTTAAGTATTTATAGGAGTTGATCAGATTGCCCCCTTGGTCTTCACATCTGCACCTGGGATTTCTTGCAGGAGCATTTGTAAGATAATTTTGCCCAGCATCTTCTAGTTGCACTCAAAGCATACTTAGCTGCTTACCAGAGAAAAGACACACCTCTACTATGCCAGTAGTTCTAGGTATCAAAAGCTGAAGTATACTCTTGGCACTAACTGAATCTTGAGGAAGTTCTCCCCAACTTCTAAGAAGTATTAAGAAAAACTGAGGGAATAGGGGGTTTTGGTATTTTTTTTTTTTTTTCAGAGACTTGAAGGTTTCACCAAACTCTCCTACAGGTGATAAAAAGGTACAGCTGCTTTCTCCATTATTTTTTTCTGCTAAATTGCAAAGCTCTGTCCACATAAAGGAAGCACTAGGATTTGACAAAACCTCCTGAAAAACATGTTCCTCCCAGGAAAACACATTTCCCAAAACTTCATTTTGGAAAACTTGGACTTGCTTTAACTACCAATTAAAAAGCGTTTTTTAAATAGAGATAGAGAAATCAATGCAACAAACAAAATTTCTGGCTGAATTTGGGAAAAGTTTAAAGCTACCAGGAAGTATTATTTTCTACTAGAAAATGTATGAGAAGTAATTATAAGCAGAACTATCTGATTTCATTTTAATTACATTAGCTTACTCTCAACCCTGAATGGTATGCTGCTGCTTTGCTCTGGTTTTATAACTCTGTCCCAACCTGTTGTAAGCCTATTTCCCCAAACCCCTAGAATTTGTTGATTAAATTGGACCTAATCTATTTTCACTGTACACGTTTTCCCCAAGATGAAAAGAATGCAGCGTGGGACAAAAAAAAAAAAAAAAAAAAAAGCAAAAAAAAAAGCCTAATCCTGTAGTAAGACGTAATGGCTTTTTACAGTTATTTTTGCTAGGATCTCAGGGTTTTTTAGTAAAATGGCGTAGGTAAAGATATATTTTAATCCTGACAGAGGCTTTTTAAACACACATGAAATAGGAGGGAAAAGCAGGGAAGCAAAGCTATTTAGGGACAGAGCTGAGAAGTACTTTATATTGACAAGTGAACTGGATGTGACTGAGCCTCAAAGAAGCCTTTCCTTCATTGTTTTATAAAAATAAGCTGCAAGTCATATTTTCCAGCCTAGAGGATATTTCTTCCTCAGGGGTGAAATGTGAAATGTTGAAAGACGTTTTAATTATGTCACAACAGATAGTTAAGTAATTAAAAACTATTAAAGCCCATTACGGCCCCAGGCCCAGAAATGCAAGTTTCATCTCCGAAATTCCTAAGTGAATGCAGTTCCAAGGAGGAAATAAATGTTTTCTTGCAAATGATTCAAAAGCTCTCTGGGAAAAAGCATAAATAAGAGAAGAGGTCAGAGGAAATTTTTTTCCTGTATTTATATAGGCCAGAAAAAAAAAAAAAAAAGAGTCAAACCAGTAAGCATCTGATTCACATATGGAAAAGCATTCTCTACCCTCTATGAATTGGTTACTCCATACAACAAAAGGCAGGAAGGTCAAGATTTCACAACTGGCTCTTCTAAGGAAGTGAAAATCCCTAGAAACAGGCATTTTAGTCCAGGTAAGGAGCTGTACTCTATTCTGGGAACCTCAGAGCATAAGACACTGCTTCGGGCTAGAGACATACCCTACAACTCCATCGTTGTGGCATTTTCTAGGTCTCCTGTAGGACAAAAGCATTGGGCAAGTTGCTGCCATCAGCTAAATTAATCTCACCAACATCCCACCTTCTCGTTCCACCTCTCCCTCTCCTTATCCCTTGAAGTAGGATAAGGATGTCGATGGCAGAGAAAGAGCATCGCCCAGGATGGTTAACCCAAGACCATGTGTCTCTGTCCTCCCCTCCTGCAATGCCAAATAATATTGACATTTGAAATACCCTATCTTTTTTCAGTCAGGTTGTATGGGAAAGAACCTGTCTCCTAGGGGAGGGGGTCCATTTTTCAGTCACTGTTTTCTACAAGAGTTATCATGGTAAGCAAGAAAAAGCTTCCCTGTACTCAATACCAAAAGACTAAGTAAGATTATGCATTTTTTTACCTACAGAAATGCTTATGCATATTTTCAATATAATTTTAAAATAATGGACAAATAATAAAGCATTTTCCAACAGATCCAGGATCACAAGAACTTCTGAAAGGACAATTCCACTACTCGAGCAAAGAAACCACTGAAGATTTATCTGTTGTGGAGACCTATTTCCTGCAAACCAATCCAGCAAATAAAACTCCAAAATGATTGAATTTAGAAACCACACCATACCAGCCTCCAGTTACCAGGTGAGGTCCTTTTAAGAGCCTCTGTTGGGCAACGGAAACCCACCTTGATTAATTTTCAAGTACTGTTTCCCTCATTGTAAGATTAACAAATCTGTTTGACATAAAATGGCACACTTTATATGCAAATCTCTGTAGAGATGACATTAAAGAGGTTCATACAATTTTGTTCACCCTGCCCTCAGAGGTCATTTGGAATTGCACAAAAGCATTTGTCTGTGCCCTTAATATGCATTTTGAAAGCTAATTTGAGGTCTGCTGGATTGAGAGCCCCAGTCCTTAATTACGTTTGGATGTGTTTATACAGAGATGATATTATGAATCTGAAACTACTGTCATTCCAATATACACCAGCAGAAACGCTGCTGAAGGCTGTGGAGTTCTCATGGGGAAAAAAAAAAAAAAAAAAAGGAGATATTGAAATATTGGAGTAACACAGCAGAAGAATCAGACCGTGTAGATGTGTGTTTACCTCCAAGCGTTATGTAAACACACAGAGGGAAAAAAAATCCCCTTATACTTGCACCAGTGTTTCAACCATTATTATTTGTGTTTTATATTCCATTTACATTGATAAGATCCCTTAGCTAAAGTCATACACAATCATCTCTGATAAGAGAGTAAACACACTGCGATATTGCAATGGAAGTGAGGAATATGACCTTTAACGTGTGTACAAATTAAAATGCACTGACCAAATTTGGTGACCTTTATGGTAAAGCTTCCTTATAGAGTAACAATGAATTTGCTATTAAATATCACTGCTTCTGCAGACAGACCAGAAAAGGCCAGTAATATTATTAAGCACTTTTGGTGTTTTTAAATGAGAACGAAGCAGACAAGTTGCATATGAGTAAAACCCACAAGATACCACAGCAACAGGAAAAGGCCAGCCCACACCAGGGAAGAAACATCATTTTGCTTTGACACGTTGTTTTTGAGCCTTTATTTCCACATCATTTGGACCAATTTCCAGCTTTCCCTTATGACCCTTATGAGTCTTCCCATTCTCGATCTGTCTGTTCATGATTCCCTTTTACTCATTTCTCTTCTTCGTGTGTACCCCAGGTGAAGCCAACTGCCATGTAGAGGTATGGTTCCTCAGCACATCCTATTTTAAGGCTATTTAGCCAGTGACAACCATTCTGGACAATATTTTCCATGCCTGCAATCTACCTCAAGCTATTTCATGTAAATGAAAACATTGCAGCCAAATCAAAGATGAAAACCATTTAAAAAGGTCCAAGTGTCCCATCCTGAAAAAGATAATGCAAACCTTTTCTCTAGTGCCTCCATGCTTTGGGGAAAGATCATAGAATGGTTTGGGGTTGAAGGGACCTTAAAGATCATCCAGTTCCAGCCTCCCTTCCCTGGGCAGGGACATCTCCCACCAGACCAGGTTGCTCAAAGCCCCATCCCGGGATGGGGCATCCACAGCTGCTCTGGGCAACCCGTTTCAGTGTCTCACCACTCTCACAGGAAAGAATTTCCTCCTAAGAGATTATCTAAATCTCCCCTTTATCAGTTTAAAACCATTACCCCTCATCCTATCACTCCCCTCCCTGATAGAGAGTCCCTCCCCATATCTCCTGTAGCCCCATTTAGGGACTGGAAAGGCTTTAAGGTCTTCCCAGAGCCTTCCCTTCTCCAGGCTGAACAACCCCAACTCTCTCAGCCTGTCCTCATAGGAGAGGTGCTCCAGCCCCTGGATCATCTTTGTGGCCATCCACTGGACTTGTTCCAACATGTCCATGTCCTTCCTGTGCTGAGGACTCCAGAGCTGAATGCAGTGATGAGGAACGCAAGGAGGAACAGGGAGAAAGGAGTTTGCCCCATCAATGAGGAATCACTTGTTGGTGTTTCCAGGAAATCTGGCTCAGCTTGGGAAATATATGACTTCTCTCCAACCCCAAGTCATGTAGACTTCATGACTAGTTTAAAAATCTGTGACAATTTTCACCATCTGCAACAGCCTTCTATCAGGATGAGGATTGGAGCACAGTGTTTTCTGTGCTGTTTTGCCCAGGAGCAGACGGGCTGATGTTAAGCCTGTGCACACAAATTTAATTGCTGCATTTTCCAACTTCTGAATGCTTGAATTAGCAATCTTAATATTCCCTTAATACACTTGGTTTTTTTTAATGGCTGAGACATCATTTGTAATAGCACATGATAATGGCTTACATTTCTATCATGTCTTTCAAGGCAGCAGGCCTCCAATGTGATTTACAAATTCACTATAAAGAGGATTATTGGTTTTGGGGTTTTTTTTTGTTGGTTTTTTTTTTTTTTTCCCCCTGCACTGGAACGAAGCCACCTACCTCTGGCAGCTGTTTAAATTCTACATAGCAAATCCAGCCAGCAGTTTAAAGCAGGTAATGACTATTGTCTGTGGCCAAAACACCGGAGAGCCTAAATTTTTCCCCAAACAGAACTTGCCCAAGGGAGCAAAGCTCATGCCCTCCTGTTTTCACAGAAACCAACCCCAGATACTTAACAGCCCCACACAGGCAGACTCACAGACACCTTACCTCCCCCCAACATTTCAGACCCAAAAACCACAGTTGCAAGGGAGCAGAGAGAGAACGATATCACCATGTTAAAGCAGTGCTGTGCTCAGAGAAAGCCTCTGTGCTGAGCTGTGCTTATTAAATTATATTCTTGTATGAATAGGACTACCTGGCTGGACTGGAAATGGCAATCTTTGGGTCGCTGTGCTGCTGAGCTCAACCCATTTGAGGCCACCAGTTTAGCCAGCTTCCAACCCACTCGTCTACTCTGTGCGTCAAGAGTTTTAATATGAGGGAGCTACAGGAAACAGAGCAGAATGTCTTAATTGCAGAGCCAACTGAGGAAAGATTTGGCTCATTCTCTGTCCTGAAAAAATTGCCTGGACTCCCCAAGTTGGCTCCTGATGCTGATAACAACCAGAATAAACTTTGCACAAACTTATAAAGACCACAGCCGAAGAAGGTATATAGTCCAACACCATTGGTGTTAATGAAACTACTCAGGTGTACCCTTATGAGATTCTGACCCAAAGAAGTTAATTTCTCCTTAGTACCACATGTATAGCTATATGCAATGTTTTCATTTGAAAATTCTAAAAACAATAAAATACTTGGTAAAAGGTGGAGCATCAGCCATCGGTGATCTTCAGGCCATCCTCAAACAAATGTGAGTGTCAAATGAAGGAAACAAAAGCACTTCTGGGGGCAGAGGAAAAAATTCATATAACAATATTTTTCACATTGGGACTGAAAGAAAGAATTTTCTGTATTCAAAGCACAGTGTTCTTGAACTAAGACTTGCCTTCAAATCTCAGCAGTAATTAAGACAAATTACTCTCTGTCTTTAGGAGCCAAAAAACAACCTAAAGGTTTAAGCTGGTCTGATTCTGTCACCAGAAGGCAGGTGTACATATAAACATCAGTCAGTACATTACAGTAAAAGATCCACATAAAAAGCTCCTCCCAGCCCTACGAATCATAAGTAAACCCAAATTTTGAAAGAGGTTGGAGGAAACACTGTGCCATCAACTCCTCAGAGAGTCAGGGTTAAGACCTGATGAATCTCCAGAGTAAAACTGTCACAGGACCATAATAGATAGAATTCTGTGTTTGTATATTCATTAGACCAATAGACATGATTGAAAAACAACCCAAAAAGCAGGAAACATTTGTGCTACTTGTTTCAAAGTCTGTTTTTTTTTCTTTATTGTGTCCATTGATTTACTAGAGGACATCACTTCTTACAAACATTGCTCACCACCACCTCTGGACCACTATTAACATCACTCCAGTTCCAGTAGCACCTCTACGACTACTAAAACACTACCATCGTTAGCAGGTCAAACAGTGATTGAGGGGCACAAACCATCATGTCTTACTTCATAGCGTTGCAGAACCGAGCTGACTTCTGCTGCACTAAACTTTAAATAGATCTTTAAACATGGTAAATAGAGTTTTCCTAGTACTGAAGTCCAAAGAGTGTAAAGAAAAAAAGTGTTTCAATAACAAGATTAAGACCACGTTCCTTAAAAAAGAAACCCCAAGAGAAACACTAGGTTTTGCAACCAGGAATATTATTAAAGCTCAAGACTGATTTTTCCTCCCAGGCATGCTATTTTTCACCAGTTTACAAGCATTTACCGTGTCACTGCTGCTCCTTTGCAGTATGTAGACTACTTGGGAGCAAAGTGCGAAGTCACAGCGAGTAAATTAAATTGAGACCAGGCAGGAAAGACTTAACTGGGGAAAAGCAACAAATTGTGTGCTAGGAACTCAAGGAGCTCACACCTCCACACTTCACCTGACCCAGCAGAGATCTACAATCAGACTCAAAGTCATTTTAGAGCTCCTTAACCCTGCAAATACCTAAATGTGGGTCTTCACCTGTTCAAAGGAAACCCCACAGAGACAAGCTAAGAGTCACAAATAATCGCCAAATGAGCATCATTAAAGGACAAAAAGATATTTCCTTTCTACCATCTACTTATATCTATCACAAGAAGAAATGGATAGTCACATATAGTGTAACAACAGTAAAACTAAGAATAAATAGCAGTGTCTCCCTATCTTTTTATTGGGTGGGAGAGAATTAAATTTGAGGCAGCATGATTTTCTCTGGAAGCCACGGAGAATTGGTTTGGCTATCAAAATTCCTGATCTAAGCTTTTGTTTAAAGCCAAACAAGCTCTTCAAGGATTGAATAGTATTTTTATCTCTGTTATTTTTTCATTTTCACACTGGCCTATGAGCTTTTGGTTTTCTGATGGATTAAATGCACAAATGCCAGGAGGTAGCCTGAGTTGATTCCACACTCCTGCCTCTATGAGAAAGAATAAAGTATTGGAAAATTTTGTGTGAGATAGTATTCTCCTGAGGTTTTCTGCTCAGTTTTGCAGATGGAGATCCAAGAAAAGTCAAATAAAAAAGGCAGAGTTCAGGACTTGTAACAACAGCTTTCAAATGGAAAGACCAAAAGAGTATCTCAAAATAGCGGGCAATGCAGAGAACTGGACAGGCAGATATAGCACCTGGGCCTACTTTTCTCATTAAATCGTTAAGTGATTTTACATAAGCCATTTAACTTCTTCCTTTCTTAGTTTCCCCTTTCATAAGATTAGGGATGTGACTTCATTAAATAAATAGAGCATAAGTAGGGGCGTCTGTAACAATAGATCTCATTGTGTGTTGCTAAGATCAACACACAAACACTGTTGGTAGTTTGTTTTTTTTAATATCCGGTTTGTATGCAGATGGATTTTTTTTTTTCTTTGGTTTTGTTTCAGGTTAATGAGTTCAGCTTTAACATCCTTCTAGATGACAGCCCTTCTCATTAATATGTAGTGACACAACAGTTACGGGCACGGCACTAAAGCCTGTATTGCAGAGGAATAAAATGTAGTCGCTTCCTTCAGCTCTCAAGCAACCATTTGGAGGTCTCTGCAGCATCAGACTTAAATACATGTCCTAAACTGTATTTTAGTCTCAAATAAGCTAAAAATGCAGAACGTCTGATATAAAAGTTGAAAACGACCATGGGTTGAGTGTTCATCAGTTCCTGGCAATAAGGCAGTATTCCAAAGCACGTTGCATTATTCCCTGCCATCAAAACTGTGTGTTTCCATCAGCATCAAAATCCTTGGGGATTTACAAATTGTAATGGATTTTGAATACAAGAGTTTGTTGCAAACAATGGACTATCAGAATCGGTTCACAAATGGCCTTGGAGCCTGACCTCGTTGCTCAAAATCATAATCCCAAGTCTAGGCACAGCCCAGTCGGCGCTGCCAACGCTGAGGACCTTTTATGTGCAGTTTGTAGTAGTAATTTGACTGTGACAGACAACATAATAGAGCTCTGTGAATGTCACAAAGCGTAGTGCCAACAGTCTCTCCTACAGAGCACATCCATTACCAGCAGCAACGAGAGGACGATCTGAAAAAGAAAGACTAAATGAAAGAGAGCCTTTAAGGGCAAAGGAGAAAATAGCTTTCGTGTTTTGAGTTTTGTCTCGTTGCAGGGATGGGATGGGGCAGAAAGCAATGATATGCATTAAATCCACCATGGCTTTGTACACATGTCTATGATTTCTGTCATAGTGCAAATTTGCAGCCTGTTTGCAAGACTGACGTTAGAAAGCATGTCTACTCCATCCATTTATGCTGTGTAAATTAAAAAAAACCCCAATCTATAAACATTTCTTTCAATGAACAAGACAGCAGAGCTGTGATTCTCCAGCATGGTAGAAACAGGGACATTTAGCCAAAAGAGAACATGTCCCTCAACCAAAACTTTCAGCCAAGAAAAATAAATTTCAGCAATGCATCATCTAAAGAAATCTTTGTAGAGCTGCACAGGTAATAAATTAATAAACCACCAGCTAGGCTGAGTTTGAAAAGTTTTTATGTAGTTCAGTTTGTTGTGACATGGTTTTCTTAAAACTCTACTGGGTGGCTCTCCTAGGGTGCTGAGAAGATGAGGATATTAATCAGTTTCCAGGATAAGATGTATCTGCAAGTCCTCCCAAACTCCTGAAAAATGAACTGAATGATGGGTCTGAAGGTCGGAGAAAGTTTTGAAAGTAGTTCTGGGTACTTCCACCTAAACCGAAACCTCCGTGGGAGATTATACAGTGGTGCTATTTGGAGAACAGATCACAGGCAGACATCTCCAGAGAGGTCCCTCTTGTTGGAATTTTTTGAGGTTGGCATTCAAGAAACCAGATATTTTTGAAGACTCTGGTGAAGTGAAGGAACCTCTGAACTTGTTCAGTGTCCCAGCTTTTTTTCTTTTTTTTTTTTAAATATGAAGCTGATCAAAGCTTTTAACTCTCCATTCCTTTTCTCCCAGCATCTATGACAAGAGCTTAAACAGTTGAGCTCCACATGGGGAAAAAAGCCATACAGATATCTCTATGGGTATATTTATATTTTCCTCTTTCTGCTTGTCAAAGCTTCTGTACTTAACATATTAATCTACTGAGTTTAACTTTTTAATGCTAGCTCCTTTAAGTCATTAGAGCTCCCTTTTTCGTTATAATCCTCTTATTTGGTAATCAGTCTGAGTCTGCCTGTATTTTTTCAGAACATTTTAGAAGTTTCTGGTGGAGATCAAGGAAAGTTTTCTCTTGATCTACTTCCCAAACTCCAACTTAATAGTAGTCAGTGGCTTGGTGTGACTCTTGGGCCTAGAGTTGCACTTCTCTATTCTTCTATTGCCTTTTAAGAGTGGAGGTGCTACTTTTCTTTTCTTTTTTTTCTTTTTTTTTTTTTAATGCGTTGTGGCTGTTGAAAGTCGAACAGCAGAGAGCTAGAGGAATTAAAATGGATACAGCAAAGATTGTAATAGCTGCTGTAATGTGCTTCAACTGGAAGAACCACCAGCAGACCCTGTTCTTTAGTGAGTCACTCCTAAAATTGTTCATAACACACTTGTTAATACTCTAATTATTTGACATGCGAGACTGTCTTTGGAGAAGGCATTTGAGAACACGAGCTAATCTCAAGAAACCAGGCAGATCCTACATCATGAGCAACAAACTTCCAGGCCCCTCTGACTCAAGTTTCTATTTCTAAAGACAACCCAATCCACCCCTCACCATTACCAGCCTTCCTGCTGTTTGCTGTATATACTTTAAAAGGCAGAAAAATCATTAATGCACAGCAACATCATATACTTCTGTTTGAATGCATGGAAGAAGTCCTCACAATCCTTTCAGCATCCCAGCCAACAGGGCAGAGCAAAACTCACTGAGGCAACAGGCAACAACAGACTCTTAACAGAAGTTCAACAGCTCTACTACTCCCTCTGTGATCTTTCAAACCCTATTTAAAGACAGAACTTCATTTATCCACTTAAGCGAAAAGCTGCAGACAGCAAGCTGCTTACCCTTCGCTCTCAAATCTAATGTGCGGTGGGGGAGGAGAAAGGGAAGAAAAAAAAAAAGGAAAAAAGAAAAAGAAGAAAAGAAGTCGCCATAAGGGCAGTCCCACATCAACTAATCTCTGCAGCGAATTAATTAAACAATTATATTAGCCAAGCTTTCACTTCTGACATGGCACAGCTGACATTAATTGGGCCACAATCAAGATAGTAATTCAGGTTAATTGGATTTCCACTGTCAGCAGCTATCAGCTTGTTTCAATATGCTGCTGTCATTTAAGAATAATTAATCATGGATGACTTTATTGGATGGCACCAGTTGACAGCTGATGGCGTGGTGATGCTTGAACAAATCGGTGATTGCTGTAGGCCTAGTGCATAGGAAGCTTGTTTCCTTTGGAGAGATTATTCTTACCACCAAGGCATGTCGAGACCCCAAATTTGCTACCTAAAGTGTTGAGAGAGTGACATCGGTGGGATGTGCATGTTCCACCACAGGCTTCAGGAACGCAGTTATTGTTTGGCCATTGCTACAGCAACAGAGGATTCGATAATACAACAGTTCACACGCTGTAAGAGCTGAAATGCCAAGCTTGATCTAGTGTTATTTGCTTTTCTCCATTCATAATAGGCCATTACTTTGGTTAACATCTGATAATATAATTTATTCAATCTGTTGCCAGAATGTCTGCAAAAATGTCAAGGAACTCATGAAGCCGAGTCTTTATTTATTAATAACTTGGGGGAAAAAAAAAAAAGGTGATGGAACTGTTGTGGGGAAGTGGGGGAAAAAGCTAAAAATTAAAGTATAAGATGAAAATAATTTAGAGCGTTCCATAAGGAGTACTAGGAATACATTATGTTTCTGGGGAAAAAAAAAAAAAGCAATTTAAACTTCAGGAAAAAAAAAAAAGCCTTAACACCAAGTCGTATTAGACTATGTAATTATTCCCCAAGGGGGAAAATATACATATATATTTAAAATTAAAGTACAATTTTAGATTATTCATGACAGAGTGCTAAAAAGTCATATCAGAAGTGGCAACACTACTTTGATAGCTGGACAGAAAAAAAACTTTCTATCAGGAATCTGATGAATTTATTGCGTAACTACCAGAAACCAGTTCTAGACTGATGAAGTGCACAGAATCAAATTTCTAAAGGAAAATCAGTCACCCTGTTGTTGATGAATGTGGGTCCCTATTTAGCAAAATACTGCACAGAAGAGTTGCATGTGAACTACTCAAACAACAGAGAAATTCCCACTTTGAAGATAACTTTCTTGCCACCAGAGAAGCCTGATTACGCAGAAGCACCCACTAACCAAAGTGGGAGAAAGGAAGCCACTTATTGTGACATCTCTTCACTGTAGGTCTGACAGTGGTGTAGATACAGGTGAGCAACACACCTGAACTTCTTGCTCTGGAGGAGTTTCAATGCAGGGAACTTCTCCAAGTGGCCACCACTGACAGGTGGGGATCAGTATTGGGGCTGGTGCTGTTTAACATCTTCGTTGGCAACATGGAGAGTTTGCCGATGACACCAAGCTGTGTGGTGCAGTTGGCATGCTGGAGGGAAGGGATGCCGTCCAGGGTGATCTGGACAGGCTTGAGAGGTGGGTCCATGTGAACCACATGAAGTTTAAGAGGGCCAAGGGAAAGGTCCTGCATGTGGGTCAGGGCAATCCCAAGCACAAATATAGGCTGCCGAGAAGGACTTGGTTGGTTGTTGTTGGTTGATGAGACCAGGTCAAACATGACCTGGCAACGTGCGCCAGGGGGATTTGACGTAGATGGTCTTCAAGGTCCCTTCCAACTCTAACCATTCTATGATTCCATGATTCTACGATTTGCCACTTTTTACTTTCAATTATAGCCAAGACCTGGTTGCCTCCCTTGTCTTATTTTCTTGGGAAACTCTGTTTTTAGAATGTGATTCTTTGTTAGGATGCAAATAAAGCACAGACTATTTGAAAGCATAAGAATCCTTGCTGAAACCCAATCTAATCTGAGCGATAGGCAAAACCATCTGAATGCGTGGCTTTATTGCGTTTATCGTCTCTGATTCAAACGGAGTCCAACCATGCAGTAGGTGGTTGTTATTTAAAAGAGGACTGACAGAGAATGTCAGTGAACTGTTTAGTTTTGTTTTGTTCGCTGTTTGTTTTTTTTTTTTAATCCACAATCCTGCTACATCTTCTCATATGCTTTATTAAATTGTGGGCGTAAATTAGTTCTATAACCAGGGAGTCCCCAAATAAATAGCCAAAGTGCTGCTCTACGAATGTACATTACAAACAGCTTATGCTTATCAGATTATCCCTGTGATCATTGCTGACAGATAAAAATTGAATCTGAAACTACTTTTTTTTTTTAAATCTTTTTTCCTTCTAAACATATCCTCTTAAAGTAGGATTGATGTGCCCTGTCATTAGCCCAGTAATTTGCAAGAAAGCAGGTATTCTGTGTGTCAGTCCCTTTCCTTGCTCCCAAGAGCTCGGAACTTCTTCGCCAAATTCAATCACAGCTGAGAGAGGAGCAGAAGCCTCTAAAATACGTATGTTCTCATGATACTTGGTAGAGAAAACACCTGCTTTTTTGGCTCAGCAGCAGTTAACAGGCCAAACAGCAACTACCACAGTTTTGGGAAAAACCACATCTTTTTTTCAATTTAGGTATAGCTGGGTTTAAGCAAAGGGGGGAGATGTGAGAAAATGTGAAATTTAGGGTGACAATGGCCACACTTGACAGCAAATTAGGTATTATTAATTCTGATACTTGCAGAAAAACTCAGTTTTCTGTCCAAGAATTTCAAAAAGAGCTTATGTGATGCGGTAAAATGTAATTGCCCACTACCCATGAAAACTACTGCCTGGCCAAAAAGCTTGGTAGATTGCAAGGGCAATATTTGAGGAAGAGCTTATAGCAGGCAGAGATACGACATAATAATAATAATAAGAATAATAATTCATTTTTCACTCTCCTGTTCTCTATAATGCAAAGTTCCCTTTTGGGTCTGGTCTCAGATAACTCCTCTAACCAGGAAATATGTGACAAAGCAGAAAACAGAAGCCATGACTCTTCATCAAGCAGAAAAACCTCTACAGAAGGAATTTGTTCCATGGATTGTGAATTACTTTCAGTAGCACTGGTTCTGTCCTGTTGGGTCCTGTCTGAACCACCAAAGGTACAGACATTAATGGTGCTGGACAATTTAAGTGCTAGAAAACATATCTAAAAGATCTGATCAGAAAACAAAGCAAAAGAACCCAAACTGTATCCCAGCACAAGTCAAATGTTCATATGACAAACCTACTACCATCATTTTAGCAGTAAGGAAGCCAAAACCAGAACTGACCATGAGTATTAAACTATCCTCCCATCTCCAGACATAATTAAAAAAATGAAACACGATGGAAGCAGAAGTTGTTTTCCTAGGGACATACTTCTGCACTGCAGGGTTTGTTCTTGAACAGAGAAAAATAGGAGGAAAATCAGCGAGTTAAATTGTGTGACCCAGAGGAGTCTGTCCCAGCAACACCAGGGCAAAGCTAATGGTGAGGGGACCTAAAACATGCTCAATGGGGTGATGGTCCAAAAGTTTTGGACTGCTGTTGCCTTTGAACTGGCCACTAACATCTGATCTCCCGTGCTTCAAGGAACTTGTAGGTCATGCCAACGTAACAAAGAGCTGCCGTCTTTAAACCCTTGGACCTTTCATTGGCACCGGTGCCAAGAGGTTGGCATGAGGAACGTCCAGTGAAGTTGGGGCTCTAACTCCAATGCCATCTTGGCACATGTTGCTCCTTCCTGAATTTTGTTTTATATTTTCTCATTGTTTTCATGCAAAGATCTTGGAGCTGTTTTGTTTTCTTTTTTTTTTTGTTTAAATAAGGCGATCCAGATGGCAGGCAGGTGAATGTAGCATCATTATTTTTGTCATCTCGGAAAGACATACATTTGATATTTCCAAGAAGGAAAAAATACCCACTCATTTTGCTCCACCTGTTCAATGGAGTAGAAATTAAGTTAACAGATTGGGGGAAAAATTTTCATTGTTTGTTTGTTTCACAGTCTTCATATGTGTGTGGAATGCTATTATTTATTTTTTTTTTCATAATTGTCTGTGCTATAATTTTTATAATTAGCACATTGCCGCTAATAACAGATCACAAAGTCCTCAGAGATTTAAGGTAGACAACAGCAGAAAAAAACAAGGTGCTGCTTCTTGGATTTTTATGGAGAAAAACTACCTGATGTAGCTTATCCTGTTTAAAAAAATACAAAAACAAGACAGAATCAGGCTCATCCTTCTAACCTGGTGTTGGAATAGTGACTTTCAAGAAGGAGGGGTGGGTAGGGATCTAGTACCCAGCATTTTTGGAGGTAAGCAAGAATGTCTGGGGCTTCACTCAAATTCCCAGCCTGTACATTTAGTGTGTAAAATCCCTCCAACTGGAGCCTTTTTGGTTATGTCAGGCTACGATATGCAAACCAGTGGAACTGAAATAATTACCATCTTTCGTTAATTAGTTCTGTTGATCACACCAGACTGGCTCAGGTGTCGTTCTGTTGATTGTCATCTTGTAACTGTCACGAATCAATAAATGAGTGTGTGGGTGTGGTGGTGAGAGAGAAGTGAGAAATGGAGTGCTTTTTAAAGAAAGCTTCTCTTTTTCTGAGAGTTCTTAATTTTTTTTCTTTACTTTTCCTTGCACTGGATGATTCAAGCCTTCAGACTTTTTTTTTTTTTCCATGAGTATAGAAGTTCTGGGTAAGCAGGCTCCAAAAATCCAAGTCTTCCGGTGAAAAAAACCCCACAATATAGGGAACAGCATTTCTACTTATCCATCACCTCATACCTCAGCTCAGGGTGGCACTATGACAGAACTGCACATCAGGGGAGCCTGTGGCCTATTTGATGATCAATCTTCACCAGGACAGCTAATGAAGATATTGATAACATTCTTAATCAGATTTTTCCTATTCTGATCTGTTGGCAAGGAAGTGGCTTGACCTCTTGTTCGTGTCTAGGTTTCTCCCAGCAGCTCAGCAAAGATGATTTAAGACACAACAGCTATAAAATTCTATTGAATTTTGAAGTGCATCTCAACAGGTGGCACAAAGTGATGTCAGTAAAAGGCCTGAGACGCGTCAGGGGTCAAATACCAGAATAAATAGATGCTGTTACGTGGGGTTTTTTCAGTGAATTTCACTGAATTTTTAGAGTTGGAAGGGACCATAGAGATCATCTAGTCCAACTCCCCTGCTGAAGCAGGATTG
>JAOTQQ010000012.1:149654677-149713005 GCA_026546715.1 Gallinago undulata
GGCCACACTTCTCTTGATGCAGCCCAGGACACGGTTGGCTCTCTGGGCTGCCAGCACACACTGCCAGCTCATGTTGAACTTCTCATCCACAGACACTCCCAAGTCCTTCTTCTCAGGGCTGCTCTCCAGCCATTCTCCGCCCAACCTGCATTTGTGCCTGGAGTCATTCCCAGGTAAGCTTTCCCCAGTTTAGTTACAGTATTTCCATGGTGTGTATTTACATCCAGAGTATGTCCAACAGAACTAATCTGGTATATTCTCCATCACCCCTCTGTGAACAAGATGTCTCAGCTACCCTGTTAAGGAACAGCTATATTTGTGGTTAGATATCCTCTTTTCACAGAAATCAGGGTGTTTATTGTTCCTTGGGTCCTACTTAGTGCTTCCTCAGCTAAGATGTTGTCCCTATTACTCTTCATGCTGGAACGAACCGGGGACACTAATGTGTTCATTTATAGCATCTTGTCTGAAAAGCGTTAATTGGAAGCTGAAGTGTGGCAGCTTTTCTTCAGCTGCTCTAAAACCTGACTGCAAGACTATATTAAACTGGTATTCCCAACAGCAACGGAGAACCCTTGAACGATGCATTGCGTAGGACTTAAAACTCCTGTGACGGTTCCGAAAACTCAAGGTGACACCAGTCACTCTAAACTGATTACGGAAACTAAATCTGTGGTGAGGAACAGTAAGTAAATTATCAAAATAACATTATTTTGATTTACGTTGTCTTAACTACAATCCATGCCACTTCAGAGATTTTTTCCGTCCCAGATCCGCATCATCCACCTTTCATTGGTGGTTGTGCTCCAAGCTGATGTTCATACCACCATGGAAGGTATACAAAACCAACACAGTTCAGCTTCAAAGTGTTTATTGGTTGATTTTTTTTGAGTGGAAGACTGTGATGAGAGGAGGGAAAGACAAGGGAAGCATCAGCCCACAGAAAGCTGCAGTAGCCACTGCAGAAACTATTAATACATGTAAGTCAGAGGGGTTTCTAACTGCAAAAGGAACAAATTTCTTTACTGAGTTTCTAAAGCATAATCACTTAACCTTTTTGGTGGTGTAGAACCTTCCTTCCTTGCCTCATCAAATGTCTTAGGGTAGCCCAGTTGTGGTACATCGCACAATCTGCATCAATATCCTGTCTCAAACATCCCAGGACAGGGTGAATCCCTAATTGGAGGAGTCTTCCTCTCCCCACTAGGAGCCTAGATGATTTAATTTAAACTAGATATATGATATTTGCATGGTTTAGCTTAGCTACAGTAAATCCTACTGCTTTTTTATAGATAATTCATAAGCTGTTTCTTAAAGTGAAGTGACTCTCCACATACTTCTAGCCTGCATGAAGACTGTGTGAACGTGCCTTTGCATACTACCTGGTGTGACCAAACCTGCCTTCCTTACAGGTGTTCATCCTTCAGGTGACAGCAATGACCACAAGACATTTCCCACACAGATTTTGGAGGGAGAGAATTTACACCCCATTTCTTCTGCTCTCTTTTCGAGGAGCAGGCTTCGAGGATTTAAAGACGAGTATTCTTCCAAGTGGGCTTGTTACAGATCAGCTCTTTAATTACACCGACTCAAGAAGTAATGCATAGTGATACCCTGAATTTGTCCCTAATTAAAAATACTGTACTTAAAGCTTGCATGATTCCCTTCTGCTGAAATCTTTAATCAGGAGATGAATAAGGCTCTGGAGCCTTGATTAATAATAGGACCAAGTGCTCTGCAGCTGAAAATGCCAGGGTATTAAATTTCCTTAAGTCACCTGGTGTCCCCATCTAATAGAGATCCTGGCAATGTTACTTATGCAAAAGTACAGAATAATTGAGGCATAAAGTTACAGGTCCCGAATGAGACAAATGATACTAATTCTCCTGAAGACAAGTCTGACTTGGATGTGGGCACTAATGTAATAAACAAGATACCTTTGTAATTGCATCATTAAATAAAATAAATGGCTGCCTTCTAAGTATTACCCATGAAATCTAATGCATAGGTAAGATACACTGAAATCCCAACAAATCAAAGTACATGGGAGCTTGGGAAAACACATAAAAAACCAAAACCCACCTAGATATGACAGTCTTGAAAGTCAGATGAATTTCAAAAGTAACAAATTATGCAAAGAAGAAAAAAGTGTCAGATTCTTTTACTGTAAGTACTGTTTTAGTATCACACCAAGAAACAAACCAAACATAATCCAAAACTCACTGTATATGAGCCACATTTTCTCTAGAACTGCCGGTGGTGGGACCAAGAATGGTAGTTGTGAACATTTCAAACTATAATATTAGGAAGAAGAAACTTTCCTGACTTTAATTTTTGGCACAATTGCCCCTTTTTGAAAGGAACCGTGTCGTGTAATGATACTTGTTGATTATTTTATTGCACTTAACATAATCAGACATTGTTACTTCAAATGCATTAAGGAACGAAAGTGATACGAAATAATTCCACAACAGGTCCCGGGTACCGCTAAAAGTACATGAGAAGCCACTGTCACAGGAGCTGCCCAGAGTCCAGCAGAATTCAGAACCGGGGAGGGGAGGCTGAGATCCTTTTCTGGAGGAGTGTTTGTTACTATAATTTATTTAGGAGCACATACTAAAAGGGACATCTGCATTTGTGCCCTGGCCCCTGCTACTGCCAGCAACCACATCCTAATCTCTGCTTGCCGGCTGATCCGGCTCCACCTGAACCCCCATCAGATGGTCTCCTCTGGACTGCCCGAATCCAAGTTTTGCATGAGTTTATTCATGAGCATGGCATAACTGTTTTTTCTTACAATATTATTGATCTTGGGGATTAACAGTTCCTCTTAGGCTTTATTTTCCTGTGTTGCCATGCCATATAGAGGCAATCGTAGCTATTAGGGACCCTGCTGAAGTGCCAGGCGCAAGAGCTCTGTCTTTGGCATTTTCCTCTGGAAAGCAAAGAGATGGTTTTCCATGCTGGAATTTTATCCATGAGCTGCATTCCCATTATCAGAGCTAGCCCATAAGAAGCCAGGTAACACCACATTTTGGTGCTAAACTACAGATTTCAGCAGGTGTAAATGCCAGCCTTTGGGTAACATCTCCCCTCCCAATAGGTCTGTTGAGCTCTGCTCTTCCCTGAGCTCACTTTTCGCTGTGCAGAAAGTCATACAATACTCTGAGGTCCCCACCGTATCTGATACAAGGCCAGTAGTCCCTCCTCAGCATCAGAAATATCTTGCCTACTGCTCCCTGTGGCCACATGCATCTTCTCATGACCCTGCATGTTAATAATTTATACTCAGCCTGGTATGCACAAGCTTTTTTCTTTCTCAGTCTCAGCCGATGAGATATCATTGTACAGGGGAAATTATTAGTCCCTAAGTGCATAACCTGGTACTTTCTGTTAGGAAATGCATTTGCTGCTTCACTAACATCTTCCTCAGTGACATCCTTTTCCTCCTCTGAACTTCCAGTACCTCCTGACTGTGCACCAAGGTACAGTAACATATTATGAAAATACTAAATAAGATTACTCCCAGTTCATGCTGCCAATTCAAATCCAGCAGCTACTGATCATATCTCAGCATCTCCCCTTAAATCAGTGTCTTACCCACTTTTAAGTGCCTTTTGTAATCTCTAGTTTTCACAAATTAAGTATTCACTTTCCATGTGATAATATATCAAAGAGCTTACTGATTTTTACATGCATCCCATCAGCTTAATTTCCTTATCTAAAAAGTCTTGAATGTTATCAGAAAAAACATTTTTGTAGCTGACTTAGCAATTGGATATCAGTGGCTAAAAACAGATTACACAGAAAAAGACAGGTAACATGCTGCCCCAGAATTTTGACCTATAATTTCCAGTGGGTAATTCCAATATGGAATGGTATGTGAATTAAAAGCTTCTGGTCTCCACCCCAGAAGTGGCTGCATATCACTGGCAAGGGGTACAATCCTCGCACATACAAGCCAAATATGATCCCTGAGAAGAGAGACGAGTGGAAAATTATAGCGAAAGCAGTTGCAGCCCAAATAAAAAGATCCCTTGTGGCTCCATCTGCAGAAAATATAGTGTTATTGAAAAATAAAATCCCCTCTTTTTTTTTTTTTTTGTGTTGCAGTGTAATAATTCTCATGTTGTTTTGGCTTAGGTGAAATTTTAGTTGAAATGCATGTTTTAAAGACCATGGATTTGTAGAAGCCTCATAAAATGCATAATATAATGTGTACTTATAATAAATATTGTTAATCATGCTTATGGTAGTACATAGAGGCCAGGAAGAAGGGGTCTGGAGTAGCAGGCACTGTACAAATACTGTCAGCCCTTTACTAAAGGGTGGTTGCTGAAATTCATAGCCCAGAGGTGGAATCAGAAGATTGGGAAAGGTCAGGTCAGTGAATGGGACAGCTAAAGGGACCATCACTTCCTTCCCCATTACTGGTGGAAGTCATAAAGCCACTTTGGAGAATAAACCAAGCACCGAGAATTCCTTTGGCACACACAGGCAGGTCTCAGCCCCGTGGTGGGACACGTGGACCTGCCTCTCGTAACATGCCCACCCATCTTCTGCTGTCTCCCCCCGCCAGGCTGCTAAGGCTTTAGCGATGACTTATAAGACGTCCTTCCTACCCAGGCAAGAAATAAACAAAAAGGAATTGCATAAATGTTTCTCCCGGACCTTCCTTATCACTTTTAATAAGAAGTGAGTTTTATTTAAGCAAATTCATTTGTGTTTCTTCACTTATATTGTCATTGTGAGGCTTAAATCAATGTCAGATTAAAGGCTGAAAATATTCCACTCAATAGTTATTAGATTTATTCTTTCTCTCTTTTTTTTAATTTTTTAAATATTTTTTTTTTTAGGCATTCATCTTAAATGCGTAGATCAGTGAGGAATTTGGCCAGTTTTAAGACACTAAAGTGCATGGAAAGCAGAATAATTCTGTAAATGGATGTGATGGAAAATTAGCATCAGAAGCCCTCTTGTTAAAAAAAAAAAAAAAACAGAACTAAAACCCAAACCAGACTTGGTCAATCTGTGAGAAAAAGAATTCCTAGCAAACAATCTCTCATCTTTATCTCAGAAAAGAACAAACACTGTTGGGAACTCTTACTCTGCAAAATCTTCATCTCCTTAATTATAACAACCTCAGCTAAAGGGGCACCTCCCACCAGACCAGGTTGCTCAAAGCCCCATCCAGCCTGGCCTTGAACACCTCCAGGGATGGGGCCTCCACAGCTTCTCTGGGCAACCTGTTCCAGTGCCTCACCACCCTCAGAGTGATAAATTTCTTTCTGATACTCTTACCCAAATTTTCTCAAGCACCTCAACATAGCAGAAAATTGTAGGATCCAGATGTTTCCTTAGAAGAGTTGCTAAATTTACTTAAACTTTCCTATATTAAAAAACCTGTCTCCTGAATCCCACACAAACTCATGAAAATATATGCCCATGAAGACAAAGTTTTGGCATCACCTAGACAATATTTTGCATCTTTCTTATTTTCAATTTATAATACTGCCTTCACCTTTTGCTTCCCCGGACTATGCCAGGTCTCAAGGTACCAAGGGAACAGGCATTTCCTGAAATTTAGATGACAGTTGTGACAACATGGGGAGTTGGAACTCACAGAGTCTTCCTGGAAAGCTTAGCCACAGATCTCAAGCAGGAGGCAATCAGTCAGTGGACCATCATTCCTCAAAGGAGATGGGCTGACGTTTGGTTTGCTAAAATTTTCCCAGTATAAGTGCAGAACTGCATTTTGTCTGACTTAGACCAGATCGCAGTTTACCATAAGATTCTTAAGGCCTAATTAGACTAAATAAAAAATCAATTAAAATTCCATTACTAATGTTATTCTGTTTAACAAAAAAAAAAAAAAAAAAAAGAGGAGAACCATTCAGATTTCATTTGATTTTAGCATTTTAGTTCTGTATGTTAACCAAGTCTAACCTGAATTCACTTTTTTTTTTTTTCCTAAACATTGTGTCATCTTGTCACACCTCCCCCAAAGAGATTACGGTATAATTAAAGAACAGACATGATGAACCAGAGAAAGTTTTATCTTCAGTTTGCACAGAAAATATCCAGACAGACAGAGGTAAAGAACTTTTCACAAGATCCATTGAACATACATAGTGTCCTTCAGCAACTGAAAATGAATTTCCAGTGTCCAAATTATAGTCCAAATATCCAAGTGTGCCTCCAAACAAGTAGTACATTTGCCTAGAAGAATGGAAAGTTTCCCCTTTCCTCCAGGAAGAACAGAATTTAAACTTTCCAAGATTTGACACCGAGAGTTGGCAGAGATGAGATAAACCAAGATATTTGTAATGAGAAATCTGTCTGTTCTAATATAGTCTTATATTAATCCCTCAACAAATTAATAATATCACCATAATTGAACTCTCCATGAAGAATATGTGAGTGTTGGAGAAACTAAGCCATTTGATTCTAGTTTTAAATTCCCTGATGCATTCATTCCCTCTGATTTTTTTTTTTTTTTCCTCTCCATTTTGTAACATTGATCTGTCAGGAACCGTTTCTCTCTCCGCTTGTTCGCTTCCCTGACTTCTGGAGGTGAATTTCAGGAACCTCCTCGCTCATGAACTTGCTGTCTTCCCTGAAGATATGGTGCAGATAATGTCAACAAAGGGCTCTCCAAGTGTTCAGTGACCTAGAAAGCAAGATTTTGTCCCTTAAAAACACTCTTGTTGGAGCATAAACTCCTGGACGACTACAGAAGGTGAAGTCAGTTCTACCGGGGCATTGCTCTCAATACCGGTGAGTTTTACTGAAAACACAGGGTTGAGAGTCATGGACCACAACGAATCGTTTAAGGTCAGATGTTTTCCTTGAAAATTAGCCTCTCTGAAAGTGCAGAAAGCAGTTGGAAGGCACACAAACGAGAAGCTGCTGTGCTCTGCATTTTGGCCTGAAATCCTGTGTCTGGGAGAAAAAACGACAACAGCTAAAGGTACGCTGCATGATGACCTTTCTTTCTTTTCTTCTAGGAGACCCAAGCACACCTCATACTCAATGATGAGAGAGTGACCAGTGAAATTTAGGTTATGAACCTTCTCACCCTACCACAGATGCCTATATTTGATTAGATGACCTTCATTTGAAATTTCACCGACTTTAATAAGAACTTAAACACCTATGGGTACCAAGTAGAGACACTGACACTGTGAACACCTGAAGTAAGGTGAGATATGTCCCAGTCACAGTGATTTTCCTGGAGACTGCTGCAGTGTATGGTAGGTGGGAGCCGTCCTGACAATAGCCATTTTTGTGACCCTTCTAGCCTGTGAGCACCTTCATGTGGAAACCTCTTCTCTGGAGACTGAAAAACTATCTGTGTTACCCACTTTGCAATCATTGCAGTCATGTGTCCAGTTCTGGGCTCCCCCGTTCAAGAAGGACGGGGAACTGCTGGAGAGGGTACAGCAGAGGGCTACAAAGATGATGAGGGGACTAGAACATCACTCTTATGAGGAAAGGCTGAAGGACTTGGGTCTTTTTAATCTGGAGAAGAGAAGACTGAGGGGCGATCTGATAAACGCCAATAAATACTTCAAGGGTGGGTGTCAGGAAGATGGGGCCAGTCTTTTTTCAGTGGTGCCCAGGGACAGGAAAAGAGGAAATGGGCACAAAATTGAACATAAGAAGTTCAAACATGAGGAGGAACTTCTTCACTTTGAGGGTTGCAGAGCCCCAGAACAGGCTGCCCAGAGAGGTGGTGGAGTCTCCTTCTCTGGAGACATTCAAAACCCACCTGATACGTTCCTGTTCAACCTGCTCTGGGTGGACTACACCTGCAGGGGGGTTGGACTACATGATCTCCAGAGGTCCCTTCCAACCACATATCACCCTGTGATGCAGCTCTTGTCCACCTAAAATACGGTGTGGGAGAGCCCCAAGTAACCAGGCTTGCAACACACTCCACAGACCACAAAGGCATCCTCCTTCCATGCAAAACAGAGCAAGATTCTGCTGACTGCCTGATATCAAATGGTTATTAAGTACTGGAAAGAAGTTATGAATATATGACAAAGAGTGCCTGCTCTCCTCACAGATTAATCTGAAATGTGCAACTTTGCTTGCAGAATGTTGTATTTCCATCCCCTCTTGCCAATTACTGAGTTAAGTGGTGCATGGAGACTTTTAAAGACTAGAATTATTTTCTAAAGAGTAAGAGAATGTGAATCAAAACTGCTCATTACATATTCTCCTAACTTGGATGGTGTCCTCCACAGTAGGCTGCAGCTACTGGTTATTACACTTTTTCTGTTAGCAACAAGAATAAAAGGCTCTGAGCCAAAACCCAGAAATATCCAACAAGCAATTATAAAACCCCATTAGGAAATGGCTGCTGGTTGATTCTGCTTATTATAGCAACTCCTAATAACAACAATGTACTTCTAAAGTCAATTTGGGCACCTTGCACTGAATGATGATATTTAAAAACACATTTTGGAATTTTCCAGGATGTTTTTCATTCTTGGATGTGGCCACAGAAAATCCTCCCGAATTAACATCCCTTTGTTCAATTTTGTATCTATTATAGATGTATGGAGAGACTTAATTCCACCAAAATAGAATCCACCTATCTATCTATTCTAAATATATATCAAGGAAAAGAAAGGAAAAAAAACCCCAAACTTATCTGTGTTAGACAGTCTTTTAGAAGAAATGTACTTTCACTTTTCACTGAGCAGTGGAGTTGGTGATCTATTATTGATGGCGACATGGAGAGCAGAAGTATAACAGAGTAGTTATACTAGAGACCACCCAGTGATTTACTGGCTTAAAGCTGCACTATTAAAAAATCCTGTTAATATACAGTCCTAAAAAGAATTAAATAATCTGATACAAATTCCGAGCTGGAGGAAACAGGCCTACCTCCCACAGATTTCAAAGGCTGCTTCGCCTTCCTGCACTAGACGTACCTTTTTTATCTCTTTGATATGTATTTAATCCTGTCTCATCTGCTCTGTAGCTTCAGCCAAAATCCAACAGCTGCAAATCAGCATATTAAATACATGACATTTATCTTGAGTATCCCTGAGATATGTTTGGGGTAGACCTGTCCTCCTTGAAGATGAGAAATTGAGAAGGATAACGTAGTACTTCTCTGTCCATCAGCACCTTCTTCTCCCTTGTTCTTACTAATAACCACGGATGAAGCTACTCTGGTGAGTTATTTCTAGTGTTTAAGGCAAAAGAATCTGTGACCGAAGATACACACGTGTGTATGTGTGGGCATAAAGGTTTGAAAGGATTTTTAGATTTTTCTGTGGGGAGCAGAGAAAAGAAATGGCATTGCACAGATCAGCTTGCAGAAATGGGCCTGATGAACACAAGTGGAGCTACTAAAACAAACACAACTACCCTTTTCTGTTTTGCTTGAGATTCTTCTGTTTGGTTTTTTTTTTTTGTTGGTTTGGTTTCTTTCTCCTGACAACACTAACCAGGAGGGCTCTAAGGAGACACAGGACTTGCAGTCTCCAGGTGTACTCTTATCTAAAGAACCTGAAGCATGTGCAACTAAAAATACCTGGGGGATCCACAGCTAAAACAGACTCTTTCTCCAGAAACAGAACCTTAACCTTTGTCTTGCCTTCTGATTCCCCTTGCAGAGGGTGTTCCTTCAAGACTTTGCTCTCCTCTGGGTTAAAAGTAGCAGCTTCTTTGAAGGAATAAACAAGACAAAGTTGAGTAACCTCTGGGGTAAAAACATGACAGCTCAGGTCAAGATCCTACTTCATGCAAAGCTCCTACTAAAATCCCGAGGAGCTTTGTTGTACTGGCTTCACATCCAGTTGTTAAAGCTGTGGACCTAAGCAAGCCTCTTCCTCCCCAAATTTACAGGCTGGTGGATTTAAATTTGATCCCACAGCTCATTAGCTTCAAGCTAATGAGCATAATTGAAGGTCTTGGAAAACTTATTTATACTGCATTATTTGTAATTGTGGATAAATCCCACGAAAAGGGACATCTGTTCCATATGCCCAGTGGGAATCGGAAAGCAACATACTTTATATGTAGGTAATTCACAGGATATTAATAGATCTCAAGAAAGAACTGGCTGTTGAGGGATGGGGTGGAGGGAAAGAGCGGGCTGCTGACGTACAATGAGAGATTAACCAAGAAAACTTAGAAATCATCACCAATTGCTGCTTCATGGACTCAGTGAACACAGATCTCCTGCTCCCACACCCCTTAAAGACATGACGTGTGTGTAGCTGGGCAGCTCTGAAATGAGGAGACACCGACTCCAGCCCCAGTGCAAGCAAACCACTGGTCTTGCAGGACATTTGAGTTGAAGCTGGAGTTTTGTCTGGGTAAGAGGGCAAATTAGGAAAGTGGCTACCTGCATTTTCTTTTTTCCTCTGGCATAAAGTGGTATATGCAGATCGGTCTGATCATCCAGTTCTGGAGCTCCCAAAATAAAAAGGACATGGACCTGTTGAAGTGAATCCAGAGGAGGCTACAAAGATGATCAGGGGCTGGAGCACCTCTGCTGTGAGGACAGGCTGAGAGAGTTGGGGTTGTTCAGCCTGGAGAAGGGAAGCTTCTCGCAAGACCTTATAGCCCCTTCCAGTCCCTAAAGGTGACCTACAGGAGAGATGGGGAGAGACTCTATCAGGGAGTGTAGTGACAAGACAAGAAGGAACAGTTTTAAACTGAAAGAGGGGAGGTTTAGATTTGATGTCAGGAAGAATTTTTTCATGCTAAGGATGGTGAGGCACTGGCTCAAGTTGCCCAGGGAAGCTGTGGCTGCCCCATCCCTGGAGGTGTTGAAGACCTGGCTGGACGGGGCTTGGAGCAACCTGGTCTAGTGACAGGTGTCCCTGTCCACGGCAGAGGGGTAGAATCAGATGATCTTTAAGGTCCCTTCCAACTGTGTCTATTCTATGATTCTATGATCTTACCTACAGGTTGTCCAGATATTCCATATAGCAAAAGTGTACAGCTTTTGAGAGGAACAGAGAAGAGGGTACAAACCCATACCAACAGGACCAAACTAGCCATCCTTTACCTACAGGCCCAGTTCTTTCCCCTTTCCAACAGGAAAAGTCTTGTGGCACCATCTGACACATAGGGACTAGAAATGTCCCATATCTCGTGCTCTGGACAGGACCAGAGACAGCTTCACAGTTAATGGTCCACCTTCAGGCTGTGGAAACTATTCTTGCTACACATTCTAACATTTTAAAATTCCCCGTGGTTCAGGAACCCTTGAACTTGGTGACGTGAGCCCCCACCACCACTTCATGACATGATCCCATGTCCTCCTTCATCAGAAATATCTCTTTTCTCACTCAGGAACGGAGAAGGTTTCCTCTGTTAAACTTTGACAAGCAGCTTGTTGAAACACCTCCATTCAAGATTTAGTGCTTAGTGCAGCAATTTCAACTCTGGCTCCTGTTTATATTATGTTGTTTTGATTGGATTTTTAATTTTCTTTAATATGTACTTCCAGGCCCTCCAATCTCTAAATTGTCTATAAGGGCATCCGCCACCCAGAATGATATGAGTAGATGATCAGTATCTCAATGTCTTTCTGGAGTCATTTACCACTGGGAGGAAAATGTGCTCTTGTATGAGAAAAACCAACAACCAGCTTTTAGTGTCTTACCATGTGGCAATCAATCCTTTTACACTCTGAAATATATATATACACACATATATATGAAGGTTTAATATTCTCCATCTGTTAAAACTCCAGAGCTGCAGCAGAAGGTTCCTGTGCTTCATACTGAAACAGTTACAACCATCTTCTTGTAAGCTGTAAAAAAAATGCTCCCCCCCAAAAAAAAACCCCAAAAAACCAAACCAAACCAAAATGAAAAAAACCCACAACCCTGGACCTAAAAAAAACCCCACATCACCCAAAGGGGATCCTGTGACTAAGTGTGTGTTATAGTCATGAAAGCCAAAGGCAAAGGGCTATTAGTGTACACTTGAGATCACTTAGAGAAGCCCATGGGGAAATGCTCCAGAATTAGTGCCAAAGCTGCACACAAAGAAATTGTGCCTCTGAATACCCTGAAGGGATGAAAAAAAAAAAAAAGTTTAATAAATGAGTTCTTTCCAGAGGTCAAATATTAACGATTTGTGTGTGTGTTTTCTGTTGAAATTTCATTTTCTCTGTTCCAGCCTGGACAGGGAAAAATATCAGGAGGCGAAACTTTGATTAAAATAAACGAATCAACACGGAGCTTCGTGCCCGGGTAAAGCTAACGCATGAGATTATAGAGTGTGACAGCTGCAATATTAATAAGGTGAAGAGGAGAAAAAAAATGATAGAAACCTCATAGACTGATCTTATTTGGCTTGATTGTTTCTGCATTATCTCTAGCAAAGAAGCCAGGAGAACTGGACAAGGGATGATCTGTATTGTTCTGGATATTCTTATTTTCTGTTTCTTTGGTATGATTCAGCGGGGAGAAAAAATAAAAAAATAAATAAAAAAAAATCCCAACAAATCAAAGAGCTAATCCTGGAGAGAGAAGAATGTGAGAACAGACGGTAAAAGTGAGGTCAGGGAGAAGGAGAGGAAGACTGGAGGCTGGAGAGATTCAGGCTGACAGGCAGAGAGCAGAGGAGGAGGGAGGGATGCTGCATCTGAGCGGAATGACTCCACAGAGCACATCTTCAAGACCAGGCTGGATGGGGCTTGGAGCAACCTGGTCTGGTGGGAGGTGTCCCTGCCCTTGGCAGGGGGTTGGAACTCGATGGTCTTTAAGGTCCCTTCCAACCCAAAGCATTCTATGATTCGATGATTCTATGATCTGGAGGAAACCTTCCTCTCCGTGGTGTGAGCTCTGTCTGTGCTGAGATATGGCTCAAGATTTGTGGCTGTGGAGGCCTGACTGGCAAAGGTCTCCCCGTACGCTTGGCGCCGCATGGCGATTTGTAATAATGAGATTCATTAGCGCTCTACGCTCTGCTGGAAATACTTCCAAAGGTTTAATTGGAGCCACACAAATGACTATTTACTTAGGTAGCACTTCATTAGCTGCTCCTGCCCTGCTGTGCAATATGGTATAAATTATTATCTGGTGTTGCCAGCATCACACCCAAACTGGCGGCCTTGGTTGTTGTTGTGGTTTAATCCCAGCCAGCAGCTAAGCACCACGCAGCCTCTGACTCATCCTCCTCCCCCCACAGCAGTGGGATGGGGAGGAGAATAGGGAAAAAAGTAAAACTTGTGAGTTGGAATAACGACAGTTTGATAGGAATGCAAAGGAAGAGGGAATAATAACAATGGTAATTATAGTAATCATTATCACCATCACAGGATCACAGAATGGAAGGGGTTGGAAGGGACCTCTGGAGATCATCTAGTCCACTCCCCTGCCTGGCTGCACAGGAACGTGTCCAGGTGGGTTTTGAATGTCTCCAGAGAAGGAGACTCCACCACCTCTCTGGGCAGCCTCTTCCAGGGCTCTGCCACTCTCACAGTGAAGAAGTTCCTCCTCATGTTTAGATGGAACTTCCTATGTTCAATTTTGGGCCAATTACATCTTCTCCTGTCCCTGGGCACCACTGAAAAAATAATGTCCCCATCCTCTTGACACCCACACTCTAAGTATTTATAGCATTGATGATAGAATATATAAACCAAGTGACACACAATACAATTGCTCACCACCCTCTGACCAATGCCCATCCCATTCCCGAGCAGCAATCACTGCCCCCTGGCCAATTACCCCCCCGTTTATATACTGAACACTCTGACATATGGTATGGAATATCCCTTTGGCCAGTTTGGGTCAGCTCTCCTGGCTATTCTCCCTCCCAGCTTCTCATGCGCCTCCTCGCTGGCAGAGCACGGGAAGCTGAAAAGTTCTTGTTTTAGGATAAGCACTACTTAGAAAGAGCTAAAACACGGCTGTATGATCACATCACTATCGTACTAAATCCAAAACGCAGCGCCATACCAGCAACTAGGGAGAAAATTAACTCCATCCCAGACAAAACCAGGACATTCATTGTACTGAGCTGCTGGCAATCATTTAAAAGGGATTCTGTTTCAAAGCTGAAAAAGATACCCCTCCTGGCAAAAATCATCCTGAAAGTCTGCAACATTTCAATTTCCAGGCACAAATCTGCTGGCCTGTATAAAAAAAAAAAAAAAAAGAGTGGTAAATACCAGAGAGCAAACTAAATTGCTATGCACAGCATGAATTTTTTTTCACAAGCCTTATGAATCAGCAGAGCTCACACAGGACAACTGGTCTTTGCTCTTTGTCTCTGTCCACCCTTCATCCCTTTTGGTTTTCTCCATTTTTTTTCATGGAGACACCTCTCGACAGCACCAAGACCTCCCGGAGAACAAGGGAGAAACAACAGGTGAGGCAAGATGCTCTTTAGTTTGCAAGAATCTGAGATCCAGAGATTGAACGTGTGTTATTAAGGTACTGTGTCCACCTTTGGAGTCCGCAACATAAGAAGGACATGGATCTATTGGAGTAGGTCCAGAGGAGGCCACAAAGATGATCCAAGGGCTGCAGCACCTCTGCTGTGAGGACAGACTGAGAGAGTTGGGGTTGTTCAGCCTGGAGAAGACAAGGCTCCAGGGAGACCTTACTGCAACTTTCCAGTACCTAAAGGGGCTACAGGAGAGATGAGGAGGGAGTCTTGAGCAGATTGGAGAGAAAGAATGAGAGGGAATGGTTTTAAACTGAAAGAAGAGAGATTTAGATCAGATCTTGGGAGGAAATTCTTTCCTGTGAGGGTGCTGAGGCACTGGAACAGGTTGCCCAGAGAAGCTGTGGCTGCCCCATCCCTGGAGGTGTTCAGGACCAGGCTGGATGGGGCTTTGAGCAACCTGGTCTTGAGGGAGGTGTCCCTGCCCAGGGGGTTGGAACTGGATGATCTTTAAGGTCCCTTCCAAACCATTCTATGACTGTGATTCTATGATAAAGGGGACCTGGGACCCTGATCTGTTCGAAGTGAGAGGCGGAGGCAGGTGACAACACCCCATCGTTTCTCTATGCTCCTTCAGTCTCAGCAGCTCAGCTTCCAAAGATGCTGGGCTCAGCCTTGGTGGCCGCAGTCATCCATCACGCTACGACACACAACGAGCTGTTTTACAGCAACGGGTTAAAATGGAATGTCAAGCCATATATGTTTTACTTCTCGGTTGAAATGCCACTGGCACTGGTGGAAGGGGGGTGTGTGTGTGTGTGTGCGTGAAACTCACACCACACGGCCCCAGTGTGAGAAGAGCGGCACAGGTCTTGTCATTTAAATTGCAAGGCAAAAAGGGTGGGGAGGAGAGGTCTCAACATGAAGATTTGGGCCAAGACAAGTAGAAACTCCAAATCTTGCAAATTGCTTTCTGTGGGATTTCTAACGCCTAATAACACACGGTCTTTTGAAACTACTGAAATATAAAGACACAATCACAGCCTTTATTATTAATTAAACCTATGAAATATAGGTGAGAACGTTCAGCTAATGATGCAGACAGCAGTCTTCCCTCCCTTGAATCCACAGAGAGACCCACCCCGTGGTGGCACGGGTCTGATGGACAAGGACAGGCGCTAGACCTGCAGTCCTCATGGGCTGCCTCATCAGCAGGGTCCATGGGTAAGGTCTATTGGTTCCAGCAACTCATGGATCCATTAACCTTTACGCAAGGGCAGGATCAGAGAGGGCTGTGAAATCTTGATATTGAGTGATTTTCCCCCCAGCACCAGCTAATCACCCTGCCTTTAGACAGAACTACTCAAGCACAGGACTCAAGCATTTCCTGAGGCTCTTTCACCCCAACAGCAATTTCGCTTTACGCTCGTTAGCTGGATGAGAGGAGACCAGAGGACAGCCACAGCCTGTCACATAACTCTTAAGGCTGCTTTGCTCAGCTCTCATGTCTTTCTCTCTGTACTATTTACACAGCACCTTTTAAACTGTTTCTAAGTGGAGGGTGGTCTCTGCCACCCCTCATTTTCAGGGGAGAGAACAGAGTCATGGGAATGTGCTCTGATGGCCAAGAAGGCCAACGGTCTCCTGGGCTGCACTGAAAAGAGTGTGGCCAGCTGGTCGAGGTAGGTCATCCTGCCCTCTCCTCTGCCCTGGTGAGGACCAGTTCTGGGTCCCCTCAGTTCAAGAAGGACAGGGAACTGCTGGAGAGAGTCCAGCAGAGGCTATGAAGATGATTAAAGGACTGGACCATGTCTCTTATTAGGAAAGGCTGAGAGACCTGGGGCTGTTCAGCCTGGAGAAGACTGAGAGGGGAACTCATCAATGCTGAGCAATATCTAAAGGGCAGGTGGCAAGAGGATGAAGTCAGGCTCTTCTCAGTGGTGCCTGGTGACAGGACAAGGGGCAAGGGGCACAAGCTGGAACATGGGAAGATCCATCTCAACATGAGGAAAAGCTTCTTTACTTTGAGGGTGCCAGAGCCCTGGAACAGGCTGCCCAGAGAGGGTGTGGAGTCTCCTTCTCTGGACATATTCCAAACCCGCCTGGATGGGTTCCTGTCCAACCTGCTCTGAGTGACCCTGCTCTGCCAGGGTGGTTGGACTTGATTATCTCTGTAGGTCCCTTCCAAACCCTACCATTCTGTGATTCAGTGATTCTCTGAAACCTAAACCTTATCTCTGGGAACTGGGAAGATCGGGAGTGGTATATTCAAAGCCCCACAGCGGGGATGTGGCCAAGAACCACATCAAGCCATAACGATATGCCACCACCCTACTTTCTCCCCATGCATAATAAATCAGCATGTTTCCAATGCAGGCTGCTGACTTCAGGAATACTGAATTCCCCCCACCCCCCCCATAATCTGGGATGAAGACACAGATGATAAATGCTAAATATTCACAACCAACCACTGGAAATTCTCACAAGCTTTGGCCAGACCAGTACAATCCTAGACTTGACAGGGAAAAACACAGATCACCACCAGAGAATCCCTAAATCTTCCACACATCACCCAGCATCCCACAAGGGATTCCCAGGTGTCATTATAGCTCGTGTCTGCCTCAAAACTGCAAAATATCAAAGGATTTAGCAACAGAAAGAAGTAGAACATCCCACCCCTTGAAAGCCTTCCTACGTTTAGTAAACCATCTTCTTCTCCCCCCTTCTCTTTCTCATCTTACAAACATATTTTCCAAGATTCCTCATTCAGTCAAAGCGCTGCTACATGCACAGTCTTTCATGCAAATTATTTTGTTTATTTTTATGATGTATGCAAATGAAGTCTTTGCTCCGAACATTCTTTATGATGCTATAAATGTAAGAATAGATCTTGAATTAGCCCTTTTCATTGTCAGAGTGGCACTAAAACCAGCTGAGGGATTCAGAGGTTTAAATGTGTAAGCAGTTGGGTATAAAACAACTTTTATATCTTGTAAAAATTAAGGGTCTGGGCTGAGGTATTTGAGTATTAAAGCAAGATCTCTAAGAAGTTACAAAAATTGCATGTTTTTCAGAGCTAAATGAAGATTAAGACAAGAAATCAGTGAGTGAAGCAACCTGTGGTTTAACAACCTCTTTCTTTCTAGTATTCCATTTCCTATATTAACGAGGAACTTCCAATGGAAGCTGCTAAAAACAGCAATTACCTATTTCTGCAGGAACTGGATAAACTGGATGATGTTGTATCATATTTTTTGTGCCTTATACACTCCATTTGCTGTATTTTCACATGCTTAACTTGTACCCAGTAGCCCACACTACTCTAAAAATAGGGTTCCTTGACAAATAAGTCATCAGAGAGCCTCCACTTTTACATAATGGGGACAAAAGTAGGTGCAAAGGTAAGGAGGAATCAGAAATAGGGAATATACTGCAATAATAGGTGCAGATGAGGGAGGATCAGAGGCCAAGGGCTGCCAGGGAAGGGGGGGCTCTGGGGTAAACACACGTTTGACTTGGTCTCTGATTGTGTGTAACTCAAGCTGCTGCTGAAAAAATGCTGAAATGCATTTTTTTCCCTCACTTAATCTGACTGTCCTGTTCATCAAAAGATATGGCAATGAAACCCCAGCCTTATCCTGTAGAGAGAGATAGACATTTCTGCAATTAGGATAGTGGAGTACAAACAGAGAGACACTCAGGAGAAAGTTTCCAAGTCACAGGTTTAGCTGAATAAGCCACATATTCTTCCCAGACGATACAGACTTAACAAGGGCTTCTTTGGTGACTGGTGTGAAAAAGTGTAGGAGATGCCAGTGGTGGCACAGGGGCAATTTTCCATGGCTAAAAAAAATAATCTCTACATTTATAGATAGGGATAACTATTTTCTCTACTCTCTACTGAGTCCATTACAGTGAAATGTGGAAATGTAAAGGTCATTCCATTCAAAACTTCCCCTCCGTTCATGGACCTGTAAGAGCACTGATTGATATTTTCATGACAGCAACACACTTAATTCCGTAATACAGGAAAACAAGAAATTCACTGCTCTAACTGTCTCAAGGGTGCACAAATCTACTGCATTTTTGTATCACTGGTGTTTTGCATGAATACAATATAAAAAATCAGCCTAACATATGTAGCAAGGAACATGTGGGGTGACGAGAACCTTTTTATATAAACTTGGTTCTCAAAGGGTTTAAAGTAGCCAGGAAAGCTTTGTGAAGACAGTATTGATTGGCTGCTCCTAGGCTTTAATTGCACAAACCTGGGATGAACCTGATGCTAGAACTGGAAAACTGCTTGCTGTGGGAGCAGGTTTAACACACAGTCAGAGGGCAGGTATAGAGAAGGCTTGAAAAGGGAAATGGAATTAAGAGCTGTATGAAGACACCCACGTTGAGATGGTGCCAGTGTCTCCCTATGTCACTTGCAAGGACTAAATATCAAGCATAACTCCTCTCAGGAGAATTGATCTCCCTGTCAGATGTGTAGTTGGCAGAAATTTGCCTTTACATGTTGATAAAGTCAACCTGGATACAGTGTTGTAGGATCTAATTTCTAAAAATTGGAAAAAAAAAAAAAAAAGAGAAAAAAATGTCAAGGCTTTGCATACAGTAATCCTAGGCCTTTTTGTCCTAGAATGTTCAGATTTTCCCAGCAAAATTTCCTGGAAACCTCAGTTTTCTCTGAAGCAGCCCCAGCCATGCTGTCTTCTGCCTTGCTTAACAGAACTCAACATGGTCTTTCTGATCTTCCTAAATAACATCCTTTACCCACTGACAGTCATTAGAAATTCATTAAAATTAAATTAAACTGGGCTATGTAACCTGTTTCTGCTTCTTACATCAAATTTACAAAATTAATATCTTTGCACACAGGGCAGTTGCTTCTGAGGCCAGCCCTAGAGAAGGTCCCCTTGGTAACGTCCTGTCCATGTTCACACTGCTGGCCCCCAAGCTGGCTCCGCTGTGCTCACATCACATCTACACAGCATCCTACCCTGCAGGACAGATATTCCATGGAACTGAAGAGTGAAGAGGCCAGGAATATTAAAGGGGGCCTACAGAAAAAATAGAGAGGGACTCTTCATCAGGCAGCATAGTGATAGGATGAGGAGGAATGGTTTCAAACTTAAAAAGGGGCGACTTAGATTAGATCTCAGGAAGAAATTCTTTGCTGTGAGGGTGGTGAGAAACTGGAACAGGTTGCCCAGAAAAGCTGTGGCTGCCCCATCCCTGGAGGGGTTCAAGACCAAGTTGGACGTGACTTTGAGCAATCTGGTCTTGAGGGAGGTGTCCCTGCCCATGGCAGGGGATTAGAACTAGATGATCTTTCATGCCAAAAAACCTTCTATGTTTCTATGATCTTCTGGGGAGAGTCTCATGAGACAAGACCCTAGAGGGAAGAGGGGTTCAAGAAAGCTGGTTAATATTCAAGGACCAACTCCTCCAAGCTCAAGAAAGCTTCCATCCCAGTGAGTGAGAAGTTAGGTTAGGAAATGTTGTTTTGTTGATGGCGAATATAAGCCCAGTATGGCAAAGCATCTTATTCAATACTATTTTGTGCCAGGAACTGACCTGAACTCAGATCCAGATTATTTGTGTAGCAATGAGGAATCTTTTTTCCCTAGACTTCCAACTCCCTTACAATGGAAAACAAAGCAAACCAAACAAATCCAAACTATTCAGCCTAAGATTTTCATCCAGCAGGGACAGCCGTTCTACCAATGTTACCATGGAAAATAAGTGTGAAGAGTATGGGTGTTGAACTACATCTCTGAGCCTGGAGTACAGGTGCCTACAGTAACCTCTTTGACATTTTCAAATTCTTCTGTTCAGAGTCCAAATGTGGACGTTTCCATGAATATACCTGCCACATCCACGGCGGCAGTGACAAAAGAAAAGAAAATCATATTGTTCAGAAATCATGGAACTGAGAATAATGCGGAAAGTAGCACAGTGCCATTATACCGTTTAACGAGATGCCCTCACCTCAAATATTGTGTTCAAGTTTGGCTGTATTGCCTCAAAAAATGAAATGAAAAGTAATGAACTGCAACAGAATAAAGCAGGTAGAAGGGGAGGAGGAGGAGGCAGGAACAGGCAAAGAAAACGATCAGAAGCCTGGGAGGATTTGAGAGAAATCAAGAGAGAAGAACTAGAGCACAACAGAATTGCGATTGGGATAGGGAAAGTCGGGCAAGTAACGGAGGGGAAGGACAGAGGGAAGGGAGGCTGAGAGCTAAGAGGGAAAAACACTGTGAGAGGAGGACAAGGGACAGTAAATGAGAGATGAGCAATTTTTGTCATAAGCTACTGAGCAGATTTTCCTAAGTTACAGCTTAAGATTTTGTTTTGCAAAGGTTTGCAAACCTCTTGTCTCTCCGCATCTTCAATAAGCAGGTGAGACAGATGGAAGACGTTTTACAAGCGTGAATTCTTCTCACAAGAAAAGCCAAATGAAATTAGTGAAATGAAATTAATAGTAAGGAAGAGCAGCGTCTATAAAACGTACACGGCTATGTTGTTCACATACATCAGTGGCTGAAATAAAGTTTTATCACCAATGGTAATATAGCATCATGAGATAGGCAATTAACCTAAAGACTTCTGGCCACGAGATCTCTCATTTTCCCTACTAGGCTCTTTTAAGTATCAGAAAAAAAGCCACCCTCCTTGGCCATCCAACTAAGTATTACCTTTTGCTGGTGCAGCTTGTTACAGTATTCCAGGAGTTTAAGGAAAGCCCTCAGACAGCAGTGATCATCACAGAACACCCTCCTAAAGCCTTTAATGTCTTCAGCCAAGATCAACAAACTGCTGGGTAGAGAAGGCTCGGAAAAATTAATGCATCACGGAGGAGATTGAGGGGGTCTGAAGTGACTCTGAGGCTTTGCAGAAGACCATCTGATCAGAAGTGAAAGCCTCTCCTTTATTCTGCAGGCAGAATAATAAAGCCTTGGGTGTGGGAACACATATGTGATGTGGAAAAGAATAACTAAGTCTTTGTGACAGACTCCTTTTTAATCTGGTGTTTTCATAGAATCATAGAATGGTTTGGGTTGGAAGGGAACTTAAAGATCATTGAGTTCCAAGCCCTCTGCCATGGGCAAGGACACTTCTCTCTAGACCAGGTTGCTCCCACTGCTCCTGTCACCTCTGCTAATCAACACATCTGATTGTTTGGGGCATCCTGTGGACACGCTGATTCTTCAGCCAAAGGATTCAGGATGGCTTTTGTTGTATGATCTCTGGAGTTCACCTGCGCAACATTCACCTATTGACTTATGAATCTCAACCTGTGTTAATGCCATTTTTTCAGCCCTCAAAGTAATCTGTTATGCATAAGTTAGCGTACTTCAAATGTCTGAAGATGCTCTTTGACTTATTTTACTTTTGCTGTATGTTATATTGTCAGATGTCATCAGTGTGGCTGGCTTTCTCCTATGGTGCTAAAGCACTGCTCGTTGGTGGCAGTTTGGGGGTTCCATGTTATGATCACCCCTCGGGAAGGTATTAGACTTACATCTTCCCTTCATCCTCCTTTTCCCGAGCTGGGCTCAGCGGCAAGAAAGCTGCAGCTCAGAGGACGACTCTGGGAGTTTAATAAAATTTTCTGCCACAGGACTACATTATGATTATATTTACACTGCTAAAAAATGTCTACGCTGGGATTTTGACTACATGGTAGAGCATAGCTATATCATCGCCCGTCCTGTCCTGCTCCTCTGAAATGGATCAGCAGGGTCCATGGGTGGCTCTGGACTTACCAAGGTGCCTCTGTAGCTCTAAGACATAATGATCAAGTTAGGTTTGATTTTTATTTTTATTTTTTCCACATCAAAGCAGCCTGAAACCCATGAAAACTTTGCTGTTGCCCACCAGAGTGGGTTTTTATGCCATGATTGTATGAGCATGGATTACATGCTTTGACATTGAAGGCTGAGAGGGCAAGTCTAGTGGAGTTTTGGAGGGCTCTGGATGGTGCAAGGAGCTAAACCTGGTGTGTTTCCATTCAGACAGAGGTGATTCATCCTACAAACATCTAGGTTTCATTTTGGAATGAACTAGTTGGTTCGCTCCAAAAAACAAACAAAAAAAAACCAAAAAAAAAGGCAGAGAATTAATATTTATGCAATGTGAATGATCGAGGGACCAAGATATTTGAGTTATTTGACAACGTAGGTGTATCTTCTGTGGCTGACTTTGTTTATTCCTCCATCCTTTATCTCATGCAGCTATTTACAATGCAAGCTTTCTCAAGCAGGAACAAATTCTCCCTATGGATTTGGGTAATGCCTAGTATGAGAGGTCTGTGATCTCAGCTAAAAGTTACTGTCATATCAATATCAACACTTCATCTTATATATGGAAGAACCTCACATAACATTATAATTTTAAATGATTTACATAGGCTGGGATTGTTCTGTCTCCTCCTGAAATGCCGCAGTCCCTGGAGGAGAAGGTACTGGCCTATAAAGAGCATACAAACACTGCATGAGGGAATTGGGATTGAGTAGTGATGTCTCTCTCTCTCACTCTCAGAAACTTGTTCCTCAACTGCCTGCACTTAAAGGAATTTAAAATGCAGACCATAAAATAGATGCTAAGTAAGAAAACCAGCAGTCTGCAGAATAGGTTGCACACGCTCGACAAAAAGCTATTGAGGGAGAAATATTGCCATAAATTGTGTTAAGTACAGTGTGTTGAGTCAGAGGCAGAGTTTTGATGAAAACTACAACAGCAGTTTGAAGGCAAAGCCATTTTGTATCTTGTACAATGCCAAGCAGTTCAAGATGGACTTGGCAGCAATGATTACTGGTGTTTTACTCTCCCACAACCGTCCCCCAGGAGATGTACCCTTACTGGGATAAATTTGGCCCAGTTTGAGCAAAGGTTACACCGATTACAATGAATCTTTGGGTCACTCTTTGCCCTCCTTCCTCCCAACTTGCTCAGGTTTGGATATAAAAACCTTGTGCTCCTGACCTTACCTCCTCTGGGCTAACTTCATGGCAGCCTGTTCTTAGGTTGACCAGGTGACATAAAGGCTCAGCAGTTGGTTGGGTTTGGACCATTCTGGGCTGGACCGTTCTTCACATCATCAAAGCAGGACTTCCATGGTTTTCAAGACAGGCCAGGTTTTGCACACTTAGGTAAAAATAAATGTATTAAACAGCTGGCTTAAACTAGCCTGAAAATATACCAGCGCAGCGTCAAACTGGATTTGCTTCCCGGTGCTGTATTGATGATAAGGGAAAAATATTTAGAGCAATTTGCAGTTAAAAGGTAGGGAGCTTAGCAAGCTCAGAGCTTCGTGAATACAGAGAGAATTGACTTTTTTTCCCCCCAAATAGCTGATGGGGAATTTCTCTGCCATTTATACAGTGCTTGTGCCAGATGACTGCTTCAAGCTTGACGTAGGAAACCTGCTAAGGAAAGGACGAATAGAGGTGTGACAAAATAGGGCTCCGTTGGGTTGTTTCAGCAGTGTCAGCATCTCCCTGGTAAGTGAAGAGACCATCCCTTTAGGGTTCTTCCCCACGTTTCAGTCCTCCCTTTGTCCCCCCTCCTGGGTTCACTCCCAGAACAGAAGCAACTAGTGCCTTCCTGCAGAGATGCTGGTGAGCTTCAAAGTGATCACAGACTCTCTGAATGGAAGAGGTTGGAAGGGACCTCTGGAGATCATCTAGTCCAAGCCCCCTGCCAAAGCAGGGTCACCCAAAGCAGGCTGGACAGGAACACATCCAGGTGGGTTTGGAAGATCTCCAGAGAAGGAGACTCCACACCCTCTCTGGGCAGCCTGTTCCAGGGCTCTGTCACACTCACAGTAAAGAAGTTTTCCCTCATGTCAAAATGGAAACTGCTCATTTGAACTGGTCTGCTTCGTCTGGAGAGTAGGGATGTGGATCACACCAGGGGATGCTTCCTAAAGCAGGTCAGAAAAAGGGACATAGAAAAGTTTTTTTGGAGGCTTTGATATCAAAGAAAGGTCTTGTTGACTCAGGAGCTCCTGGCAGACTCCTGGATGTCACCTTCCTTCAATACTGAGATCACTATGGATTCAGCATGCTATTTTTGGAAGCCAAGAGCAAACAATGAACTTAAACCAAATGAAAGTTGATTTTTCTTTTGATTCTGATTCAAGAATAAGTGACATCTAAATAAAATCTAATTTTGGACCTCTTTTAGTCATCGATATTCTTTCTGTCAAACCAGTGACTGTTTCTTCTTTGTGACGACAAAACTGGGGCTGCTAATAAGTTTTCTGGCCCTTTGGTGTGAGGAAGCTTTTACCCTGAAGTGCTGCCCAAACACATTTTGCAATAGACCATAATCGTCATTGGGGTCTTTTTTGTTTTTCTTTAAACTGACAGATCAATACAGAGAATTCACCCAAAGAAAAATTGCAAGCAAGTTTGTGAATCATAATGCGTAAGACATGTGTTTGCCCCCCGAGCCACAGACAGTGAGGATATAATTGGCAGATCTTTTTCTTCTTCATGCACTCTAACTTTGCCAAAAGCAAGCTGACAGAGAAGTGGAGAGAACGGTGAAAACTTCTCAGGTTCCAGAGAAAAGGATGGCCTCCAGCTTAGCCCTCACTTACAGCTTGTACGAAAGTGTATTGTCAGTCACATTAGGAAGGCCAGGCTGGTCCAGAGTATCACCTTCCTTGGGGCTGCTGCAAAGAATGAAACGTGAATACCATTTTGTCTTTGATGGGTGCACAACTCTGAGACCCACAGGAGAATGGACAACAGCCCTCCTCTGGAAAGGGTGACTTCACCTGCTGCTGAGCAGTCCTTAGCAAGGAGAACCCATGAAATGAGGATGTCACTGAAGGACCAATATGCCCTAGCCCCAGCTCAGACAATCTAGGGATTAGCCACTTGGCTTTCCTAATGCAATTCCCCAAGACAGGAGCAATTCTGTGACAGTGGAGGACAGGACAATGGAGAACGATGACAACAGATAAACTTCTGCACCATCACATTCTTTTATTGCTATGGCAAGTCCTAAATTCTCCTAACATTACCCATAACCAAGGAAGAAGGAGATGGATCCTGCATGACATCCTGCTCTAGGGTTTAACCTTCTGAAACCAACCCTGTATCTTGCTAATTTCTCTGTAGATTAATATTTTCCACAGAGGAACTGGACCAGTTTGCACTAGTGTCAGGAGAAAATATTCCAATTAACTCTTTAAAAGTCACTACTGATTCTGAAAGCCTGAAAGGAATAGTATCACTGTCACAAAGCAGAACTGTAAAGTCTTAAAGCTGGTCTGTGGCTTGGGAAATTTTGACTGGTGTTTGTCCCACCAAAATTCTTCACCTTGAATACCATGTTCAGTTTTGGGTCCCTCACAAGGTGCTGGAGTGTGTCCAGAGAAGGGCAACAAAGCTGGTGAAGGGTCTGGAGAACAAGTCTCAGGAGGAGCAATTGAGGGAACTGGGGTTGTTCAGCCTGGAGAAAAGGAGGCTGAGGGGAGACCTTCTTGGTCTCTCCAACAACCTGAAAGGAGGGTGTAGTGAGGGGGAGGTCAGTCTCTTCACCCATAACAGGTAACAGGTGATAGGACAAGAGGAAATGGCCCCAAGTTGTGCCAGGGGAGGTTTAGGATGGATATCAGGAAAAACTTCTTCACTGAAAAGGTTGCCAAGCATTGTAACAGGTTGCCCAGGGAAGTGGTGGAATCGCCTTCACTGGAGGTGTAGATGGCACTTAGGGGCATGGTTTAGTGGTGGAACTGGTAGTGTTAACGGTAAAGGTCTTTCCAACCAAAACCGTTCTATGAATCTATGAAAAACAAGTTCAAATCCCATGAGAGATGTTTTGAAGATGGCATGTTTCATTTTGTGTATGTGCATATACTACCCGTGGCTGGTTTAGACTACCAGAATGAAGGCTGAGAAAGGGTATGACCAATCTCTATAAATAAAGCAGGGGAGTAAACAGCAGGGAGGGAGACAAGCTAGTTAAAAACTAACTGAAAAAAAGTTGTCACAAGGACACATGCTTGTAAACTGGCTACAAAGATGTACAGACTGGAAATCAGAAGAAGGCTGCCAACATAAGAGTTGTGAAGCTCTGGAACAGCCACAGTGGGAAGTAGTGTGGGAAGGAACAAACTGGTGGGTGTGAAGATAGAAACTGATGCATTTATGTTCGTAAATAATGAATAAATAATGTTGGCTAGATGGACCGGTTATCAACCAGCTCTCCTCTCCCTGCTAGCACACAAACTTTTGGGGTCACAACCAAGGTTTCATTTTTCAAACTGGCTTATTTTCAACAGTTTTTCTCCTGCAGAGAATCAATAAATAAATACCTCCGTAAATAATAAATCTGAGGTGCAGGAAATAAAACAAAACAAAAATGAAAGCATCTACAAAAATTAGAAAATGAATTGTTGTCACAGCCCAGAAGAACTAGGAACTCAACTGCAAAGAAAGTCCACCATGCACAAGGACCGTACGTCCCTGCAACCCTGACTGTGAATGTTTCATCTGTCTTTACAACCAGAAACTAAATACATTTAACAAACTATTCAGCATACACAGATCAAACCCACTGACGTGTGACAGACACGTTAGAAATATCTAGTTCAGCTGGGAAAACAGTAAGAAATCAAGATTTCTTTTCCTGTTTTTTTTCCTCAGAAAGAAGTCCTTAAAAAAAATATCCAGGCAAGTTCCACAAAAAAGAATGTTCTTAGAAGAAGACTGACCCACTTAGGTTTATTTTTAATAAATCTGGAAGACCTGGAAAATTTCAGAGGCTAGAAGAGTAAAAGCAAGTAACACAACCTCGTTTTACTCGGTAAATGGTGCAACGAGATGAATACTGGAATAGTGCTGTCCTTTGGGTGGGGAAAAAAAAGAAAACAGAAAATAAAAACCAGATAGCAGGTGGGAAGGATAAACAAATATTATTTTAAACCTTTAAGGAGATAGACTTGAAGAGCTAAATTGATTTCTTAGGATAGCTTTCTTTTTCAGAAAAAAAGCAGAAGAGATTAAGGTATGTCCCTGGGAATATGACAGCAAACTGTGCCACGCTAGGGATTAATGCCTCTGGATCTGTACTCAGACCCCACTTTCTCATCTCTTTTTCACTTATAACACTCAGTTGGATGAGGACTGTGATCTACTCCTTTGCTTGAAATAGCAATGACCTGATCCTTCCTGCAGCAGCAACTCCAAGCTGGCTGTATCCTGAACAGTTTCTATGTCCTTTATAAAAACATGGATGCCAAGAATTTACTATCGTGTTTACACTTCAGTGCGTAAAACCAGCAAGAGTATTGAGTTTTCCAAAATATGGAGAATTGTTCATAATTACAGTGTCTCAAACTGGCTTTTCTCTTCCTCTGGAAGAGGAGCAGAGAGCACTAATTCTTCCATTGTAGGCTATTAGACTTTCTTCCTAAGATTTTTTCCTCTGGTAGCCAGCACAGTCCCAGTTTCGAGGAAAACTTGCCAGTGTCTCCTTCAGCAGCAAGTGCAGGAGTATAACCACTGATGTCTGGAAGTAGTGGAGAATGTGGAGATGTCCAGAAATAGGGAAGAAAAGGGTCATCAAGTGCCATCTCAAAGATGGGGGGATAGAAGTCAAGGCTTCCAGATCCCATCGTTGGCTTCCTACAGATTCCTCCTGTGACTGAGACAACACCTGGGCCAAAATTGTGTCTAAATACAAAGAAATCTGCCCTCAAAGTCAGTACCAGAGGGGAAGGTGAACACTCTTCAGTCTTCACCTTTTACGTCTTTGCTTCAGTGCAAAAATTGCTGCTGATTTTGTAGAGGAAGCTCCTTTGTTTCACTGTGGTTACACATTGAACACAGGGCAAGAGTGAAAATAAAATAAAAAATAATAATAAAACAGAGCAAGCAGAGGCCATAAGTGAAACTCTGCCTCATTTATTGTCATTTCATGGGATGCTAACCAAAGAAGAGACTTCACAAAGCCATTAATTTGCGCAATTATGGCTGATGGATGTTAGCTCTTTCATTCTTGAGAATCCATCTCTTGCCTCAAAGCTTGTCAACGAGTCCCTGAGTGACACTACAACCTTCACCAGATCTCAGGGCTTCGTTATGGAAGACTTTTATATTCGTCAATGATTTGTGTGTGTCCATAGGTGCAACACAGTCACAAATGCACAGACAAAAGAAAGAAAGATGAAGAGACGGATTGGTTTCTTAGTGTTTTCTCCAGCGGAGTAAACAAACATGTTATTTAATCTTCATAAAATGAGGGGTTTGGTAACACAGTCTGTTTTCAGTAACTCAGACCAACTAGCTCTAAAATGCTCGTTAGCTGATGCACTACGTGACAAATCGTCTACCTACTATGATATTTTATGCAGAACCTTTCAGACCAATTGCACCCATGAAATGGCCTGGAATTAAATAATATGGTTATAGCTAAATAATACCAGAGGGAAGGAGAAATTAACAGGCAGAAGCTAGGGAGAGATGAAGCTCTCTTCTGCCCAGAGAAGCTATGGTTGCCCCAGGCCTGGAGGGGTTCAAGGCCAGGCTGGATGGGGCTTGGAGCAACCTCGTCTGGTGGGAGGTGTCCCTGCCCATGGCAGGGGGGTTGGAACTAGATGATCTTTAAGGTGCCCTCCAACCCAAACCATTCTATGATTCGATGATTCTATGATTCTGTGATTCTATGAGCTGTTTTCAGCTGACCTTTGAGGTGCGTTAGAACAAAGGTGGCACAAGAATAAAGTCAGAGCTGCAGGGAAGAGTCCCCAACAGCAGAAAGACTCCAGGAAATGCTGCTAATAATGAAAGAGGGAGAGAGGAAAACTGTGGCAGAGGCTGCTCTCCCTATATGGTGGGTTTTATAACTCAGAAGGGTAATTTTAAACTGGATGGTGTAATGAACGAGGGAGTTAAGAGAAAGTGTCTAAGGCTGAGGAAAGGGTGGACTTTGTATTTTAAATATGTGGAAAGCAGCAATAGCATCTGTGCTTATGCCTGATGAACTGTAAAAGCAAAAGAGCAAAAAAAGTAATGAAGACCAGAGGAGAACTAATTAAATTCAATTTATTATTATTACTCTCTATTTTGCTGTGTTCCACACTGATTCTTACATTTCTATTTCACAACGATGCTCTTCCTGCTGTGCTGCTCCCTGCTTGGCTAGTCTGCATTTTTGCCTGTATTTGGATTTCCCAGGATGAGCCAGGTGAAGTCACTTTGTTTGGGGTAAATATTCAGATTTTAAGTTGCTAATATCTGCAAACGGATTTTTGAGAGTTAGCCCACAGGGAACTGACCAATTCCTAAATTCTTAAAGAATTATTTAAGACCTCTAGGTGGGGCACACAACTCAGGATAAAGGTGATTTTGTATTGCAAAGGAGGTGGAGGGTATTTGACATATGATCTCACTCTACCTGCGGTCCCAGAAGAGATCCCAGAGGTTCTCCACAGTCCTTACAAGAAGAAACCAGTGATGGGATGGAGCTTTCATAGCACACGGCAAGGGTCAGGAGCAGGAACTACCTTACCCCTTGGGAAAGTCTCTTAATCTAGACAGTAATAGTGAATTTGGAAGGAAAATATGGTGAACAATAAATCCAAATGGAAAGATAACAGCTAGAATACACCTTGACAGTTCACAGGCGTATTTAGCTTATTTATTTATTTTTAAATTCTATTACACAAAATTCTTATACGAAGAAGAGAGACTCCACTGGAATCAACAAAACTGCTCAAATTTATCCAACCTAAGGTCTGACCTGACTTTCTGGTATGATCTTTCCACTTCAGTACCTTTTTATTACTTGACTCATTCCCTGTAGGCACCAAGACAGAAACGAGTTCTTAATGGAGGTGAATGTGAAATATGCAGTGAGTTGACGGATTAGTTCAAAGGAGGGGCTGGATTAATTTTACCTCTCTTTAACAGTCTGATACAGCCAGTCCACCTGAGTTTCTTGTCTAGTCTCCCATTGAAGACACTGGAGATACAGTAAATACAGTCAATGGAGTTCGGAGTGTGAGTCATCTGACCAAATGTGGATGCCTATTTTAGGATGGGAAATCACGCCCTGAGCTCCATTGACTCCACTGACTCACTCTCCATTGACTATGAACAGACTCTTAGAGCAACTTGCCCAGATGCAGACACCCACGTTGCAGATATCCACAGTTAATCAGCTGAATCCCACTAATTGCACTCCAGGTGAAGAGCGTGACCTGTAAGACATTAGGTGAAGGGGATATGAGAGTGGTGGGATAGAGAGACAAAGGTGGTCCTTCTTCAAGGAGCAGGATGTGGGATATGGAGAAGCTTTCCGTTGACTTGACGATGGAAAGGAGGGGACAGGGAGGATTTAGCTGTTAAATGTTTTCTCAACAGGCTGATCATGATGAGTCTGGTTTTCAGAAATGCTGAGCAGACACGACGCCCACTGAAGACAATGGGAGCTCAGCACTTCTGAAAATCAGACACTTGCTTCTTGGCATTGAACATAATCTTTAATATCTAAAAGGATAAAAAGGGCTGGGGGACGGGTGCGAAGACAAGTGAATGAGCTTCCTCCTCAGATGGTTTGCACAGCCCTTTCTATCAGTATTAGTTACTGCTTCCACTAATTATGTACAAGGGAAAACTACAGCTGGAATGTTACGTGGAAATGACGATTGCAGGTAAGGCAAACTCTGACTGCTGCATTCCCCAAGGCTGATCTACTGGTAATGTCTAAAAGATGACACCTACTGGAGTGATGGTTGGAAGACAGGCTTTATCTTGTTGCAAGGCCACTGTAAGAAGCTCCCTGTGGTCCACCTGTGCCAGTGCAGTGTAGTTCACCATCCCCTCAGAGTGAACCTGCATACCTTGGATGAGCTGACGTACAAGGACATCAGTCAAGAGAGAGCTCTCTTGCTCTTTAACCCCAGTTGGTCTCTCTTTACCCGCCTAACCTGCTCTTCCATGCCAGTTCTAGTGCTGGATTGACTCTTCCTGGAGCTATATGAATTCATAGCACTGAAGAATTGCAACTCCTTTCTTGCTTTCTTAAGTTATTTCTCTGCTAGGATAAAGCTGAACTGGCTCAATACAGCACTTGGCAAACACCAGAGCCGCTGCAAAAAGCAAGACGAAGTATGAGATTCAGGGAAATGGGTAGTGTGTCCTCTCCCTCATAGACATGGTAACATGGTCATGTCACCTTGAGGTACTTCATCACTAGCAGCTTCACCCTGCTGTGCCTGCACATGTGTTCTGAAAGAATCTGTGAAATTATCCAAGGGCAGTGGGGGAAAGAGAATTTTTTTGGATATTTTTTGGTTGTAGTTTTGTCTGTCTTTGTTTAAAACCACCTGGATTATTCCACCAGCATGGTCTGCAGTGTGACTGAAGAGTGATTACAGCAGCAGAGCAACAGGGATGAGGCCACTTTGTCACTGCATCACTTATTGCAATGAGTTTTGCAGCAAGAACAGCACCGGAGCCCCAGTGAAGCCCACTGTATTGCAAAGAGTGGAGGGGCAGTGATTCCTGTGCTCCAGCTTCACCATCAGAAGGAAAACATGAGTTTTACAAATCAGAAGTAAAATGCTGAGGAAGAACTATTAATAAAGAAAGACGCAGAGAGGGCTGAAGTATCCCTGGGACATTTTGCTTGTCTTGGAAAAGAAGGTAACCAGTGACTAGAGGCTGATGGAGTTAATCTTAACACAGGAGATTGGACTGGAGTTGCGTCACAGGAAAAACAGGTTTAAAGTATTTCATGATGGCAGAGATGCTTGAGTCAGTTGGGTCTTGAAGATTTTGCAGGAAACTAGCTGAAGCCAACTGAGTCATTAGTGATTATCGTCAAGAGTTTGTGGAGGATTCAGAAGTACCAGAGGACTGAAGAGGGACAAATATAGAACCCGCCTATGAAAAACAGAGTTGATGGCTGGGAAATGACAGGCTGGGAGGTGTAACTTCAATGTGTGGGTGGATACTAGAAGAAATTATTAAGTAACCATTTGAAAGTACCTGAAAGATAATCACCTTATTAAAGAGAAATAAATAAAAATGCAAATATAATAAATGAAATAATTTCCAAATAACCCAATTTCTGATATAGTAAAAATTCAGGTGAGAAAGAAGGTAAAAGATGCTATAAAGATGCTAGAAAATGTTTTGTAATAGTAAGTTGAGGAAAGTCTAATTGTAATAAGATAGGACTGTGGTATAGCACTTTGGAAGAGCAATTTTCAGAGGCTTCTTAGCATCAGACTGGAAGGGGATCTTAGATGAGATACCTTGGTAATGTTTCTTAGGCTTGGGTGTATTCAAAATACAAGCAATGCTTTGTTTAAATAAAAAGTATAACTAAATGCTTGTGAATGACAGCAGGCTCAGCAAATGTACAAGCACTTTGGAGAGCAATGATGGAATCTAAAATGATCTTGAAAAAATGAGCAGACGTGAAATTATATATGTTATATATATGTATATAAATATATAATATTATATATATATATAAACATATGTATAAATTTAATATACAGTCACACAGTTCTCTATGCCAGGGATGGAGAAGTTAAATGCACATATAAGAAAATCGTTGGCTGGTCTGCAGGATAGTAGACAAAATTCTGGTGCTCAAAGGGGACCTCAAATGCCATACACAATCAATGATGTGATCTTGTACAAGAAGAATAAATCTTATTTTGGAATGTCTTATCAGTATTAGTATCAGTATTATCAGATGGCAGTTAAGTATCTGCTCTGGCAGACTTTTCAAGTGAACTATAGCCAATTTTGGACATTAAACTTTACAAATTTTAGATGTAAACTGGTAATCGTCCTGGTAGGGCAACAAGAATACAAAAGGGTTTGAACATTTTATATATCAGGGTAGCTCAAATAAGTAATTCTCCTCTTCTGTCTTAACTACTGCAGCCACTTCTCTGCCTCTCAGATGATTCTCTGATTCCCAGAGGCAAAGCAGTGCTCAGATCCCATCCTTGATGTTTTGTCCATCCTTACTTATATTTTTAATGACTTCAGCATAACCACTCTGAGTTACTGTAAACTCTAAGTATTGCCCAACCCTTTAAGATTATCCCTTGCTCACTGCTCTTGAGCTTCTCTCATTTGGAAAAGACTCTCCCAAAGCATCACACACTTATATTAAAAAACATATATTTCCTAACCAAAATTTTTGCTGAGTGCAGTAGAAAGACATTGACTATGTGTAAACACCCCTTCACCTGCAATCTTTTCATCCTCAGCAAGAAATGTAGCTTTCTGGGCATGGAGAAGTCAGGTTTCCACCCCAACTCTGCAAATGATTTACTGTCCAGTCACTTGGGTAATTCAGTTACAGCCTCTGCCTATTTCCTGCTGCGTAAATCAGAAGGGATATGAACTTAAAAATCTCATCGGGGGTGGAAAGTTCTACGCAGCACAGGAATTATTATTTCCACGCTGGCACTGCTCCCATTCAGTTTTGTGTTTAAACTATTATCGTTTGGATCTGAATAAGATGCCAGTCTAAAGGCCACTAGAGTTAAGGATAATTCTTCCCTGAGCTTTCAATGGGTAAATTCTGCACCAGAATGTAAAAATCTGATTCTGAAATCAAATTGTGGCAATGTAAGAAACAGAAAAGTTCTGAAAAGGAAACAAACACCTAAGCATGTAACCTAGTTTTCCCTAAACTTTATTCTTGAATGTAGGAACATAAATTGTAACTAAATTGCATTTTTACACCAAATTGTTATTTGGATGCCTGGGCTTTAAAAGGACTGGTTTTCCCTGCCTGTCTTTTCCGTAGGGTTTGATCAGCAATAATCTCCAGATATTGGATTTGATCAGCAATAATCTCCAGGAAAAAAAGAATAAAGAATGGGATATAAATCAGAGGATAGGAACTGAAGAAAATGCATCTCATCAGCTACAAGGCACACAGCAAAAACCTGTGGCTGGCAATAGTGGGGACAATAAAGAAATGTTTTCCAGGTATGATAAAAGAAAACTGTATCCTAAATTAGAATCCATTATTGCAGGTAAAATGAAAGAATATCAAAAATGAAGCTGGGGGGGGGGCGGGGAGGGAGGGGAGAAGGTGAATGCATTCAATGAAATTTTTGTTCATTATTTGGGAAGAAGCCAGATGATGTAGTCAGATCATAAAAGGGATGACCCAGGTAATTACAGGGCTGCCAATCTCGCATTGATCTTAGTCTAAATAATGGAGCAACTGATATAGGACTCTACTAATAAAGAATTAAAGAAAATGAATATAAATCAGTGTCAATCATTACTGGCTTGAGTGTTATGTCCCATTTTGTCAGGATACACTATTAGTTCGTGTGATGAGGCTAATTATTAAAATTAGTGCCAGGACTGATGCAACACATCCCTGTGACACATATATAGGATCATAGAATGGATAGAGTTGGAAGGGACCTTATGGATCATCTAGTTCCAACCGCCCTGCCATGGGCAGGGACACCTCTCACTAGACCAGGTTGCCCAAAACCCCATGCAGCCTGGCCTTGAACATCTCCAGGGATGGGGCATTCACAACTTCTCTGATATGATACATGACAGGAATCAAAGGATGGCCAAGCACTCTGGTGTCTGTCTGTTCCACTGACTAGGAAGATACCCCATGAGAGATTATTTATGTGGTTTTCCTACAGACAAACTGCCCCACTGAGTATTTCTATTAGTGACATGACAAATCTATCACGTTGAAGTTGAATCCTTGTGGGATCCTTGTTAGAGAAGGATCAAGAGTCCTCTGTAAGATGAGAGCAGTCAATGGGACTAAATGGAAATCCAGACAAATGAATTCAGGCCATACTGAAAGGATGGATCATGATGAGGATTCTTGCCCAGATGACTCTAAAGAGGCTTGGGGAATAGCATGGATGATCAGGCCAACAGGTTCTGCCAGAAGGAATGTGAGACTCCCAAGTAGGAATGAGCTCCACGTGCTATGAAAGATTTTGACAGATAGGAACAAGTTCAGAAATATTCGGCAACTAAAAGACTTAGGTAAAAAAAAAACACACCAAAAACAACAAATCAAACAAAAAACCTCAAAGTCTACACATAGAGTTTCTTTGGGGAAGAGATTGGGGCCCTGGAAATTGTACCATTCATCCTTATCAAAGAAAAAATGAGGTCCGTCATGATCCCCGGACGCAGCAGCTGGGAAATATGACTTTGTTAATGTCTCCTTTGATCTAGCATGTAATGGGAAGGTAGTATCCGATGGCTGGACCTGTAAGATGGACTTACAGGTGAGGTTTCCAAACTCACTTTGGAAATCCAGTGTGGATTTTGAGCGCTAAAGGGAATTACCACTGGAGAAGCAGGATGCAGGTAACGGTTGGCCCTCTCATCATTCAAAATTTAAAGCTGCAATTCCCTCTACCTCTTCTTTTCTCTCAGAGGTAACCTAGTTCAAGTGAAACCTTTTTTGGGGGAAATTCACTGGCTAATGGTCAGTTTGTGTGATCACAGCAGTTCTTTCTGCTTTCACCATTTATGATACTGGGATTGAATCTTGTCAGTGATAAAAGCTTCCCAGGTACTTCAATACATTTGCTCCCCTTGCAACATGCTTGCGTAGTATGACATCTCTTGGCTGGGTGCACAACACGGTATTCTTGTTATTAAAAAGTAAAATTAAGTGAGGGAGTAAAGCAGACTTTCCCAGGCCGCATTTGCCTCACACTGATGTGCCTTTTTCATCCCATAAATTTGTTATGGCTCCAGCTCCCAAGCTTCAGTGAACATTCATCTTTCTTCCTTTACGTATACACCCAAACAAAGCTGAGCTGTGGGTTGGCAGTAAAGAAATGAGTCTCACATTATTGGCTTTGCATTAGGTTTGTTTATAAAAGACAAGACATATTAATCATAGATATCTACACTGGGAGAAGCACGCAGCAATGCAGGAAATGTATTCAGTACAAAAAAAGCAGGACGTCAAACAGACCAGGAGGTGCTATGGATTGATGCACCGGCTTCTCTCTCATAAAGCAAACTAAACAAGATTTTGCTCTAGCCCAGACAGAAAGCCCAAATTAATCCTGTCCACTTCTGGGTCCCCAAGGAGCATTATAAAGCAGGTGTGTTGTTTGGTTTTTGTTTGTTTTTTTCCCTTGGAGTTGCCAATTAGTTGTGACTTTGCACTTGTGTGACAAATGGTAGGTGATGTCTAAATAAGTGGTTGCTCCAAAATGTGGTCCCTATTACTCTCTCAGACAACGTGCCTTCCCCACATGGAGGAAGTGATCGACACATGAAGGGACAGGCTGAAGAGTCCATTTGCTTCAAGTCTGGTTGCTTCAAAATTAAAAGCTAATCCTGCCTGGACTTTTTAATTCACAGAATCTTAGTGGTTGGAAGGGACCTTTGAGATCATCGAGTCCAACCACATTAAAAGAAAAAAAAACACACAAAAAAAAATTCCATGCAAAGAGTCAGTGATACTCCACAGGAAAATAACTGCAGAATGGCAGGACGTCTGTCTTTAGGGCAGAAATTTTTCTTGAAACCAGAAGTAAGGAAATATTCTCCTATTCTGCATACAAACGCTCAGGCCAAATTACCGGGAAAAAAATACTTTGGTACAGATCCACTGCTATTAAAAGACAGCACAATTTGTGCAACTACAAATAAGAGGAAAGACAGGGACTCTGTCCCAAAGAACTTTGCTTTTTAAATGCATCAGCCACTGAGGGCGAGTTCAGTTTGTAAGAGCTTCAGAAGAGTTACGCAGGAAACCTGGATATACAGTCCCAAAGAAGAGAAATTTGATCAAGGGTGATTTATGACAACTTGCTCCTAAATCACTTCTCCTCAAGTTTCTGCCTAGAAATGTGACCAAAATCTTTTAGAGGTTATCACGTAGTTGCATAGGAATCTTTTAATGAACGTGTATGATATCAAAGGTTGGAAGACATGCCATAGAGTCACAGTTGCCATGCTAAAATAGGACATCTTTTTGACAGGCTGTGGTGCTACCATGTGGTAGTGTGCTCTGGTGATATACCGCAAACCCTGGTTATCTGTCTAACATTGCATGACTGAGAAAAGCAGGACTGACAAAATCCCGAGGGAAAGCTGAGCTCTGTTGGTTTTATGTGTTCCGGTATGTTCAGTGACCCTGGAGTTGTTAAGGAACAGCTGTTGATAGAGAAAATAATTAATGCAAAGAATGGCTGCATGACTGTCTTGCACAGAGGTGATCTTGGAGGTCGGATACAGGGTATTTGTGTAACATTAGGGGAATGCCAGAGGCAGGGAATTCAGACCAGATCAAGACACCTAGGATGTTTAGAATAGTAGAATCATAGAATCATCCAGGTTGGAAGGGAACTTTAAGATCATCGAGTCCAACCATTAACCTAACACTGGCAAAGCCACCACTAAACCATGTCCCTCAGCATCACTCTACCTGTCTTCTAAATACCTCCAGGGATGGTGATTCAACTACTTCCTTGGGCAGCCTGTTCCAACCAAAGGAGACTCTCTCCAGAATATCCATGTGTGTCTTGTGCTGAGGAGCCCAGAGCTGGAAACAGTTCTCCAGGTGTGGAATCACCAGTGCAGAGTGGAGAAGAAGGATCACCTCCCTTGACATTCTGGCAATACATTGTCTATTGCAGGCGGAGACACCACTTACCACCTTTCCCACAAGGGCACATTGCTGGCTCATATTCAACTTGGTGCCCACCAGGATTCCAGGTCCTTTTCTGCCAAGCTGCTTTCCAGCTGGGTGTCCCCCAACGTATATGGGTGCACGGGGTCGTTCCTCCTCAGGTGGAGAATTTGGCACTTCTCCTTGTTGACCTTCATGAGGTTGCTGTCAGTCCATCTCAACCATCTTCATGTAGATTAGGACATAAGATAGATAATGAATTCTTTCCTTCCATTTCACTGTTTTCCCAGGACACACAGCAGTCTGACTTCTCAGATACAGCAGCAATGCCATAGATGCCTCCTTAGATGCCATAACATGTAACTTCCATCTATATCAGTGCCCTGTCACTGCCCAAGCTGAGGGGGGGGAACATGCTTCCCTTCAATCACCCCCTGGTTTCAGCCTCCAGCAGTCTGGCATCTTCTTGATCCAGAGACTCAACCGAGTCTGACAGCAGGCCCAACCAAAGAAGAGGGTGGTGGAAGAACCAGAAGAATGAGTCACCCCCCTTCTCCTTCACACCCCGTACAGTCAGCAGCAGCTGCAGCCCAATTCAGCTCAACAGTTTACAGGTGTCTTCAGGAACAACTGTCATAAAAAGCTCCCAAAATATGCACTTTTTTTTTCTTGTTTTCTTTTTTCTTTTTTTTTTCTTTTTTTTTTTTTTTACCGCTCTTTAAATTTTGTACAGCAACAGTTACCCAATGAAAGCAGGAATTAACGGAAACGAAAGGAAATGAGAGACACTGAAGGAAAAACAAACATAATCAGCTCCAGCTGCAGCTCAATTAAACAACCGTTCAGAGAAAACTACTCATTCACAATTTACTCACAGAAATCCACTTTCTTACATTCTCTTCAGGATTTCAGAGCCACAGACGCACACTGCACTTTCAGCCTCCTTACAAAATAATTTAAGGCCCTCCAAACTGCAAAGATGAATGGAAGCTGCTTCACTGGTGAAGAGGTGAGAGGTGAGGCCAAGAGGTGACATCCCACTTGTGCCAGAAGGGAGAGGTTCATACCCTGCACTCACATGGGCAGAAATAAATAAATCTGAGTTTCTTCTTTGAAGGGCTTTCCAGGTCTGCCTCAATCCTCCTCTTTGTGGTTTTTTTTTTTTTCAAGAGCATGAACTCAACATTTTTCTTTACCCACTTGTCCTTTTCTCAAGTCCTCCTTGTCTAAGATGATCCTGCTGTTTTCAGCTTGCACCAGAAACGTCCTATGAACCCAGTATGGCCAGAATCTCGGCTGGTGTCAACTATCCCAGGAACATGATTCAAGAGTTAAATACTTTTCCTTTGGACTCTGACGTTCAAGTGTTCATCGTTCCAATCGTTCCATTGCTCTTCCCAAGAGATATGGACCTGCTGCTTGTGTATTTGCCTCATCCCAGGAGAAAAGAGCTTTTATTCCAGCATTGACACAAATCAGCTGTGCAAGCAGCAGCCATGAGAACTCTCAAACCGGAGAAGGGTTCAAGTACAATACTGCTCCTTCTCATTTTAAACCCAGCTGCAACTGTGACTAAACAGTGTCCTGCAGATGGTCCTCATAGTGCCTTCTGTGGGACAGTAACTGATCCAGTGCCACTGAAGAATAATATCGTATTCTTTCCTTGCACCTTTCAGGTTTGGGGTTTTTTTTTGTAATTACCTTAGTTTGCAAAAACATAAATTCAGAAAAACATGGATGTGAACAAAGTTCCTCCAAATATTTCTTAAACATTAAGTAGGATTTACCACATCTTTGGATTTAAAAAAAAAATGAGTGAAAGAAAAATAATCTTCTTTTAAACAAGTTCTAAAGGATAGATAGATAATACAGAGAGGGAAAGAGAGAAATTATCTCATCTAAAATCTCCCTGTGACTGAAGTATCTGTCAAGGCTCACAACGGGATTTGTGTGTTTGGGGAAGGGGGGATGTCACTAGACCACTGACAAGCTCATAAAACACCGCCTGGGAAGACCAAGCCTGAGTGGCATTTCCAAGGTGGTACCTGTCTATCATGCCTTCATTTCCAGTGTCTGGACACTGGACACTCTGCTGTACCTTCTTTCAGCAGATGACTCTGTGATTTCCCCAGTCAAGCACAACCGACTGACGTCGCTTTCCTCCTGCTGCTCACAGATAGGAACTAATGAGATTCTATTCCTGGATTTTTATCAGAGAAAAAGTTAAAGCTCTAGTCCGCTCAGAATGGCAAGGGAATAAAGGATTTATAAAAGATGAAAACAAGACATCCACTGCATAATCAGTGTAATTACCAGTATTTGGAACCTCGGTTATAAAAACATATTTGTGCTATTTTCAATGTCTGAAAGCCACCGAAGCCTGAACAATGCTCTTTTTCCAAACTCACTCCCTCATTGGAATTGCCTACATGCTGAATCACTTACTTCTTTCCCGACAGAGTACAATTATCTCAGTTACAGAGCTGGGCGTGGGAGCAAATATTGTGTGCAGTTTCCTTATTCAGGGAATGGCGTTGAGGGGCACAGTCACACATTGACTCTACGTATGGGCCAGGGAAGAGGACCTTCCTCAGAGTGACCCACCAAAACATACCACCGTGCTCTAGACGTTTTCCTTCACAAATACCACTTCTACCTCTCCTCCTCCTCCTCATTCAGTGCATGCTCATCATCAGATTTAATATCCTCTTGAAGTATCCGTAAGGATTCAACCTCTGGTGAGTTGCTCCACAGCTCAAGCATGTGGCTGATGTCCTGCACCACATGTTGACAGAGACCCTTGAGGAATATGCTGTCACCAAACGGGCCGTGAGAATATCCTTGTCCTCAGTTAAGATCCAAGCCTTGAACTGATGGTTCCCCAGCATACTTGCAGCTATTCTGGGAGAGCTGTCTTTCTCTCTGACACTTTGCAGCAGCAGAAGACTCAGGTTATGGGAGATTCTGTCCATCACCAATAAATATTTAATTCTTTACCAAAAACTCTCCCTGGAGTAACCACCAGCTCTTCCCTTGGGATACACGGGAATGGGAAGTGATAACTGGACCCTGGATCACCTGCAAACATGTAAGAGTGTCCACAGCATAAGCCTCTTGAATAGTTTGGGGTTGAGGAACAACTTTTTTGCAAAATAGGTATATTCATTACAGGGAAACAAAAAAACCCCAACGCATAAATATTTTAGGTTTGCTCCAATGTAAATTGGAAATAATAAATTAAATCTTGGAAAGTTTATGAAGGAAAAACAAACCAAAGCAAGCCAAAACAAACCAATGCAGAAAAAAAATATTGTGCAGCTCTAATTCAAAGATCTGTCCTGCACATACATCTACATCAAGGCCAGGCTGGATGGGACTTTGAGGAACCTGCTCTGGTGGGACGTGTCCCTGCCCGTGGCAGGGGGTTGGAACTCGATGATCTTTAAGGTCTCTTCCAACTCGAACCATTCTATGATCCTGTGATTCTTTGATCAATTTAATTAGGTTTTTGTTTTTTTTTTATTTCTAAACTAATCTTCCTCTGCTCAGGGCCTGAGATCTACTATTGTCTTCCTACAAATTCAGGCACACTTCTCCCCTTTCCATTTTAAAAGCCCCCAAAGGCCAAACAGGACATCTTGGGCAGAAAGCTCCGTGGGATCGTTTGAGGACATTTCTCTGCCTCCAGCATCTTTTTGTCCTGTACCTATTCACAACTGCAGTCCTTGGGAAAGTGGTTGTGTTGTCTGGCTGACTGAGGAAAGTGCTGTGCACACCTTTTGGAGGTTTGTAAATAACAGATAAATATTAATAATAATGAGACCTAACAGATGTTTTTTATCTTTAACTACCCAGCTTCCATGCAGTAAATTGCAAGACCATAAAAATGATTGGAGTGAAGAGAAATTTTAAAGAGGCATTATCGATTAATATTTTGACACGAAGAGCTGAGTAATTCTTGGCAAAACATCTTACTGAATTTATTCACTGTAAATTGCACTCAGTGCTGGTGAAAGGTGACCAGCTGACAGCAGTGGAGACAAACCTTCTGAGAGGCATGTCTTCGCTAGAAAAATGCTGTGTACCTAATGTGGCTTAGCAACACAGAGTGAAAGGGAAGGAAGTTTACAAGTTTTAGACTATCTAGAAGGCCATAATAAACCCAAGATTACTCTGTAATCACTAGCCCAAGCTCACAGCTGACCGTTGTGATAAGGCTTTTTGAGTTTAAGAATTTCCTCCTCCTAATAAGAAAGCAATTAATGAAAGTAGGCACAGAACCAGCAGAGTAGGCAGGGGCAGTACAAGCTCCTGCAAACACACTTTTTCATAACACACCTACAGTGTCACACAGAGGGATGACGTCTGAGGATAAAATGACAGTTTGATCGTTGTCCTTGCCAGGGAAAACCATCAAGAGCGATAGTTTGTTATCAACATGAATCTCTGCTTTCAAACACGTGGTTTTCTCCCCCAGTTTCCAAAAAGACATTGGAACTGGTAAGAAACCAAGCTCTAGCTCAGCACAGCTCAGTAAGTCACATAAAGCACCTCCATCTGTATTCTTCATTGACGGAGGGTGGAATCCTCACCACCTCCAGGTTAAACAGTTATGCCTCAGGTTTTTTAAGCTAGTTGCTCCATGTAATGTGGCTTTGCTCCATGCCCTTCTAACTCTCCATGGACCCTGGCTTGCTTTCCAAACGTCCTACCTCATGGAGGCATCACTCTGTGCACCAAACCTGGGAGAGGGATTTGATCCCAGAATATGCCCTTGTATATTCTTGCATCTGAAAACCTTGCATCTGAAAACCTTGTGTCAGTATTATCAGCTGCACAGATAAGCCCATTTGTGGGTAAAAGAGGTGTGAGACACATCAGGCAACCTTAGGTCATCTCTGGGTGAGAAGACATCTACAGGCAGCAGCATCCTGGACCCTGCACAGAAGCAGAAGCAGCAGTTGGTGCCAAAACTGCTCTTTTCTTTACCGAGCAGGTTATGTAGTAGCCACAAGTGCCTGGAAATTTCCAGAGACTCAGCAACGAGCTGTCCCTTCTCTAAGGACCACAGAGCTCAGGGTGCAATGTTTCCGTGATGTGCAATGGGAAAACTGTCCTTCACCGTCGGGCACAGAGCACAACACATTGCATGTTATGGGATAACTGGAAGGGAACACCCACACCCTTAGTCCTTTCCTCACTAAACTGGCACCTGCCAATTTACAAGAGATGAAGTTTGGCATAACGAGACACTATTCAATGCATTTTCTGCCCAAATTGCCACTGCAAAATAGAGCACACGTGCTTTCTAAAAAGGGGTTAAATGTGGGAAGAGGAGTGATCTTTGGATGAGAGTGTGAAGAGTGGCTCATGCAAGTGGCAAAGGTCAGTGCGCGGTGTAAATTCCCTGATGAGATGCCAAGCCACCCAGCTCTCACAAAAGCTTTAAGAAAGTGCATAACAAAAGATAATAAACCCTTTCTGGTGTTCCTATACAAGTTCAGGTGCCAATTAAGTTCTTGTATTTTCAGCATAATGCTGTATCATCCCATGGATGGATTTTCCTTATATCATACTGGTAAACTGGGAAGACTAGTGTATCACAAAGCTTATAAAGAACTCCTTTCAAAGCAGTCAGGGTTTCTGAAAATGCTTCAAAACCACTTTTGTAAATATTTTATCCAGAGATATGAGATGAAAAAAGGCAGAGACCGCAGCTCGTCCCGACTCATCCAAGGAACAAGGCAGCTGAGCAGCCCCTGTGCAAACATTTTCAAATGTTGCACTTGGAAAAAGAAAAACACACAATTTGGGACCATGAATGAGTGAGAATGGAAATTACAGGGCTGCCTTGCAAAGTAAGTGGAAAACAATGGAGTGAAAAATAAGTAGAGAAAGAGAGAGAGCAAGCACAGAGCTAATGATAAGGCGAACTTTTCCAGATGTGAAAATCAATTTTATTCTAAAACTTTCCAGCCTTTTCATTTAGAAAGCAATAAAATTCTCTTTGTCCCCTGTTCATTTTCTACATAAAATGCCACTAAGCAACTAGCTCTCGGCAACCACACAAAACGTAATAGGTTAGGACTGCAGCCTTAAAATATGTTAGGGTTTTTTAATGAAACCAATTTATATCAGTTTGTGCCACTGAAAGGGCTGAAGCAACTTAATTTAGTTTCATTTTCCACACATTTGTGGCCAAAGCTAGGATTCAGTTATTTCTAATTCAGCCCTGCTTCCACATCCCTGCCTAAGCCATTTCTAACTGATTTAGCTGGTGACCTCTATTAAATAGCCAGGTGTTTGGCTCTATTAAATGAATAATCTCTTGGTACCTACACATCACTGCTACAGCTACCTCCTCATTTGTACAGCTTTTCATTTGCATGTGTGCTCAATCAGAGGACTTTGGGGGGGGGGGGGGGGAGGGGGGAAATTATAGTGACAAAACTGACTATTCTTGTACCTAAAACCTGTTTCTGTCAATGCTGCATGCAGTGTCATCATAATGATTTAAATATTTTTAAAAAAGCAGATTTTCAGGGCCTGAATCTGAAATAACTAAATAATGTGTGTGGGGGAGGGGGTTCTTCTTCTTCTTCTTTTTTTTTTTCTTTTTCCCTGTCTGGAAACTGTTTCTTCACTTCATCTTTCTCCTAATTTAGATGAGTGTGACAACAGTCAAACAAACTTTGCAGGAAGAGCACGGATGTTTTATTAGAGTGATGGAAATAGATGAGGGAAGAGGCAGAAAGCTTTCAGGCACATGAACCATTCTTGACTCCAAGGGTCTGTGTTCCTCAAAGAGTCTGTTTTTTTTCCAAATACGTGGGTCAGCCTAACAAAAGATGTGACCTTTGCTACAACCACAACACAACATCTAGTGAAGAATCAGGTGTGCGCAGTCCATCCATGTGTTTCATGCTCTCCACTGTGCTAATGGTGGCTCACATTGGAGCTTACTTCAAAATTTAGTAACTCAGAGAGCACCAACACGATCAAGGCTGTTTTTCACAAGCCTTCTGTTGTGTGGGCTATTTCACATCTAACAGGGAATGAACATCCCCTGTAGCCATTCCGTTGGTGAGGTATTAATAGCATTTCTCCTCTACCTGTGTACAGGTTTTTGCAAAACTCTGTAAGAATGTAAAACTGGAGATTTCTACTTTGGCTATGTTGATAGAAACCAGCCAAAGGGTTCTAAATTTATACAGGCCGGGCAGGACGCAGAGATGGGTAGACCTGCAAAAGGCATGGTCATAAAAGCAACGTGTCTGTAGAGAAAGCGGAAAGGAGAAGAACAGAGGTTTCAATGAAAAGGAACCACCCTGGTTTCTAAAAATTCAAATCCATAAGGCAAACTGGTTGGAAAAGGTAATGGGAGAGAGGTCTTTCCATCTGTCCTCACCCATTTGAAACTCTGTCTTGGCCACAGAGTAAGGGATCTCTATCCAATGGCTTCTGTGAACTTGTGGAGGGAGTTTCATTTCATATTCGGTGGAAAGCAGACAAACAAACTCCTGTGGGCATTTCTCTAAGAAGTTATGAAAGGTTGAAGTTCCTTTCATCTTTCTCAGGATGTTTACCTTGCCCATATTCCCTAGACAATTAGCTTGGGACAACATGGTTAACTGTTATATAGGTATAACATCCTGCCTGTGGTGTCCCATAAATGAAAAGTTCTGGAAAAAGCTTGATTTTCCAAACATTTGGGAGAATTAGACACATGAATGAACAACACTTTCCATGCAGACTTATTCTGGTGTTTTGTTTTGGGTTTGATTTTTTTTTAATGTTTATTATTCAGTCCGAAATTCATATTCTCTAATCTGGGACTATGCATTTGACACCAAACTTGATGTTAGAATAGAGGATTCGTTCTTACCTGATTTTTTTACACTGAGATAAAAAGCGTGCTGACTATTCTCTTTTCCCTTCTACAAAATGGGAATGCCCTAGTGGACAACTTGAGGTTATGGCTACACAGACTGAACGGTGGTTGTGTCAAAGTGTTGAGAGATTCTTTCCATACCTGATGGATTCAAGGGCAAGTGAATCTGTGTTTGGAAAGAGAATATGTAGCATATTTGGCTCCGGTTAGACTGATTTCCTATGGAGATTGCTGTTCCAATCAGAAAAGGGACCATGAATATAATCAGTTTACTTTCCACATTTCTGTCTTCATCTAGGCCAAATTCTATCATTGTATATGGCGAAAGTTTTTTTCTCTAAGAGCCAATGTTAAAAAAACTTCACCAGGGATTTGATTATCTAGATGTCCGTCCCGTCTCCTTCCCGCATCCTCATCAGTCACAGAGATTAAAAAAGTATTAAAAGATAGTGGTTTTGCTGATGCACAAGGCAGAATACTACATCCCCCTTGTTGTAGCATAGCTCCATCACAGGCTGCTGAGCTAAAAGGAGTGAGAAGAAAACAAATGCATTTCAGTAAGATCAATGTAAGTCAACGTCACAAAGGACAAGACCGTCAAGCGGCGGAAGTTGATGTAGTGCCATCAGCTGAGTCTTTGACTGATTTTTGCAGCTGAAAACCCAGTCCAAAGAGAAGAAGCTACAGATATGGCATTAAATATTGCTTTCTCTTAGAGATTCTAGTGACACTTCATTAAGTCTGAAGGGACAGTGGTGAGGATGTCAGATCTGACATGCTCCTTCATTTGCTTAAATCTGTTTGAGAAGCTGAAAACCTCACACTAACTTTTATTTGAAAATTAGAACTCTGTTTTAAAACTCTCCCTGTGCCTCCAGCTTTGCTGGTAAATTAAAGATCTCAGCTCCAGGAACTCTGGTTTGGTTTCCCTTCCTGCTCATTTGATCTTGCTTGTTAGCCTTTCTCCTCATGGTACAGCAACTCACTTCCATTAAAGCTTCATTAAAACAACATTGCTATAATCACCATATGCTACTTATATATTTTTAAAGCATAACTGTTACCAACTGATCAAAATACAAGTGGGCATTTTATATGCCTATATTATATAGTGTACATAGACTATTTATAGCATACTTAGATTTTCACTTCTCTCATCATGGACCAGAAGGAATCGCTGAAGTCATTCCTACATCCTGTTCACAGTTATATCCATTCCTGGTTTCTCAGCTTTGCAGTATCCGTGTTGCAACTGCTGTAGCTTTGATTTTGGGAAGGGCTCAGGTAAACAGCAGTCAGGAGGGGAAAAGGATAACAAGGACAAAAAACCCCCAACTTTCTAAGTGAAAGAAAAGAATTCCTTCGATCTCAGTAATATCCGGAGGCAGAAAACTGCTGGCAATCTTTTCAGGTCTTCAGTTCTCTCTCCTATTTTCTATATTATATTATGCAATCCAGAGTGCAAGAAGAACTTGGAATGGGGTAGGGTCTGCAGGACAGGCAGGGCTTTCGGTGAGAAGGAGGAGCTCCAGCAGTTACAACAACCTCACCACAGCTCTGCAGCCCGTCCTCACTGGCAAGCTCAAGCTGGATATGGTGGCACCAGTCCAAGAGCCATTTTGCTGGCCGTACAAAATCATTCTCACAGCACTGAAGTCCAAATGAAGAGGAGTTGGTGGAAATGACTGGGATTTTCTTGGCATGGCTCTCTGAACAGCCTGTGGTTATGTGCAGATGGACCAGCTGATGGGATCATGCAATTCATACGATGTAAAAGGCAATAATGACATACAGCAGAGATGTTTTCCATCCACTATGTTTATACCTGCATTTATTTTTCATTTTCCTGGAGCCTGACTGAGTTTGAATCAAGAATATGACTCTGGTGCATTACAGAACAGGGAACCCTTTCAGATCCAAAGCTCCCCGAAGTGTGATGGTCCCATGGATCCCAGACCCCGTCTCAGACCCTTGTGTGATGATATAGCACTCCTAAAGCTCAAAGGCCCTCAGGGCTGGACGGGGTTCTCAATTAGGACTCAAAGGAATACTTATTCCCTTTTCCTTTATCCCCCCAGAATAACATAAATGTTACACCGCTATAAAAACGTCTGCAGTATTCACAATTTAGAAACCATCTGTTCAAGTTCAAGAGCACCGACAGTCTGGGTTCAGAAACAGTTAATACCAAAGAAATACCCTTTTTTTTTTTTTCTTTACTGATGAAGGTCATATAATACAGTCCCAACTGCGTCCTGCTGGTCCTCCAACAATTCAGTAAACGACATATATGAATTATTCTGCTGCTAAGAAGAGTAGATAAGGACTGGGTTTTTATAACCTGATAACTTGCTCTTGCTCCTGCTGAAAACTGGTATTACGTGCTGTATCTAGATTCCTTGCTGGTATGTGGAAAGACCCATTTTATTCAAAGTGGAAATTTCCAAAGATTTCTGGGGTAGCCGACGAGAACATACATATGTGAGGAGACAGACGAAGAAAAAGTGAAAAAGCCGGTTGAAAATAAAAAGTATATAAAATTTAGGAAAACTAGTTCTTGAATTATTAGCTGTAATTCCATTTAGGCACACATTATTAGTTCTTACTCTTTGTGTTCCAAAGGAAACACTAATAGATAAATTAACACTTTGTGTATCTTCCAAAATTGTATTAAACAGATGGAACAAGGTACTTAATAAGGCAGCAAAGCTAAGCAAAACTGTTCTCCAGATTATCTTTACCAAGCTTAATGGTGTAATTTCTCTTTTGTGTGTTGCTTCACACTTGTATCACTGCAAAGCACCCTGCAAAGCTTCCCTCGTGCAGGAGCTATCCATGGGATCACAAAATAATTCAGGCTGGAAGAAACCTGAGGAGAAGTCTAGTTTATAGTCCAACCTTCTACTTAAGTAAAGTCATCTACGAGATGAGGTTGTTCAGGGCTTTCTCCATTTGGATCTTGAAACCATACAAAAATGGACACTGCATGTCTCTGGGCAGCTTCTTGCAACATTTGACTGTCTTTAGATGAAAAGGTTTTCCTTAGATGCAGTCTGAAAATGTTTTGAGTTAATATCTGTTGTCTCTCATATGCCCACCACGTACCACTGTGACGAACCTGGCTTAGTCTTCTTGATGATCTTCCCTATAGACATAGGGAGCTGCCCTTCAAAGCCATCCCTTCTCCAGGTTGAACAAGCCCCATCCCACACCAGGCACCAGACAAGTGCTCCAGCTGCGACCATCTCAATGGCCTCTCCTGAACTTGATCAGTTTGATCAATGTTTTGTACTGAGGGCCCCAAACCTGGATGAACCATCTAAATACAGTTTAACTTTTACTCCTTCTTGAGTAGAAGGAGATAATCACTTCCCTTGATCTTCTGGCTGTGCTCCTGCTCACACAGCCCAGGATACCTTCTTTGCTTCCAGGACATATTGGTCATACATGTTCAGCTCAGTTTCCATCATTACCCCATGGCCTTTTCTCTAGAGTTGCTCCTCAGCCAGTCACAGTAGTTTCTGTGGCAAAGAATTAAGCCTCCCCAGATGTAGGACTTTGTCCTTGTTCAATTTTGGCATACTCTGGTGAGCCCATTCCTGCAGCCTGTCCAGGTCCTTCTGGATGACAGCCAGCTCCTTGAGTCTACTAACTGGATCCTCCCCCACTGTGGAGTCACTGGGAGCATACTCCATCATCTCTTTGATGTTATTGACCTAGTTCACCCATTACTTACTCATTAATTTGACCCATTAACCACTACTCTCCAAGTCTAACCATCCATCCAGTTTTTACCCATCAAGTTGTCTGCCTGTCCCAACTGTAATGTCCTACCTTGGATACGGAAAAATTGTATCCAAGAAAGTCTTGCTAGAGTTGAGGGAAATGACATCCTCTGCTCTCTTCTCACCCCCAAATCCAGTTATTTTATCATGGTAGGCAATCAGGTCTGCTGGACGTGATTTACCCTTGGTAAATCCATGCTAACTGTTACCAATCACCTGCAAAGCGCCCATCGCTGAACTGGAATATAAAAGTGTTTACCACCCGTCTTCCTCCTCTAAATGAAACACAGCAGTTTTACAACACATACAGCAGGAAATGCTTCTTTATGGCAGCACTAATATATCTAGAATATGAGAGCTGCAGATCTTTGCCTTTGACTACACAATTACCCAAACCACGTCAAATAAGGCACGCGCATTTTTTGCTCATCTCTCTCATCCCACAAGCCTCTAAATGCAAACCAGTTTGTTGTCAGCTCTTAATATGGTTCTTGTTGGGAAACAGACTGTAGTTTAATATAGGGCTTGTTTTTTTTTTCCTTTGTTTGCCCAGGAGAAAGATCAGATGCCGGTCGCATTCAACTGTTTAATCCACAGTTATAGTCGCTGTGATAGGAATAAAAGCCCTTCACAACCAAGGCACAACTCTTGAGTTCACAGTTCAAAAGGGGTCATAGAAAGACAACAAAGGGAATAATCAATGTAAATCCGACCCTGCATTTGAAGATTGGCTTTCATCAGAAGGCTATGAGAAGTCAGATGGAAAACAGAGTTAAAAGGACAGTTCCACAAAAATCAATGCAGAGCGACCGAGAAACAGCTCTTAAAACTGGAATGATCTCCCTTTTCTTTCTCCTGCTGAGAAACTTTGACACTATCGTGGTTTAACCACAGCTGGCAACCAGGACCACACACATCTTCACTCATTCCCCCCTTGCTCTGTAGGGGAGGGAGAAGAGGGAGAAAGAGGAGGGAAAAAACCTTGTGGGTTAAGATAAAGACTGTTTAATAGAACAGTAACAGAAGAGAAAAATAGTAATATCAAGAACAATAATATGATAAAAGAATATACAAAGTAAACGGATATAACACAAGTCATTCTCACCACCCAATGATCAATTCTACAGTCCTTCCCCAGCAGCACTCATGGATTCCTGCCTGCCCAGCCAACCTCACTTATATCCTAAGCATGACATCTATGGGATGGAATGTTCCTTTCGCCAGTTTGTCCTCTCTATGCTCCCTCTCAGGTTCTACAGGAAGCTGAAAAAGTCCTTTACTTAACATAAACATTACCTAGCGACAACTAAAACAATATCTGTTATCAACATTATTCTCATACTAAATGCAAAACCCAGCAGCTACTAGGGAGAAATATAACTCCCTCCCAGCATAAACTGGGACACATACCAATTTAAACCAAGACTTCAAAAGGTATTTGGGTGTCAATGGAAGAAAATTAAGCATTGAGAAATGCATGATGAGTACAGGGAACACAATCCAAAACCTCAGCAATAAAGCACACAAAAAAGTAACTATCTATGTCATTGAAAACTGTGACACCAGAGCATCAGGACAAGGTATCCATAGTGTTTTCTTTGCAAGGTATTGGTTAAGAAGTGGTGGGGAATATCATGCACCTGGATAGTCAGCCCCTTAAGCAGGAGCAAGAGAAAAAGGAGCAGGGTTTGAATTTTGGGGCTCAGTTCAGATGTCTAGGAGACTAGTGACATTTGAAAGACTTTAGGGCATCCCATCTGGCCTCCAACTGCTAGTCCAGAAGGGCACGAGTCTGCCCTAGGTCCTTTGTCTCCTATGACACGGATATAATTTTGGATATCTTGAAACCACTGAAGTGTCTCAAGTGGCACTAAAACTTTTGATTAAGAACTGAACTGATCTTTAGAGATCTATGTCCTGAACTGCTCTAATACTGATGAGACAGGGATTAGCATTAGATGCCAGTAACTTTTTTGATCTCTCCAGTGTTCCATATAAACTAGGAAAAGAAAGAAAAAAAAGAAAATTTGAATAAACCAGCCAATCAAAAAAAGTCCAACAAAAGTACAGGAAAGAAAGACAAAGGCCCAGGACAAGGATCCAGCGGTTACTTCGGTACCAATAAAATACAAAGTGCTCCAACGCTGCTCTGCAATTGTGCAGAAAATTGAATTGTTAGAGTAGTCCCAGCCCAGTTTTGGATTGGACAAAATAACTCTTTCCCAGATGTCTCCCGAGCAAAGTCAAAATGTTAATATAGGTCACTGACCACTGGAAATGGACATATGTGTTGCAGCCATTCTGTTTGCAGCCATCCTAAAAGAATATCTGTTCAAGTACAGATTGATTTAGAGCTAGAGAACATACCCTGTCCTACGTTATTCACCAGTAAAGGTGTAACCAAGTCTGGTGTCCATCTTCTGATGTGTTACAGTCCTCCTCTGGACTCGCTCCAACAGGTCCATGTCCTTCCCGTGCTGAGGACTCCAGAGCTGGACACAGTACTCCAGGTGGGTTCTCACCAGAGCAGAGCGGAAGGGCAGAATCACCTCCCTCACCCCGCTGGCCACGCTGTTGGGGATACAACCCAGGATGTGGTTGCTTTCCTGGGCTGCAAGCACACGTTGCCAGCTCATGCTGAACTTCTCATGCACCAACACCACCAAGTCCTTCTTGTCAGCCTGTATTTGTGCTTGGGATTGCCCCAACCCACATCCAGGACCTTGCACTTGGCCTTGTTGAACTTCATGAGGTACACATGGGCCCACTTCTTCAGCCTGTCCACGATGGCAATCTGTCCCTCAGGAGTGTCAATCACACCACACAGCTCGGTGTTGTCAGCAAACTTGCTGAGGGTGCATTTGATCCCTCTGTCTATGTCATTGATGAACATATTAAACAGTATTTGTCCCAATACAGACCCCTGAGGGATGCCACTTGTCACTGATATCCACCTGGACAATGAGACATTGATGAATCACAAAAACATCATTCTGCATCAAATCAAAAGAAGTTTTCCATGGATCGTCAACCTGGCAAGACTCAGAGCTCCATTATCTATGCCAATTCATCTTACACTCCCCCAAAACCTGAGAAGCCACCTAGACCAAACAATCTCATCTTCACTGTAGTGCTGCTCCATTCTGCTCCAACAAAAATCAATATGGCTTTGCTTCTTGTCCCTCAGATACTAAAAATCTTTTGGAAATCCTATAAAGAATTCAAAGACTCTGCTGGATCACTTACATATAACACCCCTTCAGACAGGGGTAAACTGAGGCACGTAAGTAACACGTGAGGACATGCAAGCTACGGACAGACCATGCATACTCTAGACTCCCTGTCCTACCAAATGGCCCTTTTTCAATTGTTTTTTTGGGACACTCCTCTTGTCTTTGTTGGAGTTGATCCCTTAATTGCCATGTACCAGCCCATTCTATCCAACAAAATACTTCCAGCAGCAGCCAGAGCTCTCGTCTCGGCTTGAACTCAACTGGCCAAAACCCAGCCCTGAAGCTTTTTGGCTATGGCAGGATGCATTTATTTTGTATTTAAGGAATAGAGCTAATTAATTTTTTAGACCTTGCTGGATATAACAATCTTCCTCTTATTAATGACAGTATTTAAAATGGATATTTTAATGCTTTTCTCCACTGACAAAAAAAATAAAAAATCACAATTTTAGCTGAATAAGGCATTTCCTAATGGTGGGACAGGACCTGGAAGCATCACAGCTAATTGAGCTTACTGTTCATAGACACTCAAAGGTCAGGTTGTCTTAGCAGCTTGTATGCTGTCAAGCTGTATTTGTTCTTGAACACATACATCAGCCCTTTCCACCCCAAGCAGTAATGACTGAAGCACACCAAGCTCCAAGAACCCTACTTTAGAGCCAATTCTTTCTTGTGCTCTAGTAAAATAGATAAATAAAGGCAGGCAGCAAATATCAAGTACACCTCAACCACCATGTAAGATCTGTGCTTCCAGAAAGAGAATTAGACATGCTGTTTTGTGTTACTTTCCTAAAAGAAAAACCTTTTCTTTTTTCCATGAATTCCCACAGATTTGAGCATGAGAAGGGACAATTAGGTCATCTCAATTAATCTAGGCTGTCTGCCTTTACAACACACGTTTCCTATGCATCAGGTATAAATCACTTCCTTGGAGAAAGCTATTATTAAGTAAGGCAACCAACTTGGAATACATCAGAAGATGAAAAACCTACTGCTCCTTTAGTAATTTCCACCAGTTTCTCATTACCCTTACTGTTAGAAATAATGAAGTAAATGTCTCTCCCTTACCCAGAAAGCGTCTGGCGCCAGCTTCTAGGCATTCATTCTTGTTATGGTTTTTTTCTCTGCCACATCTGAGAACCCTGAATGACCAGTATTTTCTTACAAGGACAGTACAAGTACAGTGGAATAAAGTTTCCTCTAACTCTTCATTCTTGTAATCTACATACACTTCTACTTTCTTCATATATGGTATTGTTTCCAACTTTGAATTTTTCCATATCCACTTTAATATACAGCAGAAAGAGATGTCTGTTCTTGATCACGCCAATGCAGAATTTAAACCTCCTCCTGCATCCTAAGGAGGATGCTTGAAAGTCAGTGGGATGAGAAAGACACAAGAATAGAATCATCATAGAATGGTTCGAGTTGGAAGGGACCTTAAAGATGATCCAGTTCCAACCCCCCTGCCCTGGGCAGGGACACCTCCCACCAGACCAGGTTGCTCAAAGACCCATCCAGCCTGGTCTTGCACATCTCCAGGGATGGGGAATCCACAGCTGCTCTGGGAGCCTCACCTCTGGCAGCCTCACCACCCTCAAAGTAAAGAACTTCTTCCTAATATATAATCTAAATTTCCCCTCTTTCTGTTTAAAACAATTATCCCTTGTCCTATCATTCCACTCCCTGATAAAGAGTCCTATCATTCCACTCCCTGATAAAGAGTCCCTCCCCAGGTCTCCTGTAGCCCTCTTTAGCTTTGGCCTCTGTTGCTGTGGCCTCTATCAGCCAGGGATAAATGTTGAATATAGATGACACAAACTGTGTCCTAAAAAGTGCCTGTTTCTGTGCATTGACTATAACAAAAGCATTGATGAGAAGTGTGAAAGAAGGCATTTACCAAGACGGCATCTAAAGTCAGTGAGATAAATCACACCCACTTGACGGTAGTCAAGGGAGTATATCCAAAGACATAGGGCTTGAGTTATAGTAACATAATAACATGTAAACCATGGCAAGAAAACACAGTCATGACATTCAGTAACAAAGTTGGGCACTTGGGAAAACTGCTTCTTCCCTTTTACTATAGCACATCACTAAATTAGATGCTTTAGCTGAGAGGTAATTAATGCTCATATATGTAAGCTTCAGGATCAGAACATATCATTGGCAACCAACACCATTTATTCCACTGATGTCTAAGCCACAGTTTCTTTGGGGGTCCCTTCTAGGGACCAAAGTCCATTCTGAACCCTTAAGTGAGACTGATTTGGTACCCCAGCCTCTGCTCTTGCGATTGCTCAGTTGATTATCTTCCCTCACAGGGCTGAAAAAACATTATTTACCTTTCCTCAAACTTTTAACTCCCTCAAATTGTATGAGAAGCTGCCCCTTTCTTGAGCTATTTCTGCTCCAGCCTGACAGGAACAGTAACTAAAGTGTGAGCCTATTGATTAAACTTCCTTATTTTTTTTCCCCTGTAACAGCCTAAGGCATTTAATCAATATGGCAATGCCCCATATCATGGACCAAAGGCACAATATCCAGTGATCATAAACTGCCTCAAAGAAGTGGTGTAAAGTGATTTTATGACCTGGCACCTGCTGGAACGTCCATTCAGAGCGGAATAGTTACACACATTTCCTTCTGCAAGCCAGTTAGATAAAAAGAATTAAACATCGCAGGGAGCAGCTGTGTAGTTTCAGCTTGACAGAAAAGCCCCCTATGATATTACGATTTCACGTACATCAAAAGGGACACAGATTTTGCAAAAGCACATCTATACAACCCGCCGTTTATTTCCTGAAGGTGATGTACAAACACATCCCAAGAGGAGAAGAACCCGGCAGTCGATCTAACACAGTTATATGGTTCCTGCTCCTATAATACCTGAACTGCTCACAAGCTTATTATTTTTTTGAATGCAGTTCTCACAACCTCTTTTTGGGACTGGGTAGTATATTTATCATTAGGAAGGTAGACCTGATCTGTGTTGAAATAGGTTTTATTAGTAAAATAATGCCGTTTATGGTCATTATTCTCGGGGCTATGTACATACTGATGAATGCCTTACTGCAAATACACTTGTATTGAAAAAGAACAGCCAAACAAAACAAACCAACAAACACACAAAATAAATAATAGCACTAATTACTTCACTTGGGAAACCACTAGGTTCAGAGACTGTGTGTTCTGTGGCCATGAGATACGTTTCACCAAAGAAACATTATGAGAATAACCACCTATTCCTCCACACCGACCTTCAAAGAAACATAAACATACACCTGAAACTTTATTGACAAATATTTCCCAATAAAGATCTGCTGTATGTCACTAAGGTCAAAGACTCTGTAGCACCAAAATTATTTGAATGAAATCCCCCCAAACTTACCATGGAATTATTTATCTGTTTTTGCTTATTTACCGTTTCAAAGAAAACCTCTTTGGACTCTGTAGATGATATTATAAAGCAAGGCAAATAATGGAAACAGAATAGTTGCAGCTGTTAAAAGTGAAGGTATCTATAAACAAAAGAATGTTTTTACTTTTTTTTTTTCACACAAAACATGGACAAAAAAATAAACATTTGTAGCACCAGCATTTAAGACTGTGGTCCACATCCCAAGAATGTTAAGTGGTCAGAGGACGTAGTATTTTGTCAATGTCTTAATTGCCTGGTGGGAGCTTGGCCACTGAGACTGCTAATTAGAAAAACTCAGTGGTCATCAGCAAAACTCAATATTCATCAGCTCCAAGCCCTTGAAAATTACAGGTCCAATCGATTTCTATAGAAATCTCAAGGCAGAAGCCAGAGCTATTCATCTAATAAAAGACCAATGAAAGACTGGGATCCGAAAGGTACCCTGGTCATCACTACTAAAATCTACATTTTCCTGAAGTTTCTCAGTCATTTTATCAGGAAAGCCATGAAAAATAAATATAGTAATTCTCAGTTTTGACCATAATCACGACCCTGTTCTGAAAGAGGAAAATTTTTAAAACTTTTGCGCCTAGTCCCTTTTGGCTATAATGGAATCACGAAATCATGGAATTGTCAGAGTTGGAAGGGACCTCTAGAGATCATCTAGTCCAACTCCCCTGCTGAAGCAGGGTTGCCCAGAGCACATTACTCAGGACTGCATCCAGGTGGGTCTTGAAGATCTCCAGAGAAGGGGACTCCACACCCTCCCTGGGCAGCCTGTTCCAGGGCTCTGTCACCCTCACCGGAAAAGTTTTTCCTCATATTTGAGTGGAACCTCCCATGTTCCAACTTACGCCCGTTACCCCACATCCTCTCACTGGCAACCACTGAAAAGAGTCTGGCTTCAACATCCTTCAACCCACCCTTTGGATACTTATAAACATAAATAAGGGCTCCCTTCAGCCTTCACCTCTCCAGACTAAAGAGTCCCAGCCCTCTCAGCCTTTCTTCATAAGGGAGATGCTCGAATCATTGAATCATCTTCGTTGCCCTTCACTGGACTCTTTCCAGTAGCTCCCTGTTCCTCTTGAACTGGGGAGCCCAGAACTGGATGCAGTATTCCAGTTGTGGCCTCACCAGTGCCGAGTAGAGGGGGAGAATGACCTCCCTCGACCTCCTGGCCACGCTCTTCCCTATGCAGCCCAGACTTCCCTATGCAGCCCAGCCTATTTATAAATATGTTGAACAGGACTGGGCCGAATATTGACCCCTGAGAGACACCACTGGTCACAGGCCTCCAACTTGACCCCGCTCCAGTAATTAGAAACCTCTGAGTCCTGTCACACAACCAGGACTCAATCCACCTCACTGTCCCCAGGTCTGTATTTACAACAGTCCTTTATTTTTGTCCATTTCCTATTTTAGACCCTCAGGACAAAAACCTCCAAGCCTGATTTGTGTAGTCACATGGACTGTCTATTGAGTTAATAACTGGCTCATAAAGGAGGTGGCACAAGGTGTCGCCCTGATCTTGCTACCCTGCCTCTAGTACCACAACAAGTATGGGCATCTGCACATTGGCTAGTGTTATTGAGTACAATTTGGGGTATGGCAAGCCAAAAGGTTCATTGTGTAAGATTCAACTCACTTGACTTTAGAAGTCTAACAAGCCAGGTGATTAACCAAATTAACTGTCTTCAAGGGAGCAAGTCTTTGCATCCTGACGTAGATCTTTAAAATCACGGAATCACAGAATTGTAGGGTTTGGAATGGACCTTTGGAGATCATTTAGTCAAATGCCCTTGCCAGAGCAGGGTCACCCAGAGCAGGTTGGGCAGGAATGCATCCAGGAGGCTTTGGAAGATCTCCAGAGAAGGAGACTCCACCACCTCTCTGGGCAGCCTGTTCCGGGGCTCTGGCACCCTCAAAAGTAAAGAAGTTTTGCCTTATGTTGAGATGGAATTTCCTGT
>JAOTQQ010000012.1:149718263-149745292 GCA_026546715.1 Gallinago undulata
CACCTCCCACCAGACCAGGTTGCTCAAAGCCCCATCCAGCCTGGCCTTGAACACCTCCAGGGATGGGGCAGCCATAGATTCTCTGGGCAACCAGTTCCAGTCTCTCACTACTCTCAGAGTAAAGAATTTCTTCCTAATATCTAATGTAAATCCACCCTCTTTCAGACTTGCTTTTACGTAGGTGAATTTAGAGAGGAGCACCCACACTTATAAAAAGGTTTGATAAACAAGATCTACTACAGATGGAAGGCTTAGGAAAAGGTTGGAAGAAAATATGGCCTAGGGAGACAGGTTAATTGTCTATAAATACCAAAAGATGTCTGTAAAAAAAAAAAAAAAAAAAAAGAGTCATTTGTTTTATTAGTTAGTGAGGTCAAACCAAGTAGTATTAGACTAACATCATGGCAGGGAATATTTAACACTTCGCAAAGAAAACACTCTCAAAAAGCCATTCAAGCAATTGATCAGGCTGCCAGAGAGGAATGAAGAATAATTTTCATGGGGAGTATATAACATTCTCATCTTTTTCTCTGGGACATGGAGAAGATCAAATCGAACAAGCTAAATGAAGAGAATGATACCAACTAATATACTTGGCTACTGCGGAATGTACTTGAGGTGACCTAGGGCTTTCTCAGCTGTTGGTGGGATGGGCGATGGGCTTTGAGAACATAGTTCTCCTCAATTGGCTGCAGAACAGACAGAGCACCACACATGCATATTTATGAGATGTGACTTTCTCAAATCCAGCATCTATAAGATGGTCCAAACTTTCTTTTGAGCTTTAGTCCAAAGTGACAGATATTTTAAATATATATATATATTGTCTGGATTCCTTCTGAATGCATCTAGACAACAAATCCAATCCAAAAATGACTGACTAAGCCTTATTTTTTATTTTTTTTTCTTTGTGCAAACTCACTCAGGAAGTTTGAAATGAAATGTTTTCAGAAACTGAGAAAAAAGCAATTAAAGTAAACTTTGGGGTTGGTTAAAAGTTCTCAGTCTTGAATGACAGCCATGTCCACCATGGACAATCCATGGCAACACAGGAGCAGTGTGAACCTCCCCACCACCTGCCACCTTTGAGGCGTAGACATCCATTCATCTATTTCCTCCCACAGACTCGACTCTACCAGCAGTCACTTCCAGTGGGGACACCTACACTGGGAACAGTGATGTATTATGCTGCCACAGCTAGATTCAGCAGAGCTTAATTGATCTGAAGCTTTTCCTGGGTTGACATCTGACGGTGCTTTCAAGTCCTAGTTCACTGGTACATTTTGCTAACAAGGTGTCAAACCAGAGCCAGCTCAACGGATGTTGTCTGTTCTGTAGGTATAGTCAAAGTGATCCAGACTTTGCAGGTTTTACGGTTACTCAGGTTGTTTTCTGATGCTGCTCTACCCTTGACATATCCCTCTCCATCTTTCTGATGCTGCTCTACCCTTGACATATCCCTCTCCATCTTCCCTCTCCATCTTGCTCCTAATAGGTTCAACCATGCAAGAAGTTGGTGACAACAAGAAATCTATGGTTATCTTGGCTCTTGGTGGGACAAATCCAGGCTCAGTGAGAACTGATGCTTCAAGGGTTTTGTTGCTCCTTCTCTCCTACGTAGACATAAGAGAGGAAGTGAGGTGACTGCAACGTCTCTTTGAAAATCCCTATCTACGATGTCCAGATGACAATCAGTCCATTACTGGAGGTGAACAACCCAAAGGAAAAGAAGATTGTCTACATTATTAAGCAAGTAGGTGGGAAGACAGAGGATCAGAGAGCATGGAGTCCAAAATATGTCTTCCACTTTCTGGAGATGAGTCCTTTTTTTAATGCCCTCCAGTGGTCGATTTGAAATGAACCTTTATTTTGCCTTTTGGAAGTATTATGAAGAAAGGCTGCTGAGCCCTTATCACGTCTTTAGGGATTGGAACTGGGTTTAGGAGATGGATCAGAAAAACCCCAGCCATGAGGCAAGATTTTGCCCTACAAGTTTATGTTTGTTTCTCGCTGAAAAGCCATCTGTGGATGGTTACATGGTGGCCAACTTTTTATCCACTTCTGCAAACAAAGCATGTACACCGGAATTTTATGATCTTTTTTGAGAACAGTCATTCAACAACCTCTTCCCATTGTTCAATCCTAATTAGCTTTGGATGCAAAAATGCAAGGGAGGCCAGAGTACAGCAATAAAACAATACCCACTGAAAGCAACACTGCTGAAGCAGACTGGTTATACATGTTGAAGAAGAAATCTAATTCCTGGTTGCCACTGGCTGTAGATGGTAATGGTTATTGATGCAGCAATCGTAGCCAGCAGACACTGCAGGCATTTCATTGCAGCTTTGCTCAGGAATGCAAGAGCTTGGGGGACGTGAAAGAAGAAAGCATCCCTCACCTGGTCCAGAGACAGCATTGTCAGAGGGTGGGTGGGACAAATTCTGCTCTTCTTATAGCAGATTATTCCTGGCTTAACTCCACACTGAGGCTCCAGATTCATGACGATGACACCAAAAGCAGAATCTGCCTTTGTGGCTCTTTAGCTGCATGCTGGAAAGTATATTCCAAGTAATTACAGAGAAATATGAATAAAAAAAAAATAAATAGTATAGGCTCTGATCTGCTAGACTTTGCCTCTCGCCTCCTTCTGCTGCTTTGTATTGCTCTGTGGTCTCATTTCCTACAGCACAGATCAGTCCGCTGCCTGGTCTATGTCATGCTGCTCTCATTTCCAAATCCTTGGACTTCCAGGTCTTGCTTTATTGCATGCTGCTGATCCTCTGCTATGTTTAAACCTTCTCTAAGTGCAATACCTAGAATTTAATGTCCTCCCTGCCAACACAATTTGTCTTTTTTGCAAGCAGTACTTATATCCAGCATTCGTTTTCTCTCTAAAATGAATTTCCAGGTGGACAAAGAAATGTGTCATCCCTCCCCTCTTCTGTCCTCCAGCATATCTATTTCTAAAAACTGTGAATTCTAGTTGCCATTTGTAGGGGCTTACAGCCAATTAGTAACCATCACTTTTATGATCATGGTGGAAAAGATTTGTTTCCATGTGTTATTTGGGATTAGTCTCTGTCAGAGCCTAAGGGTCCAAGTACTGCCTCAGTCACCTCTTCATGCTGACTCTATTATCTCTTTTAGCACTGAAAAAAAGCCCTTGTCTTATCAAATCAAGAATTCCTTTAAAGCCATGAAAAAGTAACATCAGTAATAAAACCACTATGCAATATCCTTGCTGACCACACTGCAACTATTTCAAAATCTATGGGTCAAAAAAATGTTCCTTCTGTTTATAAATACATCACAAAAAACCAAATCAGAAAATAAATAAAAAAAAGTGGGAGTGAATCAAACAAGACCCCAAGGAGCACACAAAGTTCACCTCTGGATCATCAAGAATAAAATTTAGGTACCTTGTGACTCACATCACAACCGTCAGAGCTAGTGAACTGCACTGATATATTTGCATCCTTGTGAACACTGGTTTTAACCTTAAAAATCATTCCAAGTGCTAATGAGTGTTTTTTGTTAGAGACCCTTAAGTTCTCATGAAGCTGCAAGAGCAAGCTGCTCTCCTGGAGAGGGCAAGCCAGGAGAGAAGCTGACAGCAAGCTGAGCTGGGACAGCAACCTCACCAACAAGGACTCAGCCCCACAGCACCTAAGCAAGAGCAGAGCAGGTCTGGGGACATTAATCAGGATCAGCCAAGTGTGTAGAGACTTCCAGACATGTCTGTAGAAATGAAGGAGGTTTAAGGCCAAGCCAGAAAGTCAAGCCATTCGGTTGGGTCACATTCAGCATGTCGCATGGACAGGCAGGACAGACCTACAGCATGGCTCAGACAGGGATGAGCAAGGGACTGAGCCTCATTGCATTTCCCTGCTCTCGTGGAGGCATCTCACAGCTCTTTCTCAGTGTGATCCCACCTGGAGTAATTTGTCCAGTTCTGGAGCCCTCAGCACAGGAAGGACGTGGACCTGTTGGAGTGGGTCCAGAGAAGGACCACAAAGATGATCAGAGGGCTGGAGCACCTTTCCTAAGAAGATAGGCTGAGAGTTGGGGTTGTTCAGAGGAGAACAGAAAGCTCTGGGAAGACCTTATAGTGTCCTTCCAGTACTTGAAGGGGGCCTACAGTAGAGATAGGGACTCTTTATCAGGGAGTATAGCAATAGGAGGAAGCATAATGGCTTTAAACAGAAAGAGGGGAGATTTGGATTCAATATTAGGACGAAATTCTTCACTGTCAGTGTGGTGAGACACTGGAACTGGCTGTTCAGAGAAGCTGTGGCTGTCCCATCCCTGCTGGTGTTCACGGCCAGGTTGGAACCCAAGCCATTCTCTGATTCTATGATCTAAAGATCCAGAGCTGTGTGTATCAGAGCTGGCCTTGAAAATGGTCAGCCAAACCCATGGGACAAGGGGAAGACAGAGAGATAGTGTCGGTGCACTCAGGCGCCTGCACAAACTTTGGCACAAAGCACCTACCTCTATACTCCCAACTCAAAGCTGGACAAGGCACAGGCACAAAAGCTGGCTCTCCATCACCCTTGTAGGGTTTTTGTTGCACCCTTGTCCAAATTCCAAAGAATCACCCACGTCCACCATAGCACAGGCCAACAACCATTCCTAATGGATGCTGTCACCTTCTTTCTGCATGGGAAATAATTTAACCCCGGTGACCTGACCCAGCCATGGATCCACAGCACAGCCCTTGGCATTATTTTATCCAGCTGTATAAATACATTCCCTCCTGAATTGTACCAGAACGTTCATTTTCCCTCTTCCTACAAATCCTCTTTGTTTCCAGCCCTGGAAATGACATGATTACCTGTTACTCTTGAAGGAGCGTGCAATGCTCTCACATACCTCACCTCCGATGCCTGTGTGGCTCAACTACCTCATCCAAAGTCCTACCGAGGACAAACACCGTAATTTTATTGACTCCTCTTTTGTGGATATAATTTGGAGAACAACTAGTGATTGCAACCCAAGCCCAGGACACCTGAAAGCCAGGTAGAAAATATTTGGAGAAAGCAAAGTGATTTATGGGATTTGTACCCAACAGCGTCTCTAACCAAAGCTGACCGAAAATGCTGAGTATCGTTGCCTCTGTAAATTAAATCAGTGGTTTTGTCCCCAAAGCAGGTGCATAACAGGAACACACTCTTTTTGAGGGGAGGAGGCAGGGAGGGAGGAGAGGGTGAGAATGAAAATCAAACAATGATTCATGGCTGCAACATTTCCTGATTAAATAATGATGGTTTGTGATACAATATGAACATGTCCTGTTTACACTGCACCTTGCAGCGTGATCTGACAGGCAACAGTAAAAGCAATTATACAAACACCATTCCTGAAATATGTTTCACTAGATACTGTTACAGATATCCAGTGCTGGAGACTCTGAAATCTCCCCAGAAAGTGTTTCAAGCTCCTTATCATCAGACAGCTTTTCTTAATATCTACCCCGATTCGTTCTTGCTGCAATTTAAGTCCATTACTTCATGTACTTCCCATCTGTAATAAACAAAAACACAATGATTATTCTTTTCCTCTTTGCAGCAGATTTTTAGGTACCAAGAGACTGATATCTTCACCTCCATCTTCTCTTTTTTAGCTTAACCAACTCTCTTTTTTTTTGTAATCTCTCCTCTGCAGTCACGCTTGCAAGCTCTTGGGTTGCTCCTCCTTTCACATAAACTCTCAGTGACAGAACCATGTCTCAAAATGAGTGCCCAACACCAGGGAGAAGAGTGTGAAACAGATGATTAAGCTGTCCTAGTCTAACGTGGTGGAGACTCACATTAAAGCCATATTAGAGAATGACTTTTAAGGAACCTAAAGCATATGGTCTCAACCCAGGCATCACCTATCAGTGAAGAACTCAGATTCATACAATAACGTGGTGGAATAAACTACCCTGCAATGAGATCTGCCCAACAAAGTCTGCCTCATAATCCAGCTCCCGAAACACAAGCAGAGTCCTGGGTCTGTTTAGCCTGGAGAAGACTGAGAAGACATCAATGCTTATCAATATCTAAAGGGTGGATGGCAAGAGGATGAGGCCACGCTCTTCTTGGTGGTGCCCAGTGACAGGACAACGGGCAATGGGCACAAGTTGGAACACAGGAAATTCCATCTCAATGCAAGGAAAAACTTCTTTACTCTGAGGGTGGCAGAGCCCTGGAACAGGCTGCCCAGAGAGGGTGTGGAGTCTCCTTCCCTGGAGACATTCAAAACACACCTGGATGCGTTCCTGTACAACCTGCTCTAGGTAGACCTGGTCTGGCAGAGGGTTGGACTAGATGATCTCTGGAGATCTTCCATACGCTGTGATTCTGTGATATGAGATGCGGTATCTGACACATCCACATGGACTTAAGTGATACGACACAGGCCATGTCTGAGACAGGAACAGACCAGTCAGTGGGAGTCTACAGCATCATTGGTCTCATCCTTGAGTAGACATACACATGAATCACAACACTTTCTGGCTCCTAGTGATTTTATAGAGTACCTACAGTGATCGTACAATCCACTTAGTGACATATTCCTACTTTGGATATGCCCAGAATTAGCTGAGATGACTCCTGTTCCATGCATCAGTGGAGCTACAGTGAATTCTACCCTCATATTCATTGCTTGTGGCAAAGATACGCAGCGTTTGCATTTTCTTTTGTTTAAGATGCAAGGAAACATGGTTAAAATGTGTGATCCTGCATTCCTGAAAGCAGAGTGCATGGTGATTCTGCTCAGAGCTGACGTGCAGTCATCTGCCAAGCAGCAAGAGAACAGACAACGGTTCATTCACCTAAGATGAAGATGATAGAAACATGGAAAACTGGGACTTCAAAATAAAGGCAGGAGGGTCCCATTTGGTCTGTGGTTTCTGAATCTTGGGGATATATGCATTGTGTACTTTCCCATGAATAAGGAAAAAGGAAGACAGCAAGGTCTATTCAGTTATATGAAAACATGGCATCAATATTTCTTTTAGGTAAAAGAAACTGCAATTTAAAGAAAAATATGATAATGGATTTTTAAATTATATTTCTGATAGCTGAAATCAGTAGTTATTACATCATTATATACCTAAATATTCAATAATACATTCTTTACCTTTGAAAGACACAACTGGGGAGTTGGTCAAAGAAAGCCTGGAGGCCACGAGTAGAATTTAAGACTTCTCTCCTTAAAAAAAAATAAACTTTCATGCATGTTCATGAATTCTCCCCAGTACTATTAAATCAGCAAATATGACCTGTGTAGTAGACAGAGCTCTATTCTACTTCCATTAATGGCAATGAGAAGGCACTGGTGCCTTTGACATCAGCAAAAGCCTGAAGTTACAGATGATTTCCTTTTCTTTAAACTCTTTAAAAAAAAGTATTTCAGGAAAAGAGTAATATCCACAGGTACAGACTCTAAAGACTAAGGGTAAATGCGAGCAGAGTTTATTTTATTTTTTTCTATGTTTCAGATCTATGTAAGAAAAATGACATCTACAGTAAAAAGGACTGATGTAAGAATTGTTTCTCATAAATGGACAGAACTATTGGCTATAAAAAAAGAATGATACATTGTCAGTTACTAGGCAAAAAATAAGCAAGCTATGGAGAATATACACAAGATGGACCCACTAAAAATGGAGCTACTGCAGTATTTGTTGTGACATAAAAGACATAATGAATTTTTGACCCAATGTATAAATGGCTTTTTTCTGCAGAGTCATTTAAAAAAAAAAAGTAAGACTGGCGTTGCAGTTTATGAAGAGGACTCGGCTCCTTTAGGTGTTTCCCAGTCTTCTAAGATTGTTCCACAGAAGCCCTCAATCCCAGTCTGCTCCACAGTCTCCCCCATACCTATCCAGTGCAGCCTTGCACTGAAACTTTCTCCCTGCCCAAGGGCCAGGAACTCAACAGCCTCCACAATGTCTATTTAAGGTACTCCACATTATTTGTGACCTTTTCTGTTTCAATGAGTCATCCAGGATGAGTTTTCGGTTGGATCAAAGAGAGCTCTGATGGTGGTACCGGGAGGGTGAGAGTGCCTACCTGGAGGTGGGCATCAAGTAGTTGCTTCTCAAGCTTGGAGACATCAGGCTTGGGTGCTGGGTAGTTCGGCATGAGTGTCTCTCAAAGACTGAGTTTGTGAGGAGGAAGAGAGGAGGAAGACACAACTAGTCTATGGCATCCCTAGCTCCTAACGCTTCCACCTCAGCTGGCAGAGACATCAGAGTTGTCTTCAAAGGCATTCACGTGCAACAAGGCACCTCTCCTTGTCTTCAAAGGCATTCACGTGCCTCTGCCTGATGGAGGGGATCACATTATCAGAAGACAAATTCTCTATGTTTTAGGAACACACGAAGAAGCCCCCGGCAGCAGAACACTTTAGGAGTGGTGCTTTCTTTGCCACTGCGCTTGTGGACTTAGGAAGAAACATTTGGGAGCTTTGTTTCTCCGTGGACTTTTTGTGCATGCAAATGTCCCTTCATGTTTTATACTACACACTAAAAGGCTCGCTTTGCCTTTGGAGCACCTACTTCAAGAGAGCTGGAGGATGGATTTCCACCAGAACCTAGAAATAATGTAACAAAATATGTGTTGTTTCCCCATGTTGACAAAAGATTACTTAGATACAGTGTACAGGAATACAGAACAAGATAAACTGCTGCTGATGTTAACTACTGATGGCCTCAATAGACCACAAAAAAGAAGACAAGCCATCACAACTGATACTATTAGGTTGTAACTGTAGCAGAAAAAGGTTTAAAAAGGTGTAAAAATCTTAATTCCAGGACACTGCACACATTTACACTGAGGATGACCTTTAGAGGTTAAAACCAGCACAGGGTTAGATTTTCTACTTACAATGAAACAATTCAAATAGAAATCAGAAGACTCATGTTGTCAGAAGTCTGAGCAAAAGCAGGGAAAGTGTATTTCCAGAGTCAGCTTTTCATACACTCCTACGGAAACCAAACCCTACTGGCAGATGATTTTCATTTGGATGAATGTCTGAAAGAAGCTTCTCCCCATTTACCAAGACTGATAATGAGACTTTTCAAGTGCAAACTCAACCTCCTACATTTTTAGATTAGTTTAATTCACTGATATCAGTGATGTAATTTTTCATTACATCAGTGTTAATTGTACTGTAGGAACTAAGTTTGCAGAACTTGTTGGCTAGTTATTTGTCTATCAAGAAATCCAAACAGGAATAATGATAAAGAAACTACTGGAGGGCCTACTAAGACAGAACTGATAGAGAATCATAGAATCATAGAATGCTTTGGGTTGGAAGGGAGCTTTAAGGGTCACCTGGTCCCACCTCCTCTACATTGAACAGGGGCATCTTCAACTAGACCAGGAATTCAAGTCTTTTTCATCACCTTTATCTAAGGAAATCCTTTATCTTCACAAAGAAAAATATGCAATTACTCTTCCAAAGTTAAATCATAAACCCCATTTTATCCCACTCTCCACTGAACTCTACGCTTTTACTTCTTAAATTCAAAATGTCTTCAAGAGCTTTGCATGCTGCTGAAGTCAGATTTAGCGAGATGATGATTCACCTCTCTTTTCTCCTCTTGAATAGAAGTTGTACTTAACAACTCCTGTTCTCCGATTCTGATAGTGCCAGGACATGACCTGATAGCTCTACTACAAATACATCCTACCAGGCTTGTGATTACTTTCAGGAATAGGGAAAAGACATTTGATTAAAGTGTTTCCAGGTTTTGTCAAAATGGAAATAAAAGCCATTTCATTTTCTGCAACTTCTCTCTCCTTGCATGTAACTTTCCCTTCGTGATCAAAATAGTTATTAAAACACAATAGGGAAATAAGCATTTACTTTCTCAGCTACTTCTGACCATTTGAGATGCCCCCAGTTTTCTGTAACATTTAAACACAGCTGGCAGAGGTGACTCGTGATTCTGGGGGGAGCAACAGGCTTCCATAGAAGAAGCCAGAAACACAGCAGGATTCTCAATTCTCGGCACAAAAGAATATTAAATATTTATTTTTAGGCAAAGAAATCAAACCCTAACTGCCTCGTAGTTAAGTGCTTTTTTGAAAGTACTTGTCTATCAGCATGAAGGCAAGATGTTTACTTCTAGGGCATTATTCATCACAAGGCAATATCCAAGAGAAGCAGGATGAACCATCTTGCAGGGGTACACTGTGCTGGTTTTGACTAGGATAGTGAATTTTCTTCACAGTAGCTAGCGTGGGGCTGTGTTTTGGATTTGGGCTGAAAACGGTGCTGATAATACAGAGATGGTTTAGTTAGTGCTGAGCAGGGATTACAGGCCTTTGCTGGTACGGGTGGTACAGCTGACCCCAACTGACCAAAGGGATAGTCCACACCACATGATGTCATGCTCAGCATGTAAAGCTGGGGAAGAAGAAGGAAAAGAAGGATTTTCAGAGTGATGGTGTTTGTCTTCCCAAGTAACTGCTACGTGTGATGGAGCCCTGCTTTCCTGGAGGTGGCTGAACACCTGCCTGCCCATGGGAAGTGGTGAATTAATTCCTTTTTTGCTTTGCTTGGGTGTGCAGCTTTTGCTTTACCTGTTTAACTCTCTTTATCTCAACCCAGGAGTTTTCTCACTTTCACTCTTCCGATTCTCTTCCCCATCCCACCTGGGAGAAGTGAGCAAGTGGCTGAGTGGGGCTGGCTGAGGTTAAAGCAGGAAAGCTTAGCAAAGAAGCTTAGCTTACCTTGTACCAGCTGCCTAAATTTTAAATACCAAGTCAGATGAGATGACACTATACTGACTATAGGTCCCTACACCATCCCCATGAAAATGATGAGCTGAAAAATTGATGCTTATGAGAACCAAGCAAAACATCAAGGCACAGAAATCAGAATATAGAATCATAGAATGGTTTGGGTTGGAAGGGACCTTAAAGATCATGTAGTTCCATCCCCCCTGCCATGGGCAGGGACACCTCCCACCAGACCAGGTTGCTCAAAGCCCCATCTAGCCTGGCTTTGAACCCCTCCAGGGATGGGGCAGCCATGACTTCCCTGGGAAACCTGTTCCGGTGTCTCACTCCCCGCACAGCAAAGAATTTCTTCCCGAGATCTAATCTAAATCTCCCCTCTTTCAATTTAAAATCATTACCTCTTGTCCTATCACAACAGTCCCTGATAAAAAGTCCCATAAATCCCCATACAGGAATTCAACTATTAATTTCACCTTGGCTTTGACAATCCATGTGGCATCTTTACAGACACTAAGCATCAAAACTTGATGACATACCCCAGGAAGGGTGGCACTGGCACTGCTTGGACAGTGTCCCTGTGCCAGAAAGGAATCACTCAAAAAAGTGAGCAGAAAAGCACCGTTGCCTGCATGTGAAGATTTTCAGAGGAGGTTTCCAGTATGAACACCGACCAAGCTCGACCATTTTGCTGCTTGATGAGATCTGACAAGCTCACAGCCCAGTGTGATACCGCTTCGGGCTCCACAGCTGCGACTCCAACCGGCATACTTATTTTCCACTCCTGGTTTTCACGGGATCCAGGTTACGCATACATTTCCAGTGCTAATATACCTAAATTCCTGGTATTTCCAGCCCATTAAGAGGCAAGTTTTATACCATTTCTTGAAGGTTTGACCTTTGGGCAATGCAATTGATTATATGTGCGGCCACTGGGCATAAGGATGACTCTAAGTGTGGTTTTTCACTCAGTAACCAAGGATTTCCATTCACTCCTCTGCTAAATGAGGCCATTAAGAGAAATGTAACTCACTAGTTTATGTTGCTGTCAGCGAGAGAAAATTGCTTTTTAGTCTCTGACCCCTACAAACGACATTGTACCCTGCAAAGAGATTTCGTTAAACAAATGAAATAGAAAAACAAAAGACAGGATGGGATTTTTTTTCTGCTGTCTCCGACTTGTCCCAGATCAGACTTGTTCAGCTTTCACGCGCAAAATCCTTGCCTTTGAAATGCTAAATCCAGACTGCTGGGGGTAAGGTAATGGATACTCCTAAATCCTGACTTGATGCAGTCCCAGTGCTGGATACCACCAAGGTGAACGATCAGTACACACCACAGGTGTCCACTCATCTTCTCACCAGCCAAAGCAGCTTCATCAGCGATGCCTCACCACTAAATTTGCCCCCAACACTTCCATCATATCCTTCCCTTCTCCTCCTCTCTTGCCTTTTCTATTTCCTCGAGAGTGATTTGTGCTTAAATAAAAAAAAAGTGAGATCAAAATAGACGTTTTTAATATTTTTTTTTCCTTCCAAAAATCCTACTGGCCATGGTTTTCAATAAATGAAAGAAGGACTAAGGTACCACCTGGCTGAGTCAACTCTCTTTTTGATGGTACAAAGGAAGAGATGTTGAGCCGTGATTACAAATAGCCCGGAAGATTTTACTTCCACATGCAACAGCACCCAATTGCATCACATCCAAAAGCTCTAAACAAACCTTTTCCCAATAAATATTTGATCACACAGATCCATCATATACAGAAAAAAATAAGATGGGTTTAAATAAATGTTATGGCTCAGACCTCACTGAGGTTAAGTTGCTGCATTCACGCAGCTCATTTATCACTTGGACTGCTGCTGACTTGAACACCATTTCCCGTGGTAAGCAGCTGTTTTGTAAATGGGCTGCATTCAAATACAGTAAAAAACCACACGCAAACAGAAGTTGCTTCAAAATAAAACACTCTTCAATCTGAAAACTCAGCCTGTCTTCTCGCAGGGAGCCGATGGAGCAAGGAAAACGGGAAGCGCAAGTTTTATCCCAACCACTTGCTGCTGCTGCTGCCGTTTTGTCGAGGGGAGTTAAAGGGGAAAATAATTTAATTGCTCAAAGCATTGCCCCAGACATCCTTGTTTGCTGGCCACAGCACACTACCAAGACAAAAGGAGCCTGAGAGCAGGGGTAGGGGATGCAGGCAAACATCCCTATGTAGCGGGTTTTGAGGGAACTGGGGCAAGCAAATTAGTGGGATCGTTATAAGGGAAGAGACTTTTTGAAGCAGCAGTGATGCTGACAGCCGTGCATCAACAGGGGAGGACTGAGAGACTGGAATTGAGAGCGAAAATGAAAAGATATGGCTTAATGGGAGAGGGAAGGGGAGGGAGGAAAACAAGGGTCTACGGAGGAGAAATTGCTTTGAAGTTGGAGAAACCAGTTCTGAGCGGGAAGCCCGGGCAGAGGTTTCTGAACCGAGCTGGTTGCGAATGCCTTGCTGAGCCTGAGAAACAGAAAGCAGATACGGACTGCAAATTGGTTGTTGGTTTGGTTTTTTTTTTGAGAGAGATTCCGGCAATTTGGGAAGGGCTTCTTTTACTAACTGAAGATCACGGCACAAAGTCTTAAGGATTCTGGATGGTGGCAAAGTTTCCTTCTGCTGCTGAAGAGGGGGATTAAGGCTCAGTCGTATAATTACACAGTCACTTCAGTAATGGCTTTTGCTCGGAGTCTTTACAGAGCTCCGAGTTCCTACTGCAGCTTTAATCCAGCTCCCATCACTCACGCAGGAAGAAACTGCCAGAAGAAAGAACAGCTTCATAATCCCCCGAATAAAACTTCCAAGTGCTAATTACCCTAAGAAGCAGCAAGCTCAGCCCCGCTCACACTGGGGGCAGACACGGCTAAGAAACAGCCACACGAGAGGAAATGGCCTCAAGTGGCAACAGGGGAGGTTTAGATGGGATATTGGGAAAAAATTCTTCACCAAAAGGGTTGGAAAGCATTGGAATAGGCTGCCCAGGGAAGCGGTGGAATTGCCATCCCTGGAGGGATTTAAAGGACGTGTAGACATGGTGCTAAGGCACATGAGTTAGTGGTGGGTTTGCCAGTGGTAGGTTGATCGTTGGACTCAACGATCTTAAAGGTCTCTTCCAACCTAAATGATTCTATGAAGTTGATTGTATGCGCTGTATCGTATAGTTAGCGGTAGATGGTCAATACATCTTGGTCCCAAATCTTACAAACATCTAACTTCTTGTTGTCCTAAGACACTAAGTAGTTACGATGCTGCATTTGCATCATGATATTCCAGCCACACCAGTCCACTTTGCAATCCCACCATATCGGGGTTCCAACCACCTGTACACTGCAGTTGTAAAACTATTAGCTTTAAAACAATTTAACAGCTGTGTAAGTCAGGATCTCAGGGCATACCCATAGGGAAGAGGAGAAGACAATCTTCGTTATCACACTATTTATAAGTGGCAAGTGCTTCAAGAGGCTTGCATGCCAGGAAATTTCAAAGACTCTGAGAAGGTAACGTTGGAAACTCAAATTTTCTTTCATTTTTAAAATACCAAGGAGTTATTTGTGCAAAAGTTGAAGCCAGCCCTTTATTGGTGGTCCCCAGGCAAATGTCACATATTTATAAGGCTTTTTTTTTTCTTCTTTTTTTTTTTCTTTTTTCTTGAAGCTCCAGCTTTGAAAGTGCCCCTCTGTGTATCCCTGAATGCCAGACCCAGGAATTGCTTCTTTACAGGAAAAAACCTCATTGTTCTTAGACTACACAAGTGGGTCACTGAACTGCTGCTCGCCTTCGCGATGCCAGTGAATCCAAATGAGCTTGACTTCCACAGAGGATATAGGGAGGGAAAGCAACCCGCATTAATCAGAGCAACACAAGCAGCTCTTCCAAAAACAAATTAGCTTCAACAGTCAGCACACAGAGTCCTTCAGTCAGGGTGGCCAAGCTGAACTTGGGCCAAACTTCGCATCAAAAAGAGTAACTGGTTTAATATGTATCCGTGGAGCCTGCGTTTGTTTCTTTTTCTTCCCCTCAATCCATCTGCAGGAGACTATGAACAAACTGAGCAAAATAAAACTGCTCATATTGTCACAGCCAGCCCCTCTGCGTGACGTTGGTCCCACCTAAGCTTGTCTCAAAGGCAGTACTGAGACCATCAGGTGTGTCAATCCCCCTTGTCAATAAAGGGACAGGTGATGTGTACCTGATCCATGCTCCTTTGAAATTTTTGCCTGTAATTGCTATCAGCTTGACTTTATAGACAGAAGAGGGAAAAGGCATCTCCAGATGCAGTCATCTGACCTATGTTAGACATAGAACCATCATAGAATCATACAATGGTTTGGGTTGGAAGGGACCTTAAAGATCATCTAGTTCCAACCCCCTTGCCACAGGCAGGGACACCTCCCACCAGACCAGGTTGCTCAAAGCCCCATCCAGCCTGGCCTTGAACCCCTCCAGGGATGGGGCATCCACAGCTGCTCTGGGCAACCACTGTCTCACCACCCTCACAGTAAAGAACTCCTGGTATCAATATCCAATCTTAATGTTTTCATCTGCATTTTGACCCTTCATATTTCTACATGAATGCAGTGGCCCAGCGTAACTGCTACCTCTAGCAAAAGTAAGTTTAATCACAAACAGTGATTTTGCAATAAGAATTTTAAATGAGGGAGAAAGAAATCTGCTAACGATGTTTTAAAAAAAAAAGTATTTCTTCCAAAGCTCTGACAGCTCTCACTAAACCTTTTATGTCTCTGGGATGTAATACCATTTTTGCTCACAAGTAATCACAAGTTCATTAACCCACAGATCTAGCAAATGACACGCAGCAGCCTCGTCCAACCTGAAATTTGGCCACCACTACTTTATTTACCATATACTTCCCTCATATGTTCTCCATTATTGTTGTATGGTTTTGTGGTTCGTTTGTGGTTTTGGTCGGTTTGTTTTATGTCTTTTTTGTTGTTGTTGTTGTGTGTAAGTGAAGAATTGAGATGGTGGCTGTGAGAATTCATACAAAGTAATAAAGCACTACTGTTAGCACACACATCTCAAGATGCAGGAGCACCTTTCAACATGTAAAACGCAGGCAAAGAGGCTCAGCAGGAAGATATTTACATTTGTTTAAACATTTCTATCATTGCAGGGAACCTAAATGCCTTATTTTGTACCAGTTAAAGAAAAGCTATGTACTGATGCTTTGTAATGTTAATGTACAGGTTGGGACTGGTGCTCCAAGTTGTATTGCTGAAGGGAGTGCACTGCATTATATGCAAACATTATGCTAAATAAACAGTCACTTAATCTTTATTCCTGCCAGAAACCCGTTCATTAAGGTCTACAATAGGTCTTAAGCTTGAATATCTCAGCGATGTTGACATTTCTGATTTCTCAATTTATGTATGCATTTGTCAATATACTCATAAGACTAGCACATCCACACACATATTCATATACATATATACATTAAACAGGGATAAGCAACAAATGTATGTAAGAAAGTCTGCATTTACAGGAAAATCACATTATACTAGAAGTCACAGGTAACAGCCAAATACATTAATAAATTGGCACTTTAACAAAAGAGTGAAAACTACTCAGTAAGACTTAAAAAACAGTCTGTGCTTTGAATCTCTGAGAGTGCAGAGAGAACTGAAAGGGTGTAAAACCATGGCAGCTCCCTTCAAAGCAGCTCACCCCCAAAGCCGTCCAGCTGATGACCCTCCCAAATCCATCCTAGAAATTTCTCAAGCAGCCCCAAATCACATGCACGACCCAGCAGGATAACCTATCTTCCACCGCGTTAGCCAGAGGTATCCAACTGCCACCAACATCACTTCCCACAAAAGGCCTCGAGGGCTGTCTGCCCAGGACCCTTCTTGTCACATTATGGGGGACAATGTCCTTGTGGATGTACGATGAGCAGATATCAAGGCGCGTAACAGAGAAGGCATCAGATTCCATTTGACAACCCCCAGGCAGGAGGCAAACAACTGCTGTCACAAAAACCTTCACTCCATTTCCTGTCCATATCTCAGGGAACCTCACCAAAGAGGTGACACAGGACAAGCTGGGGTCATATGCATTTCTCTAGTGATCCTCAACCACGATAGCTACCTGTCCCTACAGGACATCTGCAACACCCATCTCCTTTGCCAGCAAACCTTTTCTAAGTGATATTTGTCTATACTGACTTGTTTCATGAGCAAGGGAGACTCCGAAGTGTTTTCCCATAAATACCAGTCAGTACATTTATGCTCTTAGTGGTGGTTGACTCACTAAAACTTCACCCTGATCAACATATTTAAGGAATAAAGTACCTCCTAACTGGGCAGGCTATTTCAACAGCTCCTGCTGGCTGAAGAAAGCGGATCCTTTACACTGTGCTGCCTTCATTTTCTGCCTGACTACTCATTGGCCTTCTTAGGCAAAATTGTCATTAACTCATTTGCAGCTTTGCGATCGGCTCTACTGTCAAGTATTAAATTTATTCTTGTCTCATTTTAGACTTCATGCAGTAAAAAGCGCAACAGGCTATTTTCAAGGCAAATGCAGGCTTAAATGCAGGGTGACACACATCATCTTGAATATACGTGTGTCTTTAAAACCAAAATGTAGCGAACACCACGCATTTTCTGCAATATCAAAATTCCACAAAAGTTGTTCTTATTACTCACAACTGGTAAAATTATATTTGACCAGAAAATGAGCTGTAGATAATTTTTAAATCACATTAATCCTTTTCGGTGGAGTAAAACGCCCGCAGCTCTTGTCCCTTTGGTCTGGAGATTTGTCCCAGACCTTCAGAACTCATTGTGTCCAAGGACCAACAAGGAGGCACTATGTACCACCATGGACTTCAACTCCATTTTTGTCAAAACAAGACTCCAGATACATGAAACTCACTTTGGACTTCAGCAAACCGACTTACGATTGAGTAACAAAGAAAACCAACGGCTTTTGTTCTGTCAATCCAGTGCAAACAATACCAATTTTTTCTTTGTTCGTTTTCCCTCCCCCCTCCCCTTCATCCCTAGAAAGTACTAAGTATAACCATCAAACACTTCTTTCTGGTCAAGCTATTTTCAAAAAGATTAATGTTTTTGGGTGTGTGTGCACTTAATTCTTGCTCCAATGACGATAAAGAATAAAAAACAAACAACAACCAAACCCAACCCCCTACCCTCAAATTGCTTTTAAAACGTGCTGAACACCATTCCCATAGCCATTATTCACCAACTACATCAAGCCTTTTGACAACTCAGTTGTTTTTGAAAAGCGCTGCTGCCTGATTATGGGGAAAGACTCCAATAAGAAGTACATATACACTTAAATGATGGACTTTTTATGATGTCTTTCCAAGAACATCAGTAGCTAATTGTTGAGTTTCCTACTGGTAAATGTCTCTTTAATATGCAGATCTCTTAATGACTACTCTGATGCAAATTGCCGATGCTACAGTAATTTAATCATAGATAGAAGAAAATAGTTTAGGTCCTACTTAGAGTGTGCTTTATCATCTTTTCAGGTAGCATAAATCCAACGTAGGCCACGTGCCACGTGGTCCCCAGCTGCCAAGTGTTCTCTTTATTTTAAATACTATTACTGAATGTATCCGTAGGGGTTTTTAGTCCCACTTACTTGGTGCTGACTGGCTTTTGCCAACTGCTCATTGGCTGACTCTACATTAGAAGATGCAGTCTCAATGTTGGCTTCAATACTATCTGCAAATTAAGACAACAGAAGATAATTACAGGGTACAAACCTCAAACAAAGCCTTTATACCAACAGCAATTCAGTAATTCACTCATAGGCATAAAGAGATGAGCAGCCTCTTGTTTGCAAGCTGTAGTTCTACAGGATGATCGGATTGCCACCCCTTTTGATGAACATTTAACCCACCAGTCAGAGGCAGTGACTGACAGCTCTCCATGTGTTCCTAGACAAGATCATAGAATCATAAATGGCTTGGGTTGGAAGGGACCTTAAAAAACATCCAGTTCCAACCCCCTGCCATGGGCAGGGATTCCTCCTACCAGACCAGGTTGCTCAAAGCCCCATCCAGTCCGGCCTTGAACACCTTCAGGGATGGGGCAGCCACAACTTCTCTGGGCATGGAGGATGGAGGTCAACACCTCAACCCATTCTCAATGAAACCAGAATTCAAATAAATCAACTGAAGGCTGGTAAATTTACAAGATTAGAGTCAAAATACAGAAGGGACATGGCAAATTGTATCCAAAATTATCTCAATTATTAGAGCTCGGAGGTAAGATTTATTTGAATACATCCAGGTTATTGACCATCCCCAGGTGTCTGTACTTGAGCAAGTCACCTCAGACACTATCAAAGTCAACAGGGAGTAAGTCCATATTTTGAAATTCATTCCCACTTTACAGTAGCTGCCTGATGCTGATCAGATGAATCACAACCTAAACTCCTGGATTAACATTTTGAAGCTGCAAGAGGGGGGTTCTGTGCAGATGGCAACAGATTGAGACACACTGCTGGTACCTAAAATTAAGGGAGAAGAATGTTCTCCTAGATTGTGAGCTCTGATGCCGGGGCAAGCTGGAGGAACCACGAGGAATCAAAGTAAGACTAGAAAAGAAAGAATATCAGCTACACGTTGCGGCTGGCAGCTCCCCACTTCCATCAATGACAAGTATTAACTTAGACTCCAGATCTGTGCTTAGAAAGCAAAACACTTATGCTATAAAGTCATCAAATAAGGGTTTGTGTTTCCAGCAGAAACCTTAGAAATCTTGACCAGCTTGTCCTCTGAGAGTTGTGCAGCCAATAGTTTCTGGCCACAATGAAAAAGTATGTGCAGTTGATCTATTTCTGTGTGGTTTAGAGCAAATATTACACTATAGAGTATATGAAAATAGTCAGGAGGAATTCAATCATGGGTAGAAATCTGAGAATAAGGTTCTCTAATCCTTAATAAAATTAATGGAAATTCTTCAACTGATGGTATTAGGACTTGGATTAAGACATGCCACAGAAGATTTAAATAATTTCTCCTTTTATTTTTGAAGGAAAGAACATTAATCAGATTGGCCACTTTTGTGACAGATAAAGAAATGCAGGTTTGCAAACTGCAGAAAGTGGTTGTATTCAGGTTTTGCCATTTTTAAGTGGAAAAGTGCTGCAAGTCTGCTAATATAATTCTGCACTTCTGATAACGCAACTTAAAAAATAAAAAACAAAAACAAAAACAACAACAAAAAAACCCCAATAAAACAAAAGAGCAAAGAAACTGTAAATCAACAGAACCATGGAATAAACAAACTTGAGCTTAACACTTGGAAGCCTGTTAGAAGTCTTGTACTGCACCTGGGAGAGATGGCTTTCCACCCCTTTTATTTGAGAATATGCATGCTGTAGCACACAAGAAAAAAGCCACATGGCCAGCACTTTTATAGATTGATAAACCATAATTTAATTGGCCATATCCAGTGCTTCTCAGACCATTTTTATTAAGATTTTAGCACCGTGGAGCTTGGTTGGCATCACTGACCTCTACCCAAATGCTTTCCTTGCATTCAGGACTCAGCAGGAAGAGATCAAAAGCCTTCTGAGGAACTCAACATCTGACTGCGAAGAAATATCAAAATTTCTTCTCCAGAGCCTTAGAAGAGCTGCTTACACACACACACCAGTGTGACAGCCTTGAAGAGTTTACTTCCAGTATTACATTGATCTGAAGGCATTTCTGGGAAAGTGTCAGATTTTTCTTTGCAATACCAGTAGGAAAAAATGATGCTGAATTACCAAAAGTGATGAACAGAAGCATGGATGGCACAACAGCACACTGCAGTGAGCAGCATTTTTGCCATGTGAGTGGATCTACCCAGAGCCTACCTCAAAGACATGTCCCTGAGAAACAAGGTGTTTCTTGTGAGCGGAACATGGTGAACAGATTTCAACCTGTCACTTGATAATAACGAGGTCTGAGGTGAGTTTACAAGGAAAACCCTACTGCAGCATCTCTACAAGGGTCATGACCATCAATTGGTATCACCCTCCTGTTTGAAACAATAGATGTCCCAGGCTCCAGGGCTAGTCCTAATGCCTTTCCAGATAGATGTTGAAGCTGGCCCACAGATCAGTAATTTGTCATTCTACGTATTTCACAGCAGTAGTGTGACATTTGATGTTTTCAGGTTAGAATTGAGAAATGGCTGAAAAGTGGTAGATCTATGGGCTAGACTGGCCCCAAAGGACAGGGGAGTGCTTTCCTTCTCTGTTTGCATGTTCAGACAGCGCTGCATAATTAGCAACTACAAGCACTGGTCTAATTTGCAGCAGTTTCCATATGTTTCTGCATATGGAAACAACAGGGCACAAGGCAGAGGAACCAAAAGGGTTAATACGTGATTAACAGAGACAGGATGCATCAACCAGAATAACTTGTCACTCACCCAAGGTGACAAATTCTTAGTCGCCTAATTATTGATTGGTATTTACTTCTCTGGCTAAGCATGACTACGGGAGGCATATTTAACCAGATGTTTATATATTCTGTGGAAGTCCGTAAGAATTAGACACTGGGACAATACCAGTTTGCTCCAAATAGGATGGACGTGTGCTACATGTCCTGTATGAGATGCTGGGATGTTACAGGAAGAGGCTGGACCCTGGTGGCAACGTTTTTGCTCAGTTGTGCTCCTAAGGGGGGAATACCAGCCTTGGAATAAGCAGATCTCCATTAAAAAAAAAAAAAAAGAAACAAAAAAAAGAAACAAACCAAAAAAAATGAAGCAACTTGTAATCTTGAGGAGCGGGGGGAAAGCTAAAAGGACCAAAAAACCACCAAAACAGCCCTAAAACTCTATAAAAATGAGACATAAATACGTAACGCAATTTAACCAGATATTTCTGCTGATGAACACAGGGAAGGAAAGAGAATTGGGGTCAAAACCCATGGAAGTAAGTAATAAGTGGATGTTAACGTGTCACTCCCAGCTACTTCAGTGCAACTTTGCTGAACACTAGTGGTGGTTCAGAGCTTCACCTTGCTCACTTCCAGCTCCTTGCCAAGGTACCTGGCTTGGGGATGGAAAGGCAAGTTAGGGATACGGTTTAGTGGTGGCTTTTGTCCACTAGATGATCTGAAAGGTGCCTTCCAACCTAGACAATTCTATGATTCTAAATATTTCCAGAGGGGCAGTAGGATCGTAGACAGGTGGAAAAAAAAACTGCTGGAGGGGTCTGCCTTTTGCTTTCTCCTTTGGCTTCAGTATGAAAAGACAGGATTCCATTCCCACATAAGTGAGATAACCCAGTCCTGGGTCTGGGATTTTCTGGAGCCTGAATCCCACAACAATTTTCTGTCCTCACTCTGTAATGACAAATTTATGGTACAGTTTGAAAACAAACAAAAACCTTCAGGCAATGCAATTGCCATTTTATTAAACTGAGGGACAGGGCTGCACCAAAGCAGATGGTGGTTGCAAACAAATCCACCAAGGAATTAGGAAAAGATTTCTAATTTTCTGCCTAAAGCACACCCTTTCCATAGGAGTAGTGAAGGTGGCAGAGCTAACCAGCTTTTAGATGTCATTTGATGTGATTTTATGACACACTTGTCACACAGAGGCAGAAGTCATGATGAACCCAAGAGGTGTCTTTCAACCCTATCTATCTACCTGTCTTCTGAGATCCAGCCCTGCTAATGACCAACACAGCAGATTTATATGTGAAATTACTGTGGTGATAGTAGTTGGAGTGGGGTCTTTGTCCTAATGTATCAAGGAACCCCCCCGTATGACCTGAGTCTTTATAGCAGCAACAATGGAGAGGTTTCACAAGGCAGCACTTTCAGTAAAACTGCTTGAAAGACAGAAAAGTGCCTTGTGAATGAGAATTTTAAAATGCCCCCGTTTGGCAGTAACCAAAATGGGCCCCTTTAGGTTTCACAGTACGCTTTTATTTTTAGCACTTTAATAAACTTAACCCTCTTTCAGCGCTATAACTTCTGGCTAAAAATAATCAATACAACATATTGAGAAGCACACACAAAAAAATAGTATTTTGATAATGTATAAAGGTTTATGTCCCAATTAAAAGCCAAATTTGGGGTGAAATTGCTTCCAGCATACAAAAGAATTTGGCCACTTTAATTGCCATTGACTTGTAGAGTTTTGAGTGAGCTTCATTTCACAAACAAAAGACCCTCAGGATCTCTAAAGGCACAACTGTAGATGTTAAGGGGATAGAAAACTACGGCACTTCTTCTGAAATGAAGATTAAAATGGCTTAGTATTGGTCATTTGCAAAATTCAGTGTAAACATTAAGTTATAAATTCCACACACGAGAGGATCTATGAAATAATCTTTCCCATATGCTAAACTGAGGCTAAATGGGTCACATTGGCTTATACTGGTATAAAGAAATACAATTTTCAGCTCCACGAGTCATCAGGAGCCATGGTTATTGCTTCCAACAAAAGGCAGACAGCACCTAGCTTTCTATTTGATTTTAGCAGAGCTCTAATTCTTCACACCATGACCCTCAGAGGTCCAGTACCCTACTGAGGTACTGGACAACCTTATGGTTGTCACCCTAATTTTCCAGCCAGGCCTGGAAAGACTACGTAAACTACCCTAAAATGTCATAACCAGCCCCTCCTGCTGGTTTTCCTCAGCCAACAGCCCGGAGCCCCAGTCTGTATGAATAAAAGTGGCTATAAGGCGATGGCCGAACACCAGCATAAATTTACACCACTTCAGCTCCTGAGTGATTTACACTGTCCTTGAAACGCATCTTGGAAATGTCAAGTATCTGCTCCATATGTATGCGCTGAAAAATGGTATCACCCTGCCAGAGGTTTCCCGAGCCTGCCAGGATACATCTTCCAGGGATTTCAAATTCAAACGCTGCCCTACGTACATCTATTGGAAAATAGGACATCCTACCAGAGAGTAAGGTACCTCGTAGCATCTGCTCCGTGCTAAATGGCAGAGTGCAGAAATATTAGCACTTTAGCAGATGCGACGCGATTTAACAGTTTTTCTTACGGAGAAAAGTGGTCTCAAATTACTGATATTTACCCCAGGAGAAGAGTTAGAATATGAAGAGCTCTCCAAGGGCGCGTGGTGTGGCTGCTGCCCTCATTGCCTGGTGGGCACTTTCAGCTCTGTATCTATCGCAGGTATCCACAGTTCCCATACAATGCTCTCATCTGGCTCTGGCTATTCCAAGGCTCTACTTTTAATTCCATAAAATTTGCACATGGGAGAATATTGTATCACAACAAGAGATCTGAATCGCCTTTTTTTGTTTGTTTGTTTTTTCCGTTTCCGTCTTTTTCTGATGAAAGAAGGTATTTTGACGGGACATTTTGTGTGCAGAAATTTATGGGTAAATTAGATTTTCTTTGATTTCCAAAATAATCCCTGAAAGTAATTTAAAAAGCAAAACAGTCTAGCTTCGATGGGAAAATTCCAGCTACTCGTCTGTAGCACACTATTTCTTTTTCCTTGTGATGTAAACTCAACACTTTTTTTTTTTAATTCTATAAGATATCAAAGTTAAATAAAATATTATTTCAAAATGCAGTATCACAGAATTACAGAATGATATAGGGTTGGAAAGGACCTCTGGAGATCATCTAGTCCAACCCCCCTGCCAGACCAGGTCCTCTTAGAGCAGGTTACACAGGAATGTGTCCAGGTGGGGTTTGAATGTCTCCAGAGAAGGAGACTCCACCACCTCCCTGGGCAGCCTCTTCCAGGGCTCTACCACCCTCCAAGGAAAGAAGTTCCTCCTCATGTTTAGATGGAACTTCTTATGTTCAAGTTTGTGCCCATTTCCTCTTGTCCTGTCACTGGGCACCACTGAAAAAAAGACTGTTCCCTTCCTCTCGACACCCTCCCTTTAAGTATTGGTGGAAGATATGTTTCTTTAAAATGACACACACAAAAAAAGAGAAAGAAATTAAAATAATTATACTTGGTTTTCCAAATCCAGGTAATGAATTGACACAGTTTGGATAAATACCTTAATTTCACTTGCATGCAGTATTTTTCAGAAGTCTGCTTTTGTCTACAATTAACACACCTCCCATCGCACACCTGATGGCCTAAGCTACCGAGTCCTATAGCTCCATCAACGGATGAAAGAAGTGTCAATCTGAGTTTGTCACAGCAATAAATGAGGATGATGGGGGTGTTGATTCACAGAAATAAATATACTTTATTTCTGCTTGCTGTCTTGGAAAGATCATATATTTTACCCAGGAAGTGAAGCCACTGATATTTACAACGTGCTTGACCCCTTTTGCTTTACACAGCTTGTGTGATTTACTTAACGTACTCGGGCATTGGCTTCTCAAACACAGTCTGGTGGTGGCAGAGGAGAACATCTCCCAGCAGAAATAAAGCAACCACCTGGGCAGCTTCTGCCTTTATAACAGTTACTGCTCAATTGCAGCCTTACTAGAAACCGAGTGCCCAGCAGTTCCAACTTCCCCAAAAATGACTTTGGATAAACTGGTGTGAGAAGAATCCTACCGGTGGCATTAAACCTCATAAAAGGAAGAGCCTTTTTTTTCTTGTACAAAATTAGCCGGCTCATTAACTGCAAGTATGCCAGCCCAATCTCATTAGGACAGTCAAACACAGAACAGCAGAGAAATCTTTAAGGCGCTGGTAAATTTGCAAGCGCAGAGTCACCCATTATTCTTTTCTCTATAAAACACCACACACCGTCTTAAGAGCACTATCAGTGGTAGAACCAAATGGAAAAGTCTACATACAATGAAGGAAGACACAAAAACTCAAGCTTAGAAGGAGCAGGAACTGGAAAGAAGCACAAAAGCTCGTTCATTTTTTGTGCTGCCTATTATTTGCAGTTAAACGAGTTGGTCAGAGATCATGGTAGCCCACACTGGACTCCAACGATCCGGCTGGAGCAGTGGGCATCAGCCAGTGCCAAACGTGAAACTGAGCACCTTACAGGCTCTTCAGTGCTGTCCAAAGCCAAGGAAAAGTGAAAAGTGATAGTGAAGGCCACCACTGGTGGATTCCAGAGAAACCTAAAGGGGGCCTTACATGAGAGATAGGGTGGGACTCTGCCAGGGAGTGTAATGATAGGACGAGGAGTAGTGGTTTTAAAGTGAAAGAGGAAAGATTTAGATTAGGTATCAGGAAGAAATTCTTTACTGTGAGGGTGGTGAGACACTGGAACAGGTTGCCAGGTTGCCCAGAGAAGCTGTAGCTGCCCCATCCCTGGAGGTATTCAAGGCCAGGCTGGATGGGGCTTTGAGCAACCTGGTCTACTGGGAGGTGTCTCTGCCCAGGGCAGGGGGGTTGGAACTTGATGATCTTTAGGGTCCCTTCCAACCTCAACCATTCTATGAATCTATGATTCTAAACAAGAAGAGCAAGGCCAGTGGTCTACAAAACACCATGACTTAAAATTGTGGCCTACAAGGCAATTAAGGGTAGTAATCCTATGCAATTTCAGCAGCCAGGGTGGTTTACAATAAAGCTTCATTAGACTTAGATCAACATCCGTAGCTGGGATGAACACAGAAATCAGAGGATGCTTTGGAAGTGAATGGGAAGTGGAACAGATTATCACCAATTCAGAAATACCCCAGTGTACCCTTCCTGCACGGGCTGAGCCCTGTAGTGACACGTCACTCAGTGTCTCAACTAGTGGCTGAAAGCAAGGGAGCTGAGAGAAGATTTCCCAATTCATCAGGAACCAATAAGAACATAAATGTACCCATTCACATAATAGCCTCCTCTGAGATCACTTAGGAAACTTAACCAAATGAGAGACTTTGCAGACCACATTCAACTGAACGTAGATATTAAATCTGCTACATTTAGGCATTCAGGGACCACTCTCAAGATGTGTTCATTTTCTGCAGATGTCCCAACCGAGACACATAACTCAGGAGAGTTTAGTTAAGGATCTCGTTGAACGATTTCCCAGCCCCATTTGCATTAGCCTATCTGACAACAGACTCTTTGGTGCGCCGTTCAGGCAGCCAGACCAGAAGAGAGCATGAATGGAAGGATGCTGATGGACCCTCTCAACAGCTCCTTCTCAAAGTGGCAACCTGTCACAAGTGGAGTCCCCCAGGGATTGATACTGGGCCCAGTGACCCAACAGTCATCTTCAAAAGTGATCTGGAAGATGGGGTCAAGTGTACCCTGATGATACCAAACTGAAGGAGGAGGGAACCAAACTCTTTTCAGTGGTTGCCAGTGAGAGGACAAGGGGCAATGGGCACAAGTTGGAACAC
>JAOTQQ010000012.1:149746014-149786874 GCA_026546715.1 Gallinago undulata
GGGGAGTTGGACTAGATGATCTCTATGGTCCCTTCCAACTCCAAAAATTCAGTGAAATTCAGTGAAATTCAGTGAATGGGGAAGTGGACACTTTGGGAGAGCCAACCTACAGGAAGACCCATATAGGCTGGAAGAGTGGGCTAACAAGGACCTTATGAAGTTCAACAAGGATAAGCAAAAGGACTTGCACCTGGGAAAACATAATCCAGGTGCAGGATATACCTGGCTGGGATATACCTGGCTGGGGAGTACTCTGCAGAAAAGGACCTGGGTGGTCCTGGTGGATAACAATGGGCTGCTGGGCCAAAGAGAGCCAACAGGATGCTGGGCTGCATCAAGAAGTGCATCACCAGCAGAGATAAAGAAGTCACTTTCCTACTCTACTCAGTGCTTGTCAGACCACACCTGGAACACTGTGTTCAGGTTTGGTCCTACTACACAAAAATGACGTGAATAGGCTGGAGAGGTTCCAGAGAAGGGCCACCAAGATGATCAAAGGATTGGGAGGCCTGCTCTGTGAGGAAAGGCTGAAAAAATTGGGTTTGTCCAACCTTGAGAAAAGAAGGCTTAGGGAAGACCTTATCACTGTGTACTAGTATTTAAAGGGTGGCTACAAAGAAGATGGAGATTCCCTTTTTACAAGGAAAAGATGGGGAGCAATGGGTACAATTTACTCCAGGGGAGAGTCCAATTGGACACAAGAGGAAAATTTTTCACAAAAAGAGCTACCAACTATTGGAATAATCTCCCCAAGGAGATTCCCCAACATTGGACACTTCTCTTTCAGAAAGTGGGACTTGCTGAGCAAACATAGATTTGTATATATTTGATCTGGACAATGAGAGAGAGGACTGGTAAACTAGTTGCTGTGTCTTTGCTGGTGTAATCTTTAAATAGTTGGCCAGTATGTGATCCTGGAATTTTTTCCCATTTTAGGGAGTTGAGGAGGTTCCAGATACACTGGCAGAAGGTTGGTTCTAAAACTGTCCAACAGAGGAAGAAACATGACACTTTTAAAAGTACAAAATGTTTTCAGAACAACGTGGGTCTTTCCTTGGGGTGTTGAGAAATGTGATGGAACAGCAAACAGTGATATAAATGGTGAAAGTTGGATTAGAGTAGTTTAGATGAGGGATGTAGAACTTGTGTGTTATTTTGGCATAACTAGTAAGGTTACGTACATAGGTAAGATGGAAAAACAGCTCTTCTAAAAGAAAAAGCAAACAGCATTTTCTTTTGCCACGGGAAAAAAAAAAAAAAGGGCAGTAACTATTATTCAGGTCATCTTTATTCTGTCTTACAAGACAAATAGAAGTCTACAGAGGTGGACAAATATACACTTGCCTTCATCAGGTACTAAAAAAAAAAATACTGGCAGTGGTGGTGTGCTGACACTTTCTCAAGAGGAACCGGGGATTTGAGGACTCTCTCTCCTCTAACACTGGCTATAAAATTAATTTCCTGGAACTATGTTTATTTATCCCAGGATGGCCAATGAAAGAACAAGCTTGCACACGTGAAATAGCGATGTTAAGTGTGAAACACTGCAAATGTTTCAAGTTGTTGAGGCACTTGTAGTTCAGTTGAGTGGCCACCTGTGAGCATGAAAAGCAGTGATTGTAGCTTTAGCCATCACCCCCAATATAAGTTACTTCTCATAGTACTAAGTCCTTAATCCTTGAATTGGATGCTTTGGCTCAAGAACCCTTCTGCTGCCATGAGAGTCAAGTTTAGAAGTAGAGATGACCCTCTTCTAGCCATCTTGAGATCTTGCTAACCCCAAAGTTATCATCAATGCACTCCAGAACCTCATGGATTATTTATGTCCGGCTGTGTTGTCCCTCCAACAGATATTGGGGTGGTTGAAGTCCCCCATGAAGACCAAGGCCTGACGATGCGAGGCTGTTTGTAGGTGTCCTATCTGTCTGTAGAGGGCCTTATCCACTTTGCCTGTCTTCTTTTTATTCCTAACTCATAAAATCTCTACCAATACCTCATCCATCCCCAGGCAGGACTCCATGCACTCCAGCTGCTCTCTCACATAAATGGCAACTCTTTCTCATCATCTTCCTGTCCTGTCCTTCCTAAAGATCCCACACAACACTCCAGTCATGGGAGTCATCCCACTACGATCTCAACAAAATCATAGCCCTGTACCTTCCCACAGATCTCTAACTCTTCATTTTTATTCCCCATACTGTGTGCATTAGTGTACAGGCTCTTTAGAGATGCATCCCAGTACGTTGAGTTCCTGCAGAGGGTTTGGGATATTTGTCCACAATGGTGCCTTCTAGGTGCTAGAGGTAACTATGCCCAAGGCCCCCTTGTGATACGACACCACTCCACGCCCCTTATTCAGCAGTCCTGCCCATTGCTCCCACACAGGACTGCTGGTTGCTCTGTCCATCCCTCATCATTCCCAGTTTCCCTGACCATCATTCCTTATGAGGTCAGCCGTCCTATTGGCAAAAATAACTGTGCCCTGCTTTTGAGGTGGATCCCACCTCTCACAAGCAGATGGTGATCAGCAAACAGGGTCATGTGGTTACAGAACCCCAAATCATGTTTCCAACACTAATTCCACAGCCAGTTATTGATTTCTTCTATTAGCATCCTCCTCTTCACACCCTTTCCCCTCACCAGCACTCGATGTGATGAAGCTGCACAGGGATGCTTTTTCCAAGAACTCCTGAGACTGGGTTGAAAAGGCTCTTTTTACTGATTCAAAGGCAATCTAATCCACTGGCTCGTTTTGGCTTCAAGGGCTCGGACTCACCGATGGCGAGTTAAATATTCACGTCAAAGAGATGGCATGGGGATAAACACGGGCATGGGGCTTATTTGCAGAAGACAAAAGACAACAGAGATATGCTGCCCCTCATCTGTTTCCCTCTTGCACGACTCATGGAGAAATTGCTCTCTACCATCGGAAGTGTTAACAGATGTGTTAATTAAGGAACTGTCCCATACACTAGCAAAACTGCGTTTGGGTTTTTGCAAGAATTATAGGTTGCTCTTCCTGTGCCATGCATAGACCAGACCAGCTCTTCCCATTAACTCTCCCCAGTTCAGAGAGCAGTTTGTTCTACAACCCTGGGAGAACTTTGCTGAGTGGTGCGCTTTGCGTTCCTTGGATATATGTCTTTTCCCCTTGTTTTCTAAGCAAGCAGACACAGAGCTTTCATTTCAGGCATGTAAGAGGAATGCATTAAAAAAATGAAACAAGTGCCAAGAGAACTGTCTCTTATCATCATTACATTTGAATTTTCACTGTGGGGGTTTCAACTCCCTTTGCCTCCCGATTCTTAAATCTCACTTACTTCTGTGTAATATGAATGTCAAAAGAATAACAGTGGGACCTTACGGCAATCGGTTGGGAAGATACCTTGAGTGGCTGCCAGGCTGAAAAGATGCTCCTAAAGAAATTATTAAAAATCTGCTGCAGTGAAACGGGAAGAAGAAAGGCCGTGTCGGATATAACAGCGACAAAACCCTTATGCTGGCTCAAAGACAAAACGTCCTACTTAGTCTAACTGTTTCTCACAGGCAAGTTAATACTGGGGTTACCCCTGTGCATGGGCAACATCTTAAAATAATAAATATTGCCTTAAGAAAAGGAGTTGCGAGGAACTTGAAGCTAGCTGATGTCTGTTGTCACATCCCTCAAGGCACTAAACATCTGATGTGCTTTTCGGAGATGAATCAGGCTCCGAAATTATCCATGTACAAAAATGAGCTTCCAAACAAGCATACATAATAGTGATAATAATTAAAAAATAATAATAATGAAGAAGTAATAAACAGTTGGGTCTAGATATCACCTTGATTTTTTTCAGCACCTTTGAACCCGAGTGGTGTTTCTCAGTGGGATGCAGGTATCTCATTTCAGTGTGAAAGGAGATATCTGATGCTAATGGAAACCTGCAAAAGTATGAGCTTGGCAAAGAAATCCAGAGTGATTAATAAACCACAGAGAAGAGTTCCTTCATTTATGATCTACATATGGCTCTCAGAGGACTTGATCCAACTCCCAGGAGCTCCAGCGAGAACTCCAGCTGAGCGCTGCAGGTTAGAGGTATCTCCACAAATCTTGCTTCTCTGGAGTTTAGGTCTCTCAATGTGACTTTAGGACAGTTAGTTCTCAAGCTTGGAGCCAGACAGTTGCTTCTGAAGCACTGCTGAGTGTTATCATACTCAAAATGAGAGATTCAGGGGTAAAAAAAGACTGTTCTTAGCTACATCAGAAGATAGACATCAGTCTATCTTCAGTGAGAAGGGTCAGAGGAAATTTAAAAGGAGCAGTTCTTCTGTGTCATATCCCTCTATTCACAAAAAGTGGTGGTTGTCAGTGAGGAGCTGTTGCTAAAGATAATAATTGGGGTTACTCTTATCTCTTTTCCCAAGTTGTCTCCCAGCCATTGGCAGTTGGAGACCAAGAGGAGGTCAACTAACCGGTAGAAGCTCCAGACTATGCATGTGAGTACATCCTGATGTTAGGCTACTGTAAATTTTTTAAAACACACCCTGCAATGTGGAAAGAAAATTCCATTTAGGAAAAGCAAGCTGCTTAATTTTCTCCTCCACCATCAATAATCATAACAATAATTGCCACTACTATTTCTTTTCGAATTACAGCTCCAGTTAGAAAGGAAGAATTGATCTCTTTCCAGTTAATGTTATATATTCTCCAGTTTCCTTTTTACAGTCAAAATGGAATGGATTAATCTCACTGAGAATTCTACTTTATGCTAAATAGATCAGCTAACTATCCTTAATATAAGAACCCTATTGCATGGGGCAGCTTGTTGGATCAAAACTCCACTAGAGGGAATGCCCAGAACACAGGAAAAGTAATCCCAGCACCAAAGCTCATAAAGGGAACATACAACATCTTATTGGAATGGGGCAGGAGGGTAAGAAGGTTCAGTCTTTAAAAGTGGTACCTACCTATTGTGTCTCCTTGCTCATGCACCATGGAGGCCAGGTCTTTAATGATCTGGTTCACATCCAACATGTCACTCTGAAAAGACAGAGAGGCTAACGTTAACGATGCATGGGTAATACTCAAGCATAAAAGACATATTCCACAGGCAAGCTTTGCAATTGAAAAAAAAAAAAAAAAAATCCAAACCAAAACCAGAAAACCATGTCTGTGCAGAATTAAAAGAAAAAGTTATAATGCTTCTATTGTAAATTGAAAATCCCCTTAAACAAAGCCATGGTTTGCTGGATCTAAATTAGCCATTTGACTCCAACTTTCTATAGAAAGAAGTAGAATGATAAGATTAGACAGTTGTTTTTCAGAATTGTGGAGGTCTAAGAGGAAAAAAAAACAACAATAAAATAAGCAGCAAACCCTTTTATTTCTAAAAAAAAAAAAAAAAAAGTTATTTCTGATGCAAACCATTCATCCCAGAGTGCAGATTCTTAGATAGGAAAAGGCCATCTTTCAGGATATCAACTATCTGATAAAATACTATTCTCAAATTGATGAGGACATGATCACAAACTCACTGAATTTGATATCTCATTGGTAAGGCAATAAGGAAAGACCTGTCTGATGAATGGATTCATTTATATATTTTCAAGTCTAAAAAAAAAAGTACCTAGATTCAGCGCTGAAATTTTCTTAGCTAAAACCCAGCAAATTCCAGTGAGCTGCAATACTTCCAGTAGTTCCTTGTCTTTCTTGAACCAGGGAGCCCAGAACTGGGCATAGTACTCCAGATGTGGCTTCACCAGGGCAGAGTAGAGGGGGAGAATGACCTCCCCCGACCTGCTGGCCACATTCTTTCTAAGGCACCCCAGGAGACCATTGGTCGTCTTGGCCACAAGGGCATGTTGTTGCCTTATGGGCAACTTACTGTCCACCAGGACTCCCAGGTCCCTCCCTGCAGAGCTGCTTTCCAGTAGATCAACCCCTAACCTGTAGTGGTGCACGGTGTTTTTCCTCCCCAGGTGCAGGACCCTATGCTTGCCCTTGTTGAACTTGATTAGGTTCCTCTCTGTCCAACTCTCTAAACTGTCCAGATCTTGCTGGATGGTGGCACATCTTGCTGATGGTAACACAGATTCCTAAGAATCTGCTTCTCCTGAGGCTAATTGCACAGTAATTCATTTATCTGCTAGGGTCCTGTTGCAACTCAGTCCATCACATAAATAGTTCCATTTTCTTCCACCCCACTTTTAAAGACCTCAGCTTACTTACTGGCATCTTTAGAAAATGGTAAAAAAATAATCCATGCCCTTCTACTGAAGTTTGTTCAGAGAGTATAAGTGGTGTAACATTTAATCATATAATGCAATAGAATAACATTATTTTGCAATGAAACCTAGGAGTCCTGTTGTGAATTCTAGAACACACCAAATTTTTGAATAACTGAAGAAGTAGGAGAAACAAAAGGTTTATGAGTTGTGGCGAACTATAATAAAACAAAAGCCAAAAAACCCAACCAAAGACTGGGTAATGCACTTCATCCATTGACTTGTCAAGTACAATGAAGCTTTAATTATGTATGGTATTATTCATAACTTGTAAATAGCGCAGAATATTTTGTAAAAGCAATGACGTTTAAGTAACTTGAGATTGCTCTTGAGCACTGTGGTAGTAAATCATTGCCAGGAAATGAGGAGAAATTAGTTGTGATTTTTTGGGATGGGGGAGTTGCTTGTGGTTTTTTTGTAAAAATCTTTAAAAGAATAAAGTTAAAGTTTAGCAAGATGTTATGAACTGAGTATTAACTTTAATGTGTTATTCTACCCTCATTTAACTGCTTAGTAAAAGATGATTAAGGAGAAATTAAACAAATAATACTACTAAAAAAAGCCCAGAATATTCATTTGTCTCTCCTGGCTAAATTGCCACTGATATCCATCTTTGGTTTCTGTTACTTGCAAACCAAACCAAGCTCTTCAGTCAGTCTGTTTTGTTCTTCCTTTACAGCACTTTGAGTGACAGCAGCTTAAGACTCACAGATTTATTTTTGTGTGTATGTTTGGTTAAATAGAGGTTATTTCAATGATCTCTAAGGAATCTTGCAACTCTAACCATTCTATGATTCTATTGCGATATATTGAATTATATATGACCCTTCCAAGTATTTCCATTGGAATAAAACAAGTAGGAAAACTGGTCCGAGAAAAATCAGATGATATATTGACTCCTACAGCTAATTACCTGCAAAGGAGCTGAACTGTGTGTCTGCTGATATTATAACAAGGAGGGAAGATGAGAAAGGAAATTCAGTGCTCTATATGAAAATAATATCTGTTTCAGATTTATCCAGGTACTTGGGATGAAACAGCCCTCTGCTGCTGCAGAGTATAGATCCTTTTCATAACATTCTAACAGCACTTAAGATTATTGTTCAGCAAATATGCATTCCTTAAAAGCCAGCCACTGAGCTGTTTGGAAAGAAAAAATGTGACTACTTTATTTAAGGAAAACCAGAAAGGGGTGAGTTGTAAAGCACAGAGCACAAAGCAATCTGACATGAAGTAAGGAGTCTGTTGAATAATTTAACCTGGCAATATGACGTTTTGAAGTCCCTGATATATGTAAGCAAAACAGAAGAAAAAAATAGAAGAAAAATAGCCTGAAATAAAGACCTTCCATAATGGAATATACCCCGGAGCTACGTTCCTGTTCCTTCCTGGGAGGTTAGCTCCGTCATGAGGTACCTCTGAACTCACCAGGCAGCAGGTTTGTCAGCAAAATCCAACTGCCTTTGGTTTCCCATGTTTGCACACACTACGCAGAATCCACAGTAAAATACAGCTCCTCATAAATCCCTTGGACTCCTCAGAAACCAGGAGCACAAGAGCTTGCTACTGTTCCAAAAGCGCTGTCTCCCTGCCAGCTAACGAGGCTGGGCTTTCTTGGGTTTTAATCAACACTGTCCTTTCTTATCTGACAAGAATTCACTCCCTACATTCAGCAGCAAGAGGGAGACATTTAAATTGTTTCATCTAAATCCTCTCTTTATTTTTTTTTTTCCCCCCCCAAAGGAGAAATTTATCATAGAGATTAACATACAGGATTTTTCGTCATCCATGCTGGAACAAAAAGGATTAAGACTAGTCATCGGTAAAAAATCAGAGGAATGGCACTGACTAAAGATGACTAAAACAAGCAGAGAAGGGCCAATAAAGACGAGAAAACCAGAGAAAGGAAAGAGTTTGGGATCCTAACAATCTAGGGGATTAACTCTCACCAGGGAAAGTTAAGTTTGGAAACCTCTTAACAGAAAGTACCGAGTTAAAATGGCAGGACTATTTGAGTCTATAACCCGAGTTGTTAAGTGAGTAATGTCACCACAAAGTACTGAGATTTTGGAAAAAAAAAAATCTGAAATTCCAATTCTGGCACAGAAACTGTTGGAAATATGCGTTTGCAGATAAACTAGAAGGGTACATCTCTCATTTTTTACTTTAACAAGAGCACATTTTCAGCATTTTTTAAATTAATCTCGGAGCAAGTTGGGTTGTAAAACCCAGACACTGTCACCAAGATGGGAACAACCCATGCATAAATCCCAGCAGCCCACTTCCCCATGGGATGAACATCACTGGGGTATTTGCCAAGACAGCAAACAAGTAAACTTCCTCTCTCTCCTACTGTCATACTTAGCGGGGGTGAAGATTTATCCACACTGAAAACTTCTAACATAGACCTGACCTTAATGATGTTCTAAGGAGGCTTGTGGATTCCAGCCACAAGAACGGCGTTAAATAAACCAGAGAGAAGAAACACGTTCTCTTCAGAAGGACAAGGAACAAGCATGTGCTGTCAATAATTTCTCTCTCCCATTTAGCCCTACCCCAGCATCCTTTATCAATGTCAACTCAGGTCCTCCAGGGAAGAGTCACACTTATTTCTAAGAGCGTTTGGCTGAGGTTTGTATGAAAAATGGGATCAGAAATACCAGTGCTCGGTCCTATTCAGCACGTGTGCTTTTGTGTCTACTAACAAACCATCCATTTTTTATTTTTTTTAAAGGACTACCAATTAACTTCTAAACTAATTGCTGACACAGCGTTCAGGAGATGCTGAATTTTACAAGTTAGGCCCCATTCTGCCCCATCATCCACTCTGCAATACGCAGCCAGGAGAGCTGTAAAAAAAACCCAAACCCTGAAGGTGATTCTGAAAGATGCAATATAATGTCCATGTGTGTATTTCTGTGTATTGAAGAACTCCAAAACAAAATAAAGGAAAACAAAACCCTAGCGCTTGTTAACTTTGGAAAAAAAAAAAAAAACACAATCCAAAAATGGAAAAATAATTCCCTTGTAGCCCCCGGCATGTTTTACCAAAGAGATGCTGAGATGTTCCTTGTGTATCCTCCTACCCTATAGTCCAGCATGTGTGAACCAGAGATCCAGAGCACACAAAGATAAGCAAAGCACGGTGTTCACAGGGTCACAGAATGGTAGGGGTTGGAAAGGACCTTTGGAGATCATCTAGTCCAAGCCCCCACCAAAGCAGGGTCACCCAGAGCAGGTTGGACAGGAACTCATCCAGGTGGGTTTAGAAGATCTCCAGCGAAGGAGACTCCACACCCTCTCTGGGCAGCCTGTCCCAGGGCTCTGCCACCCTCAAAGTAAAGAAGCTGTCCCTCACGTTGACATAGAATTTCCTGTGTTCTAGTTTATACCCATTGCCCCTTGGCACCACCAAGAAGGGTCTCTTGACTCTTCTTGACACCCACCCCTTAGATATTTCTTATCATTGACAAGATCCCCTCTAAGTCTTCTCTTCTCCAGGCTAAACAGACCCAGGTCTCTCAGCCTTTCATAAGAGAGGTCCTCCAGGTGTTTGTCTATCCCCGTTCCCTTCTGCAAGATTGGGGAAGGAAGGGAAAAGGAAAAAGCAGTATAAAAAGTGAGCAAGCTTCTCTGATGCTAGATGGGCAAAACCTAAATCTTGCTGCAACAGCCTTTCAACAAATATTTTTCTCTTGTCTATGGCTGGGCAGAAAAAAAAATGACATCCGATAAATCAAACTGATTCAGCCTAAGCAACAACAGACCAGCAGAAAATTGTTTTGAGGGCAGAAGCTATCCAGAACGGCAATTACAGACTGGGTTAGTTCTCCTCTGGGACTGCACAACAGCCAGTGCGGGGACTTTCTCGCTCCTTCTTGCTCGCTGGTGTGTGTTTCCTCTCCATTTTGCTGCCTCAGTGGTCAGTGTCAGCTCAGGAAGTGCAGCACTGCACTGTATAATTAAAATAGTTGTGCCCAGCTTCAGCCTGGTAAGCCACCATCCACCTGGAGACAGAAACACAAGAGGAACAGTGCTCCTGTCCACCAAAAGCTAGCTGGAGAGGTGGTGGAAAGTGAGACGCTTCCAGCTCATCAGGCAGAAGTGAGGCCATTGCAGAGGGCACCTCAACAAGGATGAATGAAGAGAGATCCTGGAAATATCCAGCCAGTCATATTATTCACTGTGCCCTAAGTGAGAAATAACCCAATGCCACGTTCAACCTACCGTGCTATCTTAGGTGCAAATATTTGAGCAAATTTCTGTGTAACGAAGGGTGACAAGGCTGGTGGGTGGGAAGACCAAATCGCTTTACATATTTGAAGAACCACCAGAAACAATGTCTACTGTGGAAATGGCAAGAGTTAAAAAGTTGGTAATGTATTTACTGCAGTTCACTTATCATCCAGTCAGAATGGTTTGGGTTGGAAGGGACCTTAAAGATCATCGAGTTCCAACCCCCCTGCCATGGGCAGGGGCACCTCCCACCAGACCAGGTTGCTCAAAGCCCCATCCAGCCTGGCGTTGAACCCCTCCAGGGATGGGGCAGCCACAGCTCCTCCGGGCAACCTATTCCAGTGCCTCACCAGCCTCACAGTAGAATCACAGAATTGTCCAGGCCAGAAGGGACTTCCAAAGGTCATCTAGTCTGATCCCCCTGCAGTCAGCAGGGACACCCCCAACTACAGCTGGTTGCCCAGGGCCTCATCGAGCCTCACCTTGAATATCTCCAGGGATGCGGCCTCAACCACCTCCCTAGGCAACCTGTTCTAATGCTCCATCACCCTCACAGTAAAGAATGCTCTTCTAATTTCCAATCTAAATCTGCTCCCCTCCATCTTAAAGCCATTGCCACTTGTCCTGACACTGCAGGCCTTTGTAAACGGGCTCTCCCAAGCCTTCCTGTAGCCCCCTAAGGTACTGGAACAACCCCAGCTCCCTCAGCCTGTCCTCATAGCAGAGGTGCTCCAAACCCCTTGGCCTTCCTCTTGACCTGCTCCATCAGGTCCATGTCTTGTCTATATTGAGGGCTCAAGACCTGCACACAGCACTCCAGGTGAGGTCTCATCAGAGCAGAGTAACACCAAAGAATCACCTTTCTGGACCTGCTAGCAATGCATCTTTTGATGACGCCCAGGATGCGATTGGCCTTCTGGGCTGCAAGTGCCCACTGTCTGCTCATGTCCAGCTTCTCATCCACCAGTCCCTTTCCTCAGGGATGCTTTTTAATACCTCATCCCCTAGTCTGTACTGATGGTAAGGGTTGTTCCAGCCCAGGTGCAGAACCTTGCACTTGCTCTTGGTGACCCTCATGAGGTTCACCTGGGCCCACCTCTCCAGCCTGTCCAGGTCCCTCTGGATGACAACCCATCCCTCTGGTGTATCGACAACACCACACAGGTTGGTGTCATCTGCAAACTTGCTGATGGTGCATTTAATCCCTCTGTCTGTATCACCAATAAAAAAAGTAAAGAACTTCCTAGTATCTAATCTAAATCTCCCCTCTTTCACTTTAAAACTATTACCTCTTGTCCTATCGCTCTCCTCCTTGATCAAGAGTCCCTCCCCACCTCTCCTCTAGGAGAGGTCTCATATCTAAGATCTCTTTTATATAAGGATTTATATATAAGGAATGTCTCATGTCCTCTCCTATGGTCATCTCACAGATCAGATACACATATGGTTACCATTTATTTTAATGGATTACTTGACTGAATTGGAGATAAGATGTCCAACTCACCTTCTCTACCACCCCCAGCGTGTTTCTTCCCCACCAGCAGCAATCTGAGCAGAAGCAGGTACAATGGGAAGTTCCCTTGGAAAACTCCTCTCCTGTGCTTCAAGCTGCATTTGAAGACATCTCTTAACAGCCTCCACCTGGACAAAATTTCCTGCAAACATGCATTTCTCTTACTGTCTCCCATGTCTTCTATTCCTCAGTGTTTGCCTTCATGGAGATTGAAGACTGCTTAAGGCAGGTATTTTCTTTCACGGAAACTTTATCAGTTCCAAGGCAGCACTGAAGGTTGGAACTGGACTGTTGGCTCAGCGAAATACAATAATACAAACGACAGCAAGAGATTCTCTGCCCTTTTAAAGCTCTTCAGATCTGGAAATCGGAGACGTGTTAATGGAGGAGGAGGTCATCAATAGCTCTGTTTTTAAGTAGCATCCTCACCGTGCATTTGGGAAACTATGTCATTCAATAAAGTATCAAAGATCACATAAAAAAGTTCTTGTTACCAACCATGATTTTGAACTTCAAACTAATTTACATCCAAAATTTCATTTAAATTCAGCAGTTTGTGAAAGTATGCGACTTCAAATATATGGATGTATATGTGAGTATTTATACAGGCAAATATACACATGTGTTCTTGTGTACCACAAATACACCCACCTGTATAAATAGTAACATATGACAGTTATGTTATATGTAGTAATATATAGATACACTAATAATTTTAAGATCTAAGTTGCCCCAGGCATACACCAGGTGTTAAATGAGCATTTTAGGCTTGGCAGATTGCAGAGACACAAACACAGCCTATTTCTGTCTTACAGTAGCACAAAACAGACCTTAACTCTCAGGCTTTTTTTTTCCCTGGCTAAACACTCTGGTGCAAGATAAGCACGAACACTGATGTGCTCTGATAACAGGCAAGCAAACAAACAAAAAAATAAAATAAAAAATGCTTTCCCTCGCTTAGTTTTGACAAGGAAAAGCTGCATTGCTTCCATTTTGCCCTCAAGTTAATGGCATGATCGTTTGATATCAGGAAGAGCGAGGGCAAGAAAGGCAATCCTCGGAAAAACGAGAGGCAACAATTGCACGGGGAATAAAGGAATTCTGCAAGAAAGTTAAGGTGCACAGAAAACAGAGGAACGACTCAGGAATCATCCCTGCTGAAGAAGGTTCTGCGCATTTCCACATTCTGCGGTGCATCGCCCCTCCTTCATCTCCACCGCCTCCTCTTCCCCTGGACACTCATAAAAACCCAGATAGCGAGTTGCCCACAAAGAGGGAAAGCTGAAGGGAGATCCACAAAATGAATGAAGAGGGAAGCGATTTCATTGCTCTCCCAGGTGCGAGGGAGAACATCAGCTCTGCTCTCCAAAAGGGAGCGTGTCACAATTTTATTTCCCTTTACTCCGTGTCTGACGTTACTGCGATTTGTTAACGCAGCTGGTGCCGGTCTCTGGGATATTATAATGCATATTTGGAAGCAATAACACCAAAAATGCATTAGGCTGCTCACACCTAATACTTATTCTTTACACTCCTTAGGTTATATATTTATTTTGGCCGTGTTACAGAAGAAAATATCTGTACCCACACCACAAACCCTATCTTTTGCTCTCCTACAACCAGGTTTCTCGCTGCTCTGCCACTAAGGAAAGATCAATATCCCTGTGTTTCCACCAACCCCTTGGGCTGCAGGTGAAAGACACTCACATGCTAGAAATACTGCTTGCTCCACTATGCTAGAAAGGCTTTTGTGTGATTTTTGGCCAACTAACACATCCCAGCTTCCTGGAGTTGAATTAAGGAGTCCATTCTGAGGTAAATTCACTTATGTTTATGGGATAATCAGATGGCACAACATTAAATGCATGAGAGACCCAAAAGGAATAAATACAAATAGAGATAATGAAACGCCTGACATTGTGGCCTTCATAGTCTAGAAATAAAAACGCTCAGCGAAGAAGAAAGGTTCTCCCAATAGAGAATATCCATTAGAAATTAGATCCAGGTTGCAGTTTAGGATGTGTGAAATTTGCTTGCCTGATACCATGAGAATGAAAATTAAATACAACATGAAACATAAAACTAAAAGCCACACCAAGCAGAGAAGAAACGTCCACCCATAATTATCCAGGCTTTTGTCTGAGAAAAGGCTTTTATGAGCAACATGTTCTTTCTGCAAAAGCTGGACAATAAACACACCGCTCAGATGGAATTGCCAAGGACTGGTTCACGGTGTGGGTACCTGCCCGCCAGGAACTATTAGTCTGTATTACACATTTATTTTGTATCAGCTTCCAAACCACTCCAATGAGCCATGGGGTCTCTTCAGCCACAAACTGCATAAAGTGAGGTACATGGGTTCTTACAGTAACCCATAAAACTTTTTTTTTTATATATACATATACACAATAGGAACGCTTGTTCAAGACACTCAGTCTTTCTTTATAAAACAAAAAAAAAGAATAAAATAAAGTGCATTTAATATTTACATCTCCACGTTTTTGTAGATCAGAAGAAGAGGGTCTCCTGAGCGCTAAGTCACCAAAGATACGGAAATCCATAAGCAAACCCCAAACTCAGTATCTTACACACTGACTTTTCCTTTAGCATCTCCTGCTTTCTGCCCCAGGCTGCAAGGTATAAACTAATACGAGTATTGAGGGAAGTAGCTTCAATCTATCACTCTGACGGATACCAGCCCCAGGAAAGGTAGTTTATTGCAGGCGGTATGTTATCTTCAAAAATAGAAGCTGTGGAAAGATTATGACAAAAACTTCAAGACTTTCTACACTTTGTTTGCAGCTCTATTAATTATTCACTCTGGATTTATTTCCATGAGGGTCATTTAACCAGAATAATACAATGGAGAAATTCATTTTCTTTTTAGGAGTGTTCTGGGAAACTAAGCAATTAGAGCAATCTTAAGCTGTCATGTATTATCAATTGCCACTCAATTATTTTACTTAAATAAAATACTGATTGCAGAGTCTGATTTGCAGCTATCAACTAATTAATTTAGCTGCACTATTTATTCTTGAAAAAATTAAAAAAAAAAAAAAATAAAATCTAACTTTACCTGAGTCACCACGTATCCAAGGTGTTCCCAAGGCTCACATGCTCCCTAATGGTACAGACTGGGCAAAGAAATGATACTTCTCCAGATAAGTTTAAAAAAAAAATAAAAAATGCCTCTACCCTATATTTCCCTACGTGTTTCAAAAACAAATGCCATGTTCTTCATAGACTAGTCCAGATTTTGGCGCTATGGACATGCTGTTGACACTTATCTCATTTATTTTCAGTCAATAATGCAGGGTACTTAAAGAGCACAAATGCTGAGTAAAGGTATCTGAGGGACAATTAATTACACCTACAGCTAAAAGGCTTATAAAAAAAAAAAACCCAAAAAGCTTTGATGGCTCTCGCCTCCTGTAAAAATCAGGAGCTGGCTCTCCAAAACAACCCCCACGTGGTTTTAGCCACCATTCTCTCTGTGAGAGAGCTTCTTTTTTAAAAGTAAACGTTATATCCAAAATGACTAATCTCATTGTTCAAGGATTTTTTCTTAATGTTTAATTTATACATATCTGTCTTTTGCTACTACTTGGTAATTTGTTACTACCTTCAACCTTAATATTTTAAATTATTCTACGCTTTTTTCAATGCTATTACCTATCAAGCATTCCTACACAGTCATCATGGCTCAACTAATCACTGCTGCACTTTCTGAGCCTGCAGTTGGTAAATTCCTGTAATCTCTCTTCATAAATTATACTTAATACTTCTTCCTCATTTCTTTCCTTCTGGATCACCTCCAAATTCCTAATAGAAAAAGCAGGCCAAAAAGCTCTCATTTCTCACCCACCTTCCTATCAGATAAAAGGTGCCAATGTCTAAGGCAGACACTAAAGACTGTGTGACAGTTTGCTTTACTTTCCAACTGTCTGTCTTCACTTTTCGAGTTGAAAATTTCCAATTTCTGGTTAAAACTACACCTTTGCCTCAAATTTCCCCATTGCCAGCCTTCCCCAAGCCTGTAGCACTGCATGGGGTTGGTGTGACCCAAGCGCAGGAGCTGGCCCTTGGCCTTGTTGAACCTCAGACCATTGCCCTCGGCCCATGGATCCAACTTGTCCAGATCCCTCTGGAGAACCCTCCTACCCTCAAGCAAATCAACCTTCCCATCCAACTTGGTGGGACTTGGTGCAACTGAGGGTGCGCTCCATCTCCTCATCCATATTGTTGACAAAGACATTAAACATAACCAGCCCCAGTACTGAGCCCTGGGGAACACCACTTGTGACCGGCCACCAACTAGACTTATCTCCATTCATCTCCACTCTCTGGGCCTGGCCATCCAGCCAGTTTTTAACCCAGTGAAGTGCAGGCCCATCCAGGCCGTGAGCAGCCAGTTTCTCTCAGAGAATGCTGAGGGAAAACATATGAAAGGCCTTCATAATGTTGAGGTAAACGAAATGCACAGCCTTTCCCTCATCCACTAAATGGGTCATCTTGTCACAGGAGGAGATCACGAGAGTCAATAAAGCCTTTCATGAATCCACCTTGACTGGGCCCAATCACCTGGTTGTCCTGTACATGCTGTGTGATGGTACTCGAAGATGATCTGCTCCACAACCTTCCCTGGCACCGAGGTCAGGCTGACAGGCATGTGGTTGCCCAGATCCTCCTTCCAGAACAGGCTGCCCTGGGAGGCTGTGAAGTCCACTTCTCTGGTGATCTTCAAAACCTGCCTGGATGCAGTCCTGAGTGATGTGCTCTGGGCAACCCTGCTTTAGCAGGGGAGTTGGACTAGATGATCTCCAGAGGTCCCTTCCGACTCTGACAATTCTGTGATTCCATGATTCTGGCCCTTCTTGTAGATCAGTGCCATATTTGCTAACTTCCAGTCAACTAGGACCTCCCTGGTTAGCCAGGACTCCTGATAAACAGCAGCAAGTAGCTTCATGAGCATCTGTTCTTCCTTTTAGTGCCCAGCCCAAACCATGACATCAGCACTCCGCTTGTGTGAGTCATCCCTCCAGGTTTCCATTACTGCATTTATATCATAGTTTTCCAGCTGCACAATGGTTTCCAGCTCCACCTGTTTGTTGGTCATGATGTGCACAATGGAGCTCTTTCTTACACATGCAGACTGCCAGTACAACATTAGATTGCCTCTGACACCCCAAATCCAGAAATCTTACGTCCATCTTGGACCAGCACTGTGAATTCCAGTACGATCCAGTAATTCAAATGACCATTATGAATAACAAGCAGCTCACTCTCTCACCAAAGCAGCTATCGTTCAAACAATTAATCATTCATTTTACTTTGTCAGTTTTGCTTATGTGTCATTGGCAGATGGGGGAGATGCTCTCACAAAAAAAAAAAAAAAAAAAAAAAGGCTAGGTCATTTAAGACTCTAAAGGAAAGAGCTACTATTTATGGAGCAGAGTTGGTGGATTACATGTTGATGTCTGCTACACCTACTTTTACTGCTCAGCAAATTGCCCTGGGCTCCCTTCAGAGCCTATAGAGGGCTTGTGGAGCTCAATTGAAGGCTTACATATTTTCAAAATGGCTGGGACTCATAAATACTAACGATTTTTTTTGAGAAATTCATGGGCTCAAACCACAACAGAAGACATGCCTACAAGAAGTTAATGATTTGGGTAGTTGATGCTGTCCGATAGCTGAGAGATGGATTTGATGATGTTTAAAGATCGATCTTAACTACGCTTGTCTAATATTCAACGCAATCAATGCAAACCCTCGAAGTCAGAGAGAGACAGACTTTCAGACAGTGGCCACAAACTTCCTATCAACTCCAGTGGCTAAACTGATTAAAGCCCACACCTCTCCCCCAGCTCCTATGCATTAAGACAGATCCAGCAAATCTCTGCTAAACATCCCCGCCCGCAAAAATAAAAGGCAAAACTCAATAAACTTTAACCAACTTATCAATAGCAAGAAAGACATCTTCTTGTCATTAAATAGCAACAGATAACAATCAGACGGCAGCGTCTTTAGCAGGGAACAACAGCATCTTGTAGGCAGGGAAACCTTACAGCAGTGTGCCATCTATCAGCTGCCTCCAAAACCAAACCACAACCAACCCCTGTCCCAACGGCTGCATTTAGAAACCCTTGAGCACGTCTGCAGTGACAGAGCTGCTACCCCTGGGCTTAGAAAACCACCAGTCACCCAGCAGAGAATTAAGTTATCCCGCCTTCGGTCCCACCTGCGTTGTCGCCTGCAAGGAAATGCTAATAGAGAAGAATTTGGACTAATCTATCCAGGTCATTAGAAAGTTTGAAGGATTTATATTCAGTCACGCTCGGCTTGGGCTCCCTGAATCCAGATCAGCTTTCAATGGATAGTTTTAGATTTATTTTAATCTACAAATGAGGCAGGGGAGGGGTGCCTAGAGGGGTGGGATGAGAAGTGGAGGGACTGTTTTCAGACTGAAGGTACCTCGAAAAGGCTACTGTTACAACTGTAGCTAATTATTTTTTTTCCATTCAAAGTAAATTGGCAAAATAAATAGTTTTCCAACACAGAGGACTTCAAGCAGTATACTGATCATACCACCTATTACGATATGTCACAGAGTATGATATAGATACATACACATTTGACCTTTGATTAATACTAAGCAACATCAACATACTGATATCAGGCCCTGGTGAACAACACTGAAGAGCCACTGCAGCAGTTCAAACACTTCTGAAGGAGAGAGGATACAGAATCATTGGACGGGTTTTTCAGCTGGTGACAACCCATAAGTTCTCACTGCTTGATGATGATTTGGCATAAATTGATGGATTTGAGCTCTCTGTCCAGTCCTTACTGACCACTGGTCATCTCTCAGCAGAACCAGGGGGGTAACAATCAAACACAAATGCAGCATTTTCTTAGTTGCTAACAGGAGGTTAGCAACTTAATTTCTAAGTTCCTAACTTAGAACAAAACCAGAACAAAGATTCATTCTCCTTAAGCAAAACCAAAAAAAAAAAAACCACAAAAAAATATAAATTGCATTTGTTTGTTGTTGCCTAGATAGTTATAGATACCAACAGCAGAGTCATTTATCTGATGAAATATCTTAAAGGCACCCTTGTCCTGTAAGACCCAACCCATGGCTTCCTCAAGGCAGTCTGGCTCACCATTATTTTCCACCAGGAGGCTGGATGAGTCCTTGGCTCTCACCAAACATCAATGTGCTGTCCCACACACCAGAAATGAGATTCTCCACCTTCCCGTATCTGAGCTGACCTCTGAAAACACCCACGATGTGCTCTGCTCCACTGCTTTCATCCTCCAACCCAACACCTTCCCCACCTGAATGTGACTAAGCTTTGCTTACTTGCACCAGGTGTCTCCTGTTATGAGGTGATGAGAAGAGGGTGGAGACACCTTGCCCACTGCGTCTCCCCAGGTGCTAGAGGTCATGAAAGCACTCAGAAACCTTTGATTAGTGGATGGGCATCCTTGCTGGTGCATGCAGTCCTTCAGCTCTTCTCCAGAGCCTAAAAACCCTTTAAATTTGGGCTGCCTCCACGATCAGCTATTGCCCAGCTGCCCCCAGCTCAGCAGAAAATCAAACTTATATCCCTTTGCAAATTTTGCCTCTGAAAGACCCCAAGTCATGCCTGTAGAGTGGTCCCCGCCTTTGCAAAGCGTGCGCCGTCAGGAACGAGCTCCCCTTTCTCAGCATGGTCACGCACTGCCACATTTCAATTTATCGGACTCTCAAAATGGTTTATTACAGGAGAGTGTTTCTGCCCTGATTCCCGCCCTCACATGTGCACTGAACCCTCACCTCCGTCGGAAGCCTCTTCGGGTTTAGTTTTGTATCTTTTTTTCGTTGCCTTTTTTTTTTTTTTTTGTGGTAACAGAAATTAGATTGCCATAAATTTTACCCTTTCAAGTGTTTAGTGACAGAATGGAGTTGCCCTCAGTCACATCTGTTTATCCTGGTAAGCACATTTATAAAGTGATTTCCCATCCTCGTTATTCTGTCAATGGCATTTCACACTGTAGCTACTTTAATGTAGCATTTTATCACTTGTCCTGAGGGCTGCTGACAGCTGCCAATTTCAAGGCTTCATTCCGATCTTAATTTTCTTCTTTTCCTTTTATTTCTTTTTTTTTTTTTTTTTGCCCCCCACCCCCACCTTTATTTCCAAGGTCTGCGGGGCTGTGGGAAGAAAGGGGAGTTAGATAAGTGCAATGAACTACGACGATGTCCTCTCCATTTTAACACAGAGCCATTATAATCCCATAACATGAAGCCGCGTTACCGAGGAAAAGTTAAACTTCAGGGAAGTGGAGCTGCATTTCAGTTGGCTATTAGACTTTCCACTTTCTCCTGATAAATTCTATATTAATGCCATTGGGTTTGAATTTCCCTGCTCCCTTGCTGTGCAGAAATTGGATTGTTCATCTCCCAGGGAAGGCACTTTGCATTCTTGCTTGCTGTGATCCTCCCGCCATCCGGAATTACGTAAATCAAACCAGAATAGGCTACGATCTGGCTCAAGCCACAGGAGAACAGGACTTTTACCCGAGATATTTTACATGCATGTTAGCCCTTCTTGAGACACTTCCCTTGTTGCCATAAGACTTATATTTCATAGAATCACAGAATCACAGAATAGTTTGGGTTGGAAGGGACCTTAAAGATCGTCCAGTCCAACCCCCCTTGCCCTGTGCCCTCCTTCCACGAGACCAGGTTGCTCAGAGCCCCATCCAGCTTGGTCTTGAATACCTCCAAGGATGGGACATCCACACCTTCTCTGGGCAACCTGGGCCAGCGTCTCACTATCCTCACAGTAAAAAGTAAGAATTTCTTCCTAGAAATTTCCATCCAAGAACAACACCACCAACATAAGGAAAGAACTGAATAATTGGTTTTCACTAAAAGAATGGGAAGACAAACCTGGTCCTACTGAAGCTGATAGCCACATTTCTATTAATTTCAGAAAGCTTCTCCCAAAATAGAACTGTCCAGACAGAAGCTTGTTTTCTAGTGGCCATTCATTACTAGGACAGTAATTTTTTGCAGTCTTCCAAGCAGCCAGCAAAAGCTATAGCACAAAACAAGCCACAGGGTTAAACCCTTCACTGAGGCCAAATATTTTTTGTTGTTGTCTCAGACTGAGCTTTGCTCGTCTCTTAATGGTAACTCCTGCTTTGTTCAAAGAGACTTGTAAGGAGCAAGACAGCATCTCCACCGGGAGCTTTCATAAGACTTAGAAGATTATAAAAACTCACTTTGGGGAGGTGGGACCAGAGGATGCATCCAGAGTTGGTGTCAATGTCCTGCACACTATGATGCTGAGAGGCTGGACTTTGAACCATGTAGTAGACATTATTCACATAGACTGGCTTGGAAAAAACGTCCCACAACGGTTCTGCCAAAGCCGGGTGTGAGGAGAAGACCACTTTTGTATACGTTTCCCTCCTTGACACTCCACTTGGAAATCTTATACAGGTCTCTCCTGTACATCTCCCAGCTTTTGGATTTCCATACAATCTTCAGACGTGGAAGTGGACAGATTGATCTTTTATCTGCAGAAGTGAACTCTGCAAATCCTTGAGATTGCAAGTTGTTTAGACGCCAAAGCCACAGTAGGAAAATACATTTTGTCAGCTTTAGAAACCTGAGCCTGATTCGAGATGCCGTTGCAAGGTCATATCAAAGTATGTGTTGTATCATTCTCCAACAAAGAACAAGATCTGAATTTCATCCTGAGGGGGACCAGCCATTCTGTTACTCACATTTTCACTTAGCTCTCCTAAATTGTAAAAATAAATTTCTCCTTCTAATCTGCAATCAACATTATATTCAATTATTGGTTTTTTTTCAATAGAATTGATTTTTTTTCCCCCTTATTACTGCTGGAACATACTGTCATGCTGGTGAAAGGGCAGCTTGCCAGAATATTACTTAGATAACCCTGGCATGGCGAAACAGAAAGCTTTTCATTTGTTCAATTAAAAGTAAGCACCAAAATCAGAACATTGTTTTTCTTTAATTTCATTATCACAGACTGACAGCTTGTAAATGCCTTTACTCATGTAAAGGTCATCAGTCTATAATTATCAAGACAATACTATGCCTCTTCTCTCTAACTACAAAAGACCCATCATGACCAAGATGACGGGGTAAATCAAACAATGCTGTTATTTGGCTTACACCCAAAGTGAGAAGGTGATCTAAGAGATGGGGATGAACCAGGGATGCAGCACTGCCATTCAAAGAAAAAGCAAAAAAAAAACCCACAAAAAATAGTGTTTTCTCAAAACAGCCTGGTCAAGAAGAAAATCATAGGCATCAGTAATTATGGATGTATGTCTGAACTTGTGAGATAAACAGCATTTATAGTAAATAAAGAGAAAGGTCAGGTCATGGTAGAACAGATGCCTAAAATCAAAGTGGATGAACTATATTCTAACAGGGTCTTCTCATTGATTATTTTGAGACCTTAAAGTCAGTCAGGGACTTCCACATCCTGGAAGCCTATGGCTCGGGAAGAGCTGCTCCAGGTGACAAGAAGTCCTAATGACTTGCAGTCACCAACAGTTGACTCTCTAACAAGAACATCCAATTTCTATTTAAGAACAACCCCTGTTGCTGATTACAAATAACAGAGCTTTACAAAAAGTCTTGGCTGTTAGAATGATGAATAGAGTAATAGAGCCTTACACATCATGGTAAAATGGCTAAAACAGAACCAAACAGCAGAACACAGGCAAAGACTGTGATAGCCCGGTCCTTGTAAGGAAAATCACAGCCCAGTTGTCTCTTGCAATTCTTTAAATGAGTCAATAGCTCAGTGGAAATTAAAAAGAAACTATAAAACAGTTGTTTTAATTCTTTTTCAGATTGTAAAGGTCTGAGATGTTGTAACTCCTGAAGTGATTACAGAAGGTGACTACCATGGATTGAGGTACAAAACAATGTGAAGTGCCAAAGCAGGTCAGGAGAAAGAAGGAGGAAAAGAAAAAAACACAACCTAAACCTGAAAGTAGGTCAGTTTTCATCATGACAAAAGGTTAACAGTCAGCTGCCTCCAGGCATTTTGCTGGATGACATGTTGCTAAATATCTATTAGTGCTCCAGGAAGGGGAATCAGTGGTGCAGGGGGGAAAAAACGAAATCTTGAAAAACAAGACCAAAAAATCCCAATCTGTCATCACAATGATTCTGCAAATTCCATATTAACATGAAAGCTCTGTTCAGGTGCAGAAGATTTTAACCTCTGGTCAGGCCCCTTGGGGCAAAAACCTGCGATAGATAGACTTTTCAACAAGCCCAGGACCACTTGGATGGTATCTGGAAGGTACGTAGGTGGAGGAGGTATAGCCATCCAAGCACACATGACACTGCATGGGTTACAGGTCGAGCCACTGACTACCTGGAGCCTACTGCCAAAACCTTCAGGCAAGCCTTGAGACTGGAGGATGGAAAAACCTGCCAAGAAAAATTAAACATGGAGCTTAAGTCAGTAACTGGTGGTCTAATGAGAAGCAGGGTGTCTCCAGACCCTGTGGAGGACCTGGCTAATCATAACCAGGTATTGAAATACCCTAAGAGCTTGGCCAGGTCCAAGAAGACTGAATTTGGGCAGCTCAGCACGGACCTTGTAGGACAGGCCAGCTGGATGGGAAAAGCCAGATTGTGCCCAGAGTGCAATGCTCAGTATGTAGGACAACGAGGGAACAGTTGTCTAGAAAAGATGGAATAATGAATAACGTTGACCCAGTACAAAAAAAAAGATGTAGAAGTCAACCACCGGGGATGATGTGTAGGGCAGAAACGGACTGTACTTCTGCAGTTGGGCTTTCCAAGAGAGAGACCTAAGCACTCTCACAAATATGACAGTGAATGACGTTCAGCACTGATGAATGCAAGTGTAAGAGGGGAGCTCACGAGCTCAGCAGACGACTCAGGAGCTGGCACAGGAGCTCAGCAGACAGACTCGAGCCACCCGAGGAAAACCACTGCTTAATCCATTGATGCCTTCCAAAATAGCAAACAAGATATTAGGAAGCACAACAAAGTGGGCAATAAATAACACATGGTTGCCAGCCTGGCACCACTTACAAGCTCCAGCCTCACTTAGAAGGAAAGGACTAATTTATCTCTGTGCTAATGCAACATGGCCAGAGAGAGCCAGTGCCTTCCTTATAGACAGGAAAAACGTGGCCGAGGCAGGTGGCACCTTGTGGCACTCCTGCCCCTGGATCTCAGAGGTGATTCTGCCCTTCTACTCCACCCCACCTGGAGTGCTGCATCCAACTCTGGAGTCCTCAACATAAAAAGGACATGGAGCTGTTGGAACGGGTGCACAGGATGCCACAAAGGTGATCTGTGGGCTGGAGCACCTCTGCTGTGGGGACAGGCTGAAAGAATTGGGGTTGTTCAACCTGGAGAGAGAAGGCTCTGGGGAGACCTTAGTTACCTTTGGTAACTAAAGGGGGCCGATAGGAGAGATGGGGAGGGACTCTTGATCAGGGAGTGGAGTGATAGGATGAGGAGTAATGGTTTTAAACTGAAAGAGGGGAGATTTAGGTTAGATACTAGGAAGAAACTCTTTCCTGTGGGGGTGGTGAGACACTGGAACAAGTTGCCCAGAGAAGCTGTGGATGCCCCATCCCTGGAGGTACTCAAGACCGGTGTGGACAGGGCTTTGAGAAGCCTGGTCTGGTGGGAGGTGTTCCTGCCCATGGCAGGCGGGGTTGGAACTCAATGATCTTTAAGGTCCCTTCCAACTCTAACCATTCTATGATTCTATGACAGCGTCCTGCCTTACTTGGTTTGAAGGTCACCGAGCATCAGAGAGCCTGCAGTACAAAGCCACCCCCTCAGTTCAACCTGCCGCGGCGCAGTGCCGTCCCGACGCCCACGGAGAAAACCCACTTGTGAAACAAAGGGCTCGCTTCTCACAGCTCTTCTATTGTGGCAGTCTTTTTGATGGCACGCAACAATAGATGCTCTAACACCACAGGCATCGGGAGAAAAACATTAGCAAAAAAACTATTAACATCATAGTGTGTAACCCAAACCTCACCACGCGCACACAGAGTGCTGCAAAATTAATTAATACCGCTGTTTCAGGGGGGATGGAGGGATAGAAAAGAGAAAAGAAACCTCAGACAGAGCTACACCTGCAGCCAAGAGAGTTCACCATGGTATAATAACCGCATGCATCTCAAGAGGATGCACTGGGGTGCCTTGGGGACATCAGAACTGTAAAAATGCATGATATGGTATGGTCTCTAATTGGGAGGTGATGATGCTACCATGATATTGGAGACATCTGTCTTGTCCCTCAGCCTGGCCCTGACCTCCTCTGCGTTGCATAGCTTCCAGACCCCAAATCCTTCCTGGGCTGCTTTCTGCCTGCAGCAAGGACTGCGGTCCCATGAAGTCTTCCCAGGACACAGCAGGAGGGAGCCAGAAAGATGTTCCATCTGAGGGCTTTCCTCTCCCAGCAAAGGGACAGGGTAAAGTACCAGTGTCACAGTCACGGGACTGGGACAGCAGGGAAGGACCGTTATCCCCTGATACAGGGTGATAACATCACTCCTTGCAGAGGGACAAGGAGAGAAACATGTTGGGAGACACTCTAGCGTGGCAGGATCTCTTTGAGTGAGGTTGTAAAATACCCTGCACTTCTGCAAAAAAAACACCCAGGGGAGAGGAAATGAAGGAAATGCTGTTCATGCTTTTCTTTGGAGGTGTTTGAAAGTCATTCCAAATGAGACACCAGCTCTTTGAAATCAGCACTGTAGCCAATTGATTTACAGCAATTTCCAATAGCTGGGCATCTATCCTCTAAGCAAATTAACTCACTCACCAAATTCCTAAAGTGCGTTTGAGGGAAGAATCCCTATATTTAAAACCCACCGATTTATTTCCTCAGGTCTCTTTCCTACGAGGTGACACCTCAGAAGAAGTAATAACCTTTCTACTATGGGCCAAATAAAAGGAAGGAAGTCCCTCTAAATCTTAAGAGGTGAGTTGTAAAAAGTTGTGACATTCAGCAGCACCCGAAAGACACGAGACTGAAAGACACGGAGTCTTTAATCCTTACACAGGGAGACGGGTGACTGGGAGAGAAATGCACAGCCAGTTCCCTCTTTGCATTTAAAGCTCTTCATTCCCTGGCTCAGCAATTCCGCCGTGGCATTCATTTTTAATGCTTTATTTTTGCAACTTGACTTTCGAATGGCAACACCTGAAGTCACCTTCCTTAACCCTCCGCAGCAATAGAAATGAGAAAGAACAACAGAGGAAACAACTGAAGGAGCACAGCTTATCCCTGTCAGAACTCAGTAGGAGATAACTCCCTCTTAAGCCATCAGGACCAACGTGCAAAGGTGCAGGATCTCCTTTTATTTCCTCCAGATACAGCCAGGGTGGGAGGACCTAATCCCCAAAGTCCCTGCATCACAACCCTGAGATTCACATTTATATGCATGAGCTGAAGTAGGAGAGGCAGAGAAGTCATGGGGGTTGCTTTTAATTTTTTTTTTCTCCTCTTTTTATCGTTCATCTGCAGTTAGCAAGGAACAAAGAGGAAGGAGAGAAATGCCTCCCGCGAGAACGGAAACGCTCCAGGGAATTGATCTTTAGGGCTATTTTAAACGGTAAAGCCAAATATAGGGACAATGTTAACGGAGCGACTTTTGGGTCCTGGCTGCTGGCAGCACCTGCTAATCAAATCCGGCTGAAGAGCTGCGATTTGCATGACAGTGTGTTTGCAGGGAACTGTCAAAATGAGACTAAATGTGACATTCTGCTGAATCACTGCAGATCTAGACATCCCTCACTTTGCCTCCTTGCTGGCCTCCCACCCTCCCTTCGATACGGCTCCCCACTGCCCTCACCCCATGCAAAAAAATATCAAGAATAAAGAGGCACTCCTGCTCCCATTTGAGTTTTTTTTCGAGAAAGACCCAAATCCTTGAAAAACCACAGGGATGGAGACTCTCCAGGAGCTGTTGTTGTGTGTTTTGGGCCATGGGGAGAGCATATGGACTACTTCATGCAACCCCCTCCTTCTGCAATGGTCAGGTACAGCCAATGTCTTGGCTGAGACCAAGCCACCAAATTAATTTCATGCCTGAGAAACTGAGGCACTTTGGTTCACCAGGAACCTGGTCAGCACTGAGGACGGAGAAACTGAATATATTCATAATTCCTCCAAATCTCTGCACTCAGGGCCAATCCCTAAAACCAGACTGGCACAGAGACAGTAACTGCTGTCACAGTCACTGAGGAAATGTCCTCAAGTTGCACCAGGGCAAGTTCAGATCGGATATTAGGAAAAATTTTTACACTGAAAGGGTTATTAAGCATTGGAATGGGCTGCCCAGGGAAGGGGTTGAGGCACCATCCCTGGAGTATTCAAAAGATGGGTTGATGTAGCGCTTAGTGACATGGTTTAGTGATGTTGGTTTCTTATCAGTTAGGTTGATGGTTGGACTAGATGATCTTAAAGGTCCCTTCCAACCTAGACAACTCTATGCTTCTGTGATTCTTTCCTCAAAAACTTGTCCTGCACATTGAGTTTTTTCTCACATGAGAAAATAGCAGTCTTCTCCCTAAAGAGAGTGCACGAGCTCCCAGTGCTGTATGAGATTTAAAGTTGTTCTTTCTTATCATTGAAGATATCTGGGCTCCCATCCTTTCCAGGGGAGAAAAGCGGCTGCCGAGAAGCTTGACAGGAGCAAAATGCCTCTATACATACACATGCTTTCAACACAGACCCATTTTGTGAATGCAGCCAGCAGCCAGACCATCATTCATAAAATCAGCACATGCTAATTGAAGCCTCCAGGGCTGTACCTGCATTCTCCATGGACATCTGTCTGTCAGTCTCACCAGGTGATTTTAAAAGCTTAACAGCACATGGTCTGACCCAGCCGACACTCCCGTAAGCTTTCCCCCGGGTGTGTTTCATGTGTAAAGGCATGGGACCAGCTCTTTTCCTCCCTGCCCTCCCTCCTATAGCCTCATCTTCGTATCTCAAGATTTTTCAGGGGGCAAGAAGTTATCTCTCCCTTTGACAGCGCAACCTGCTACGCTCCCTCGGAGAGACGGGCTGCTATTTAGCTCCCTGTGATAAAGTCGGGGCGAAACTTCCGAGCACAGCAAGCTCCACCTGTTGGGCAGATCTGCCTTCGGTTACAAATGATGATTAGCATTTTCCTTGAGCTCCATCCGAGCCGGAGAGATGAGAGCGTGTTTCATGAGCAGGAGCACGTTCCATCTGCCTAGCAATTCAAATAAAGGGGGGAAAAATTAAAAGCTAAATACGCCAGATCTCGTATTTGGATCTCTCATCTCGGCGCGCTCTGAAGGGAATTCAGTGTGGAAGCACAGAACAAGCAGCGTTTTAATCCTGGCATCGATACTGACTTTTTTCCCGGGTCTTAGACAAGGCATTTACATTTCTATGGAGCTCCACTGGCAGGGAAACAATTCACAACGTCTCAGTTTCCCCAGCTGTGAAATGGGGACAGGAGCAGGGTAGGAAATCCGCAGCAGCTTTCATCCCTGGTGTGCCGCGTGGGCAGGAACTGAGAAGGAAAGACAGGATTTGGGGGCTTTTCCTCCAAAAATCACCAGCGCCGAAGGCAGAGTTAAAGGCAAGAGGATGTTTGTGGCTGTGGAAGCACTGCCTGCTACAGGTACATGGAAAGAAGGAAGACTTAGACATTCACAAGAACGCTCACAGTGATGGAGAAAAGTCCCTTCAGTCCCTGACAGCTCAGTAGAAGGTGCTGAGAGTAATATTATAAAAAAACGGCTGGTTGTGTTTTGATCTTTGACCCAAAATCCTTCCATCTCCTCTCCTTCCACAGTGATCCTTAACCCTTAAATGAGAAGATGATTCAAACCTGTTCTTTACATCAGAAAGAGGCCACATTTCCAAAAAAAAAAAAAAAGATGTTTTTTTCTGATTCTTAAGGATGTTTTTAAGCATTAGTTTCCAGTTCCCTTCCTAAATAAGACAAGTAAACTTTCATGACATGCTTCACCCCACCACATCAACATTCCACTCGCTGCTGGAGAAGGCAGACCTGAATCCTGCTGAAAACATGACCCTGGTTGTAAATGCTTTAACTCTCTGCATCAAAATAGTGCCCTCCTTCACTCATAATGAACTTCCAGCACGTGTCGAAAATACGGAGGGGAGGACACTGCATTGACCTCGGTGCTTGTACGGTTACTACATCTCCAGGAAGGGAAGGAGTATTTAAAAGCTCTTGTGCTTTGCTGCTTGAGGTGTAGCATTTCAGGCTATTCCATGTGCTTGTAGAAGTTTTATGAGACTAGCAACACCCTACTGAGCCCTAGAAATGTTTTTGTGGGGCCTTGACTTATGCAGGCTTCTCAGAGAACTTTTACGGTATCCATTCTTTGCTTCGTTTCTCTACTTGATTAACGAATTAATAAACACAGTAGGAAAGCAACGATTCCAACATACTCTGTTGGGATCTATTCCTCAAAAAGGAATACTGCTCAGGGAAAAAAAGCCCTTAAAGATGTGCTCAGAAAGGATGCACGTATTTGGGCTAATCCAGCAAAGATACCTAAAGGGAGCCGATAGGAGAGATGGGGAGGGACTCTTTATCAGGGAGTGGAGCGATAGGACAAGGGGTAACAGTTTTAAACTGAAAGAGGGGAGATTTAGATTACATCTCAGGAAGAAATTCTTTACTGTGAGGGTGGTGAGACACTGGAACAGGTTCCCCAGAGAAGCTGTAGCTGCGCCATCCTTGGAGGGGTTCAAGGCCAGGCTGGATGGGGCTTTGAGCAACCTGGTCTGGTGGGAGGTGTCCCTGCCCATGGCAGGGGGGTTGGAACTCAATGATCTTTAAGGTCCCTTCCAACCTGAATCATTCTATGATTCTGTAAATTTAATAGTGGTATCTCATTAGATGCTCTAATGTTCTATATACCAGCCAATTCTGCACGACCAGCGAAAGGTAGCTCCAACAGCTACTCATAAGGTCAGCATTGTTATCCACAATAATAGCAAACTTCTCAGCGCAGACTTGGGACCAGCCAGAGCACATGGATACACTGTCCATGTGATGTCCACCGATGGGACCCCACTGATGGGACATGGACCCACTGGGCACCGGGTCACCTCAGAGAACTAGCCTTCCATGGAGATGCAGACACAGGCATGGATGATGTCCCACACACCAGCCTTTGCTGACTTCTACCCATCCACCTGATGGAGAAAAGGATGCTGACGTCCTAATATCCTAACTGTTCTCCCAAGTAAATGACAAATGTGGCGTGAAAGGGGAAGAAAAGCATTAACCTCTACCTGTGGTGGCAATAAATGGAAGAGGAGGAGGAATGAGAATGACTTGGGACCTCACACAGGCTGGGAAATGGAGATGTCTTGGCTTTAGATTGAAGCAAGATTAGTATGTGAACTTTTGGTAGCCCTCAGTGGTGCAGTCAGAGGAGATGGAGAGATAATGGGATCACAGGATCACAGGATAATTAAGGTTTTAAGGGGCCACAGGAGAGCCCTAGTCCAGACTCTCACTCACAGCAGGACCAACTATAAGGTCAGATGAGGTTGCTCAGGGGGTCTAGCTAAAAATTTGCATTGAAAAAAACCACATTTACATTAAAATGTATATTTCCTTTAAAACATCTAAGTGAGTCCTAACAGTCTTTCTGCCTCAAGTATGTTGTCTGGTGGCCTCAATACAAAGCCAAAAAGGAGACTTCAATGCAGGGAAGGAATCACAGAATCACCTAGGTTGGGAGGGACCTTTTAAGATCATCTAGTCCAACCAAAAAAAGTTTTATAATAACTTCTTTTACAAAGGAACAATTAGAAGTATTAAAGAATACCTGGAAATGGTGAGCCTGCATAGTGCAGAGGGCATAAACTAATACTGTCTTTTGCATCAGCCTCTAAAAATTGACATCCACTGTTAACACTGTTAACATTGGGATTTTCAGTCTAATTGCTGCAAGGATATGTGAGAATATTACTGTCGAGGCTAATTTATAAAGAATCAGGGACGTTTTGGTGAATAGGAGGGAACATGAACCAGTCTTACTGAGAAACGTGGATTTCAATCACCTTCTCAATGACTTCTCCCCTTATTATCTCCATAGGGTTGGTTCCTATCTCCACTTGGTTCACCCTCCTGTCTCCTGAGCTGTTCAGGGAGGCCTGACTCACTCTCCAAGTAGTGAGGTCTCAATGGGATGCTCCTGGGCTTTGCCAGGTGAGCTTTTACCTGTTCGTGACATGAGACTAACCTGGTGTTCTTCTCTCCATCTGGATTGGGGAAAATTTTGTTTTCCCTACCAAAAAGAAACAACAAAAAAAAAAAGAAAGAAAGCAGGGCACTCAATCCAGGAAGGCAAGAAGTCAAATATGCATTAATAGCTCTTGAGAGCCCTGTTAAGGGATCTTGGCTGGTTGATGGGCTATTGATCTTCATTGTTATTAATTAGCACCAGAGAAGCAGAGAGTGAACTGCTGTAGCCTAAGTAATAGGTGCGAGTGGTAATTCCCCTCTGGGGCAGCAAATCGCATCCACAAAGATAGCCCTATCGATGTTTGTACTCTCTGTGCTAAAAGTATAAGCTGTTTGTACTCTCTGTGCTAAAAGAAACAGGAGCAAGATATTACCTTTATTGAGACAGTGATCATCTGGCAACAACAAAAAAAATAGGCAAAAGTGCAGTAAATGGAGGAGGAAAGTAACACATCCTTTTAACAAAGGAAATACTAACACTTAAGTGAGAGGACTTGCAGAAGCTAAACAATATTTCATCACAAGCACTAGGGATGTCTCTCCAGCTCTCTACCTTATCTATGTCCATTGACAGTCAATATACGAGTCTTTAACTCAGTTCCATTTCTGTGGAGATATATATATATATATATGCAGATGTGTCTGCCTAAAATTCTGATTATTAGCAAATAAAGCGCGTCAGCACTATTTTCCCCTTCTGCAGAGGAAATACTTCACTTTTAGTAGGTACTAAAGTCCATACCTATTCAGCAAAGCTCTTAAGACATACATAAGTGATTTGCTGAATCGAGGCTTTCATCACTTGCTCCTTCATGCAAATTCACTGAAAGGAAGAGTGCATGAAGAAAAGGGTTTAGGGCAAGACTCCCTGACACTCACAGTCTTTGGATACGGCACTGGGAACCCAAGTGAAAAAAGGAAAATTATCTCTTGTACGTGGTGAAAACCTCTCCAATTTAGTTAAAAGCACTTCACTACACACAGTATCGTCGTGAGGTTACACCCGAGACATAAAAAATGTCTAGGGCTAAAAATAAACGTTATGTATTCCTGAATCCTCCCTGCTGTGCAGAGTGAGATCCTAGGTCAGACACATATCCTCAATGAAATGCTGATTCCAAAAATAGACAAGCTCTAATAATTTCTGTGAGGAGAAGAAGAAATACAGTTTTAACCAGGCAGTGAGGAAAAGTTTGGACCTCTGCAAGTAATCCTAGCAAAAATGATGTGCGAGCAGAAAGGAGATGAGGAGAGAATGCTCACAAGGTATTGTCTGGTGGTATTTCATCTCTTGCCTCTGGCTCTGGGTGTATGGGGTTTATGGGCCAGATGGATGTATAGCAACATACTTATAACAGCAGCATTCAGTAACCAGTGGCCATGGAAAGAGAAGAAAATACAGCAAGAACTTTCTGTGGGTGCCTGTGATTTTTGGATGTTTGCTCTTTGAGCTGGCAACTACCATCTGTAACCATCCTCCAGGTTGTTACTGGGTTGTCTATACTCAATGGACTGCAGCAGGGAAGGGATCCTGACTCTTCAGCCATTTGGCATGGACTGCTTGAATGCCAGACCACCACAGGGAACTTCACTTGGATATTAGGAAGAATTTCTTGACCGAAAGGGTTGTCAAGCATTGGAACAGACTGTCCAGGGACGTGGTTGAGTCACCATCCCTGGAGATATTTAGAAGACTCATAGGAACATGATTTAGTGGTGGACTTGGCAGCGTTAATGGTGGGACTCAGTGATCTTAAGGGTCTTTTCCAACCTAAGGATTCCATGATTCTATTCTGTGATTATAAAACTGCCTTTCTCATAGAAGCCAAAACTTGTTCAATAGGGATGCATGAGAAAGAATCATCTGAAGTGAAAAAGGCAGTGAGTCCAAATGACACTGAAAACACCGAAACAGCACTAGCTCATTCAGGGCAGAGCCTCTGAAACTCAATTAATAAAAGTTCTCAGTGCTGACTGGCATGACAGTTTGAAAGCAACATGCTAAGGATGTGGAGATTGCCGATGAAGGGGTTTGATGTGAAGGCAAGTAATTGAGCTTTGGAGCAAATGCGTAAGTTGTGGAGGCCACAAAGGGACCGAGAGGGGAGACGTGGGCAAATCAATATGCAATGAAAACGGTCACTGCGTGAGTCTGCTGGGATAGACTGCTTTTTGTTCTCAATGCTTGCTAAGGCTTCTCCACATTTTCAAAGGAGCCAGCTGTTATTTTCACATATCCCTTATTTTGCCCTCAGGCTTGCACAGTTTCCCTCAAAATTTAGCCTTAATTCACCTTACTCCTCCTCTTCCCTAAACGTCAGTCAAGACGAAAGGAAAGTTTTGTCATCAAATCATGAGATCAATGGGGCTGCAGCTGAACAAGGATGTGGAAGATGGCACTGAAACTGCAGGTTTACACTTCACTGCATCCACACCATTAACTCCCCTTGCCCTCCGAACAGGATGGCTGCACCAAAACTGCTTATGGAGAACATGTTAACTCTCAAACTGTGTCAATATTTGGGCAAGCACTGGCTAATCTGGGTCAAAAGTGGGCCAGGGTATGCTCTAACAATGAGTGTAATGAGTCAGTTCTAGTGTCCTTGGTACTGTTTAATTTTACTAGCACATAAATTATCTAGAAATCTTTCCATCAGCACTTGTAACCTCTGAATCGGATCCATGGGGCTTTTTACACATTTCTTCTGTTCCGCTTCGGTGCAGCACCAAGATCCCATGTACGGTCGGCTGCTGTAGGGGAAAGGAACTAACAAATGGGAAATAATTGAAAATAGAGCACTGAAGTGATTGAAAAGCAAGGGACACTGACTTGTGAAGAGGAGGATAACTGTTAGCATTTGAGGAGTTTAAAAGCCAAAGGGGAAGAAGAATTATTTGCAGGGTCCAGTAGAGCTTCACTAGGTGTGAAGAGCCGAGAATGAGAAAGGGATCTTTAAGCAAGAACAGAGGGAAGCATTTCATCAACACTGAAGGCTGCTGGACCATGAAATAGTCTCCCGAAATAAATGGTGGCAGTTCTACAGCTGGAGTCGTTTTAAATTAGGCCGGCCAAAATACTTGAGCGGATTCTTGAGGGAACAACTCAGTACCCAGTCCCGGGGATGACCATGTCAACCTCGCAGGCAGCTCTGCCGCTCACGATAATTAGGCTCCACCAGGCTGCCATGAAAAGAGCTGCTGTTCGACACTCACGCGGCCCCAGATCTTCCACGTACGTTGCTTGCCATGATATCGAGTTCTTTATGAATTACTCCGAGTCGAAAAGCCTCGGTGACGAGGCAGGCAGAGCGCTGGTAAGTCAAACCCCTGGACTATTGAAGCTGATGAAAGAGATAAAATAGCTCACATTAAACCTCCTAAACTGCTAGCATCAGTGAGAGATTGTACTGAAAACTCCCCTCAGCAAGAAATGCTACATCGTAATGAGTGAACAAGGAACACGTTTTGAACTAACAAACACCCTCTGACAGACTCTGTGGGGCTGTTTTTTGGTTTTGTTTTATTTTCATCGTTATTTCATTTTCTGTCTGCATACAAACGCTTGACTGACAGGCGTGGAGGCTGGCATCTATCACTTCTCTTCAAAACAGATAAGGAAAGAACATCAACATTTCTCAACACCGACCTGGAGGGAACAACCTTTCCTAAAAAGAAGAGCATTTCCCTCGTACCTGTTGCCAGAGCTGTTCCAACTCTCCTTCTCTTTCACCAAGAGAAGATTGGTCAACTAAAATGAAGCTCTGTTGGTTTGTGTTGCTTTCTTCAGGATATCCTCAACTGACCATGAAACACTGGACTGAGGTATCCTCACCAGAGACTTGCCCCAAGTTAACAAAGCACCACCAGGCAGCATTGGCTCTCGTGCGCTGGTGACCCCATACTAGTGGAGAAAACCGTCCACCTTCTCACGTTGGCCAAGTTAACGTCTGGGTTCTGCCTTTAAATACAAAAAGAAATCCAAAACTGTGGAAATAGTCCACGGGAGGTATATCCCAGAGCAGGGGAGGATCCTTCTTGTTATTTACTGTGTCTTCCGTCCGAAATGAAGAAGGAACTTCTTAAACAACTTATTCTCCCGTTTCCCTCTGAGATGTAGGATGATGCTTTTGGCCTCATTGTATAGAAGACCAGTGTGATTAGTGCCCAGGGCACAGAAGGAGTTGATGGCAGAGTTAACACTTGAACTTATTTCCCCAAATGCTTTCCAGCACCCTTCCACCGGGGGGCTCTCCATGGCTGCACAGGCATCTGCAAACATGGGCTCCAGTTTGCAACCTTCATTATATTGCTCTGGTCTGAATGACTGTCTTCCTGACTGCTAAGTTGGTTGGTAACCGCTAATATCTCTGTAAATCTGGGTATCTGCTGGTTTTCAGGCTGAGAGGTGATGTGGTTAGTCCTGATTAAGCCAGGTTTGGTGGCTAACAACATGGGCAGATGCCGACCTCCGTGAACTGAGCTCTTATTGCCACTCCTCCTCCGGTGGAAGTGGGGAGAAAAAGGGGTGTAGGGAGGAGCATGCCCTGCTCTCCAAGTCTTCCCTTTCCCTTACTTCTGTGTCAGCTGTTCCCCACTCCTCATGGTAGAAAAATTCTCAGTGATGTGTTAGCATCCTGGGAGTGGGATGGGAGACTAGGACAAGAAAGGAATTAGGGTTGTGGAGAAGATGGGATGACCTGGTGGTGACTCCAAGGAAATGGTGGTGAGGTCTGGGAAGGGTTCGTCTCATCTTCCTTTCTCATCACCTCTGGAGAAGCTGCCTGCATGGAGAGGATCACTGGCGACTTTCTGAATCAATATGGCATTTAGCATCTTTTTTTATAGGTCCTTCCAGTCACCAGATTAAATTCTGAAGTTCCCCATTCAAAGGTTAGCCATTTGTTCTCCAAGTTTTATCTCCTCCTGTTTTTCACATGACCACAGGTGCCAATGAAAGGCACAGGATGCTAAATTCTATATATTTGCTATGACAGAGCTTGTGCCAGCACTGAGCACTGACAATGCACATTACAGTTCAGCTCATGTATTTCTGATGGCACATTTTACAGTGCTATATATAAAGTTGTTATGGCATCTATTATTCACTGCCAATACAGTTCAAGTTAAAATAGGTTTTATGTAACAGTTCAAAGCAATATTTTAAGAAATAACACTTGTGTCAAGGCTGCGGTGTCCTACCAGATTTTGACATTTCCAAGCAATAAAGATCTTTATCCAAAATGTAAGGTTTTGGCGAGACATCATCTCCCTTGCAGACTTCTCTATTTTTAATCTGCAAGCAATAGCAAAGGACGCACATTTAAATAAAATGAACAGCCACCTGAACTTTTGACATGGCTGGTATCTTTCTAGGTGGAAACTGTGAACACTGAAAAGTGCCTCAAGGGACACTCATGATAGAGAACAATGTCCCATTAACCTGAACCTCTGAAGAGATTCTGGAGATGTGGAAAACAACCACGTGGGGAAGAGCCATTGGAACATTAAGAAGATGTCTATTATAAGCACAATTTTATATCTGTTTTTCAGGACACAAGAGGGGAAGAGAATTTATTTCCTCATTTCTTTAGCAATGAAAAAGGGGTTATATCTGTTCTTTCCAAAAGGCCAAATTCAATGTCTCTTAAAAAAAAAAAGAGGTCCATTAATGGTACCAGCACCAAGAGCATCTCTAAACTTGTGGGCTAATCAGTGTGGCCCAGAAAATATGATGTTCTAGCAGTGCTCTGTGACTTCTTCTGTACTTGCTTAAGGTATACATGTTTCTGGTACCAGTAATGAGGAAAAGTAAAAATCCCAGAAAGACCAATCTACTTGCATAAGAGATGTTTTGCACGGCTTTGTTCTTCATTCTGGTCCCCAAAGACTAAGAGAGAACAAGTGCTATACATCAATTTGGCAATAAATTTAGTTTATTAGCTCAGCTTGACAGTCAGGAATAATGTTTCCTTTTAACCTTCTTACTGGTTTTGAAAACATATTGGAAAAAAGTTGTAAGGGCTTTGTATGAGTTGTATGAGCTCAGTAAGTCCCTTCTCTGTATACCCACAACTTCTAATGAAATTGGGGAAGTTTTAATCTGCAAGACGAGTCCTTTCACAAGAAATAAATTCATGTGGGCCAACAAACAGAAAAAAAACAAAACTCGGTGAAAATGATTTAGAAGCACCATCTGCTTATTCAAACACAGCTGGGGAGAGGTACGACGCGGTCCGAAGATCCATTTCATTTTCCTTATACTTCCTTCAAAAGAGATGTTAAATAAAATACTATTGGCCTGAAATGTTTTCTTCCTGAGGAGAAATGTTTAAGCTACATTTGAAATAATGCTTGAGGAATGCGTTACAGGATGAACGTGGATCTTGGACAGCAAAGCAAAATGGATGTATTTATGATGGTGGCCAGCTGGTCAAGGAAGGTGATTCTGCCCCTCTATTCTGCCCTGGTGAGACCCCACCTGCAGTGCTGTGTCCAGCTCTGGAGGCCCCAACACAAGAAGGACATGGACCTGTTGGAGCAGGTCCAGAGGAGGCCACAAAAATGATCAGAGGGCTGGAGCACCTCTGCTGTGAGGACAGGCTGAGAGAGTTGGGGTTGTTCAGCCTGGAGAAGACAAGGCTCCAGGGAGACCTTATTGCAGCCTTCCAGTACTTACAGGGGGTTTATAGGAAAGATGGGGACAGACTTTCTAATAGTTCCTCTAGTGATAGGACAAGGGGTAATGGCTTTAAACTAAAAGAGGGTAGATTCAGACTAGATATTAGGAAGAAATTTTTTACAAGTGGTGAGATACTGGCCCAGGTTGCCCAGAGAGGTGGTAGATGTCCCATCCCTGGAGATGTTCAAAGTAAGGTTGGTTAGGGCTCTGAGCAACCTGATCTTGTTGAAGATGTCCCTGCTCATTGCAGGAGAGGTTGGACTAGATGACCTCTGAAAGTCCCTTCCAACCCAAACTTCTATGATTCTATGATTGATTCATGATTCTATGTTGGAGATGGGTTAAAAAACAGGTAAAAAGAAACCACACACCTTCTTAGGAAGCAGAAGGCTGAACAACATTAACTGCATAAGCTGAATAAGTTATTCAGAGGTAAATTCACGAGGCAGAAAGGTACACAGGATCTATCAAATCAATAGGTATGCAACCTGCAAAATACATGAGTGTTGTATTAATTTAGAAGTTATGCAGGGCTCAACACCCTGAGAACTCCACGTGGCCCAGTGTGGCCCCGCACAGAGCTGTCAGCTTGTGGCACAGAAATTGAATTTAACCAGCAAAATAAGGATCTCTCTAAGCACCCATGGCCATACCTCTTGATTTTTCAGAGTAGTCAGAGTGGTTCCAAAGAATTTTTATCAATATGGTGATAGGCACTTTATATATATAATTATAAATATAGATATATGTATGTATTTAGCTTGAGGCTGGTTTGGGGGTTTGTTATTCGTGACTGCCTAATGAGCAAACACTTAAAGTTTGTTTGTTTTTTTCTGGGGAGGATGGAGGGAAATATAAAGACAGAAAGAAAAAGGCAGTGACTATATTTCAAAGAAAAGGATCACAGCAACATCCTTTGTGTCTACAACGCCATTCCAGTAATGCCTTTGCATCTGCATTCTTTGAACATCAAAGCGTAGGAACACCCCAAAACATGCAGATATGGTTTTCTTGCAACAAAGTTCCCTGGAGTTTCACCTGGTGGATGCAAAGAGATCCCTCCAATATGAAAGACCAATTAATTCACACCCAAGGATGCTCAGTGTGAGAATATCCTTTAACAATTTCATCCCTACTAAGGCACACGAGTCCGTAAAGCTCAATCATCTCTACTCAGCAAACCGTAACGGAAATTAGACAGACACTAACCTTGACCCACTCCTATAAAACTATCAAAATCTGTTACTTACAGTGTGGAATCATCTGTAGCTATCGCTGTTTGCACACAGAGCTCAACGCCTCAAACACCAGCCCACAAGCAGGAACGTTTGTCCCCTTTTTGCACTGTTAACTCAGTCACAATTCCTGCTATACTGCAACCAAGATCTATTCTGATAAAATTAGCTCAATCCAATTAAGGGACAAGGTATAGTCCTTAATTAAATGTTTTCTGATTATTCTGAAACCCTCCCTTTATTTTTTTGGTTCATCTTGAGTTTAGGCCTGTAAAAGCATACAAATAAGAAAGATTTAAAATGCTCTGGGTTTACTCATTTATCACTTAAATTTGAGTAGCAAGAGTTTCCCAAAAGCATAAAAAGATAAGTATAAAAAGAAAAAATGTGGGATGTTCAACTTATTCAGACCTCTTGTTCCCTTTTTTCATATTTTATTTATAGCGTTTATTAAAAAGGGGGAATAAAAATAGTGAGACTTCTTTTAACTACATTAAGAACATCCAAATACTTTAATAAAGGGAAAATATTGAATTATTTGAAAAAGTTAACACGTTATTTCCTTTTGTCTACCTATTATTCTCTCTAATGCTAAAGCTGAATATTTTCTGCCTGTGACAAATTCCATTTTCAAGTCTGCATGCACAAAGAAAGTTGTTTTTCTGCAGGAAGAAGCTCAATTAAACTACCTCAGTTATGGAGGACACACTAAGAAAAAACCCTAAGAAACATTAATCCTTGAATATTAATTAATTCTTGTCGTTTTCATTACAGATCATGTGGATTCCTACTTCTCCATGGCACAGATTTCCATTTTCAGGACCATCTGATAATCTCTCCCATGTTGAGCAATGCACAAGACAAGGGATCTGCACTTCCAGCTGGGAAGCCCATGAAGGGAGGTTACTGACCTCGATCTGCTGAATGGCCTCTTCCCTCTGACGGATGGCCTCCAGATCCTCTTCTGTGATTTCCGAGAGCAAGGCTTGATCCTGGCTCTGGCTCTGCCACATGCCATCTCCCCCGTTAAAGATCTTCTCATCATCAGGTAGGTCCGAGAAGGGGGTCCTAGGGCTCTGCTGAGATAGGAGAATGGAAAGAAAGCAAAGGAGGGGTAAATATTGTTCAGTTTTACACAGCCTTCTTATGGGAAAATAAAATAGCAATATAATAGATCACATAAAAACCATGGCAAAAAGGTGAAGAAAAGCAAAATTTCATGAGAGGAAACATACAGAGTCTTCAAGGAAGTTTTAGGACCTGAAGCCATATCTCCTGAGCTACATTTGAGCCCCGGCAACCAGCTTCATTTTTCCAACAGCTCTGACACAACAAGCCATTTACATGTACCAGAAAATCACATTTCCCTTGTTGATTTTCCTGCCAATTCTTCAGGAATCAGGTATTTTCTCAGGCAGACAGAAACCTATGCATTTGCCTTGAAGACTTTACGATCCAACTTGCAACATTCAGCATAGCAAAGGATGTTATCTTGTCTATTTGGGATACAGATAATAAAAAAGGGAAATACTGGATTTTCACTGAATTATTTTTAGAGTTGGAAGGGACCACAGAGATCATCTAGTCCAACTCCCCTGCTGAAGCAGGATTGC
>JAOTQQ010000012.1:149786957-149798305 GCA_026546715.1 Gallinago undulata
CCCCCAGATCTTTCTCTTCAGAACTTGTTTCCAGCAGATCCATGCCTAACCTGTATTGGTGTCTGACATTCTTCTTCAGCTAAATACTGCTACAAAAAGGGGAAAATCATTATAGTAATGTGACTGCATAGTCACCAGTTTGAGTCTCGGGGTTAGTATGGAGAATCAGGGCACTGAGCTTGAGTCCTAAACTAACAGGCACCACTGGAGACTCCAGTCCTACAACTGCACGAGTCTTTCACTTCAAACGATGCACACGCTCCTTTAAACTGGCCTTGATCTGAGCTTTGACTCCTAATCAAAAGTTACAACAAAAAAAAAGCAACCCAACTGCTTCCGATGCTCTGAAGTGACGAGAAAAAACGCCAGTTGCTACAGCGCATTCTTGACCTGAATGTTCCCAAAGTCCCTGAAAGCTACAGGGGAAAACAAGCACGAGAATTCAGGAGGATGCTCAGTTCTCTCAATCTGGGCTTAATCTGAGGCACAAACACCAGGGGTTTTCAACAGGATGTGCCTGAGAAATAAAGACCTTTGCTTTCTTGCTGCGGCTAAGTTTTTAAAGATGCTAAATGCCCTGAATTCCCGCAGAGGAAATAGGAAGCAAGGCCATCGGGGGGCTTGTTGGAAGGGCACAGGAGGGTTGGAGAACCAGAGGAACTGGGAGAACTCGAGTGGAAGTTGCAGAGGAAACAATGCCAAATCCCCTCAGCAGGAATGAGAAGCTGAACCAAGCATGCAGGAGAGGGCCAGGGGAATGAGAAAAAAAAATAATCACTTGTAATGTGTTTTATTTCTTGCTTGTTTGCTTAGAGATCTGCCTTGGAGGAACTGAGGAGGAGGGATAGAGAAACTGTGTAACACTGAACTCTTGCAATCGCATTTAGACACTCTGGCTGGCTAGATTTTGATGAATAGAAGATATCTGGAAATTCCTATTTAACACTTTAACTCTTCTTTAACCATTTTAAAGAGTGCATAATTTCTGCATTCAGAAACTAAAGAATTTTTGCAGTGGCCTAAACCTAGACATTGCCTTGCAGAATTAATTCATTATTATTATCACCAACATCTAGTAGCAGACAAAGAAAATTTTACAATGTGATAAAGTGGGGTGATGGAAGAAGTAGAATCATTCAGAAATATAGGTAGCAAACAGTCAAGTACTTTTCAAAAATATAAACAGAAGATTAAAATCTTTGAGGTTGTCTTTGTTTCACCTTCCGTTTCCCTGGGATCTGTTATCTACAGAGAAAGGGTGTGTTACAGGAAGGAAATAATCATTTAAAATTAGGTTAAACATTCATTTACAGTTTAAAAGACACATTTTAATAGGATTAAGATACTCTGGGGGTGTTTTATTCACTAATTATTACATGCCTTGGACGCTAACTTATCTGGTAGAGTATTTTACTGCCAAAAGAATATATTAATGGACTCAAGAAAAAAAAAAGAAACAGCCTTGGGGTATTCTAATGCCTCATTTATAGTGACAGAGGTGTTCTCTCATCTTCACCAGTGGGCTAACTTGGACATGCAGAGGCAGTTACCCTCCACACCAAGAAGGCTGGAAGAACCCAAGTGTCTGCCCTCTAAAGATGCAGGAAAATAATAATTTAATGAATTTTTTCTACTCTGGTCACAGCAAGGAATCTGTTTAGCAATATTGTTTAGTGATGGTTTTTGTCAGTGTTAGGTTGATGGTTGGACTAGATGATCTGAAAGGTCCCTTCCAACTTAGACAATTCTATGATTCTATAATTCTGACCTAAATGAACAGGAATGGACACTTAAAGCCATGTTTTCCTGTGCAACCAACTCTTCCCATTGCATTAATCCACGTAACACCCCAGTCGTATCACAAATATGCTTGATCTTGCCCCGTGTCGACTCAAATAGTCATCCTCACTTGTTGATCCTGGCATCTGTAAATAACATGCAGATGTAAATAACATGCCTCCCCGCCCCCCCCCAAGTAATCCAGACAGTGCAATGCAAGTGATGCTGCTCAGTCATCTCGTACAAAAGCTGGCTACTCATGTGTTTAAATAGATAATGGTCCAGACACAGATGTTTTCCTCTAGACAAAGTAGTGGCTTAAGTTAATTTCAGAGCTGCTGAAGGCAATTATGTGAGTTTGTATCCTTACCATCTTGCGAGAAAATCCGACCACGGCTGCTGAATGAGGGAGTAAATCAGGAAACAACGGGATGCAGGGGGGGGCTGAAATTGCCTTTCAGACATAAAACCAGCTCCATCGTAAATTTAAATACACTCACCCTAACCTGCTGGTGGGGTATGGACAGTGGGTGGCTGTGCTAATGAATTAAAAGTGATTTTGTGTTTGTCCATAGCACAGCGCCCCTCATTTCTGTGATAAAGTGAACAAACCCTGAGTTCAAAAGTGTGAACAAATCTAATGACTTTGCATACTCCTGAATGAAAACTGCATAGAGTTTGGTGGGTTTTGGTCCCTTTCGAGCCTTGTCTGACAAAATATTTACTTATAGGAGGAAAAGATATGATGGAGAGCACTCACGGTGCCTCCACAGATAAAGTTCCTTTTGCCAATGCACTGCAAAAGGTCATAACTCCCTGTTCGGGCATTTCCACATTACATTTGATTTAGTGCCAAATTTTATACCCTGTGAATCTCTGCGTAATTTTCTCTTGGATTTCCTTTCATAAATTGTTAATTGGATGTGTTTGAAGTTGTTCTTCAGTCGGAATTTGCCTGTGGCAGGTTTTTTTTTTTGTCAAGCTGTATCTATAAACCAAACTCTGCCTGTGAAAAACAATGATAGGAGAGAAAAAGTTGACTATATCTGATATGCTCAGTAGTTCTTTTAAAACTAAATTTTTAGGACTGAGGGTCATACTATGCTGTTATTCATCATATCTGAAAAATTATGCCCAGGCACAGCATTTTTCCTGTTGGATAAAATCTTTTCTGTAGGATAAAATCCTTGCTGCTTACAACTACATTTTTTTATCAGATTTATTCTACCAATGGAAAGATGCTACATGTAGCTGCTGATACAATAAAGGGGGGGGGGAGGGAAGGGGGGGTCTTTACTCCACCCAAAAGGAGAAATTTAACAGGAACCCCACCTCATGTAACATCAACCAGCCTTCACGGGTCATCTTCAGAGAGTTAGGGGATCTCCTGTAGCAGTAAGATGTGTGCTGGAACCATCTCATCTTTTACATCCCTGACTTTAACGATGCCATTTCTGATTGCTCATTACAGGATTGCTCCCTGGTCAGAAATTAAAGACACAAATTGTTGACTAGAGATGGATGAGAAATGGCTCTTACTGCCAGTGATATGTTTAGTGATTTTCAAAGGAAAAATCCTTTTCCACACTTCATCAAAACCTGAAGATATAGAGAAAAAGTATACAACAGAGAGAGAAGGAGACACACACATACACAGTTCCTCCAGCTCAGGTCAGCTATGAGTCAAGACAACTAAGGTGCCCAATGCCATCTGCAATAGGATGGACCTCGCAGTCTCTCCAAAAAAGAACTGTAAAAGTTGATTTAAGTAACTAAGATTTATCGGAGCTGAATTTACAGACTGTGTCCACCAAATAAATGACACACTGCAGGGACAGGAGGATGAAGGGCTGAGGAAGACATTCACACTCTTCTACTTTCAACTTCTTCGTGAAGGCAGTTGAAAAGGTGACTTAATTTAGCTCAGTGCCTGACATTAGACAAGTTGAACCCATTTCTGCACTTTCTCCACCCATTCCAACTTCAACCAGGTGTTGTGTCCTGAAGAGGAAGGTTTCGTTTCTGACTGTGTGTGAAAACATGGGAAGAGGTTACTAACGGAGGGATGTGACAGAGATGTTGGTACTGTCCAAGTGGGGAAGGTGGGTCTCCTAACTGCACCGAAAACCCAATTCTGCAGTAAAAGAAGGAACAAAAATTCCTTCTTTTTTGGCTAATTCTCCACTCACATGCACATCTCAAGCTGTCCTCATCACCACTGGGCTGTAAGACACTCGAAACTGCCTTTGATATGCACAGCACAACTCACAAATTCCTTGTTACCACCAAGTTTTTATGAGCACAGGTAAGTCTCACTCACTATCTTTGTACTATATACTGCAGGTTGCTTCAAGGAAATTCCTGCAACCGTCAAAACAGGGTATTTTAGAGGTCTTACATGACTCAGGTAGTAAACCAAGGAAGGTTTGCTACGTCTTCTCCAACCTCCAGAAGCCTTCTGCATCTCTAGCAGGGATACGGTCAGCTCAGGCAGTGATCAACACACCTCCCACACCTCCTGCAAACTCTCACATCTCCTTGGGTAACATGCCTGGCTCTGCCTTTCACACGAAATGCAAATACAGAGATGTTTATCTCTTGCATTATAGTATGTATAGACATATAAACAGTCTAGGCTATGCTTTATGAGGATATCCTATTCTCACTAACATCCAGGCTCCGAGATTCCTGTTTTATTGCACGTAGAATAATGAGGCCAGAGTGCCTGCAATAAAGATCAATAAAATACTTTACATGGAGTGCCACTGAGCAGAATACCGCTGTAGTTACGCTGCCTGCCTGTGCCTGGCATGTTTTTAAGAGCACGTTGGCACTGCAAGATGTTCGGGACAAAAATGGCACAGAGCAGCCCGTTTGGCCTCCTGAATCTAGAATGTACGGCTGGGTTAAGAAGGCAGATAAATCAGATTAGATGATTTTTCTCAAACCAGCCTTCCAAAACAAGGAACTTTGCAGACTCGTTGAGATTTAGAGCTGTATCTCGCCAAGGAAAAGCCCAAAGCAATTACAGGTAGAAAGGCCTCGGGCAGGCACAGAACAAGCAGCCTGGGACTTCTAAATCTTTTAGAGGAGTGAAATAGCGATATTACAACTTTGCATTATTGTTCACACGGAGGATCGAAGCAGTGATGGGTAATGTGAGCTCTGTTATCTCACCAGAGGAGCTTCCCACAACAACGGGGGAAGAAATGCAATCACAACTTAACCATTGCTTGCTCTTCCTTTTCACTCAAAACACGGGCACATTTAAAACTACCATAACAAGGGCAACTTTTAAGTGGGATATTTTCAATCCCTTCATGCATCCCTAACATGGGCAAATACAGGAATGCATTCAGCATTTTCTTGAAGTTATGTAAATTTGATTACTCTGCATCAATGTAGCATGAGAAAAAACAGCATAGGGAAATTAGCATAAAGGGAAGGGCTGAAGTGCATTTTTATTTAAATTAACTAGAATCTCTCATGTGTTTCTGTCTTTACTCTTGATCAAGTTGTTTACTTTTGAATGATGTGAACCTGAAATTGAGCAAGAAAATCACCACTTCTACCAGCTTCCTGCTACGGAAGCTGTGAGAAATTACTAGTTTTAGGGAAAATGTAATAGCAGAAACTATTTTGCCAGTTCTCATTTCAGCATTTATAAATTCAATCGTTCAAGTCTCAGAAGTCGTGAAGACAAAGAAAATCCATTTAGTTTCCTGGAACTGGAAGAGACTTAGTAAAAGAGTACCTAGTTCATACCTCCTACTGTTTTCTTCTTCTTTATTTTTCCTTCAAGACTTTATTACTTCACCGAATTCATTCCGAGAAATCCTGACCTCATCACCTAGGGCTGCTTTAGTTCAGAGTCCATCTTACTGTACTCAGGGTGAGAGAATTAAATGACATGTCTGTGGCAGATGAAGAAAAAGAAAATAAGCCAGGAGCCTGAGGTTAGCTCTCTGATAACCAATGTGCTTTTCAGAAGCACCGCATATTTTCACCCCAAGGTGAAGACCAAATTTAAGAGGAATGTCCTTCCTGCCAGGCTTAGGTGGTGCAACTGACACTGATATTTTGCCCATGGAGAACACCAGTAAACTTCAGTTGACTGTGAGGGCTAAATTTTTTCATGTATTTTTACCCTGCATAAGTCATAGAATCATAAAATCATATAGAATCAATGGTTCAGGTCAAAAGGGACCTTGAAGATCATCCAGTCCCAACCCCCTGCCATGGGCAGGAACACCTCCCACCAGACCAGGTTGCTCAAAGCCCCATCCAGCCTGGTCTTGAACCCCTCCAGGGATGGGGCATACACAGTTTCCCTGTGTGAACTCTTACAGGTGCCCCATAAGAACCATTTTGCCCTGTTCCTATTTCCAGCCCTTCTCCTTTATTTTCTCTCCATTTGGCAACCCTACCTACCATGCAAACAGATGGTCCCATGGTGATGCGACTGAAACTAAACAGCAACAGTGAAGAGAAGCATAAATTTCCCCTCTCTGTAATCTAGTATCCCTTTCTTTTCAAACCCATTTCATTGAATGACTTCAGTCTGGTCGCATGCGTCTAAACCCATCCTTCCCGAAGCCAACTGCCTGAGCTATCGCTACCTTCAGGTGGTATCTCCATACATGCAAAGTGGATAAGCACTCCTTGAAGGAGAGCATTCGCCAGTATTTTTACAGCATCACAATGCATTCCTCAAGCTGTTCCTGCCCTTTCCTAGCTGTCTGAATTAGATTCTCATCATTCTCCATCTCCCGCACAGCCCTGCTGCTGGCACTGTGTTTTTTGGCTGGGGCTGCTGGCTGAGAGCTGCGCTGTACATTGTCCCTGGATCCTGATGCCGGGCAGAAAACTCCCCGTCTCTCTCCTTGAACATCTGAAGCAGCCAGCACTTGTGTAAAAAGGACCAGGCTTGCCAGAGCTCCCAGACACATTGAAGCTGTCTAGAAAGGCCCCCTGTTGTCTCTGGCGCACAGCTGGTGAGCAGGTTCCTGGTAGAAAGGCAAACAAGAAGGAGAATGAGTCATTGGCTCACTCCTTAACACCCGTCTAGTGAAAAAAAAAATAGTGAGAAGTTTTTTTCCCGGGTTCACATGAAGGCAAGAGCTGAATTCAGCTTGTTTTCCTGCAGCAGAGACAACCCCGAGCATGGGCATAGTGCCACTCTGTTGTGCAGAGCGGTGGAAAAGTAGGGAGAGGCTGGAAATCAAAAGGATGTCTTCTTTCTTTCAAGAAATGGACTGCTTTTGTACTACAAAGGGAAGTATGAAAATGGGTAGATTTACTAAAGTCTAGCAGCTGCTATGCAGAATGGAGCGCGTGGATTTACATGGTAGTGGCAGAACCAAAGTGTATTTTTATGCCATGCACTCTGGAGGAGAGTCACTACTGTTAATTCTTGTCTTCCCAGTTTTTTCTGGAGTGCTCAGCCACCCTTTTTTGGAAACACAGCTGACTCCCACCAAACCTCTTTGGCAGCAACCTTTTAACCTCTTTTCATTCCTGGCCTTTGGCAGGGTTTCAGTGGGCTGCTCAGTGTCCAAGCAAACGTTCCCAGCCTGGTGCCGAGGAACACCCCTGTGTAGTGACAGCTCTACAAAACATCTGCCCGTTTCCCAGCCCCTGCACTGTCTGCATTTACAACATTTCAACTAGTGCCCAAAATAAGGACAAAAACCCAAATAAGGGCAAAAATATCTTTTCACCACCAATCTGGAGGAGCATCGCTGGGCCCTTTGAGGGTAGGTGGTCAGTTGATGAGGATGGGGATGGAGACACAAGACAAAGGTCCTGCCTCTTTATGAAATCGTGTCATGGTTTGGGTTGGGCTGGCCACTAAAATGAATGACCAGAGTAATGTTGAAGATTTTCCTGTCTTTTATCGAGGGTCCCTTTTTACATTATCTAACAGAATAAACCCAAGTCCTGGCATGCGGTTTTTGTGAAAGCCCCTTATCCCACATCAATTATACACGCAGGTGACCTTAAAAACTGGTAGATGGATATTTTTCCACTGGTTTTGCTAGAGATGGGCTTGGAAGCAATCATGAATCCTGTTGGGAGAGCTGTGAGGACAATCCCAACACAGCTTGAGTGGGTTGTGTTTTCAGCCAGCTCAGCTGGATCTGGAAGAGCACATCTGTCTATGCTTATTATAGAGGTTCTGCTGTTCCTCTTGGGTCAAGAAAATAACCGAGGCCAGGAAAGTACAGTCTTTATGGGCTTTTCCTCAAAATTAGAAAAAAAAAAAAAATAGGGCTTTAGCAAAACCAAACAGTTTTGTTTGGGATTATTTTTTTTTGCAATTTTACTTGCTGTTTCTTTGTGCTGCAATCAAGAATTGCTTAGGGAGCAAGTTCCTTGGTGCCTTTTAAGTGACAGATCTGCTCCAGATAACAAGGTGTGTGCTGAAAGTGTATAACCTAACAAATAGAAACTCCTTTTATTGTCTCCTCCATGCTTCCTATCAAAGTTTATTGTTTGGGTTTTGTTTGCTTTCCCTCCAAACATGATACGTTCCAGCTCCTGGGACACAATCACCCAGTGGCAGTGCTGGAAGGAAAGGAAGATACTTGCAAATTAACATTTGATTCTATTAGCTGTATTCTGAAATGTATAATTATGGCACAGTGGAGCCTATTTAGACAGGGACTTTGGCAATCAAAAGGTCCGTGGCATTCGTTCTAAAGAAATACAGTCAGTGAAATGAAGATCACATTTTCAAATGAATTTGTGAAATGGTGTTTCTCCCTGTAGGAGGTCTTCCTCTGAAGTCCAGAGGCATTAATGTGGACTTTTCCCCATTGCTCCTACCTCTCCTAGACACATCAAGGCGTGACGTGGATCTGAGGATACTGGTTTACTGGAAATATTTAACAACCAGTCAACTCAAGAAAAATGAAGACTGACACCTTGAATTTCAAGTCAAACAAAGCCAGGAAATTTACAGGTTTAAAGAAAACCACAAGAACAGCAAGAAAAAGTATAGTTTTCCTCAAGAATAGCAGTCTTGTTTTTACACATCTAGATAATGTCTCAAGAAAGAGAAACTAAAGGTATGAGGTAAATTTAGTCACAGATGCATATACTTGTGCCCAAAATGCCTGCAAAGCGAAATGATGAAAATGGGAAGCGTAAACATTGCCGAACGCAACAAAATCTTGCTTCTAAATTAGTTTTTCCAGGGAAAATTAAATAGGTAGAATTTAGCAGTTTGGTAATTTATCCTGTATGAGTTCTTTACTGGGGGAGACGAAGTGAATTTAACCTTCCAAAGAGTGACAAGAAATAGGAAGTGCCGGCGAAGGAAAGCCACGCAGACCAGCTTTATTGTCCTCATGTGCTCCAGGCTGTCTCGGTGACATACGCTCATGGAGATGTTAACCTTTCTCCAGCTCCACTGTACGGTCCCCCACCAAACGATTAGCACACAGGCTTGATGAAGGCTTTCAGGAGGATTGAAAAGCTGCCTAAAATGTTTGCGAAATAAAACATTCAGGGAGAGGATTAAGATTTAAAAAAAAAATCTGAAAGGTTTTCAGCTCAGCACCTCTGGAGTGTGACATGTAACAAAATTGTCCAAAATCTGTGCTTTTTTCTATTAACACCAGGGCAATGTCTTAAATGTGTCAGTGGCAGAAGAGGCCACAGATAAATATTCAGATAATTTCTTCCTCAGGTTTTTATTGGATCATTATTATTATTTATTTTACTTATGTTTTAACTGTGCCATCGACTTTCCAAACTGATGAGGAATTAACCATCCACAAAACTGTTCTTTATTCGCTGTAGCACTTAACCTACATGTTTCTTTTCTAACATCAGGCCATTCTGACTTCTATCATTTAACTCAGTGAATAATTCACCTGATCTTCATTTATATTTTCATCTTGAAAGTATTTATAGAGTGTAATCATGTCTCTATTGATACTTTCTTTTAGACTACTTAATTTAGCTCCATCATTTTCTCATCTGATGTTTATAGACTATACCTCGTTATTTTACTTGCCCTGTTTGTATTCTTTTTTATTCTCTCTGTACATGCCAATACCCCTTTCCCAAGCCATTAACTCCAAGGCTTCATTGCTTGTGCCATAAAAATGCATTTCTGTTGGAAACTTTCACCCACACACAGGAGGAATTTTGTCACGTGTTAAAGTCTACTCTGAAAACTGCTGTATGGGGCTTTGGTTGTTTGGTTGATTTGTTGCCCCTTGGTTCTTTTCCTCACTATTCTACCTGGTCTCAAAGGGCTCCAATCTGGATACTTTCCATTCCTAGAGTAATAAAGGAGGAATGAACAGGTTCTGCAAGGCTAGGACACACACGCTGAATTAAAACCATTTTTCACTCCCCAAAATAGACCTCTAGCTCCAAAACCACACTGGAATAGGATCCTCTCAACAGAAAGACAACAGCTTTCTGCTGGTTCTTTGAAGACAAGATTACACCTCGAGCATCATAATGTCTTATGAAATAACTACTTATTACTCAAAATGCTCTCTCTTTTTTTTTTTTTTTTTAGCTTACCCTGATTTGAAAATCAGGACCTATGGCCTCAGCAATGAGCTGCTCCAGGTCCTACAGCCCACATGTGCATATGGTGGTGCACAGGATTTTCTAGAACATATTGGTCCTTGGTTCTCCTTTGTTTGTATGGAGATGAGTTTGTTCATAGAATTATCTAGGTTGGAAGGGTCCAACCATCAACCTAACTTTGACAAAAACAAAAAACCACATCACTAAACCATGTCACCAAGCACTAAGCACTACTTTTATTATGTAACCTAAGATGTCACACTGCACAAGGAGCTCCTCACTTCCCATGTGTGTGGGCACATGGCTACAGCCACTGTCCCCTCTCCCTGTTAAAGAAGCTATGAAGGGATGGGGGAGAAAGGGACCACAGTGATCCAAGGGAAGGGTGCTTGCAAAGAATTTATCTCCTCCTGCTGTCTCTCTGCTCAAAACAGTAACTCAACTCAAAATAGTTATGCTCTTTCTTCATTTATTTTTTTTTTTTTGTCTTTTCTCCATGGACTTTCTAAGGAGCTACATACACTGCTGACAGAGTGAAGGAGATACCTGCTGTTGATAGAGTTACCCAATGTTAGGTGCCACTTTGTCCCATCAGATACCAAGTGTCCCATTCGGTGCAGTGTGAGAAAGAGGGATAAATCAGGCAGATGCTCGTTCAGGACTGGAGGCATAGACGTGTAGCTGGGATCCCTCTTCACACTGATTTGAGACGTTTGCACGGTAGATATCTGTGTTTGAGCTCATCAGCCAAATTGAACTGCCAGAAATCCACCTCACCGAACTTTACATACCCGTACTGGAAGTACTGACCTCCAAGCTCCTTATTAAGACTCCCATTGTATTCAGTGGAGACATGGTCAATAAAGTCAATGGAGATAAGAGCCCTATTCTCCAGATTAAAAAGATTGACAGCTACTTAACATGCAATTGTGTTGTAGACTATAAAGAGAGCCTTGAATGTCAGGCTAAGAAGTAGGGACCTACACTTCACATGCTCGGGGGGGGGGGGGGGGGGG
>JAOTQQ010000012.1:149806653-149839245 GCA_026546715.1 Gallinago undulata
GAGGTGTTCAAGGCCAGGCTGGATGGGGCTTTGAGCAACCTGGTCTGGTGGGAGGTGTCCCTGCCCAGGGCAGGGGGCGTGGAACTATATGATCTTCAAGGTCCCTTCCAAGACAAGCCATTCTACGATTGTATGATTATAGCTCTGGATACATACACCCATGTCATTGGTGTTGACCAAGACCATGCAGCAACGCACCGCCCACGCTCACTGTGCAAAAACTATTTGAAACACCGTCTGCAGCTCATGCCTTATCTTACACATCCTGGTGTACTTCATAAAGAAACTATATATAAGTTACCTCCTTGATTTATGTGACAAATCAGGAGCCAGCACCCCTGGAGACCACGGCCGGATCTAACGCAAGGGGTGAGAAAGGCTTTCCCCATCTCTACAGGCACAGCGATGCCCTCCACGAATGACCCCCATTTGGCATAAAGACATGAATATTTGCAATATCCTTTAAATTTAGCAGCTGGGAGAAGAAAGGAGTCCTGCAACTACGCAGGCAGCGTGTATCACAAGTAATGGGGGGAAATACTTGCAGAGCTGTGGGAGAATAATAATGTGGGTACCAGTTATGTTATCTATCCAAGCCTCTGGGCATAATATGGATTTGCTCTCCACAAAAGAGCTCTCTTCTAACAAGGCAGCATTTTCCTCCCATGACCTCAAACCCCTCCACGCAACCCCAAACATCACCGTTTCCCACGCACAGCCCTCCCGGCAGCAGGGGGTCCTCGCCGGTGTCGGGGGTGAGGCAAAGCAGCCCCAGGATTTGGAAACATAAAAGCAAGTGCTCACAGAGAAGCTGGCTCATTCCAGACAAAACAGCCCTTGCATTTGCAGGACGGCTCCGGGGATGACTCAGAGCTGGGGTAGAAGAGAGAGGCACCCGCGCGGCGCGGGAAGCCAGCAAGCTGCTGTGGAGGAGGCTTCCTACAAAAGGAACCCTTCCCCTGCCTTCATCCTCTGCCCACGTAAAGAAACCTCTGTCCTTTCTCACTCCAACAAAAGGCAAAAAGAAAAAACAAGGAAAAATCCACAAAGAAACAAACATACAAAAAAAATTCCATCAACTAGAAAACCTAGCTGATGAACACAAAATCCTTTGCTCGGGTGCCGATACAGGCAGCTGCGGTTTCCAGCTACATCAGCAGAGATGGGCGAGCAAAGCAGGCTTAGCTCCTGACTAAGGGGGCTTGATAGGGGATTGCTAAGGAAAATACAAAATGCTGAGGCTGTTCAGGCAATTTAGGAAATGGCAGGTTCCCCCCAGACCTAATTATATAGATTTGTTCTTTATACAGACTCGGTCTTTTCTTATTTTCCTCCTTTTGTAAAACGAGGGGCTACGTCTTATCGAAAGCTCACATCTCTAATCTCTGCAAATTAACTCCTTTACAGACATAGTAGGATTTGGGGGGGGGATCTTACATGTTTGTCCATGCAATACTGATGTCCTAAGCACTCCCGCTGCCCCGCAAAAAACGGTGCAGAGCCACAAGCAGCCTGAGAAATAATGGCATTTTAAATACAGTATAAATATATAGAGAGAATATATAGAATAAATATGGAATAAAGGGCAGCGGTGCAGGCTTTATTGCCCTTAAGGATGCAGGATTCTTCATGTTAACTCTTACAGTTGCAAAGTGCTGCATCCCTGAAATATCAGAGTTTAATGGTTAGTTAGTCTCGTACCACGTCTATAAAACTCGCTGGCATTTATTTTGAAAGATCACAGGGTGGTTGAGAAGAAAATCAGACCCACTGAAAGCAGGTCAAGGGCAGTACTTTGGGCCATTTGGAAGAGATTCCACCTCCCTTGGGAATACAGAGGGCAAATAAAGAAAATCAGGCATGAATCTGGTTCCATCCACTCATTAAATCCTGTGTCAGCATCTGTTTCCCTGCCCTCAAACAGGCAGGGGAAAAAAAAAAAAAAAAACAACCCTTAAGAAAATTGCTTTAATGACCACCTTAAAAAAAAAAACCTCACAAAACAAACAAAAGCTCACACTTCAATAAAGTCAAGAGAAAACAGCCATGTGATTGAAATGCTCCATATTGACAGCCCTAGGAACAGAAGAGTGGGTTGATTAGAATATGGCTTTTAATGGATGCGTGGCCATTTAAAACAAAGTTGCCATTACTGAAATAACACTTTTTGCAGAGGTAGCTGCCCACCAAGTGACCTTGAAAAGACACAGCAATTACTACCACACATGCAAGATACATTATCGCCAAAGCCAAGGTTTGATTTCCTGAGATAGACCAGCCAGACTGGAACACTAGGACCTGGGATGAGTTCTAAGATAAGATGTTAAGAGTCAATAAGATAAATGCATAAATAAAAAGCTCAATTTGTAAGGGCAAAAGTCGTTATTTTGATTGTGAGAAATTCAATTTTGCATTTAAGAAAAACACACACCACAACCCCTCCCAAATGTTGCAGCCAGTTTCAAACTGAGCTTTGGACTCCCAGCACGAAGAGCACCTACTGCATCAAAAACTCATCGTTAATTATTGTCCCAAATGGCCTGTTGGCAATTGCTTAGTCTGCGAGATCCTCAGGGTGGCACAATCTAATAGCTGTGCTTATACAGCATCTACCACGATGATAAGGACCCTGTAAAAATAGAAGCCCAAGTAACTAGAGTCATTAGACACACACATACACATATGCAGTTTATGCAGATATTATTGCCAAGAAATTATTCTCCCATAAAGGCAAGGATTGGATCTTGCTGTCCCAAAATGAGAATTTTACTCTAATCATATAAAAAGAACAACTTCATAAACACAGGAAGAAAGACCGAAATGATGCTTCCTGTGAGAAGGAAGTCCATTTAAAGCATGAGTAAATTGATGAAGTCAGGAGAAAGAAGTTTGTATATGCAAATGGAGGTTTATTACCCATTTTTGCGCTCCTAAGAAACATAATTTACTGACCTTTGAGAGGAGGGTCAAGTAATCTTACAGAATAAGAAACAAAGGCATCTCTTTTGGCAACTGCCATGTTCCAGAGCTGTAATTATCCTTCCCTCTCCCCGTGAGCATCAGGAAATGAAGAGGGGTGCCATTATACTATGTCAATTACTGTAATTTTAATTTCTAAAAAATGCCAGGAAAGTTTCCTCTAAAAAAAACCCACAAAACCCAAACCCACACAAAACAAACTGCTTAGATTTTTTGGTGTGGTTTCAGTTTAAAACTTATTCCTCAGCTAAAATGGAGCTGTGCTTCCCCTGCTCACAATCCTTCCGGGGAATGACCCACAAAGTCTACATGGTGAGGAAGCCCACCTTTCCTCCTCATTAGCTGAGAAGACAGATGGTTAAGTGTGGTCAGTGAGGACCCAGGAAAGATGGAGGTGGCCTTAAGACATGTCACAGCTGCAATAAGGATGCAGATTTGGGGATGTCCCTGCTGGACCGTGCTAGGGATGAATCCTCAGGAGTCTTCAGCTTCTCAGCCTACTCTGCTGTTGGGTTTAATATCACTCAAACTTATTCAATCATAGGCACAATAATATATTATTCTTTCTATGGGAAGTAGATGCACAATAATTAAAAAGAATTAAAAAAAAAGGATTCCTTTCATCTCCTGTGCTAAGAGGGATTATTGGCTATTTCGTGGCTTTTCTGCAGGCTATCATTTATTATTTTAATATTACTGATAATCTATTCTGTGATATTAGAACACATCTTATTATACCCCGCTGTTGCACCATGGGATGGACTCTGAGAGAACAGGTCTACTCAGCTCTCCAGTCTTTCCTACCGTTGACCACACTGTCCCAGGCTCTGCATCCCTGCTATGGGGGACACCTGAAATAGCCCCTCTGCTACAGTGGACTTTCTACCTGGAAGGAGAAGCAGTTGCTTTACACCAGGGGGGGTGTGTGCAGGGGGAGAAGGTGGGATTTGAGGCACGTTTGCCCCGTATGTAAGCAGGAACCAGAGGTGCCCCCATCACCAAAAACATTCCCGTCTCTGCTGATGCTGCAACAGCATTTCTCACAAGTGGAAAGCTGCTCTCCAGGATTCCCCTGAGAACTCCCTTAGTGAGACTTCTGAGATCTCATTTTGGCCACTGGCTGAATATTTAAAATTGCTTTCACAGATTTAAAGGAATGGGCTTTCTTTTTTTTCTCTAATAGTTGCCACAACTCACCTTCAACAGTGATCATTCAGCGTAGTAAAAATTTGGGCCTTTCAATAGACACGGTAACACACCTATAGAAATATATTGATTTGCCTACACACAAACACATTCCTACAAACACGTATCTGATTAAGAATTTATATAACTTCAGGCCTCAAGGAATTTTGGATCAATGCCTTCAGTTTGCTTTTATAAATAAACTCAATTAAACAGTACTTACAGCAAACCACGATGGGCAGGAGAATAATTTTCCTGAATCTTCACTTTCCAATTTTTACCTGTTTTGTGGGTCTGGGGAATCAATTACTCCCTAAAGGCAATTTATTAGGGTTTGTGTTACCGAACGTCTTGCCTTTGCCACCCAGCAATGGAAGAGAAGAACTAGAGGGACACGCTTCTAGAGAAACTAGCATTCTTCAAACATCTTATAATGTGCTGTAATAAATTACAGCATAAATAGTGTTTGAATCAAGACTGGATCTGCACCAAGTCAAGAAGTTCACCATGCAGCCTCACAAGACCCATAAATCAGGTCCCCTGAACATACGTAGTATTTTGCATTAGCGTATAGGGCGTTAGCTTTAAAGCCTTCATATATGCACATAGTGGTCAGGTTACAGTTGCTGTGGGAACTATAATTTTCTATGTTCTGACCAATCTGCAGCTGGAAAAAAAAGTGAAAAACAATCACACCACTGCATTCCCTTCAGCAGGTTATATACATTTCATTTCTCCCCTTTTATATTCGAAGGCGAACGAAAAGAAGACACGTGTGAAGCTGAAAATACAGAGGGGAAAGCTGAAACAGATGTGAATTGACTTTCTTCCTTTTCAGGCAGTTTGCACGAAACCTCGTGTGTCCCCAGCCCAGGCAAGCATCGCTGTGTGAAAAGGCTGTGCTCTTGGGTGTGATCAAGCCTGTTTCTGAGTCAGAAGCATCTCACCAAGGACGTACTACAGCCCCCGTCTACTTCATAAAGCGCCGAAGCCAACCACCAGCGTTCGCCGGGGAGTGACAGTGACACGCAGCAACGATCTGCAGCTGATCCAGTCTCACACAATTCCTCCTGATGCCACCTGACTCACACCAAATTGTTACAACGACAGCATCCTAACGGTTGGATTCTTACCTGTTTAAAGGCAAAGGGTTTGTCTCTGTCCCGTTCTTTCTCCGGCCTCCCTTCGTTTCCAACCCCAACACCCGTCTCCAAGATTGGAGTGCCTTTCATAGAATCGATCATAGAATGGTTTGGGTTGGAAGGGACCTAAAAAGTCATTGAGTTCCAACACCCCTGCCATGGGCAGGGACATCTCCCACGAGACCAGGTTGCTCAAAGCCCCATCCAGCCTGGCCTTGAACACCTCCAGGGACGGGGCAGCCACAACTTTTTGGGGCAACCTGGGCCAGTGTCACACCACCTTCACAGTAAAGAATGTCTTCCTGATTTCTAATCTAAATCTCTCCTCTTTCATGTTAAAACTGTTCCCCCTCATCCTATCACTCCACTCCCTAATAAAGAGTCCCTCCCCATCTCTCCTGTAGCTCCCTTTAGGTACAGGAAGATTGCAGTAAGGTCTCCCTGGTGGCTTCTCTTCTCCAGGCTGAACAACCCCAACTCCCTCAGCCCACTCTCACAGCAGAGGTGCTCCATTCCTCTGATCATATTTGTGGCCTCCTCCAAACCCGTTCCAACAATTTTATCCAATATTTTGGGGTTTTTCCCCTACTGAAACTCCTTGTCCTTCCAGAGAATGTTACTTTTGGAGCCATCAACCACTTTCATTATACCAAAAAAGGTGACTGCATCCAGGCCTCCGCTGGGTACAGGGATGCACAACAGCTGTGCAATAATTAACCCTCTTCACCCTATTAGCACTGGTTAATGGCCAGCAGTGTCCCACATCATATGGAACAGCCATGGCCCTGCAACCATGTGGTTGTCCATGCAAAACCAAAGCTGTCCCCACCTCTGCAATCCACTCCACTGATGGTAATCTAAGACAGTTGGTTAAAAGCACAAGAAGTGATGTAATACAGACGGCATGAAAACAAATTACAGCTAATTTGCAGAAAAGAAGCACCCTGGTTCAGAATTGTAATTGCCAGAAGTCATCTAATATCAAAATTCTGCTGCATTGACTTACCCTAACAGTAGGGTCTTTGGTGGCATCATTCCACCCTTTGTTGCCAAGAAGCTTTAATGATACAAAGAACAACTATTTTTTTATATACGCATTAAAGAGGATATAGAAAACTATCTGGCACAACAAGGTAGGGAATGAAGTTTCATTAGGAAAGTAAAAAATCTGTTAATTGCCCCTTAAAGATGAGAGTATCAAGAGTAGCAGGAATAATAACTGAAATTAGGCATAGAATTCTGCTTTCTGGTGGCATGATGTCACTTGCAAATACCTAAAAGCTTTTTAGTGTGTAGGACATGAAAGGCCAACCTAATCTCTGCTGGACTGATACTACAGCTCACTGATCTCCTGGCACCAAACCTCTCATTGAAATCTGTGGAGATTTGTTATACACACACGTGCATCTCACATATATTGTATTTTGCATTACTATTTGTGAAAGACTACACGGATATGCATATATACACATGCACATCTATTTTTTCACTCTTAACTCTTGTTAATAAATACATTTAATGATACTTTATATATACACACACGCACACACATGTGAAGCTAAATATAAGCACAAAATGATAATGTATATACTCTGATTACATGTAGTATTTATTCACTGATAAAGTTCTTCATAGGGATTAAGCAAGAAAAATAGGGTTCTATCTGCATATCTAGTTGACCTATAATAGTTGACAGCAGTGTTATGGGACCAAGAAGGCAGAATCCATGATCCCTCTTGAAACTGAGGACAGAAATGTGATAAAAAGCCCCTCTTACTTCCTCCTACAAAATTGCACTTGGGACTGTGATTTCACTGAGCCTAAAAGCCCAGCTAACAGGGAAAGGGGTACAGAACTGTTCTTTGATATGTTTCAGAGTAGACAAAACTCCCATCAAGAATGGAAAACCAGCCCCATGAGAACAGAAAAGCAGAGACTAATTAAATTGGTCTTAAATATATTTTGTTTTGGTTTGGGATTTTTTTTCCCTGGGTCCTGTATCTTCCCTCTCCAAAGGGATGTCACACATCTCTGTTTGAAAACCACCTCACTGACTTTGATGTAGGGAGCAGGGGAGCACCATTCTCTTCAGCATCATTAGTGAAGGTAGAAAACAGCTTTTTTTAACCAAAGCACTTACTGTTAAACACAGAGAACTTACCTGTTTGGTACTTCTCTGTCCAGTAGGAAGCAAAGCTTTGGATTTCTCTGCTATTTTCTGCAAAAAAGGAAAAGGTAATGTAAAATGGCTGAGAAAACAGAGTCCAAATGTTTAGGGAAGGAATCCTATGAAGCCATTTCTTCTGCTTTTTAAAGAAAGGGACCTAGAAAAAAAGTCTTCTCATTTAGAAAAAGGGAGTAGAAACTCATTGAAAAGTTTGGTCTTGCAGGAATTAAAAGTCTTCAAAGCTTTCAGAATGACAAGGTTATCAAAACTGAAACAGGCATTTAAGAAATGACAGATAGGACGTGGATAAGTAGCAATTTACCACTCAGATTGGTTTCCTGATGCAACCGGGCATTCACAAACGGCAGTGGCTAATTTTGGCACTTCTGAATTGATGACAGTTTTTTTTTTTAAAAAAAAGTAATAATCCCCTACATGCACAGTTAAGATGGATTGTACTCATGAACATTAAGAAAAGAAAAAAAAAGCATAAAAAAGGTGTGTTTATATGGGGGTGGAGTTCTTTACGTGAATCCTTCCAACTTCTCATTTAATGGGATAAAGTCATTTTATTTAAAAGCCTCACACTTAGGGCTTTTGAACAGGACAGAGAAATAATTAAAAATATGAGATAGTGCCAGAGATAATGCAATGCTATTACATAATACACATGCTGCCGAAGTGCAATTTTATGTACTTTCATTTATTTATTTATTTAGTTTTAAACCACGGGGAGCCAGTGCTGCGAGATCAATCAGCGCAGAGTGTTTCTAATAGAGATACCTTCTGAAGTGCATGCTGCCAGCCAAATTTCATTACGCTCATATAATTAACAATATATTCTTCCTATGTGTTGCAGACATGGGTCAAACCCGTTTAAGGAAACGTAAGAAGGCAACCAGAGTTTGTCCAGGTTGTATTTGCACAGGACTTAATTAATGCAGATATATATTCAAATGTGTTATTGCACTTTCGGGATGGTAAATTTCAATCTTTACTCCAGTGTTTAAAAGCAAAGTAAATCTGCTCATCAGCTGAGCTTCCCCAGGGTAAACGGGGAGAGCAGGAAGCAAATTAAAGAGCTGGAGCTCAGGTTTGGTTTGGTTTATTAAACAGCTTGATCTTGGTGACGGGGCCAAACCACAAGATGTGTTTGGGAAGCCACACAGCACAGCAGAGCCGTAAGGTGGGTTAACATTTAAATTAGCAACGTTGTCCATGTATCTTCTGAGAAGGTGGAAGAGGCACCGTGCAATCACTCCTTCTTCTCCCCTGAAGAGGGAGACACACTGAAATAGTGTTAGGGCTAAGGCAGGGGCACCACTGAAGGTCCACCAGATACACAGTTGTCCTATGAGGACAGGCTGAGAGAGCTGGAGTTGTTCAGCCTGGAGAAGAAACGGCTCTGGGGAGACCTTAGAGCCCCTTCCAGTACCTGAAGGGAGCCTACAGGAGAGATGGGGAGGGACTTCTGGTCAGGGAGTGGAACCGTAGGATGGGGGGAAATGGTTTTAAACTGAAAGAGGAGAGATTTAGATTAGATATTAGTCATAAATGTCCATTAGACATTTGGAAGTTCCCCAACTCACAGTGGAAGCAAGAGAGACCCTCACCTTCTGCACAGCTCCGTATCTCTGGATGGCATCAGACAGCTGGTTCTTCAGCCTGTCCAGCTGAAGTCGCTCTTGCTGTTTTGGAAAAAACAGAGGCCTGGTTAGGAGATCTGAGGACATAGCAAGTAGTAGACACTGTCTGTGTCCATGAGAAACAGTCCTGATGGGAGACACCAGGTAAACAAATTGGGCACAAACAGTATTCTGAAAATTCAATGCCTGGATGCTACGAGGTTTTATTTTAGGAAGAGAACACAAGATGCTTTGATCTTTTAGGCCAAAGCAATTAAAAACATGTCACTTTGGATATTCAGGACAGCACTGAATTCATGCCTATTGTGTAGTCCTCTGAGCTGGACACCTTCTGTGGCAGGGATATACAGTGGGACATTCTGCTGTCCTGCTTACTGCATAAAGGGGGTCTCACCCCAATACTAGTTTTTAAAGACTATGAAACACAAGCAAATAAATACCCTACTGTCATCAAAGGAACAGAATGATTCAATTCACTTGCTTCAATTCACTTAAATCCAGCCTCAGATTATCTGCTGGAGATGATAACCCAAGGGATCCTCCTATAAAAAGTCCTTTATATGGATGATACCCCATGATGGAGTTCGTCTCCTCACTTGATGGAAATGGGGACATTCAAGAGTGTCCATCAGCCACAAGAACAGTCCTTTTGCCTGATTGTCAGAAACCAACGGATCTATGTTTTAAACCAAAGCCTCCTCAGAAGGAAGACCCCAGTCTAGCTCAGATACAACTATCCAACACGCTGCAAAATCACTGCTCTCAGATGAAGTGACCAAACCCCAACAGCGAAGCGTGTCAGGCTAATCCCTGGAACTAATTCTCCCCCCTGGATCTCAAACTTCAGGTGCGCAGGAGCTCACGTGTCCAGGCTTTCCAGAGGGGAAGGAGTTGCAGGGAAGTGGGGCTTCACCTTAAAAACCAAAGAAACAAACAAAATCCAACCTACACTAAAGCCACTAAGCAGAGCTGTTCATTTTACAGCAATTTCAGCTGTTTCAGGCAAATGCTCAAGAATACAAAAGTAAATTTTAGAAAGGATGGGATAAACATCTTTAATTTTTAATGGTTGTATTTTCATTCAGGCAAGAATATCCCAGTCTTACAGTTCTTCATCCAAAGATTTAAAACCGTTTTCAGAACAGGGCAAGTATCATTATTCCCATTCTACAGATAAAGCTCTATAAACGTTATGTTTGTTACACATGCAAAACAAGATAAGATTGCCACCCTGGAGAGCTGATCTAATGGTCCAGCACTCATTCTACAAAACCCTGGAATTCCAGATAGGCCTTTCTATTTAAGTCCTTTGAGGTTAGTTTGAAAGGAGGCCCTAAAACAGCCATGTGCTATTTTACATCCGTCCCCTGCCTCGTATCACACAGATCCACTTACATCAGTATCTTTCCTCCTGAATTACTATCAATTTGCTCGGTTGGGCATCCTGACTCCAATAGCTCCAGCAGCACCTGGAGATTCCAGGGAAGTCAGAGAAACTCAACTCCCCCGGTGAACCTTGTCGGTTGTGCATTTGGTGGAAAATAAGGAAGAAAGACCCCAAAAAAAGTATTTTCTTTTGTCCGTGTGCGCATGCAGAGAAATAAACAGAATAACGGATCGGAAAGGACGGACTATAAAGCTCTAAATTAATGGAAGGCTTTTTGTGCTGTGAGAAATTTTATGGGAGGAAGGTTTGCAATGCTGCCCAGGTCCCCAAGAGGGACTTACCGACCAGCAGCCAATCCCCACCAGAACTATTTATTCTATATATGGGAGGAGGGCTACAGGCTTTATATCAAAATTTGTAGGTTTAATTATTTAAACTGCACACTGGTAGAAAAGAAGAGTTAAAAACAAAAATAAAATCTGTTAAATTAATTGACCAGGGAGCAGAAAAAGTTATGTGATGCCAATAGAGAGCAGCAAGTTTATCCCTCAAATTACCATAATTGTTTGTGTGTCTAATTCCTTCAGCCTTTAAATATTCTCCCTTTAGCTTGGTAATTTTTCTCCCCATGACAGAAAAAGCTATTCTGCTGAGAGGTCCCAGTGGGCACTATATGGGCTTCAAGGACAAATAATGACATTCTTGTGTGCCACTATAATTGGGTTTTACGTGACCTTGCCTGATTTCCCTCTGGACACAATTTATGTCACAAAAGGGAGCCAGGACATCAGCACAAACCAGCCCAGAACCCCATATCTCCAAGAAAGCATCTTCTGTTTCATATCAAAGCAACATCTTAACAAAGATCAAAGTATTAAGGTCGATGCCTGCATAAGGTCGATGTGTAGGGATGGGGAAGAGTCATTCCAGGCTTCCTTCCCCATCCCCTGGAGTAGATCATCAACCACTCATTATTTTAGGTGGGGTGAATTGCACATGGTCCTCCACTGGTTAGAAAGGTTATCTGGAGTGATTCAGCTCTTAAATCCTTATCTCTGATGCTCGTTCGCCAAGTGACATAAATCCAGGCTGTAAAAACCACTCAGACAGAGATGAGTTGTGTGTTTTGAGCACTTTTTTTTTCTTTCTTTTTTTCTAGATGGAAGGACGGTGTGAACAGAGTTGAAGTAACACAGGACTTTGGAGAATGAGTGAGGGTAAAACACCAATTCAGGTAAGTTCCTGACCCAGAAACTATATGGATGCCGGAACCAAGAACAGAAAAGTGCTAGGTAGAATCAGGTAGGAAAGAATTGCCCTTATTCTCATTTCAGCTGCTGAGTGGGTGAAACTTCTCCAACTCTCACACCTGCTGGAGTTTGCCCCCCACAGTAAGTTTCTGTTCTTCCCCAAGATGCACACCACAAGCCAAAGTCAGTAGGAAGATTTAAGGTATAAAGGTCTTTGTGGAAAGGTCAGAAACTTTCTGGTGGTCCAGTTGTTCCACTGGGGATCAGGGGATGGGGATCATTCATACCCCTCAGACACACCCCTTTAACCAGTGCCAAACCCATGAGGAGCTCAGTGATTCTTGTAGTGCTTTCATCCAAACCCAGTGAGACCCTGAGACTACAGTCAAGTCTTTTTTGCTGAGTTCTTGATTTCCAGTTCCACAAGATCCAGTTTGGGAAGAAGAACTAGTTTCTGCACCTGTTTTCCCATTGGCAATTTATAAATGCAAGCTATGCTTATTGGGTAACGAAGTTATGTTACGACATGGAGCTCAGCAGCTTCAAAGCACCCACTATCGCTTCTTTTTTTCATTATTCCCCCCTCTGTAAGCCCCAGTGCTCTCCATCTACAGCACCTTGAATGACACGTACCCTGGATGAGCCTCTGACAACCTCAGACAGCTGCTTGATGGCTTTGGTGCTAGTCGTGATGGTTTTATTAGTCTCCTGCTGGGTTGCATGCCTGCAGAAGAGGGGAGAGATGATGTGAATTGCAATTGAAATTAATTGCATAATGACACACTTAAAGCACTTTTTCAAGCTGCAGAGCAACTGAGACAACGCAGAGCATGGAGACACAGTAGTACTACACAAGTCCAAGGCCTTGGCCAGCAACGGCATCCAGGAGGCTGTAGGAAACACAAGGAGCTGCCCAAAATGTTCCTTCTGTCATCAACACAAAGACAACACTGTGGACCTGCAAAGTTAATAGGGGAACAAAATGTGAAAATAGCAGGCGGGCAGGTAACGAGGCCATCCCAGATGGTTGGCATTGCAACTAAAATAGTCAAAAGAAGGTCTGTAGAACAAAAAGAGATGAGACTGCAGAGATACCTGATGGCTTCCCCAGGAAAATTTTGTATTCAGGAGAGAAATTTGATGGGACAGAACCTGAGCAGGACAAATCTACTTACCATGATCATTCACCTGCTAATGACACAGTAACTCAGGGAAAGCACCGTGAATGCGAAGGCACAGAGCTGCTTTATGAGCCCTGAATCAGGGAGGCAGGGACCCAAACCAGTCCCCTCTCCAGTCATGGTCTCCCCCAACCTTTACACTCCAAATTCCAGTACTATTATTTCTTGTAAGCACTGGTTGCTGATCTTACTGTTCAGGACCACACCAAATAGGGGAAGAGACATAAACACTGCCCAAAGGTATTTAGCTCAATCCAGCACTTCTTAAGCTTTATAAGGTCAACAGGGTATTTTCAGCCTCAAAGCTTCCCCAGGGAGCACTTCACATCTTTTTAGTCAGAAAGGGGTGTTTTTCCATAATGCTTCAGTCAAAACTCTAGAAAGACTCAAAAAAGACCTGGAAAAAAAATCTTTTTTTTTTTTTTTTTTTTTTCCCTTAGAGGTCACATTTGAGCCGTGGTTGAATTGAAAGGGTTTATTTGTCAGTGCTCTTTTTTTCAGGGTGGGCAGAACGTGGACTGAATGGAAGCCCTTTGATTAAAAAATGTCAAGATGGCTATTTATGGTCCCTCTGTCCTGAAGACCTATGGCTCGTCCTGGTGCTTCCCCTCCTTCCTGCTCTCTGTTAGCACCAATGGAGGCCAACTCTTTCAAGACTTATATCAACTCTTTCTTTATACCCCTTCATTCAAGGAACAAGGCCAGCCCCTAAACACAACCTTACTGCAAATAACTACCAAAAAATTGAGGCCTCTCAACAAGTGCTCCACTGACTCATTCCCATCTGGTCAGGGTAGATGGACACAGGCACCAAGAACTTGCAAAATTCATGCCCATGGCAAAGTTTTGCAGTCTTTATCCACTTCAGTGAGATCTCTGTGCAGACAGCGTAGGTGAGAAAGCTGTCTAGGATAAAAGTACACCTAATTTTATGCATTACACCCAACAAGTATACGAGTGAAAGCTGAGCGTACCATGAAGATAACATTTCTTGGCTGCAGAAAGGTAATTCAGATGTTCATTAAGGGTTGAACAAGCACACAGAAGGTATGGAATCCTTTGGCACCATACAGGAAAGAGAAATAATCCTACATGAAGACCAGACTGGATCTGATAACCAGTTATTCCGAGTTAAATTAAGATACCATCTCTATATCAAAGTGCACTTCATTTATTTAGGATTCCGGGATCCACTGCACCAGCTAATTACATCAATTGTAATTTGAGGTGGAAGAGGTCATCTCTACCACAGACAGGTATTCCAGGCTGTCATCGCAAGAGAAGGAGCTGGGAATTCAGTTCTGTCACATCACCCACCTTGAGGAGTGCACAGTTAGCCCCATCCCCAGTCTTTTAATCAAGAAAGTCTTGCCTCCAAGTGCATGAATTTCATAAGCAGCAGTTTCAAGACCGAGACTTCCACAACTAATTCCTCTTAATGCAATGCAAGATGTTGGAGTTGGCGTCCAGTCATTTTGCAGTCCTCATTTAATTATCTGCCCACAGAACGAGTCAGGGATTTACATACCAGCAATGCCCCATCCCTGGAGTAAAATGGCTTGTTAGGCTCATGCATCTGATCCTTCCCAATTTCTGCAGTTAAATAAAGTCTCCTTCATTTGCATGGTAATGCAAATTTTATGTTAGATATCTTACATCATAAATCCACGCTGTGCACAAACTTCGCACTGGACTGCAGCTAAATAACTGGCAGCAGGAGTTCAAAAAAATCAAAAAGTCCTGCCTTCCACCTCTTAATTCAAAATGCACTTTAACCAACACACTGGTGCTTCATTTGGGCACTTCCCACTACGTTGTCAGCACAATTAACTTCTTATTCTTCAGCCTCAGAGATACGCTCAGGAATCAGACGGTGATTATATTTAATTTACATTAAATGCTATTAAGATCTTCATTAAAAAGGAGGCCTTGAAACTCCACCCCCTACAGCATTTTGTTTTAATATGTAATGGTAACAAGATATGTCACTATTATTATTATTATTATTAGCTTCTTTTATATTCCTCTCCCCATGGAAGTGTGGAAGTTAATTAAAGGGGCATCTCTGATGAATAAAATTTGCTTCTGAAAAAGTCCTCCCCACAACAGCAAGTCAAATACTCCGTCTACAGCCTGAGTGAGTGCCTAAAATACAAAGGTTGTAAAAGGTGCTACTCTGAAAAATCAGCACTGCAGGAGTAAAAGCAAAAAGGCCAGCTCTTTGGGAGAATAACATCTCTCGCCGAGCCCTTCTGTAGGCAGAAAGATTGCAAAGACAATGCACTAAATAAAACAGAAGAGATGCCACGATGCTGCCTCAGAGTCTCCTCTGGCTGCTGTTTTCTTTACTGGAGAAGAACGGTCCGCCGACTCCGCAATCCCCACCGCGCAGCCGCTTACGGTTTGTTCTTCCAACGATCGTATCTCTGATTTATTTATCCAGTTTGAAAATGAGCACGGCAAAGAGGCGGCTGCGGTGGTTGGTGGCTGCTCCCCTTCTCCACGGGGACAGAAAGAAGGAGCTAAGGAGCTTATCTCCTGTTTGCGCCGGTTCTTTGAGACTCCCGATGAATGACCGAGTCAACAAAAAGTAATCAGACCCCAAATGCAACAAATAGCAAAGACTGACACGGGAAAGACTTCTCCCTGCCTCACCGTCCCTGCTGCCACCCAATAACCCCAGAGAGCTTTGTTTTCTCGTTCCAGCAGGAGAAAGGTATATCCATTTATAATACAGGATATGGATTTTTTTTACTTTCATCTGATACTGCATATAAGAGCAATAATAAGTTTTTCAGGTACAGATCACAGAATCATAGAATCATCTAGGTCGGAAGGGACGTTTAAGATCATCTAGTCCAACCATCAACCAAACTCTGATAAAACAACCAACCAAACAAAAACCATACAAAAGAACCCCCCACATTATTAAACTATGTCTCTAAGCACTATGTCAACCCATCTTTCCACCTTTTGAAAACCTCCAAGGGGTGGTGCCTCAACCTGGGCTTCCCAGTTAGAATGCTTAATAACCCTTTCCAACATTAATGGGATGAGCTTCAACAAAGCCAAGTGCCAGATCCTGCTGCACTTGGGCCACAATAACCACAAGCACCGCTCCAGGCTTGGGGAAGTGTGGCTGGAAAGCTGCCTGGCAGAAAAAGACCTGGGAGGGATGAACACAGAAGGGTGTCTCTCCTCTCAAGTATTTCTCACAGATGCAAACAAAGCAGCTCAGTGCTCTATTCCACATACTATAATTTTTACCTCTTTTTGCAGAAGGAAACTGCAGAGAGGGGTGAGCATTAAGCTGATGTGCAGAAGATAAGTAGATGGCTTAAGTTATTCCATACTACCTGGCTTGACTGTAGCCAAACCTACTTGACCATCCAGCTCCTTAAATGGATAAAGCTACTCCACTGCCATGCACTTGTACCATGCCAAAGGAGATACAAAATCTAGTGAAATTTAAGCTGGTAGAGTAAAGGTATCCTTGATAGGAAAAGAGGAAACGGCCTCAAGTTGTGCCAGGGAAGGTTCAGATTGGATATTAGGAAAGATTTTTACACTGAAAGGGTAAGACATTAAATTGTCTTTTCACCAAGACCTAAACTATCTTCACTGCATCGTTACAGTCACTGAAGGAAGAAAGAATCACTTAGTTCCAACCCCCCTGCCATGGGCAGGGACACCTCCCACCACACCAGGTTGCCCAAAGCTCCATCCACCCTGGCCTTGAACCCCTCCAGGGATGGGGCATCCACAGCTTCTCTGTGGACAACCTGTTCCAGTGTCTCTTCACCCTCACAGCAAAGAATTTTGTCCTAATATCTAATATAAATCTACTTGTTCTAGCTGCAAACTAACAGTCACAACCCTTTCCATTTTCTCCTTTAGGACCTGATTCTGCACGTCGAAAAATCATTTACAACAGAGCAAAATAAGAGCTCTAATTCTGGTCCGTCAGCAAACCTCTTTGCATAGGGGTAAATCATCCAGCAGAGTAAAAGTAAAAAAGCAGAGAAAAAGAAACCGCTACTTCTAAGTTTGAAGCCATACAATATTCTATAATAAAAGCATCATAGATTTCCAATTGGCCTGTCACTTGGAAGTATTAGGAGATGTGGCACTATTTTTCTTTAGGGAGCTCAGGGGATGGTCTGTGGCCATGTGGGAAGAGAAGGAGAGGTATTTCAAACCCACCTGGTGCTACGTCATCTCTAAAAATGAACACGGCTATAGGTCAGCGGCTATTTTGCTCAGCTGTTCTGGATGAAAATGTATGAATTATAGGCAGCAGTCCTCACAAATTTCATCCCCAAAATGCAGCCGGGGCAATATAGAACAATGCAAACTCTAGCAAATTTTTCCACCTTCCTTTTGCATTTCTTTTTTAAAATTAATAACAAAAAATGAAGAAGCAGTCATTACTAAAATAGGGAGCGTACTTGCTCACCTACAGAATTTGACCAGTCTAAGCAAGCAGCTAGTTACTCACTGACCTGTTACCAGAAACTCAGGTGTGTGTTTTTAAACTAAATTATCTGCAGGACAGTATGTATGACCCCCCCTTAAACCCGCATCACCTACAGATTAGCTCAGCATCGCGTGAGGCTCCTTCTGTCAGTCATTACTGACAGCTCAGGGAACACTCAAACCAGGATCCCCCAGAAAGCAGCTTAACAACGTCATGGCCATTAGTCACCTCCTGAGTTATTTTTCCTTCTCCCACCCATATTACTTCCAAGCAAGTTTTAATTTTAAAAGTTTCACTTTATTTCCTAATAAAAGAGCCCCTTGGATCCTTTGTAAATGCCCTGCTAGCACTGAGCTATATTACACCTCCTTCTCTCTCATTATCGAGTAAGCCTCTTAGCTTATCAGAGACAGAAATTAATTTAATTCGCCATAATTTCATTTTGATGAACCCTGGTGCCTACTGATCATGATAGTCTTTTTTTTCTTTTTCCTCCAGGTGCTGATAAACTGCTTACTTTGTTATAATGGCTCTTGCAACTTGGGTTGTACAGAAGCAACTCATCTTCCTGCACCGCATCCCTGCAAAAAAGCCATCAGGTCCCTCCCTTTCCAGCCTGAGGACCTCAGTTGCCCTCCATGAAATCTCAACATTCACCAGCATTTCCAGTGCCGTCCCCATAATTCTTTTAGCGCCCTAAGATAAACGGCATCAAACCGCGACTATTCTGATTGCTTCGCCTGAGCTTTTTAATTCTGTTGTGCCTTTCCCATTTCTGCATTAACGAATGGACTACAGCGTAACATCTGTCATGGAAAGGTTAATGGGATGTATCCTTGCCACAGTTCTCAGCGGCACAGCCAAAGGTGCCTGTAACAGCACCAGCAACAACTAAGTAACATACAAAATCATAGAATCAGAGGATCACGGACTGGTTTAGGTTGGAAGGGACCTTAAAGATCATCCAGTTTCAACCCTCTGCCCTGAGCAGGAACACCTCCCACCAGACGAGGTTCCTCAAAGCCCCATCCAGCCTGGCCTTGAACACCTCCAGGGATGGGGCAGCCACAGCTTCTATGGGCAACCTGGGCCAATGTCTCATCACCCTCAGAGCGTAGAATTTCTTCCTGAGATCTCATCTAGATCTCCCCTCTTGCAGCGTAAAACCATTGCCCCTCATCCTATCACTCCCCTCCCTGATAGAGAGTCCTTTCCCAACCCTCCTGCAGCCCCTTTAGGTATTGGAAGGGGCTCCAAGGTCTCCCTGGAGCCTTGTAGAATCATAGAATGGTTTGGGTTGAAAGGGACCTTAAAGATGATCTAGTTCCAACCCCCCGACATGGGCAGGAACACCTCCCACTAGAGCAGGCTGCTCAAAGCCCCATCCAGCCTGACCTTCCCTTCTCCAGGCTGAGCAACCCCAGCTCTCTCAGCAGAGGTGCTCCCTCTGATCATTTTCGTAGCCTCCTCTGGACCCATTCCAACAGATCCATGTCCTTATGTTGGAGGCCCCAGAGCTGGACACAGTACTCCAGGTGGGGTCTCACCAGAACAGAGCAGAGGGGTAGAATCGCCCCCCACCCCTCACCCTGCTGGCCATGCCACTGGGGATGCAGCTCAGGATACAGTTGCTTTTCTGGGCTGCTGGTTCATGTTGAGCTTCTCATCCCCCAACACTCCCAAGTTCTTCTCAGGGCTGCTCTCAATCCATTCTCCAACCTACATATAGTTGTTACCTGCCCTTCCTCCAGTAATTCACTGCAGCTCTTTGCTGAAGGTGGGATCAGAGCCATCTTTCCAGGTTTTTCAGAAGCATTATGCCCACCTAAGGCTCAGCGTCACTGCATTTAGGACTCTGTAGCAGGACTGAATGCAGCCAGTCAAATCACACGGAGATAGACGGAGAACTATGCACTTTCTGAGTCCTGCATGTAGTCCACAAACACAGAAAACATTTTATATACCATAAAAGAGTGTTAGAAACCATCCCCATTTCTCTGTTTTTAACCTCTAAATTTTTTTGGAAACACTATGTGTGTGGATTCCAATATATGCAAGTTTCCTCTTATAACTTGCTGGTTGCAGAAAACAGGCTGGGAGCTACAGACACACAACGCCATGACCAAGGGCTTCATGCAGATAATAAAGGCGAATGAGATACCTGATTAAATACATTTCCTCATAATTTATTCTCCTGTAGAAATTACCTACAGCATTTCAGAGTAGAAACGGTTATGGTTTGAGAAAATGCATAACAATCTACTGTCATTTAGAAAATTATTCTATCACCCGATGACCACTCCCCACAAAGGGGAAGCGGGGAACACAAAGAAACACAAGGGTTGAAATACAAATAGACTTAATAGACTAAGACTAAATAATTAACAATACTAAAGAAACAATATTAAAACCGATACTGATATAAGATATACAAGAATTCTACTCAGCCCATTCTCTCAGCAGGAAGCTGTACACTCCCGGCAGGGACGGCAAATGGCGGACACTGCCAGTGCTATGGCTTCAGGAGGAAGGGAAGGCCTCAGGGCTCCGGCGCAGGGGCAAGGAGTTGTCTGGACCCGCCGCCATCAAGGGAGAGATTGCTACGGAGCAAATTTTTTAATTTATATTGAATGTGACGTTCATGGTATGAAATAATCCTGTTGGCCAGCCTGGGTCAAATGCCCAGGCCTTGCTCCTCCTTGTCCCTGCACCTGGCAAGGCTCGAAAACACTAAGACCTTGAATCTCACAGAGGCTGGCTGGCTATAAAATAAATATTTTCATAAATTCAGACACTAGAGCCATCTAGAAGTGCAATTTTCCCCAGTATTGGAAGAGAAGTTAGTCCTGTGTCTCTCAACCCAGGACAATCAGAAACAAAAGAAGCTCGTGTCTCCCAATGTAGGAATTTCCCCGCCATAAAACCCTCTATGTCAAGAGCTTACCGAGTGTGGGGCTGAGCCAGGGACAGGCATGGGCTGTGTCACCACAGGAGATGGCAGTCCTAGTTATTGCATTTTAATGTTAATTCCAGTGGCTACATCCCCGTGTAAGTCCCCACAGGACCCCTAATGGTCCTATACAGTTTTAGGGTCATGAATGGTGCTAAGAGTATGCAAGACTCTTACGTATGGATGCAAGTTTGCAGATAACACCAAGCTGTGTGGTGGTGTCGATACACCTGAGGGACGGCATGTCATCCAGAGGGACCTGGACAGGCTGGAGAGGTGGGCTCAAGTAAACCACATGAAGTTCAACGGGAGCAAGTGCAAGGTTCTGCACCTGGGCCGGAACAATCCTCGGTATCAATACAGACTGGGCGACAAGGCATTAGAAAGCAGCCCTGAGGAAAGGGACTTGGGGGTGCTGGTGGACAAGAAGCTGGCCATGAGCAGGCAGTGGGCACTTGCAACCCAGAAGGCCAATCGCATTTTGGGCTGCATCAAAAGAAGTGTTGCCAGCAGGTCCAGAGAAGTGATTTTGCTCTGGTGAGACCTCACCTGGAGCACTGTGTGCAGGTCTGGAGCACTCAATAGAAGAAGGACACGGACCTGATAGAGTGGGTCCAGAGGAGGGACACAAAAATGCTCAGGGGGTTGGAGCCCCTCTGCTCCGAGGACAGGCTGAGGGAGCTGGGGTTGTTCAGCCCGCAAAAGAGGAGGCTCCGGGGAGACCTAAGAGCGGCCTTCCAGTACCTGAGGGGGGCCACAGGAAGGCTGGGGAGAGCCTGTTTCCAAAGGCCTGCAGTGACAGGATGAGGGGCAACGGGTTTAAACAACTGAAGAAAAGCAGACTTAGATTGGATATTAGGAATAAGTTCTTTACAATGAGGGTGGTGGAGCATGGAAGAGGTTGCCCGAGGAGGCAGTTGAGGCCCCTTCCCTGGAGACATTCAAGGGGAGGCTTGATGAGGCCCTGGGCAGCCTGGTCTAGTTGGGGGTGTCCCTGCTGACTGCGAGGGGGTTGGACTAGATGGCCTTTGGAGGTCCCTTCTGGCCCAGATGATTCTATGATTCTAAGACCATGTCCTACATGTGTATATAGGAAAGGCAGCGACAAATGGACAGAAGACAAATAGCACTGCAGATTAATTTAGCCTATTATCCTTCCCACGCTTGCTCTTTTGGTTTTAGCATTTACCGTGGGTTAATACACAGTATGGCACAGCGAGAAGTAAAGATGAAGGGCACTTTACCGATGTGAATGAGTGATCGATTGCTTCAGCCCTCCTTGAGAAACGACGCTGAAACCATCATTAATAAAAGAGCCAGCACTTTTTACCTAGGAGTATGAAAAGTTTCGATGAACAGAGATGTAGAGCTTTTGAGGCTTTATTTTGCTTTAAAAAGTTGATTTTGCTGTTCCATGTATTTTCTTGCCACCAAATTTGTCGGTGGCAAGAAAATCCAGAGCAAACATATGCAAAAAGGGAATAAATCACACGAATTTCTGAGACGTAGGCATTTTCCCCCCAGAAAATACATGTCTCTTTTAAAAAAAAAAGCCAACTTTGCTTAAAACCAGGCTATTTTAATTGAAAAATGAATCCATTTCACTCAAAGGACTGTGAGGTGTTTCATTATTTTGTGAAGTGAGCAAGAAATCAAAAGCAAACAAAGAGCTTGAGACACTTTTCAGCTTGCTGTTATTATTTTTGCATTTCTAGTTAGGGGTATTAAAGCAAGAGCGCTCCTATGTGTATGCTTAAATTAAGCGATATGCCTAAAACCAGTTCCTCAATCAGGATTTAAGTGAGAAAGACAAGCCATCAGCAGTGATTGCACCACTGAAATTGTCAACGTGTGGCAAACAGGGTGTCCTATAAACCTATGAAAAATGTCCACCCTTTGACTAGCAAGAAGCCTAAAATAAAGGCGGTGACCAAGCAATTCTTCTGTAGTCTAAAGTGCAAAACCAGGTGGTTTATCATCTCCAAGATGATAAAGAGGGGTCTGGAGAGCAGGTCTCATGAGGAGCAGCTGAAGGAACTGGGGGTGTTCAGCCTGGAGAAAAGGAGGCTGAGGGGAGACCTTCTCACTCTCTACAACTCCCTGAAAGGAGGGTGTAGAGAGGTGGGGGTCGGTCTCTTCTCCTAAGTAACAGGAGACAAGAGTAAATAGCTCAAGCTGTGCCAGGGGAGGTTTAGACTGGCTATGAGGAAAACCTTCTTCACTGAAAAGGTTGTCAAACATTGGAACAGGCTGCCCAGGGAAGTGGTTGAGTCACCATCCCTGGTGGTATTTAAAAGGTGGGTAGACATGGTACTGAGGGACATGGTTAGTAGCAACTTGGCAGTGTTAGGTTAATGGTTGGACTCAATGATCTTAAATATCTTTTCCAACCTAAATGATTCTGTTCTACAATTCATAAAGCTCAGAGACCAGCCTGGAGGAATCTTTGATACACGATGATTTCCTTAGCGGGCAATGTGAAGACACTATTTCAAAAGAACAGCCATGAAAGCCAGTGAGACATCAGGTTTGTTAGACATTCACCTTTTAGGCACTGACTAAAGCCTTCATAAACCTTCATATTGAAGTTCATAAATATTGCACTGTAAATACCAATTAGTTAAGCTGTCTAGACAATCAATACAAATGGATTAGCATTTACAGCAGTTGTTGAAGATTGATGTAAAATCCACTAACGAGGAAGTATCACGCAAAGGAACTGAGCATTTAGCAAACTCCTGATGTATTTAATTTGTTTCAGCATCATCACTGGCAGAGGCAGTGGCAGAACTTTGGGCTTCCAAGACAGATGCTTACAGATCCCACAACCTGGGTTTCTCTTGACAGGGGAGGTTTGGATTAGATATTAGGAAAAAATTTTACACTGAAAGGGTTATTAAGCATGGGAACAGGCTGCCCAGGGAAGTGATGGAGTTACCATCCTAGGAGGTATTTAAAAGACAAGTAGACATTAGGCTTAGAGATATGTTTAGTTATGGTTTTTGTCAGGCTGATGGTTGGACTAGATGATCTTAAAGGTCCCTTCCAACCTAGACAATTTGATGATTCTATCTGCCCATTTCACATACCATGGGGTGGGAACCTCTGCTCTAACTAACGGCATTTCTGCTGATACTGGGTATGTTTTACCTTTGTGACCAGCTCGATTAACTCCATGAGAAGAGCAAACCCAGAAGTTCCACACAACTCAGGCTTCTTTTCTCTCTCTCCTCCTTCTCCTCCGCCTCCTCCTCTTCCTCTCCTAGAAGGGATTTTGCACCTCAGTGGTACGCAGACAGGGGAGCCAGCTGGAGGAAAGAACCGTTTTAAAGTACAAAGTGAAGCGTAAAAGTTGAAGTTGGTAACTGTGCTGGCGCCTTATGAGCACACTCCCTTGAGGCACTTGTGCCAAGATCTATTTTTTTTTTTTTCCAGATTTTTTTAAGCAAGAGAGAGGAGGAAAGAAAAAAGTGAGAATAATATATGGCAGAAAACGGCTTTAAAATATGTTTGCTTGAGAGCAGGTTTTTTTTTGTTGCGGCTTTATTTGTTTTCATATTGCACTTCATTCTCAAAAAGCGCAGAGACGACTAAAAGGAATTGTGCTGGGAAGAGAAATGGATCTCAGCAGCCTACTTACCACCTATTGCTCCATCCCATATACTTCATATGCCTCTTTAAATCTGACATCTCTGCAACTTTCTGAACATAAGGGCAAGCTGTGAAGTGCAAGGGAAATTAATATATTTATCCTGCACAGAGTTTAATAGACTCAAAATACAGAGTTCTTGATCTCTAAATACTTTTCTTCCTATCTCCTTCATTGTCCTTTCCATTCAACTTATGCTTCACTCTGGCTTACATCGCCTTTCCTGAAACACTTTAATTTAGCAGGCAGAAAGATGTCTCTGTCTCTTTTTTGGAATTATTAAGTTCCGAGAAAAGAGACGAAATGTTTCTAGTGAGGCTTCTCCGTTCATCAGCTCCACATTGCATCAGTTTAAAGATCCTTCAGGCTCTCAGGTGACAATAATGCGTAATTCCTAATGTACCACAAGTCGCTCTTCCCCACCACCCTCCAGCAGACACCAGATCATAAAGCAGCCCAGCAGTTGGACTACAAAAACACAAGGCCCTTTATTGGCCAATAAAATACCCGCAAGAGCGGCCATGTGAATGAAGACCCTGTTTTGTGGGGTGATAAATTTTGCACTAGCACCCAAAAGGCAGCGCTATTACAGGAACGGTACAAATCACCATCCGTGGTCCATGACAAAACATCTTCTGCTGTGGCCAGAAGGACGAGCGCTTCCAGAGGGAGCGTAACCATTAAAATGCACCGCTGGTGGTCCAAAAAATTAAACCTCTAAGAGATACTTGGGGCACAAATACAGAATAGAAGGATAAAGAAACCAAAAGAAAAGACCCGAGGAAGCTCATGATAAATCCACAGGCTCTGAGGTGTGTTTCAGGTAAGGCAAGGCTATCTTTTTCTGCTGGCAGAAGGCAATGGACCAAGCACATCATGAACTCCCAACACAACAACTCTCTGCTTACAGGGAGGGGGACAGTGGAAATATCCAATTGTTCCGATCCATTCCAACATGGAAACTGTAAATCCCGTTATCAGAAACCTTCTGCTGCTGATAGCAAATTTGTTCTCTGGGTGTAAAATGGTTTCAGCTTAAGACCTGCTGTTAAGAGTCCAGTGCAGGTACTTGAAAGAAGAAAACTACCTGATGAAAGATCAATAATATTTCTCCTCTCCCCAAATTGAAGCTTCTGTGTGGAATAAAAATAGTGCAGGGCCTGATTCCCTCTTACCTCGCTTCAATGCAAGTTGTTGTCAATGTCACTAAGCTAGGAAATCATATATTTACAATCACGTTGTGAAAAATCACATTGCATTTGTGCAGGTAGGGATGCAAAAAAAAAAAAAAAAAGGAAAAGGAAACCGAGAAAGTCACACTCAGTGCACCGTAAAAGCAGACAAATCAGCCCAAACATGTTTCCTCGCAGTCTTGGTGCTTAAAAAACAGACTTTCAGACAAAATGGTACCTACGTTAGGTTTTATGCCACAACTGCCCAGAGTTGTGCACATGGATCGTGGATGCAGGTGACCACGTAGTTAAATGAATAGAGCAGCAATACCCATTGGAAGTCCAATGCACCACAGGAGAGGCGTTACTGAAGCATGGGGTGATTGACCTTTCCCTTGAAAATCAAAGGATCTTACATCAAAACCGGGTCAGGCTCAGATGCAAGAACCTAAATATAATTTTGTTTCCCTTTTCTTTCCCAAACGGATAGAAGAGTTTGTTCAGCAGAAAACTGACTTCTGGAGCACAAGGAAAACCTGCAGGACTTGGGGGACATGAGATCTTGGGTAAATGACGACGGCTTGGCTCATAACGAGCTGAATTAGTGTTCTGCCTATACATTCCATCCCGTGAGTCTAACATCAGCTGGATATTTTGCGGTTGTAGGCTCCTCTAAGCAACTGCATGAATCCATGGGCTTATGCTTTGTTAGATCAGATGCCTTGCCAGGCCTGGAGCATTATGCCCACCTCATGGTCCTGCACAAAAGGTAGCCCATAGTGGTCCTGAACACAGCCACGGCCATCCACAACCCAGCATGTTACTGGGAGTTTACTGCCAAAGGCAATAGCCATTTCAGTTCAGCAAGATTTTGGCAAATTTTACACCCTTGGTGAGACATAATTTTTTGCTGCAGAGGTGCCTCATGATCTGTGCTTCTACTTGTCACCCAGATGGGTCCTTATCACCTGCTTCCCATCCATCTGCAGTCATGGTGCAGCGTGATGCCATATCTCCCTCTTCCTTCCAGCACCAAGGACACTTTTTCTTTGGTGGCTGTTGAAGACAGCACTTGGCCAACAGCTCAAAGGAGCCTCACGCAACCAGTGTCATCTCGCTCACGGTGTGACGGCTAGATGTGCCTCCCTGACACACCATCTCCTCTGTCGCACAGGCAGGATCTCATTTTTAGTTCCAAACCACATTCCCTGCCACTCAGACTTCAAGAAAGGGACCCTTTGGTGCAGTGAGAGAAAATCAACTTGTCTGGATGTGTCGCAGGGAATCTGATGGGGAAGGAGATTTCAATCTCAACTTCTCAACCAGTCATTATGTCATTTTAGGGACTCTTTTTCTTAATGGAGAGAAAAACATTGCAAAAATATTCCTTTTCCTCTCTGTCTCCCTTCCCCAGATAGCTTCCTTTTTAACACAGTGATGTGTTTAACAGTGATGGCATTGCAGCTCTCTAAATGCAAAGTGGCTGAAAAACAGCAAGTGAAATTACTTGAAAAGAAAAAGATCAATTAATCTACCTACTCTCTCTCTCTCACAGACCAAAATAAAACCAATCTTTAAAACAGACAATCCAGTAATTTGTCAACTCCCCTTTTAATATCAAAGGCAGGATGTCTTCAGCTCCCCTTGGCTCATGATTCCAGCTCCATCACCTGGCACCGCAATCCCAAACTTGCCCAAATTTTCATCTGTTCACCTACACCTACTATTCCTCACCATTAGGCTTTAGTCCAAGCTGCAAGAGCTGCCACCTCTATGTAGTTGGGAATTAGCCATCAGGAAACAATCACACAGTGCTAAGGGAAGTCCATAATTTTATTATTAAATCAGACTGAAATATCCCATTATGCTTCCTGTGTCTTGTGAGAGTCCTAATAGCCTTTTAAGTCAAAACAACTCTTTTATAACTCCTTTGCTGTTCCCCAACCAGCCTGGTACTGTCCAGGACAGCAAATTGGAGAGTATAAAAATTTTACTAGAGTTTAGGCATCACTCTCTGTTAAGGAGAGCCCAACAGCTCAGTAACAGCTGTCGTGGGCTCTTGAGAAAATCTGTTTGAAGACGGGATGTTTAGGGGAAAATTCAAGGTATTTCAGTTCATTCTTAAAAACCCAGAGCATCTTAGTGTCTCTCTGAAACCACACAGATGTTAAGCAATAATAATAAAAAAAAGTAATAAAACTGTGGGTTCAGGAGAAAGCACTGACCATAACAAAATCTCTTTCAGAGTTGTTGGCTTTTTCCACGTTCCCTACTCAGCAAAATCAATTTCTTCTGTTAAAGAAAATAACTATTCCTTACCTGCAGATCAAGATTAAATTTAACACTGTGATGTACGAGCTGATGTAAGTATTATTTCAGATGCTGATTGGAGCAACAAAAAGATTTTTAAAAAGCATGAGGAAATAACCTTAAAAAAGGAGATGTTTTTATATCGTACATTTCCTGCTGGTCTCCTCTTTCTACAAAGATCAAAAAACTAAGGTCACCAAAACCTGCTGCCTTCCAGCCACACATCCAACTGTTTTGCATCAGATGCCCTTTTCTACACTCTTTTTTTGTTTGTTTTCTATTTCATAACTGACTCCAAGGACAAGCTTTCCTCCACACTGATATCACTGGCCAGGTGCACACTGCTCCGACAGAGAGCAATATGTATTCCCTTTTAAAATACTATTTTTTAAAATGCATTAATGAGCCAGGTTGCCTCTGAATTATCATTTTGGCATCTTCCCTGCCTCAGTTCCCCATTCTCTTATACACAGAACTAACTTCTGCTTCTTTTCTCTTATTTTGTGCACCTTGTCTATTGGGACTGGAGGTTCTTGGGAGCATCCAGTAGAGCAAAGTGATGCTCTCACTTGGGCTCCCACTGCAATACAAATACCAGCAAACAATATCGAAATCTCATTTCAGGATCGAGATGTAATTGGGTCTGAACTTACCTCCGGTCTTACACTGACGTAATTCCATTAGCTTTAATGGAATTACTCTTGATTTGCACTGGTGTCTTGAATTGAGCTTCTGCTTTTCAGGATTTATATATTTTGTTTTCCTACCATTAAAAGAAGAAGCCAGCCGAAGTCATTTCCAAGTCATTTTTTCCACCAATAAATTCAAGCATTATTTTAGTTTATCTGTGTGACCTCCACTTGCTCTTGTACATCAGCCATCTAATTATTCATGGTTCCTGCAGGATGCTGCATTCCATTATCTTCTATTTATAATCCAAGATGTCTGAGAACAAAAGGGGACAGGGTTCTCCAGTATATGCCTTTCTGGCCTTGTTACCATTTTTCTTACTGGTTTTCAGGTGCTCTCTGCATACAGCCTCTCCTTTAACCTCCTGAAATTTGTGTTCCCTCTTTTAATTAGAGCTTCCAAAGGCCCACCTCGTGGCTATTAAAAGGAAGATTCAAAGAGGTGCCACAGAAAACTTGTGGCTTATGAGAAATGTAAAGAGCCCTTTTACATCATCCAGTTTAGTTCTGTCCAGGTGGGAAAATGTAACCAATGATCTGGTGGGTCATCAGAAAGCAAGAGGTGGGAGATGAGCTCCCAGTTCAGTCCAGTAATGCAAACCATTGTCTTAGCCACAGTAAATAATACTAAATTATTTACTTCCCAGAAACTTAGTGGTGGATTAATTTTGTGAAACAAAAAGAAAGGGGAAGGATAAAATAAAGGACTAAACGTGCCTGGAGACAATCGCCAAATGGGAATAATCCAATCAAGAATGTCATGGAAGTGTCTGTTTTTCTTTGTTGACTAAAGACTGTTTATGCGTGACCAGCTCAGTGAAAACACCTCTCCTGAAAGGTGTGATTCCCCCCCGGTGGGAAGGGAGACCTACTCACCTCCAGCATCTGCCCATTTTTGCAGGGTTGGAGTACTCCCTTCTGTTCTGGGAATATTTCCTTGGGAAAAATCAGTTCAAAAGCGGTTCAGGTACCTGCTCAACCTCTCCTTCATTTCACAAGTGGAGTCAAATGCAGCACACCAAAGCCTTGGGGGGCAGTTTCCCTGGTTAAGCACACTCAAGACTATTTTTTTAATTGCACTTTTTCTTCTAATTTTTCTGGTGTTGACTTCTTATCGTCTCTTCTTAGCACTCCTCTTCTTGCTAGATTTAAGAGCTCTTTAGATGCCACTACTTTTCCCCCTTGAAGATGCTTGTACTCTGTAATCAAGTCACTTCTCAGTCTCATTCCTGATAAACTAAACAGAGTGTGCTACAAGGCTCACTGAGATACATGGGGTTTTCAGATATCAATTATTTCTTGTGTTTCCTTTGGTTCCCTTCTTTTGAGTTTTGCCACAATCCTTTAAAATTATAATTTTACTTACAAACAAGTACCATGAAATTCAGTTAATAGATAATTCTCCCAGAGCCTGAGAGGATTCAGAGAAGGGCAACAGAGCTGGTGAGGGGTCTGAAGAACAAGTCTTGTGAGAAGCAGCTGAGAGAGCTGGGTGTGTTCATCCTTGAGAAAAGGAGGCTGAGGGGAGACCTTGCTCTCTGCAACTACCTGAAAGGAGGATGTAGCTGGGGGGGATCAGTCTCTTCTCCCAAGGACCAGGAGACAGGACAAGAGTAAATGGCTCAAGCTGTGCCAGGGGAGGTTTAGATTGGCCACGAGGAAAAATTTCTTCACTGAAAGCGTTGTCAAACATTGGAACAGGCTGCCCAGGGAAGTGGTGGAGTCACTCACCACCCCTGGTGGCATTTAAACGATGGGTAGATGTGGTGCTGAGGGACATGGCTTAGCGGTACCTTGGCAGTGCTGGGTTAATGGTTCGACCTGATGATCTTAAAAGTCTTTTCCTTTCGTGGAGTGGTGGAGTCTCCTTCTCTGGAGACATTCCAAACCCGCCTGGACAAGTTCCTGAGCAACATGCTCTAGGTAGACCCACTCTGGCAGGGGGGTTGGACTAGATGATCTCCAGAGGTCCCTTCCAACCCCATGTGATTCTATGATTCTCCTCCAACCTAACCAATCCTATAATTCTATGATTCTAGGAATACACCAGGACACACTTTCTGTACAAGCCACATGGGACTGCTCACGTATGTTCACACAGAGCTTGCACCACAAGGGCAAAATACCCTCCCAGCCCCTAAATGACTCTTCCCAGGTGTGTGAGTGGCTGAACGTCCTCCACGAGCTCTCAGCTTCACAGAAATCATCTCCTGGCTCCAACAGTGTCAAGGATCTGACACCTGCAGCAAGCAGAGAGGAACATATGGCACTTCGTCCCCTCCACACACGGGTGTCATTCCTGGTACTAATGAGATAAGTGGAAGTGTCTGCTGTTGGCAACAATAGGACATCAGAAAACAACACAACTCATTGTGCACGACACACTGTTAAAAAGCACTATTGTTATGGACCACCAGCCCAGCCCACAGACATAGCTTAATTAAAAGAATTTAAGAGTCTTAATTAACGCCACTCAAAACCTCAGGTATTAAAATCCATTTGCAGAACCACAAGGGGTGAACATTCTTTATTTATTCCATCTTACTAAATGTTTCTGAGCTCAGCTTCCTCTTAGCTGAGAGCATCCATCCTTGCCAACTTTGCTATGCTTCTCCACCAGCCTCAGCCTAAATTGGAGTGACCTGACAAAAAACCCACCACTTTTCAGTGCGCATGTTTCCCTGGATTTTGCAGGGACAGGGAGAGGTTTTCCTCCTTCTGCCTACTGAATACAAATTCCTTTAAGAGCTGGTATGCTACTGATGCAATCCTGTTTCTTGAGAAAAAACAAAGATCCTGTTCCTCAAGTGCAAGAAAATGAGAAGGAGAAAAAAAACACACCCCAAAACCACTTAATCAGCCATCAGTTTCTTTTCAAGCCACATCTCTGGCCTTCTCTCCATCCGAGTGCTGCCACTGCCACCCCTCCAGCCGCTTTTTCTTTTCCATTCTGAGGAGTGAGAGCTTTTATCATCTCCAGAATAGAGCTTAACTGTTCCTTCTGGTTAGCCTGGAGAAAAGGCAGCCTGCAAACCCTTAAGCTTTGGGAAAGGGAGGTTATCACCAGCAGGAGCCAGCCAGCAGATTCCTAAATACTCTGCAAAATAATGAGTATTACCCCCAAATTCTTTGCTGGCTCTTTGTTGCTGCAATTACTGCAGGAAACAAAGGTACTGCTAATGCTGGGGTAAAGTGTGATTCCACTTCTTATTGACTTCACATTTCTGCGTTGTCTTTATTTTTTATTTTTTTTTTACTGTTCTCCCTTATGCAAGACCTGGAGTATTTATTTTGACAGCTTACATTATTCAGCAAGCAATTAAACTTTCAAATGTATTGTGTTCTCATCGCTTAAAATAGCTTTGGCAACATCAGTAGGGTTTCTCAGTCCCCCACGGAATGAAGATAAAGAACATCTCTCCTGGACTTTTTTTTTTTTTTCAGGTTGCTTTTTTAAAGAAAATACAGTATTTCAGAGAGTCTTTATGTTTTGACGTCCTTACACAAACCAAGCAAATACTACCCGTGGAATTTCCCAAAGAGTTAAAACGGCAGCAGGTAAACAGAATATGAAATAGGATAACGGAAGGAAACAGGAGGAGCCTGATGAACAAACTAGACTGGCCAACTCCACAAGTTCATCTTGTTTCTGGTCCTACCTGTCCCCTGTACACTCCTGCGGAAGGTTGCCAGTGCTGGGAGAGAGAAAAATATCTCCAGGGTTCAGTTAAAAGACGGAATTAAACTAATTGTGTTCATATTATAATGCCGTGGGATTATACCACCCCAGCTGGTTGGAAGCGAATGCAGAGCAGAGCCCTGAACCTCTTCTGAATTGTCCCCATCAACTCCAAAACCTTTGTCTGAAGAAGTCTTTTCAAGAGGACAAGGAAACATAAGGTACCGAAACCAAACCCTTGCAGTTCCTCCACGTTTCCAAATACAACTCCAATGCTGTTTGCTGCCTTTGACCACCTCCCTAAACCTCCACGTTTTGCCAGCTGCAAAACGAGATCTCGTGTCATCTAATCCTCCTTTTAATGCTGGCAATCACCACCCACGTAAGTGCCACCTCTGCTCACTGCTGGGGCTGGCTGCAGATGCACGTTAGTGCTAATGCCATGGACCTGCTAATCCCCAGAGAGAGCCTTTAGCCAGCAATTTGCTGTTCAATTCGAGGTTACTAATATTAAGGTCACTAATTTGCTTCTCCAAATGGTGCTTAAGGAGAGCTAGGACAGCTTTTAGGCATTCCTGCTAGCTTTTAAATGAGATGGAAAGCATCAGGACAAGTCCTACACCAGAAGGCTTGGGTTTGTTTTCAGGTCCGCAGGGAAGGGAAGGGAAGGGAAGGGAAGGGAAGGGAAGGGAAGGGAAGGGAAGGGAAGGGACGGGAAGGGAAGGGAAG
>JAOTQQ010000012.1:149839317-149909684 GCA_026546715.1 Gallinago undulata
GGGATGGGATGGGACGGGAAGGGAAGGGACGGGAAGGGAAGGGAAGGGAAGGGAAGGGAAGGGAAGGGAAGAAGGGAAGGGAAGGGGGCAGTTGAAAGTGCTGCATGAGATTCACATGATGACGTCCTCCAGTTACTATTATTTCTTCTACTGGTTAATATCCCAGTGACGTTAGACTGAGGGACTCATACCTGGGAGTGAGCTGTAACTGGTTATTATACTTGTCACCACTCTCTGTAAACACACCTTAGCTGTCTCTGCTCAATAGAGAAAGGATTAGCTGCTATTTTTTCCCCCTGCCATTTAAGGTGAGACAATCTCCTTTCCTCCCTCAGGTAATCTATGCACCCCTGTAATTTATTGTCCTACTCCTCCTCGAGGCTTCAGCCACCCCGTCCCAGGGAAGAGAGGCACGCAATGCTTCAGCTGAGAGCATTAAAATTTCCCTCAGATTTCCCATCCTGTAAGTCACATTTCTTATGAAGGATGTATTTGCAGAGCACTTTGCAAGCAGAGGTTTCCCAAAAGGATCTTCTGCAGCCCCAGCAGCACTGCAATACGCTCCCACCCACGAAAAACAACAGCCCCAACCACTTGCAGAAAAAGGAGGTTTTTCTCCTAGAATACCCTGGACAATCTCCCTTCTTTCCCAAGGTAAGAAGCAGTAATTTGCTGTAGTTGTAATGGTCTGAGAACACGTGTAAGACAACATTTTGAGCCAGAGGTAATATTTTTTATCAAAACGAGTAGTAGAGCTGGAAGAAGCTTCAGGCCTACAAGACAGGTCTTGTACCTCTGAAGAAAACTCATCTATTTTTCCAACTCTAACACTTGGTCTAATAAAAAATGCTAACTCTATCTACAAGCCCAATGAAAGCAAAACAAGCTCTTTAATATCCAGTCTGAGCTAGACCAGTTCCTACTGAAGAGCACGGTGCCTGCCTTTACAGGCAAAGCCTAAGCTTGGTCTGTTAGCACCATCCTCCTCCTCCTCATTTCATACCCACACACGCTCCGCACAAAGTACTGCTCTTCTGACTTCCTTTGCAAATCCAGCATTAAGGCTGCTAATGCACACAGCAACTATTACTCCTTTCCATTAATACAAGAAAATGAACGTAAAAAGAAAAGCTGCCTCTAATTTGAGGCGCTGCAGGGGAAGCTCTTTTGCAAAACTGGCAGGTCCCCCTCACTGCCTTCTCCCTTCTTCAATTTGAGCAGCAAGTGGGAAGGTGAGGAGCATGGACTTCAGCAACACTCAGCCATTCATGAAGGGGGGAGAAGGGGGACAGCACGCTGAAGACCTCAAATTTGGTCTCTGAAAGGCAGCTGAGGTCTTAAAACCTTGGCATTTCAGATAAGCCATAAAATCTATGGCCTCCTGTCCACCTATGACATCTCATAACCTTCGAGGAAGTGGAAGATGGTGAGAGATGGTGAGTGAGGGAGCATGGAACTGTCTCGCCACTCAGGCAGGCATGGTTGGTTGCCATATCCCATTGATTTTTCGTTCTGTATCCACCATTCTGAACACATTAAATCCTCAGATCCTGGATTCTCATCACTCCCTCTCAAATCAAACAAGCTTTACTCCACAAAGAGTTGAAGGCAGCCTACAGGGCTTGTTTCAAGAGCAACTCAACATTCATGGCTAGAGCTGTCTTTTATCAACCTGTGGTTTCAGTAAGAGAAATTTCTTCATAGAAAAAGCCAAAATGACTAATTGGGTTGCAGGTGTCCCTCTTTCCTCCTCTTCAGACATCAGCACCATCTTATTTGTCTTTCGTGAATACACACCAGGGCTCTCACTCCGGCATCGCATCAGCTCACACTTGGCTTTCAAGTTGCCCCTGGAGAGGAAGAGCCTTCTCCTCCCATATCCCTCAAAGACTGGATTACAGAGGTCAGTCATCACAAACCCGTTTGCATCCCAAAGTGATTGATCGCCACCAGGACTGTCCTCAGACAAGTAATGAGCTGCAACCATTAGTCTAATGTGCATGACAGAGAAAGTCTAATTAACAAATTATATTTTTATATGAAATTTAAGATTCAGTGTGTGCAGATGACTCTACAGAGTTTGAATACCACCCTGCCGGGCAGAGAAAGACAAATTGTTTTAACTCCCATTAGTTTTATAACTTCCTAATAGTTTAGTTCAGTGCCAGGACAATCAAAAGTCCCAGCGGAAGACATTGAAAGATCCTTTGGAGTAAATCAAGGAACACGGTAGGAACTGGAAGAATTATCAGAAAATGAAGGGAACTCCCAGAAGGAAAAAAAAAAAAAGCCCAAGCAACTCAAACCCTCTCCAAACAAGCATTAGCAGATACCACACCAGGCCTTGAATCCACCCCAATGCTCCATCTCCTCAGCACACCCACACTCCCAGAGAGCATGTACGAGGTGTAGGACTCAATACTCCACAAACGAGGGTGTGAGCATCCCTGGGAAACACTGTCCATCATGATCCCACACACAGTAGTGGAAAGGCCATTTTTAAGAGAAAAAGATGTGGCATTTTTTTCCAGCAGGCTTAAGGGGATGGGAAAGCCAGTCTCCAAGCCATGAGCATCAGCTAGTGGTGACAGCTGGGACATGACTGATTAATATAAATCTTTGGTCAAGAAATTTTTTTATTAAGGTGGCCTCATCAAATTCCATGTGACAGAGCTTCTCTGCATCACAGCTGTCCATGTATACGGGCAACAGAGATGAGACCTCACAGGAAAATATCAGTATTTGATACTTTCTCTTCGAATCATGGAATAATTTATGTTGGATGGGACCACTGGTGGTCATTTGGTCAAGCTCTCAGCTTGATGCAAACCAGTTTCAAAGACACATAAGGTTCTTGAGGGCTTTGCAATCACCCTTATGCATTATGCACCAGAGGAGATGGGGCTGGATGCTAAACCACAAGCAACTATCAGATATCCTGGCGCAACTCATTTGTGGACCTGGCTCTCATGCAGAAAAACCAGGACACAACATCCATGTCCTGCCCTCTCTTGTCCCTCTCCACTTCCTTCCCCCCTCTGCCTTCACACCACCTAGTTGCATAGTTTAAATCACCTAAATCTAAACAGAACACAGATAATTCAAGCTCAAGCTGGGCTTTGTAACCACCAGTACACACCAAAGTTTGTATCTCATCTTTCCTTCATCACTATAACCAGACGGAGGCCGTATCTAGATCCAGCAGATATAGAGAAAAGACAGAACTGGCAAGATGAGGGGAATCCTAGTATGGAAAAGTTAAAGACCCGAAATCTTCTATTTAACAGAATCATAGAATCATAGAATCATTTGGGTTGGAAGGGACCTTAAAGATCATCAAGTTCCAACCCCTCTGCCATGGGGCAGGGACACGTCCCACCAGACCAGGTTGCTCAAAGCCCCATCCAGCCTGGCCTTGAACTCCTCCACGGATGGGGCAGCCACTTCCATTTGATATATTTACTTTCAGTGGGAATAATTTGAAATTTAACAGGTATGAAAAAATAGTAAGCATTGCCTTCACCCCAAATAAAAAAAACCAATACACATTTCCATACTTAATTAAACAACTCCAGTCCTCAATGCTTTTTCTCTAGGGCACACCCTTCTTTTTGTTGAGGGATACAGACGTATTTACAGCACTCAAGGGACAATTTTTGACAACAAAGGAAACTATAGAAGACTTTTTGGTTGCTTGTGCCACATACTGAATAGCAAGTACCGTTTATTTCTTGCCCTTAGATTTAATGAAGAACCCTGGGAAAAAGGGGCTACACCCCCGACGTGTCAACAGGATTTCACTTTCAAAGAATTATAATGCCCAGTTCTTGCAAGACACTTCTAATTAGGGACACATTGGTCACTCAGTCATCCATCCCCTATTTGAAAAACAGTTCCCAAATCTGAAAGGACTGGGCATAACACTGTGTCATCTATTATACTGACCTTAACTCTTAATCATGTCTCAAAATTAGCCTCAATCTTGTTTTCTGGGACTATCTTGGTTATTGTCATTTGCCTACTAGCTATGAACAAACAGGTCACATAGTTTTATTAGTCACACCAACATTTATTGCTTCTGCTTGGTGATGTGACTAGAAAGGTAGTCAGTAAATATGATTTTGCCATTATTTAGTAAAAAAGCCACAGGCTTCAGCCTGACCCTGACAGTGCAGGGTCTCAAGGACTTGTCTGAGCTTGTCTTGACCTGAGCTCATCTGAGCTTATTTTAGCTGCAATAACACTTGCGTGGACAACTGTAATCATCCAAGTTTGAGCTAGTTTAGTGTCAGTTTATAGTAATAACACGTAGCTATTCTGTTTGTGACTCTAGAGTAAGACGAGGTGCCGAGGAGCTCAAACATGAGATGGTACCAGACGTTCTAGTCTGTCAACACAACTCATCATGGTTCATCAACGATGATGACAGCAGTACTGCTTTGTGAACCACATAAAACTAACTTCAGAGAGACAATAGAGAAGAGAAAACCTTAATAACTGGGAACAAACAAGAGAAAAGTACCAGTAATCACAATTATAACTGTATTATTGATTAACCTTTTTGTAGCAATTGAGTAACTTGGACAATCAGACTGTTAAAACAAGAAGTGGACTAACAACAAAACCATGGCTCCGTAAAGATGGAATGCTCCTTTTTGCCCCCAACGAGGTCTGACGGAGTAACAAAATGCACAGTGTCACGATACTGCAAGGTGGGGGTCACTGGAAGATGCTGGGGACACATTTCCATGGAAATCAATGGGCTTGATGTACCCTGCTACATCCTTCGGTCCCCAGACCGCTGCTCCAGTGCTGACCCGAGAGACACAGCCCTGCTTTGAAAGTGAAATACCGATTCTGACAGCGACTGAAATACCTCCCAGCAATCTTTCCTCATTCTTATTACTATTACAACTGCTCCTGGCACAGCTGCTGTCCCAATGAGGTAAACATTGTAGGAGTTTTACGCACCTGATTTTGATATTCAAAGGACTGCTGACTAAAACCGTAATAAATACCAGGAGCTTGGACATCACCGCAGCGAAGGAAGATAGAGATAAATTTAGGTATGTGTCAACACCAAGTGCTCAGGCCGTGATGAATTATTCCAGGCTTGGAACTTCAGTCGCAATATTTCACCCAGAAACACTGGCTTTAGCCAAGGACTCAAGTCCAAGACCAAATATAAACCCAGCTACTTCACCAGGCTGAAGGGCAGACCCAGTCCGTTGATACAGAACATTCACTGCCCTGTTATTGTATAATTTATGTCAATTTAAGTGTTCTTTGGTTGTTTTTTCCATTTTCATTTGAAACACACATTTATGCCACAAAATATTTCTCAATAATGGAGGTTGTGTTTTTTTTTTTATCTGAGGAATAGCAAAGCCCAAGATGGGGCAGGGACACCCCAGAGGGACTGCAGCCATGGGTGGATCTTTGCTGTGCGCGTTTTCCAACTATCCAGGTTATTTCTCCAAGCAAACAAACGAATAATGTCCCAACATAAACAAGTAAATAAATGCCAGCAGGCCTTTTGTAGGGTGTTTAAATCAGGCATCCCCTAATTACTACCTTTAGGAGCGCTGCACACCCACCACGCACATCGCTGTTGGAGTGTAGGGCAACATGCACCGAGCTCCCTCCTGAAGCAGCTCTACCCATGCAAAATCTGGCAGAACAAGGACAGAAAAAGAGGTTTTTGGTTTTTCTTAACTAACTTCTGTTAATACTACTGAAAGCATGGTAACGCTTTCTGGGCAGAAGGCAAAGAGCTCAAATCTGGAGGTTGGGGATGAGCAGAGGGAAGGACAGCGGGTTTCAAATAGAATAGAATGGAATGGAATGGAATGTTTTCAGTTGGAAGGGACCTCCAATGATCATTTAGTCCAACTGCCCAACTGACTCAAAAGTTAAAGCATCTCATTAAGGGTATTGTTCACATGCCTCTCAAACACTGACAGGTTTGGGGCATTGACCACCTCTCTAGGAAGCTTCTTCCAGCGTTTCACCACCCTCTCAGCAAATAAATGCTTCCTAATGTCTAGTCTGAGCCTCCTCTGGTGCAGCTTTGAACCTTTCCCACATGCCCTATCACTGGATCCCAGAGAGAAGAGCTCAGTGTCTCCCTCTCCACATCCCCTCCTCAGGAAGCTGGAGAGAGCCATGAGGTCACCTTTCAGCCTCCTTTTCTCCAAACTAGACAAACTAAGAGTCCTCAGCCGCTCTTCACAGGACATTCCAGCTCTTTCACCAGCTTTGTTGCCCTCCTCTGGATGCATTCAAGACCTTCATGGGCTTCTGTGGGGCCCAGAACTGCACACCTTACTCAAGGTGAAGCCACACCAACGCTACATACTGCAGGACGATAACTTTTTTTGACCAGTTGTGCTGAGTTTGATGCCCCCAAGGATGTGGTTTGCTCTCTTTGCTGCCAGGGCATGTGGCTGACTCCTGTGGAGCCTGCTGTCAACGTGCCCTCCTTTACCCATGAATTCCTGCTTTCCTGTTAGAAAGGTGCCTGGAGAGTGAATGGCAAAAATAACGTGGACTATTGTACCTACACCTTGTACCTACACCTTTAAAAAAGAGAGATTTCAAAATCATCCCAAAGCTTAAAGCCTGAATCAGTGTCATTGCCATGTGCTTCATTAGGGGCAGGGGGGTGGTCAAGGCTCCTCTGTTTCCCTAAAAACTCAAGAGCAAGCAGGAAGGTGGTAACGCTCCCAATTAGTCATTTTGCCCTGTTTTCAAAGACACTGTTACAAATTGTTTAGAAGGAAATAATTTGGGGCTACACACAGAGATGCGCTAAAGCATCTGGTCAAAGAGATTTCAGAGAGGATTTGCTTTACTATCTTCAAGTAACCGCAGAAGTACAGAAGGTTGTTTTTTTTTTTCCTCCCCTGAATAAAACGAGGATTGGGATGGCCTTGAGGCCAGTCCGCAGGCTTCGGAGGTAAACAGAAAGGATCATGTATTTTTGTTTGTCCTTGTTCTCGCCGAGCTAGGTTTCAAAAGCCAGAGTAAAATGTTCCACGATAGGCACAGCTCCGACCCTGCAGCCGTGTGTTAACAGCACAAAACCCAAGAAAGGAAAATGATTAAAAAAAGGATTAAAAAGAATCTGCGCGTTGTTGTTTCCTGCATTGAGTAATCACAGCTGCGACAAGTAAATTGGATTAAAATTTACTCCGGTCCTCAAAAAAAACCCAGCAAACAAACCCACAAAAATGCCCTAAGCCACAAATGAAGAAAAATACCGCTCATTACAAATAGTGTACAATGTTCCCAAGCCCTCTAACATTTATAGAATGTTATATAGAACAGAATCCCTTTAATCTATACAAAAGGCTGCATACAAACCCCAGGTGAGCAGATATCTACCTATATGCCTACGCTTTGATCAAAACTTAAAGCTTTAGTTAAGCAAACCATTTATAAAACGATATTAAATCTTTGGGTGAGAAAACCATCAGAAAGGGTACGCAAGAAAATAAATTCACAGCTGTAATGAATAACGACGCGCAGGATACAGACGATGAAGCAGGTAGGGTAGAGAATAGACGTGCTACTGCTTCCACCAAAAAAGCCATCAAGTCATATTTGCATAAGGCAAGAAATTTCATGGAGAAAGGGAGCAATTTTCATTAAGCCAATTGATGAGGGAGGGAAGAAGGGCACGAAAAAAAGCAACCACCAATGCTTATGGGTCCTTATCAAAGGATGGAGTCAGCTTTCCTTATTTTTATTCAATTTTATTACGTACAGCACTTTTTCGAAGTCGGTCCTGTTCTTCATTTCACCCAGGAATTATTCAGAGTTTGTGTTTTCTAGGCATCTTTGCAATTTTACAATCATCTTACACTGTGCCAAGGGTAGTTTAAAATGTAATATGAGGTTCTTTGCTTAAGTTATTTATTTTTCCTGGTTTCTCTGAACACTGTTCTGTTCTTGCTTAGGAAAACTTTGATTTCAACTAGAAACTCTATTCCTCCATGAAAACAGGAGGTGATGGGGAAAATAGTGAGCCGTTCACACGCTCGTCATAAATCTCTCCTCTCTCACAATAAACAGTCCATCATGTTCCAGCTCCCCCTCACGCTGATGATTTTCCCACTCTACAAATGCCAGATTTAATGCCTCCTTCAGCTCCTACTCCCCTCTTTCTGCTTCCATTCGCACCATCATTTATGAATAAAATGCTGCCTGTATCATCATTTATTAAGCTACCACGTTTTCTTGATAGGTCCAACAGCTCATACTAATGGTAATAAGACACTGTCTGTACAGAGAAACCTCAGAGAGGAACATCACATCAGAAACTACAGAGTTTTTCCTGGGAGACTCAAGTGGAGTCTCCTTTTTAGGGCGATATTCACATATAAACCATCACGAAGCTGGCAAAGCCCCCTCCAAAGCAAGGTCACCCAGAGCAGGCTGGACAGGAGGGTATCTGGGCATCCTCTCCTCCAGAGAAGGAGACATACAACAGAGAAAACAGCTCTTTGGGCTATGTCTTCATTCTCATTGTTTGTTTCTTTAACCCTAATCAGCACTGAATAATTTCTTAATGCTTTAGAAAAAGTTAGGGCCAAGCCAACAAAGTCTTATGACTTGAACTTGACCATTCTAAGGGCTACAAAGATAATGAGGGGCCTAGAACATCTCTCTTAAGAGGAAAGGTTGAGGGACTTGTGTCTTTTTAGTCTGGAGAAGAGAAGACTTAGGGGGGATCTAATCAATTCTTATAAATACTTAAAGGGAGGGTGTCAGGAGGATGTGGCCAGTCTTTTTTCAGTGATGCCCAGTGAGAGGACAAGAGGAAATGAACACAAACTTGAACATAAGAAGTTCCATCTAAACATGAGAAGGAACTTCTTCACTTTGAAGGTGGCAGAGCCCTGGAAGAGGCTGCCCAGAGAGTTGGTGGAGTCTCCTTCGCTGGAGACATTCCAAACCCATCTGGACACGTTCCTGTGCAACCTGGAACCTGCTCTGGCAGTGGGGTTGGACTAGATGATCTCCAGAGGTCCCTTCCAACCCCGTATCACTCTGTGATTCTGTGACTCTCTGATTTCGCCACCTAAAATCTAGGAAAAAGATCAATTTGAGCCCTGGCAAAATTCCCTGTGAGCAGCAAACCTCTAAACAAGAGAAGTAGGCTCGTCACTCCACGCAATTACACAGCAATAAATTAACTCCGCTCGGAGGTACTTGTCATTCGCCTCGAGTCCCGCAAAATATACCAAGGGAGGGGGAAAGAGAGAGGCAGGGCACCAGCGTGTACTTTTCAGCAACGTTCCCCATCTGCACAGGACTGATCTGCTTTTGCTGAGCAGGCACAGCAGCTCATGCATAAACCAGGTCTTCCTAGGGCTTTCTATCTTGCAGCCCCCACTGAATGCAGGGAGGGAAGCAGGTGCCTATAGACAGGTTTACGTATATTATTTGGATGCGGAGACTGGTAAAAACTGCTCAGACCAGTCTAGAGAAAATGTACTCTGAGAAGGAAAGCTGGGCAACTGCAAAAAAAAAGGGATGCTCTGGCTTTCTAACAGCTGCACAATCCCTCTCATGGAACAGCTGGATTCAGGAGTATCTTCACAAGCAAATAGATGTGTTTTGCTTTTAGTGGGGTATAAGCATCACTGACAAGCACGAGCATCTCCTCTCTCCTCTCTATCCATCATCTCGCCAGCTGACAAGTGTAAGAAGAGCGCTGTACATACTCATTTCACGTCTCGTAAATGAGAGAAGATCCCAATACTAAAATATTCCGTATTGAATGAATTCTACACATTTGAAAGGGAAGAGGAGGTGTATAACCCTATGACTGTATATCCTGGTTATCCACATGCAGAAAGCGATCCCTGTTCCAGTTATTATATACGTTACCTGTACGTTGCGAGGAGGAAAAGCAGAAGGAAACCCTCCCTGTGGCAGCAGGAACTGTCACAGCAGGATCAGTCACTGCACACCGCTGGCCACAAACTGTGCTCCTTAAACCCCAGCTGCTTAATGAGGTTTTAGATGAATGTAAACCCCAAATCCAAATATTTATTTTTTTTCATTTCACCTCTTTCGATGCCTCAGTTCACGTGTCTGTCTGGCCACTCCTCACCCTGACACGCAAGACATACAACACAAAATAATGATTATACCTAGCTAATAAACTGATTTACATATTCCTCTAAGGGTGCCTACACAGTGTACACAGACACACCTAGATACTTTCATACACAATTTATCTACAGATACGTATTTGGCAAAAAAAAAAATTGTTTAATACTAAAATAATACTTGGTTATACTCCTTGAGTAGAAAGAAACCAAACCCCAGTGGCTACATAAAAATTAGGGTGACACAGAGCTGACATGTCCTTGGCTGTGACTAATAAGCACTGAGCAGCAGATACGACATGTACTTGGAGCACTTCTCTCTAAGGCGATGGCCACAGGTATATGGGTGGGACTGGGATTAGTGGGTGGCAATATTATACCCCATCTCCCAGGTTCTCCTGGCTCAGTGTACAACTGAGCTTAGATTTGAGGAGAGATGTGATCCACAACCCATAGCTGTCTATAGAGAGGAAGCCACCACGGGAAGAGCTGTGTTATAGAAAATAGGTGAATTTGGCCATGGGATTTGCTTTGTGTTAGCTGTAAAATCCAAGATGGGATCCTGGGGTTAAGCTGCCTCATGTGCCATCCCCCCCAGCAGATCAGCTTGGATAGAATCATAGAATTGTTAAGGTTGGAAGGGATGTTTAAGATCATCGAGTCCAACCATCAACCTAACCCTGATAAACTGTCGCTAAACCATGTCATGAAGCACCATGTCAACCCGTCTTTTAAATACCTCCAGCGATGGTGCCTCAACCACCTCCCTGGGCAGCCCATCCCAATGCTTAATAACTCTTTCAGTGTAAAAATTTTTTCCCAATATCCAATCTGAAACTCCCCTGGTGCAACTCAAGGCCATTTCTTCTTGTCCTATCACCTGTGACTTGGGAGAAGAGACCAACCCCTGCTGCTCTACACCCTCCTTTCAGGGAGTTGTAGAGAACAAGAAGGTCTCCCCTCAGCCTCCTTTTCTCCAGGCTGAACAACCCCAGTTCCCTCAGCTGCTCCTCACAAGAGTTGTTCCCCAGACCCCTCACCAGCATGAAACCATGAAAGCATGTGGAAAATATTGCCCTACATCTCTTGGCTTTTCTCTTCTCCTGCAGCAATGAGCCATGTGACATTTCCTACAAGGCAGGATAGGGAAAGGCACCAGTTCTGAAGTCCATCACCTCCACCCAAAGCAGATGTAGAATGGGCAGAAGCATCCTGACCCTTCTCAGAGGCCATGTGCCTGTTGTGGGAACTGTGTTGGGTGACACATTCCCAGTCTGATGCCCAAAAGCATTTCCAAAGCCACAGCCCAACGACTCATCCCAAGAGCATCATCAGCAGACACTATCTTCTCATCCATCCTGTTGACAATCCATTTGTCAAACTCTTCACTGTTTAAACAACGCAAGGCGGCTCAGGAGGCACACGCACAGCCGAAAGCTTTTAGAAGAGCATCTTCCAAGTTTTCTTTTTTGTCTTATTTTTTATCGGTTCCTTATAAACCCATTTTTCCTCCCTCATCTTCCTCCCACTAAGTAGAAAACCACTACGGCAAGTAAAATGCCAGCGGCAGCAGTGCTCTTGCCATAAAAGCAGATGCTTTTTTAATTGTCCATCTCTCAGGCATAATTGAATGAAGACACACACAAAACTGACTGCAGCACATGTGTCAAGGGAGGGAGCTTTCCTCGGCTGATGCGAGAGGAAAAGAAATCTCCATCTACCAGGCCTGATGAAATGCAGTAATTTAGCTGGATCCACTCAAATTCACTTTGCAGTGCTATAATTAGCACGGTCTGGTCCTGTAATGTAGTAACCTTTAACCCGTGACCCGGCTTTCTGGTTTTATGGCTCGTTAGCAGCGTCGTCACTCCGGCATAGCCGAGAAAAAGAAGAGGCACATACGGAGGCTGCGCCCCATGGTAAAGGGGCACCTCGGTAAAATGCATGGGCATCTACTCACCTGCTTAAGATTAACATTTCTGGTCCTAAACCAATCATATCTGCACAGGAGAAGAAGGTTATTCCTTTTCCTGGTCGTTTCCTCATTGCCAGAAACCTTTCCTATTGTCATCCCAGTCAGGTCTAGATTTAAGCAGGACGCAAAGACCCTGCACTCCCAGCTCTGTGTGAAATCACATTCAATAAAGAAGGTTAACAACCAGAATACTGGTAAAAAAGGATAAGAAAAAAAAAATTAGAGAAAAAAAAATTGTGCCTTCTTTATAATTAAACTTGGTTTGTTACTTGACTGAACCTTTCATACAAGATTGCTTCCCAACTTTGGGATTAATTCACTGTAAAACCTTAGAAATTCACAAGGCTTATTTTGTCCACCTGCAAAATGGAGAAATAAAACCAGGACCTAGATTTTCAGCATTTCTACTGAGGCTTTTAAAATGCCTGTTGCTATAGTACTGTGAAATCTTGTTACAAATGAGTCTGAAATATTATCAGCATTCCAAGAGGTAATTACGAAAAAAAAAAAAAATGAAATCACTATTTTTTCCCCGTGTCCTTTACAACCTTTAAACCTAGATTTGTAATTGAAGTGCAAACTGACCTTTATAAACTGTTCAGCATCGCTAAAATACATTATTCTACAGGGCTTGGGGGAATTTGACATGCTCAGCAATTCAATAATCTCACTTTCTTCCATTTACGTTCTTCGGAAAATGTGCCATAGCTGGATTTTCCCTCTACTCCAGACACAAACCAAGCAGGAGAGGCTGAGGAGCTTTATCAACACTATAATCTGTATCTCCTGTCAACTTGCTGCTGTAACCTGCTTTTTGGCAAGGAAACTCAGCTCTTTTGCCCACCTTCTCAAACATTTCAGCAGCTACTACTAACCCATATTCAATCCCATTTGCAATCTGCTGGCTCAGATGGTTAAATGGCCCATGTACAGAAATGATACATCATCACCAGTTCAGCCATCTGAGATGGTTTTATCTCTAAACCTTGCCATATAATTACAGAATCACAGAATCGTTAAGGTTGGAAAAGACCTTTAAGGTCATCAAATCCAACCATTTAACCCAGCACTGGCAAGTTATCACTAAACCACGTCCCTCAGCACCACGTTTACATTTCTTCTAAACACCTCCAGGGATGGTGACTCCACCACTTCCCTGGGCAGCCTCTTCCAATGTTTGATAACCCTTTCTGTGAAGAATTCTTTCCTAATATCCAAACTAGACCTCTCCTGGTGCAACTTGAGGCCATTTCCTCTTGTCTTATTGCTTGTTACTTGGGAGACTAGAGCGACTCCCATCTCACTACACCCTCCTTTCAGGTAGTTGGAGAGAGCGAGGTCTCCCCTCAGCCTCCTTTTCTCCAGGCTGAACACCTCCAGCTCCCTCAGACTCTCCTCATCAGACTTTTTCTCCAGACCCCTCACGAGCTCCGTTGCCCTTCTCTGGACCCGCTCCAGCCCCTCAGTGTCTTTCCTTGTAGTGAGGGGCCCAAAACTGAACTCAGTATTTGAGGTGAAGAATCTGCCTCCGCGATGCAAAGCTGTGTGTCTGCTCTCACCTCCTTCTTTCCACCAGAGATGGGTTCACCTCAATGAGCGACACTGATTTACCTCTCCCCATCCCGCCGGCAGCACTGCTTGTGTTGAGCAGCCTAACAGCAACCTGCACCCTTTTCCTTTTATATCCATGTTTTCCTTTTATATCCTTGTTTAATCATCCCAACGTCTGAAGTCCTGCATAAAGCCACGCTCAAAAAGAAGGCATCCAGAAACAGCAAGCTTACTACCACGGATCAGCTCCGTATTATTTTTGGCCATACCCAGGATTTTTCAGCTTGCACCTCTTGGGAGCCAGCACCAGAAACAAAAGCTGCTGCTCCTTCTTCTCCTGCTATGTTTGCATTTCTCCTCCACCCCAGGTTTTGCCTCCAAGAAGCAAGACTGGACTCCAGCCACAATCACCTCCTCTCACGGCAACAGATTTCTCCAGTTTTCACCCAAAAGGGAGGATATTATCATTTCAACACCATCCAAAAGGGTGTTAGACAAGACTTTGGCGCACAGGGTTAAGAGAAAGGAAAAGAGAAATTTAGCTGAAACAAAACACTCACTCAATGCTGTAGCCTTTGAATGCTTTAACAACTTTGTTTCTTTGTCTGCACCTTTCCTAACGTGGATGTTGCCTTGGGACCAAGCTCACAGCTCTCATGGTACTCAAACACTCAAACTTTATCGAACTGTTGAAGTGCAGGGGTTGCACGTACAGTCCTAACCTTCTGGAATTATCCACTGTATAAATATTAATAAAATAACTTTTAAAGGAGGACGAAAATTCCTCCTCGGCTAGTTTAACCCCTAAGGATGCGCACTGGGGAACTACGATTAGGTCTTCTTTCCTCATTACCTTAAATCTAGAAAGAAAATTCCCATCCTGTGACATTGCAACCTAGGGAAGAGGCATGACATGACTTGTTCATTATTCTGCAAGACTGGATGCATGAAGATCACAGGATGTGAACAGGCAAGCCCTCCATGTACAAGATTGCATCTGTGTTTTGTGAGCACTTGGAGAGAGAATATAAGGAGGGAACAATATAAAATGTCCTGGTAAACTCACATAATCCCCTTGAGGTTTGACTTTCTTCAAAATAAAACACGCATGTTTGTCGCACACTTGACCTTCAGCTTGGTTGCTCAAGAAGAGGTCATGGACCCATGGCTGATCACAAGCATTTTCTGGAATAAATCTGCTAAGCCACAGACTAAATTCCAAAAGCTGAGACATTACTAACAACCAGTAAATCCTATATTAAAATCATCATGTCTTTAAAGAAGCCATTGCTTCTCTTTTCTTTTCTTTGTAGTTTTTTTCAGTCATTACTCACTTCTCTTCCTCCAAGACACTTTCCCAAAGCGTATCCTCATGTGACTTCTCTAGTTCCACTTCAAACAAGGTGGAGGAAGGGAACCTTGGAGATTTCAGAGAAGGACAACAAAGCTGGTGAGGGATCTGGAGAACAAGTCTTGTGAGGAGTGGCTGGAGAAAAGGAGACTGAGGGGAGAGCTTCTCGCTCTCTAAAACTGCCTGAAAGGAGGGTGTAGAGAGTTGGGGTCAGTCTCTTTCCCTGAGTAACAAGTGATGGGACAAGAGGAAACGGCCTCAAGTTGCACCAGGGGAGATTTAGATTGGATATTAAGAAAAAATTGTCCACTGAAAGGGTTGTCAAGCATTGGAACAGGCTGCTCAGGGAAGTGGTTGAGTCACCATTCCTGGAGGGATGACATGTAGATGTGGTGCTGAAGGACATGGTTTAGTGGTAACTTGGCAGTGCTGGGTTAACAATTGGACTTGATGATCTTGAGGGTCTCTTCCAATCAAAACAATTCTATGATGCTATTATTACTTTCTGATCTTCAATTACTTCTTTCTGGAAGTGTTACTTGCCAAAAGCCATCTCCTTACTCAGTTAAAAAAAATCTGATGTCCACACAAATTGCCTAAAGATCTGATTAACTCTTGGTGGTGCCTCCTGCAGTGTGAAGATGAGTATCTCTGCACAGAACATTTACTATGGCCCTCGCAGACCATGAGGCGAAAGGACTCATCCATTAGAGCACAGCAGCAAAAAAATGTGGCAACATTAGCAAGCCAGCGTGACTTCTCCACCAAGGAACAGCTCAGTAGATCTCATAATTCTCTCTGAGATTGGACTCTACTTTTTTCTTTTCTTTTTTTCCCTTCCAACCCAGCAAACCTTCCAGAGGATGCTAATTGCATCCACAGGTCGCCTGCAGAAACATGACTGAACAGATCAGCCAAAGACATGGATCATAACAGATGTCATTCCCATTGATGGGAACGCTGCTCCTGGTTCTATGGCCAGCATAAGACTCGGGGAATAAATGAGACCTTACACGAAGCCCAGAGAAGCATTCCACTAAAGAGCAGCGTGTTTGGATCAGCGTGTCAGACCCCTGAAGGACTCCAGGGCAGAATGGATGCTCAGCCCTGACAACCGTGCACTCCACGCCTGCACACATGAATTATTAAACAAACTTCATCCCACAGGTCCCTCCGGTCAATCACTATCAACGGCATCGCTTAATGTGTAACAACGGGCACAAAAACGTACCGTAAACACGCAGCCATCCTGTCCCTCCCCCCCCGGCTCCAGGAATTGGTTTGGGTTTTTTTGGTCTCAGAGAGTTTACAAAACTTGCCATCCAGAAGCAAGTCGCTCCAATCAGCGTCTCAAGTCATAAGATAATCTTCCTGCCCACGGATATTTCAACACAAATAAAAAAAAAGAAAAAATTCTTTGCCCTCTGAAAACTATGCTGACTCAATGCGAACTCCTCATTCGCTATCACTAACTCTGCAGGAGGAAAGAGGTAAAATAGTTCAAGTTGGCTTGTTTTTTGCCGGAGGGGAGGTAGGATGACTTTTGTTCTGTTGACTCAAAATGCCAATCTTTAATCTATCCAAATACCACATTTCATTCCCAATACACGGGAATGGCAAAAGAAGCAAAACCATAACTGAAAAGCTAATATTTTGGCTAATAGCAGGAGGGGAGATCTGCGTAATTTTCATTGATTAAGCTCAGAAAGGCTTCTGAAAAATTAGAATTGCTGTTATCATGGTGGTCCAAGAGCTGAAAAAAGAAGGGAGTGGTTTATTCTATTTATTTATTCCTCCTGCTGTCACCCACGAAACAAAAAAAAAGTAGTAAGTGTGAGTTCAGCATTTCCCAGATAAACATCTTAGAATATATTTATTAAAAAACCAAGCATGACAGTATTTTTACACACGACAATATCCAGCTACCCTTCTGCTAGCGTAAAAATTTCTTGCTAGAAATAGAGCGCTTGCTGGAGGATGCAGTTGCCTTCCAGAATGGGAGCATCCAATTGTCACCTGAGGCACCAAATTAAAAGGAGTGCACGGTGTGGGGAGAAGGCTTGTTTTCCACAAAGTCCAGTCACTGGCAGATGACAACAGTCATATCTCTGTTTACCCAGCTCTGTGCTCTGAATGGCACAAAGACCGTGAGACCCTGCAGACCCTGTTTCACAGAATCACAGAATGACATGGTGTTGGAAGGGACCTCTGGAGATCATCTAGTCCAACCCCCCTGCCAAAGCAGGGTCACCCAGAGCAGGTTGGACAGGAACGCATCCAGGTGGGTTTGGAAGAGCTCCAGAGAAGGAGACTCTACCCCTTCTCTGGGCAGCCTGTCCCAGGGCTCTGCCACCCTCAAAGGAAAGAAGTTCTTTCTCATCTTGAGATGGAATTTCCCATGTTCCAGCTTGTGACCATTGCCCCTTGTCCTGTCACTGGGCACCACTGGGAAGAGTCTGGCCCCATCCTCTTGCCACCCGCCCTTTAGATATTTCTCAGCATTGATGAGATCCCCTCTCAGTCTTCTCTTCTCCAGGCTGAACACCCCCAGGTCTCTCAGCCTTTCCGAATAAGAGAGATGCTCCATTCCCTTGATCATCTTTGTAGCCTCCACTGGACTCTTTCCAGTAGTTCCCTGTCCTTGTTGAACTGGGAGGCCCAGAACCGGATGCAGTATTTCCTTGGAATGAGCATGGAAAGACCTGTGTTCGTGCTATGGTAACCAACTTCTCTCCTTTCTCACCTGGAGGTGTTACAGCCATGCTGTTTAACAACCTGGACATAAAGCCAATGGGCAAATGTGCAGACTGGAGATGGGAAAGCTGGGGCTCCCATACATCCCAGTTTACACCTGCAGAGACACCCGCAATGAGTGGTTTCCCGTGGTCTTATTTCCTTGACTCACCATGACACCAAGGAGAGATCAGAAGTCACGAGCTCACACATAAAAGCATGAAAAAAAAAAAAAAAGACATAAGAAGCAGCACAGTAAGAGACCTTCAAGAGAAGATAGTTGGCTATCCCCCAGTTGCCATCTTTTCTTGTCCCTGTGTTTGCATCTCCTGGTGTATCCTTCATTTGTCACAAATAACTACTCATTGCTCCATCACTTCATGGCCTAAAATTCACAGCCTATTTCCAAAGGCTGATAACTTGACGCGTGAAGACGCTATTTTTTTTGGCCAAGGTTTCTGGCCATCTCAGACCTCTGGCAAGGGCAATTTGGGAGTAAAACACTGAAAAGAAAAACTTCTCTGACAGATTGATTTGTAGTGACCATTAGAAACTGCTCAGGCATGTGAAGGGATCCTCCAAGGACCTCTCCAAGCAGGGAAGGTGGTCAAAAGCAGATGAATTTATCATCATTGGAGAGTTCTGCAGTTCATCACCAGCTTTTGTAATTTATCAGAGAGATGTCACGTATCCGGAGCTCTGGGATTCTTAAGGGTGAGATCCGTCACATAAATACAGTTATTAATGCAGCAAGTGTATTATACAGTTAAATGCAAATGTTGCAATCTGGCAACCCATTTTCACTGCCAAACCTGGAAGGTTTTTCATGTCAGAAATAGATGCCAGCAGCGATAAATGGAGGGTAGATAAAGTTAATCCGACCGCTTTGAGTTGAACAGGGAAGGTATTACTTTGAAGGGTTTAACATATTAATGGAATCAAAACGACATTTCAAAATATTTATGGAAATCTCCTTTTTTTTTTTTTCCAAAGCTTATACAAGCAGTATAACAAAACCATATAAAATATTATTAAATCCTACCCTTAATTAAACATGCTGACACTTAAAAGCTTCTGTATGGTTTACTTTAAAAAAACCTCCGTTCAGTAAATTACAACTTTAAAATATCTTTCTGCTCTAAATGAATCTGCATTCCAGTGGAATTTAAACCTTTTTAACAGATGCCTTTTTATAAAAAAAGAAAAATAGTTTTTAAAACTATACCTCCAACTTATCAAACATCAGGGTAAGATAGGAAAGGAAGAAGGAAACAATATGCATAAATGATAAAGTGAACTGAGAAAAAAAGCCTTTATTGTTTTATTGCAATTCAGAAAAGCTGAAGGGCATGGATTCATCTGCCTCCCCAGCAGGTTGGTAAGGCTCCTAGCCATGAGGACAACCAATCAGCATCCCTGGAGAACCTGCAGAGGAAGCTAGGCATGTCCAAAGGTCACTTCAGTCCAGCTAAAGTACAAATGGCTCCACAAACTCACAAAAAATCCAAGGGTTAGTTATGCTTCTTACTCTAATACCAGTATAGATGAGAAGAAACTGAGCTTCATTCAGCCTGAAGGTAAACCACCAGTGACAATCCTCCCCTTTGATTCAGGGGGACACCTCGTGTCACTGGAGATGTCCCAGAGCCCCACCAAGCCTACAGCTGTTGTGTCAGAAGTGACTTAACAGCAGGTCCTGCGCCAAAACTGCCAGCCCTATGTGCATCTCAGACACACTGGGGCATCTTGGTAGCTACAAGTCATTTCTCTTATCAGGATGAGCTGAAGCTTCACAGATCCTATAGATGGAGCTCACGTAGACACATACCTTTAGGTGTCTTATCCATAATGAAGGTGATATGAAAAACCTGTGTCAAGCATGCACCACGGGTGGATCCAATTCATTGCAGACTTCATGATTATGTCCTGAAGGCCAAAGTGTTTCAAAAGTGTCTCCAGAAACCCAGCAAACCACCTTGGACTGAGCCTGAGCAGATTAAAGTGCTCATTGCCATTCTTCAGTTGACTTCAGTTGTTCAGAGAGGCTTCAAGGTTGGACAGGGATGTTGATCCTCCCGAGAGCACCCTGAATAAGGCACCCTGCCTATGTTGCATTGGAAGTGCTTTGTCACAGGTATGACTTGATTTCAGGGTTGTGTGATGGCAAAATAAACTGAGGAAGGGATTTTACTCATCCCCCAAAAAAATTCTCTGGTGATGTGGCACATCGCCTGGGGAAAGGTGAGGAAGATGGAGCTCCCAGCCAAGAATATGGCAAACCATCTTTGCATTTTGGCACAATTTGCACGCCCAAGGAAAACGGGTGCCCTGTCAGGTTTGGCCAACAGGCAGGTACGAGTAAGAATCCAAAACCTGCACTTCTGGCCTCCTCGAAGCAGCTCAGATCTCAAACTGAGCTTTCCACTTGGAAAATCCTTTGAGACTTCTTTGCAGTCCTGCAATGTCATCAGTTCTGCTGCACAGCCCTCATAAAATCATTAAAGTATTATATATCAAGAAGCCTGCACTTCGTCAGTGTTTTGCAGTCAGTGCTATGTACATCTCTCATACATATATTCACTAATCCTGCTCAGATGTGACAGGCAGGCTGCGGCCACAGGAATCGTCTGCTGTGGAACATCATAAATAGGATTCAAAGACAGGAGGATCTGTGTCTTTCTGGGTTCTCTGGTAGTGATCTTCTAGATATCTGGTCTAGTGGAAGATGCCCCTGCTCATGACAGGAGGGTTGGAACTAGATGAGCTTTAAGGTCCCTTCCAACCCAAACCATCCTATGATTCTATGATTTTTCCAAGGGAATGGAGGGGCGTTGTAATAGAGAGCACTGACTATTGCCACATCACTTCTATCAGAAAAGGAGATTTATTTTCACACACTGTACAGATGTAGAGCGGAGCCCTCCCTCAGCTGCAGGAACAAACCTCCCTACGTATTTCTATAATGTGCACAGTTTTGTAAAAAATAACGTTGATGGGAGAACGGCGGTGGAAGCCAAAATTCAAGCTTTTCCTCAAATCAGGAGAAATCAAAGCATTTCACAGTACGGACACACTCAAAAATCTCATCAGTGTTAAAAGCCCCAAAAATATCCTTCTCATAACTCCTCCCTAAACAGACAAATTCTCCTGCTAGTGTCTGATAAAGGATCCAAAAATGCCACAGAATGAAGACTCCTGGGCTACATCCCAGACACACTCCAACAAGGGATACTAAAACATGATTGTGACTCAATGCAATGTTGTTCTTGACTTTGGACCTGCAATGAGATAAGGTCACATGCCCCATGAGGAGATACACTCCTCAATGAGGTGAGCAATGGAGGAAGCCTGGTTTGGAGAGCATGGATCACTGCTACGGTCAACCGTAGTCTCCACAGAAAGGGCATCAAGGACCCTTCATGCCTCGAAGTGCTCACTCTCATGACCCTGAGTTAGCTGTCAAACGCTTCTTGCCACCTGACCAACCACCTTTCTTTTCTTGAGGTCACAGTAAGACTGGGTCAGGTTGTGAAAAAATGAAAAATGGAAAAGTTTGGAGATTTTTTCCCCTAAAAAAACCTACTAGCTTTACATTTTTTCTTATTAAATTTTGTTGTCAGGAAAAAAAAAATAAAAATCTGATGGTATACAAGGAACCTTTATCCTCATGGTACCATTAAAAGGGAATTCCTCTGGAGCCAAGACTGTGTTCTGCTGGGCAAAGGCATCCTTCACCTCTGATGTGCTGGGTCAGTAATCAACACATAAGGGCAAGACTGATATCGGGGGGAGCACATCATACCCCTCAAGAGCATTTCCCAGGATACAGGAATGCTTTCATTTCCAGCCCCTTTTTTCGGGATTTTGGGAGACAAACTAGACATACCCACTCACAAGAATAGAGTCTTTTTTTTACTGTTTCTTAGAGACAGTGATTTATCTGGGCTTTTAAGTTTATTTGCCTAAATTAAAAGCCTTCAGTGACTAAACTCAGAGCAACCCCTCATCCCAAGTCCTCTGGCTAAGGAGGAAGATAAATTCCTTGGGAGTTTGGATTATTAAACCAAAGGTCAAGAAAAATACCAAACAAGTCGATTTTTCTTGCAACATTTTGATACTTAACAAGGTGTAGCCCAGCATCTTTGGAGAAAGATGTCAGCGTTGCCTACTACTGGCTCTAGCTCCTCACCCCAGCTCCATCCACCTTTTTTTCTTTTGATCCCATTCCCTTCCCAATTAATCCAGGGGGAGTTGCATTCAGCAAACTCCATCTAGAGCTTCTCACGGGTGTTTCTGTTTCATTTCTCAGGACTTTCAGCTCCAAGCTCATAGCACACAAATAGCTGTGCTGGCTCTAAGAAGATCTTTGAACCAAGCTTCTACACTGTTGGGTCTCATATATACCCTACTCACACACCCCCAGGCAAGTCTGTCTCCCCGACCCAAGCTGGCGCTCCATTTGGGATGAACTCGCCCAAATTCACTTGCCACAGGTAGAGAGAGTCCTTATTCTGAAGGGCTCCACTTTTAAAGGCAGAGAAACCATTTCAGAAAAGGGAGTAGCCTAATTGTCAGTTAGAAGCCAGCCCTCATCCAAATCCTTGTAAATCCTGGGCATAAGAGGCAGAAAATCTGCACGACTTTGAAAAGGAGTCAGGCAACTTGTTGTTTTGTTTTTGTTATTTTTTTTTTTTTCCTGTTCTAGCAGGACCCAGCAGCTAGGAAAGGAAATACTTTTGCAGTATACAAACTCTGGTAGCTACATGTCCTATGTGGCAGGGCCACCTGTCACCATCAACCCCTGTTCCCAAATATTCTGCCTCCCCTCGCCTGCCTCATTTTAGGCAGAGTGATAGTCCCCTCGTTAGTATGAAAGTAGAGAGTGGGGCAATTTGACTATTTAGATACTGTTTTGATAGATACTTTTTTTCTTTCTAATAGCCAAGGCTATAAACCTACCAAATGCTCACTCGTTGCTCCCCAACTGCCCTCCAAGTTAGAGGATGCTCAAGGAGAAACATGCATCAACCTTTGAAGGGAAGGGGTCAAGCGGCAAAGGAGGAAGATGAAGCCCTGATTTGCAGCTGGGGGGGGGGAAGCAGGAACCACTTCCCCAAAGGTCTCACCCAAAGAGCTGACCCTCTCCTTGCTCCTGAACGCAGAGATCTATGCGGCGCTGCCAGCTCTCCTGATTCATGGCATCCATTTTTTGCTGGCGCAGCGCTCGTGAGAGAGGGGCTGAGATGCTTCTAAGCATCCAAGGCTGTTCTGCTGCATCTGGCCACGAAATTGGGGGTGACAGGAAGGACGCACCAGTGTTGGGATGGGATGAAAGGATGGGAGCATTGAGGAGATGACAGCTGTTGGTCCTCCTCTGCCCGGCACCCCACAAATGTTCGGTCCGGGGATGCAACGAGGGAAATGGGAGAAATCAGGGAAGACCTTCTGCTAGAATGTGGGGAGAGGGGATGAACCAGGAGGGTGGAAGGAATTCTGACAGGGGCAGGGAAGCACGGTTAAAACAAAAATAAGCTGCCTTTAGCTATCTGGACAATTAATGATAATTCCAAGATCAAAAATAACTATTGCAATTAGTGCATTATGGATCTATTTATGTAACGGCTCAGGAAAGAAGAAAATTATCTAGCCATGTTTTTGAAGTGCTCTGAAGAGTAAAGGAATTGATTCTTAAATAATAATAAAAAAAAGACTAGTTTAGGAGTGCACACACAATACCTGCTCTGCAGGACAGAAGGGTTTTCCTGGGTTAAGGATCTCCAGCAGCAACCAGGGTGGTTTATGCCACAAACACAGGTAAACATCTTTCCTGATTACATCGATCTCCACGGGCTGACTTTTTACTCTTACATCCTCTCCAACTCCCTAAATTGAGCTCCAAATCTTCGTGCTATTATTACTATTTTTAACCCCCACGTTTGCAAAACAGAGTGAATTAGGGCAGATCCGATGCCCCGAGGAAAGCAACGGATGGGAGAGAGGAGGAGAGAGACTGCAAACCAGTCTGAGAGTTTATATCGCACTGGGAAGGTCACTCAAGTCCATCAGGCAAATTACCGTGTATAAAGCCAACATCAAGAAATAGAAAAAAAGAAACAGAAACCAAATTCTCCCCTTTTTTTCGCAGCTCAATCTCAGCAGGAGCAGCAGCCCTGGACGCAAAACTCAGAGCCCCATCCCGAGCGCTTCATCTTTGCATTAAGGGAAGCAGCTTTAATAAATTGGGCTACATTTGGAAAAGCCATTTTCGTTCTCTAATTAGCATGCATACAATGAAAACTAACTGTGCGTGTTTGTGTGTACACAGATCTGGAAGGGGAAGCTTAATGAACTGTAGCTACTGCAAGCGGAACCCAAGTTTCATTTTCTCACTGTTGTGCCACGTGACGCAGATTTCAATACCACAACACGCTTTTCCACCTATAAAATACCTTTTTGCTCCTTCTCTCTTTCTTTTCTCCTCTTGGATTCATCGTCTTTGGCAAAGGGGGATGGGTGGAGGGAGGTGGAAGGGGAGGGAAAAAGCTACAGAAGCACCGTAATCTAACTTCACATGAAAAACACCAAAAAAAAAAACCCAACCCAACAACAAAAAACAACCCACAACAAAAAATAACAACAGACACACCACCACAGAAAACCCTCTTTCACTGTGGGCCATCATTTTCTGTTCTCTACCTACCATTCTCTGCCACCTGAAATCAGCACCAGCAAAGCTCTATACGATCAATACATGTCCTACCATCGTTAATCACCAACAGAAAGGAACGAAACGAGGTGAGCCTGACAAAAAAAGCATCCAGCTATGAAAAACAGGACAGAAGAAATGGTGAGGATAGATCAGGGAAAAAAAAAAAAAAAAAAAAAAAAAAAAAGAAAAGGCTGGGACAAAGAGAGATCCACAGCAATTCAAAACCAACTCACAGTCCATCCTGCAGCTCTTGAGTGTCGTTTGAGGTCCCCAGAGATCGAAGGCTTCTTTCCAAAGAGGTCACTGTCAACAGCAGAGTAAGACAAGATAAAGCAGCAGTACGTTTTTTCAGAGAAAAAAAATAAAAATAAAAATACTGGATTTTCATTCAAAAATGTTTTCATTCAAATGTTTCATCAATCTAACTGAAAAAAAAAAAATTAATAAAAAATAGGAAATAAAAATCACTAAACCATATTCCTGAGGTCCATGTCTACCCGTCTTTTGAAGGCCCCCAGGGATGGTGCCTCAACCACCTCCCTGGGCAGCCAATTCCAATGCTTGATAACCCTTTCGGTGAAGAAATGTTTCCTAATATCCAACCTGAACCTCCCCTGGCATAACTTGAGGCCATTTCCCCTTGTCCTATCATCTGTGACTTGGGAGAAGAGACCGATCCCCCCTTTTCTACGCATTCCTTGTGGTAGTTGTAGAAAGCAATAAGGTCTCCCCTCAGCCTCCTCTTCCTCAGACTGAACACCTCCAGCTCCCTCAGCCTCTCCTCACAAGACTTACTCTCCAGACCCCTCACCAGCTTCGTTGCCCTTCTCTGGACCTGCTCCAGGCCCTCAATGTCTTTCTTGTGGTGAGGGGCCCAAAACCGGACACAGCACTTGAGGTGAGGCCTCACCTGCGCCAAATACAGGGGGACGATGACCGCTCGGGTCCCTCTCTTCCCTCCTCCACAATCCTAACAACTTGATCTCCTGTGCAGTCTTTACACTGTCTGTTTCAGGGACAAACTTTTGCATCACCTAAAAACATACCTGGGCCCATCAACCCTTTGGGACACAGCAGAGAGAGAGACCAGACCAGAAGAGAACAGACCACAAGCCAAAGTAGAGAAAGCCCTTCAGCGCTCGTTGGATTTCTAGGAAGGTGTTAATGTCACATGTGCAACTCCAGAAGGGAACTGGTAGGCCGAAAACTCCAGAAAATGGTAGCTACGGCATAGAATCATAGAATTATGATTCTAGAGTTGGAAGGCACTTTAAAGATCATTGAGTTCCAAACCCCCTGCCATGGGCAGGGACACCTCCCACCAGACCAGGTTCCTCAAAGCCCCATCCAGCCTGGCCTTGAACCCCTCCAGGGATGGGGCCTCCACAGCTTCTCTGGGCAACCTGTTCCAGTGTCTCCGTAACCTGAGCTACAAAATCAGGACAATTCGAAGTGAAAGCTGCTCTGTCGGATTCTTCCTACAAAGGAAGAGGAGCTTGATGGAAGACAGACCTGATACGCAGGCGGTTCCCCGCAACAAAAAAAAAAAAAAAGCACAGAGCTTTGCTGCTGCCTGCTTTGGAGAAGAACGGAGTAGGAAGCAGTTTTGCTGCTCCACAAAACTGTTCAAGACTTCACACACACACACGCACACACACGCCATTTCACACCGAGGCAGATCCAAAGAGCTTTCACATTTGATAAATATTTTGGAAAAACACCCATACATGCAAAAGAATCTGACACAGGAACGCAAAGCGCTTGTCAGTCAGGTGAGAAAGCGGCTCAGGTTTAAGTCCCTATCCTAAAATTTTAACTAATATTTTAATTCAAGCAAAATATTGACACATTTACATAAAAGGTCAGCTACCAAAAGGACAAGAGACATATTCTGGAACAGCCAAAAGTTGGCATTTGATATGGCTGTTGCCCGGGAAATAGCAGAACTGAGATTCAAACTTGAGTCTCCTGGAACTCAGTGGGGGGGGACTGAGCTATTTTGAGATAGATCTAACGTGATTTGGCCAAGAACTGCTCTATCAAAACCTCCTGTGCTGGAAAATCCCTCTCAATTTACCAGTTCTGACCATGCAAGCAGTAACTCTACCAAAGGAGCTACACGTCAAGCTGTGCTGAAGAGATACTGTGAATCCAGACATCTTACTTTAAAAGCCTTGTACACTTAATTTTTAAAAGATACACGCTTACTCCTCCAGGATGAGGCACATTCAGAGGAGATCACTGCTCTTGGAGCCGCACTGATTTACATAAACGAGGAGTTTGGCACCAGTTGTCTGTGCCCTTGCAATCCTTAAAGTCAACAGGGGATAAGAAACCATCCTGAGGTGGCAACGGAGACTTTATCACACCTGGGGGATGCTGAAAAATCCTTCACTCAGCCTCTCAGATGAAGGTAATGGGACTGCGCATGGGCACCAGCCTGTCACGGGGAGTCATTAATGAGCAAGGAACAGGAATTAGAGAGGGAAGAGACCCATTAGAGCAACTCAGATTCTCCATCTGGCCAGAACACTTCTGATTCCTCCAGTATATCCTCCGCTGATCAGCCCTCTAGACGTGTTACTTATTTTCCTTATTTATAAGGCATTTACTGAGAGGCAGCTAAAAGCCGCACTTGGAAAGAAATGCAAAACCTTCATAAAAATAAGTAGGGGAAAAAAGCCATCAATAAGACAAATTCAGCCACTACTTGGGCTTATTTTTATGGTGAGTTTTTGGGGGTTTGTTTTTTTTCTTTTTCCCCAAAGGAAAAAGACAACTAAACAAAAACCCCATAAAACTTGTGTAAGTCAAATCACTATCAGATAAACTTCCCTATGCTCAACAGGGACAGTCCCCAAAGAATTAGAGAGAAAGAAAGCAGATGCAGAAAACAGGGAAAAGCTCCCTTTGGCCATGGAAAATTCCACAAGAGGTTGGATTAAAAAAACAAGTTCTGTAAGCTCAGGACCCGGGCAGGAGAGTGATCCGGTCGCACATAAAAGGAACCAACCATCCTGGTTAAGATTTTTAGTCAATACATAAGAAAGATTTCCATTTTCAGAGCAGAAAAGGGGAACAGGAGGCATTTATATGTGAGATCAGGCAAGATCAGCTCAGAGCTGCAAAGATCCCTCTTAGGAGGCAAGTCCTGAACTGCCCAAGAGGCAGTTAAATCACCCCAAAAGCTCAGACTTCTGCAAAAAGGGTAAGGAGAGAAAAAAGGGACCAAGTATGCAACATTTATTACTTTTTTAGTGTTACTCACTTAAAATGAACAAGGCTTTAAAATCCCAGCACGAAGCTGACTTCTTGTTTCATTAAAAATAGTCATTCCCCAAAGACAGAGAAAATAAAGCCGAGACTGCCCACAACCTGGCATTTTGGGAATTCAAAATACAGAGGCATAGCATGGGGAGCTCACCACACCTTTAGCATCCCAAGGGAGAGAAGAGCATTCCAAGTGCGTGGTTTGGTTTCCAAATGCAATGGGGGACCTACAAAGCCCCAAAGAGGCTGGGGGAAGGCATGAAAATAAGGAAAAGGGGAGCTGCGACTGGATTTGCGCGATCCTGAAGGACGTTCAACACATCACGCGTAGCGCACCAGGAGTGGAAACCATCATCTGGTGAGCATCTGCAATTCCACTCGCACGGGGGTACACAAACAACAGCTATGGCTTTTGTTCCATGCTCCGAGCTGGAGCTTACTGGGTTTCCTGCGGAGACCATATGGCACAGCTGTACAGGGCAGAAGGGATCATGGGCATCCATCCCCATTTTCTAACCCTACAAAGTTCTTTACCTAACATGAACGAGCTGTGCAAAACCTTAGCAGGACACTCAGAATCCCTCTCTTGAAAAGCAATATCCGCTTTTCGGGGAAAAAAAGCTATAAAGAAGCCACACACAAACCGAATGAAAATGACTCTAAGAGACAAAAAATAATATGGGTGGTGAACAGAGCAACAACATCAGAGTATCTGATGGGCATTTCTTCAACCTAAAAGCACTTTAAAAAGCATTATAAATTCATAGATTCATAGATTTTAAAGGCCAGAGAGAGCAATTCTGATTATCCAATCTGATTTCCTACCATAAAATTTTGCCCCATCACTCCTACAACAGGACCGTAGACTGTAGCTGGCCGAAAGTATATCTTGTAAAAAGCCATTCGAATCTTGATTTAAAGGTTGGAAGCAACGCCAAATCCATCACGTCCCCTCAATAAGCAGTTCTAATGGCTAGTTATCCTCATACAGAAAGATTGAATTTGTCTAGCTTTGACTCCTATCTCCTGATCTCGTTATGCGTGAGAATGTTAGATTAATGAGCCCCGTGCCATCTATTTGATGTCTTTCTTCCCAGAGAGGTACTTAAACACCACGATCAAGTCCTCTCAGATGTCTGGAACAGAAGTTCGGATAGCATGCATTTTAAAGGCTGATTTGCAGACTTCAAAGAGTCGTCGTAGCTCTTCTCTGTACACTCTCCCATTTTGCAAAACACTTTTAAGTACAGGCCCTGTCGTCACCTGCTTCACAGGGCGCTCAGCACAGGCATCTCTTAACCGAAAGCACACCATCACATCATGGTGCTCTACACCATCTCAAGAGAAGACACAATGACCATCCGAAATTGCTCGGAACCTGATTCAATGGGCTAATGCTATTCCAACAAAAGATGCACAACTCTTCATAAGGGTTTCTTGGGATAAACTCCACTACAGGAGTATTTGTGATGATGGCACAGAAGACATCGACATCCCTCCAGCCCAACCCAACCAAACTGATGAGCTAGAGCCTGTCTCCAAAAGAGGGAAGGACTCGGCGTCCCTCGGGTCTGGGGAGACACGAGTAGGAACAACATCCCTGCTCAGTCTAGAGACTGAAGAATAACAAGAAGAATTTTGGTGTTGGTGTTTTTATAAGGGCTATAGATGTTTTGCAAGCTCATACGGCTCCAAACACAGCGGGGCTGCAACGGGTTAGAAAACGAGCCTGGCTTGTTCCACCTTTCTGCACTCAAACTCCCTATTGTAACAGATGACACAATTAAAAATAGAAAAGGATGTGGTCTCAGCAAGGATTGGAATATATCTGTGCCTGTTTAATGGAACATATGGTGGAATATTTTTACATCTTATAAAGAACTGTGTATTGGGCATGTGCTGGTGCTCAGGAGATGCAGCAGCAGAAAAACTGCATTAATATTTGCTCCCTGACAACAGGAGCCGCCACGCGCCGTGTCCAGGCACACAAGTCATCAGCAGGACAGCACACCATTGACTAGGAAACCTTTCATTATACGCACCATTGGAGTTAATTCGGAAGACGTTGGCTGAAGTCTCCTGAAAAAGCTCCTGTAGCTCGCTGGGATCAATCTGGGTGGCTGGAGAGACAAAAAGGAAGAAGATATATTAATACCGGAGACCACCGATCACCTCCCAGCTCATCCTTTGAAGGGGGCTGCAGGTTCCTCCTCGCTGCAGGAATTTAGCCCAAGTAGGTGGTCCAATGGGGCTTTACACAGTGTCTGATCATGTCACTTGTACTGGGATTTGTCTAAACCTTCTCCAGCTCCATCAGGACAGTAAAGATGATGCTGCAACACGGCGGGTACAGCCCACGTGGACTGAGGCAGCATTTGTAGGAATTATTAGCAATCGGAATACAAATGATTTCAGCTCTTTTATCGAGTAGGAGTATCAGGGCAATGAAGGAACTGCACTGTTAACCATCATTCTCCAGAGCAGGAGGGTCCAAGAGCAGGTCCTGCCTTCAGAAAAGGGGAAGCAGCAGTGAGCAGAGAGCAACTGCCCCATGGGCTCAGAACTTTGGGGGCAGGAGAGAGATGGGTGCCATATGGGTCCTCCACACATTCACCTTCCAGCCCCCCAAGAGAGGTTCCCCCTCTTCCTATTTCTTCCTGATAGCCCAGCTCCAAGGGTCAATGAGTGAATGCCAGGAATTGCTATTGCTGCTGCCTAGATTTCTCCCAGCTTCATTTCTAAAAGCAGATTTAGATTGGAGATTAGGAATAATTTCTTTCCAATGAGGGTGGTGGAGCACTGGAAGAGGTTGCACAGGGAGGTGGTTGAGGCCCCTTCCCTGAAGACATTCAAGGGGAGGCTTGATGAGGCCCTGGGCAACCTGGTCTAGTTGGGGGTGTCCCTGCTGACTGCGGGGGGGTCGGACTAGATGGCCTTTGGAGGTCCCTTCTGGCCCAGATGATTCTATGATTCCCAAGGTTGCCCAGGGCCTCATCGAGCCTCACTTTGAATGTCTCCAGGTTGCATCTGGAAGAGCAGAAAGTCATGGACGGAGCAAGGTGAAAACCAGGAATGTTGAACAAAAGGAGAAAGCCACCCCATGCACTGCTCAGGTTGGTCCCTGGGGATGCATTCCCCGGTCCCTGAGGACAAGCTCCACACCCAAACAGCACAATCAGGGCATTTTTCCACTGTTTCTCACACCTCTCACCACCAGCAGCACTCGTGTGAGACAGTTCAGCCCTCTACCAGCCCGTAAATAAAGTCCTCGATCAGTCTGTCAGGTTGACACAAATCCAGGGCATTAAACGATGTTTAATCCAAATGCACAGGGGCTCTTTGCTAGAGGTTTTCCCAGCCTTCTCGTCCTGCAGTTCCTCCTAAATCAGCTCTCCCAGACACTCCTTTGCTTTATATATGAGGCTGTATAACACAAGAAATTAGCTTGGGCTTACCTGCCCCCCCCTCCCCCCAGAATTTCATTTGTGAGTAACAGGATCCAGCTTTCATTTAATCTCTGACAGAAGAGCAGCACAGAATGAGATTTTTTTTAGATCGTTATAGACCGCCCTGAACCCAGTTTTGGGAGGTATTTCTTGGATTTTCAGAACGCTGGCACGCTCTGGGTTAATAATACAGGAGGATAGGTAGCCAGGTCACGGCTTCAGCTTGGCTAAATTTCTAATTCCATATGCCCAGAGGACTGGTCTCCATGTTTTGTGAAAAAACAAATTTCCCTCGACAGCTTTTTAGCCCGGCCCAGTGATGCTGAGTCCATACCCACTTGTGTACTTTACTGAGTGAAGCCTCAGATGGACCATGGTGCGACCAAACCAGGGCTGGAAGTTCCTTCAAGTCCTCAATTACAAGCACCCAGCAAGGAACAGTATTTAATTAACCCACCCACCCCCAAACAATATGGATTGCAAACTTCAATGTGTTCCCACCTGGGGACACTCCTGAAGATCGGCCAGCATCCAGCAGGGACCTCTGGGGAGTCATTTGAAATGCCAAAAAACCACCCCAAAAGCAAAGATGAAATGTGTCAAATGTTGCAAGAGGAGGGAGATGCACCAATTTCACTGCACAGACTGTGAACGTCTGCACTTCAGAGTCCCTGCAACACCACGAAAAAGAAACACTGAGCAACACTCCGTGTCCCAAGTTATTCCATAGAGCTAAAAAACTCCCCCAGAAATTCAGGTGCTAATTTGGGAGGGTGAGATTTATCCAACCTCCCCTTGGGTGGCCATGGGGAAACAGATTTGCTCTCCCTACACCGCCTTTCCCTCATGGAAAAGAGGAAAAAAACAGCAGGGCAATGTGTGAGGATCACACTCCAAAGCCATGGAACGACTCAACTTTTTAAGCCTCACCATATTTATTTTAGCCAAATGCAAGAGGGCTGTGAGATGACGAACTTCCCCTTGAAGGCTTAAAATCTCAGTCCATAAATATCTACCGGAGAGCAGCATATCACCTCCAGCCCTCAAACAAGTGCAAATTAAGTGGAAAAAACATAAAAAAAAATATAAAAAAAGCAAACACAAAGGTAGATGCAACCTTTGGCCAGAATTTCAAAAGAAAATCGCTTTGAAAATGCAATGATTGGAGAAATTGCTTATTTGAGAAAACTGCGTTGAATCGGGGGGTTTATTTCATGTTACGACACGCTGCCAGTTCTGGTTTTATTTTGGTTTTCTTTATGAAAAGACAAGACAATAGTAACAAGGAGGTCGTTTTAAACCTCTCCGGTTTCCAGCCTCCACACCGCACGCCGAGCTGTCGTAACTGTTCGGGGAGGATTCACGCATCTGTCCTTGCCAAACCAACTGAAGACATTGCAAGGCTGGGAAAGAGAGCGAATGTGAAGTAAATCTGTTGTCCAATAAAAAAATGAAATGTCTTTGACCACATAAAGCAAGTGCTGAAATATTAGGGTTCCCCAAGGAGGAGAAGGAGGTTGCCAATATCCCGTAAATCCTTTGCACCCCCCAACGCCAATAGAGTTCAAGGACGCAACTGGGAAAAGGTGATTTTTGACTTACACTGTGGGTCCCTGATGTTGAAAAAAAAAACATTTTTACACTTTTCATTTCCTTTCCCCGTTTTGCTTTCCCCTTGGGAGAAGATAGGACAACCCATCTTCTGCTATCAGCTCAAACTTCACCCAGCAAAGAGTGATGCCCTCAAAACTGCACTTGCTAAAGCATCAGCAGCTGACGCTGGCGTTTCTGGCATTTTCCTACTGTTTCTTAATTCTTCTGATGGGGAGGGACTCTATCAGGGTCTAAAGTGATAGGACGAGGGGTAATGGTTTTAAACTGAAAGAAGGGAGATTTAGATCAGATCTCAGGAAGAAATTCATCGCTGTGAGGGTGGTGAGACACTGGCCCAGGTTGCCCAGAGAAGCTGGGGATGCCCCATCCCTGGAGGGGTTCAAGGCCAGGTTGGACAAGCCTTAGAGGAATCTGGTCTGGTGTAATAGTAAATAAAACAGAGCGAGGGAACAAACCATATTTTATTGTTAGCTGGCTGCCCAGCTCCATATTGCCAAGATAAACTCAGGAGCTGTTCCAGGGATAGCTTATCCCAGAAATTGCGTCCTCCAGGCAAATATCAGTGAGACCACCCCAGGTTTAAATCCAGACTTGCAACACCATCGCACACCTATCAGAGAGGTGGTACCTTGAGCTCTGTGCCACGCCTAGAACTTTGAACCAACACCAAGAAAAAAAAGAAAAAAAAAAAAAAAAAAAAAGGAAGCTGAATTACAGAATCATAGAATCATTTGCGTTGGAAAAGACCTTTACCTAAGATCAGCAAGTCCAACCACTAACCTAACACTGACAAAACCACCACGGAACCATGTCCCTCGGCACCACATCTACAGGTCTTTTTAATACCTCCAGGGATGGTGACTCAATCGCTTCCCTGGGCAGCCTGTTCCAATGCTTGGCAACCCTTTCTTTGAAGAAAATTTTCCTAATATCCATCCTAAGCCTCCCCTGGCACATCTTGAGGTTGTTTTCTCTTGTCCTATCACCTGTTACCTGGGAGAAGAGACCAACACTCACCCTGGTACACTCTCCCATAGCTGTAGAGAGCGGTTGAGCACCTTAAAAATCCAGACAAGCCTCACTCAGGATTTTTTCAACCAATTATTCCAGTGGAGACTCTGAGTGCTTTGCTTCCCAAGCTTCGGTGCAGTTGTAACCCCTAACTCATCACACCTCACCTCTGTCGGGATGAGGACTGACCAGTTGGAGGGATGCGGTGAGCAAAATATAACCTTGGGAGGTCGTGGTCTTGCTTCCCCCCCAATCCTGCTCGGGAGGGAGAAAACTCTGCCAGCTCACGTGGGCATCCCCGCGGCTCTCAGGCGCTGTGACAACCAGCCAGCAGCTCCCACCATCACCCACAGCAGTTGTGGCAGGGGAAGGAGGAATCCCAGTGACGTGGCAAGTGGAAAACTCTTTCAGTTCCTCTTCAAGACAAGCCAAATGCGGAGCCAGAGCCGGCTCACGGGGTTTTGTCTCTAGTGATCTGGATGTAATTAATATCCAAAGGGAATTGCCGGAGGTCCAGGACAACACGCACGGTAAAGGCACCTGCAGGAACATCCTTTCGCTTAATGTTAATGAAAACTGCCCGTGTTCTCCACGTTAATCTTCCTTGCCTATTAATTATTTTACACTAATTTGAAGCTCTTAATGGCTTTTCTGCAGCCAGGTGAAGTCAATTGCCTCCCTGAACTCAATTTTGCAGCAAACCCAAAATCACTCAAAAGTTGCGGGAAAGAAGGGACAATAATTACAGTTCACTCCAATAAAAAGGGAAAAGAGGAAGAAGAGGACAAGCATTCAATCTTTCTACTCCCAATATTTCTCACGGATGTGGTAAAGCAGCTCAGCATCTCAGAATCGTAATGCATTTATACCCAATGCAGAACCAAGAGCTACATCTGTGCTCTGTTAAGACAGTTATAGATTTCTTGCCTCTGCATTTTTTGAAAATTTTATAAAATCATCCTTTGCGTAAAAAAAAAAAAAAAAAAAAAAAAAAAAAAAATTCCAGTTAATTGGTAACCAAATTATTTTATACCCTGAAACACCAAAGGGTAGTAAATCCCTGCTCGCTGTGATTTCAAACCATCCACCCTAAATCCTCAGTTTACCAGTAAGGATTAAGCAAAATGGGCATCACCTGTACTCAAGCCCTTGAGTACAAAAACATTACTCTCATCTTACATCCCCAGCAGAAAAATATAGAGAAAATGAGAAAAAAAAAAAGAAAAAAAAGCCACATCTCAATCATGGAATTGTCAGAGTTGGAAGGGACCTCTAGAGATCATCTCGTCCAACTCCCCTGCTGAAGCAGGGTTGCCCAGAGCACATCACTCAGGACTGCATCCAGGCAGGTCTTGAAGATCTTCAGAGAAGGGGACTCCACACTCTCCCTGGGCAGCCTCTTCCAGGGCTCTGCCACCTTCACCAGAAAAGTTTTTCCTCATATTTGAGTGGAACTTCCCATGTTCCAGCTTGTGCCCGTTGCCCCTTGTCCTATCGCTGGAAATCACTGAAAAGAGTCTGGCTTCAACATCCTCCAACCCACCCCTTGGATACTTATAAACATAAGGTCTCCCCTCAGCCTTTGCTTGTCCAGGCTAAAGAGTTCCAGCTCCTTGAGGCTTTCTTTGTAAAAGAGGTGCTCCAATCCCTCCATCATCTTCATTGCCCTATGCTGGACTCTCTCCAGTAGTTCCCTGTCCCTCTTGAACTGGGGGGCTTGGAACTGGATGCAGGATTCCAGTCGTGGCCTCACCAGTGTAGAGTAGAGAGGGAGAATGACCTCCCTCCATCTACTGGCCACACTCTTTCCTGTGCAGCCCAGGACCTCATTGGCCCTCTTGGCCACAAGGGCACATTGCTGGCGCATGGAAAGTGTGCTATCTACCAGGACTCCCAGATCCTTCTCCTCAGTAGTGCTTCCCAGAAGATCCATCCTTAACCTCTATTGGTGCCTGGGGTCTAGACGTGAGCAATAACAGCCCAGCCCAAATTTGCTCCAGCTCTGAAGGTAGACTTCACAACCTAAAGGCAAAGCTATGACCGAAAGCTTGGAGAGACAGCACATACAATCTTGAGAAGGAACAGAGAAATCCTAAACCGCAGCAGAAATAGAGTTAGAGTGCTTTGCTGGCACAAAGTGTCACCCAGAAGGTGGGACACACCACACAGTAAAAGGGGTGAGATGCAGCAGAGATGCTGGGCAGAGGCTGCTTCCAGCTCACGATGGGGGGCAACACACGACAAAACTCAATAAAAAAAGTCCTAACCAACCAACTGACTTTATTATATTGCTACCCCGACAGTTTATTTTAATTTATTAACAAGTTCCCTGCTTTTGCAAGGACACTAGAAACATATTAGACTTTTTCCAGCAGCAAGTGACAGTCTGTGGTTTCCAGTCTTTTCTTTTCAAGCTTGTTAAAGATGCTGGAAAGCGAACAGTGGTTTGTAGTATCAAACCTGATGTTCTCTATATCTGCATTAAACCATATTGACAGAAAATCTGTTCTCATCCTATGACCATTTTTAGCCAGAAGTGAAAAAAAAAAAACACAAAACCAACTGAAAAGAAAAACCAACCCTCACAATGCCTTCTAATTTCTACAACAAGAAAACCAGCAGCTCTTCCTTCAGAAGGAAACGTCAAAGACTCAGAAGACCGTTACGAGAATAAAAAGCCCATGTTTTCACGGCGGCAACACGATGGCTAAGAGTGATGTGAAGGTCAGGAGAGCTTGGCAGCCCATGGGAAATGAGTTGGTGGGATTCTCAGTCCTGTTTCACCTCCTCACATTTCTACAAAACTAACAAGAGGAATTCAGAGAGCGATGGAGACTCTCATCACAGACATCCCCCCCTGCCCCTTGCAGATGTTCTCTTGTCCAGACCAGAGAATTAGGGAGAACATTGATTTTCCACGATGGTTAACTGTAAAACAGACTTAAAATTTTAAGCAAAATTTTACAAAGAACAAGTCCAGAGCGGAACTGTGCAATGGATTAAGCAGTTGCTAATTCTGGCAAAGCGTGGAATTTTGGCTTTGGTTGGGCAGTTTTACAATTAAGAGTTTTTCTCCATTTTTACGCGAAGGGGAGGCAAACTTTAAAAGGTTTTGCATAATTCTGACCTATTACCAAGGCGCAGTTAAGTAGCTTTTAAATAAAACAAAGCAACTTTTTGATCCAGTTTCCTTTGCTGGCAGTGGATTAGGAGAGAGTTAAGAAGACAATTCATTTTTGATTGAAATAAATCAATGTACTGGAAAATAGCAATTCATTTCTGAAATTTCCCTCTCAAATCCCATTCCTTCCTGCTCTCCCAGATAGAAAGCCTAATCATGTTCCCTTCTTCATGCTCTAAAGCAGCAGCAGAAGCCAGAGCTAAGGCAGTGCCTGTCTGTATTTTTAAAAGGATACCCAAGTCATTAAAATAAAAAAAAATAAAAAATGGCAATTTAAGATGTTTGATAGTTTTGTTGTGTTTGGTGTTTTTAATGATGACGTGACATGAGTCTATAAATAAAATTGGAGGAAAAGCAGGGGTGTTTTTTTGGCACCGCTACATTCCTAGAGTAGTCTGCTAACGCAAACACAGGCACCAGCGCCAACGGGATGGGAAAATGCAAAGGAATTGACTGAAAAGCCCAGTGGAAAGGATTAATCCCACACTTGCTGTCCCAGCTGTTGGAAATGTAACCTGAAAACCGCCAACAAAAAAGAGGAAGAATCCAAATAGTTTTGAAAAGTCATTATTTAAAGATTTATCGGTGATATAAACTACAAACTGCTGTTTTTGTTTTTAAACTAGCTCTTAATCAGTCTCTCTTCTGCTCTTACTAATGCACTCAGCACTAATTGCCTTAGAAAATATCTTTTAAAAGAGGCAGGCTATTAATGAAAAAATGTAGATGATTTTATTTTTTTTTTCTAATTAAGTCCATGTGATGCAAAGAAGTGGTACCAGAAACATCAGCCATTTGAAGGAAAAACAGGAAACTTTACAAATATTACCCTACTGCACCTTTCCAGTTGAAAACATGCAGGTAAATAGGGTGGGTTTTTTTTTCACTCCTTGTAAATTATGGATTTTATAAGCAAAAGCCTGAAATGTAAACTCCATTACCAAAATGACCCCGAGAAAAATATTAGATAAAAGGTTTGTAATATAAATGAGTAAGAATGTGCGATCCCAGCAAATAACAGGTATAATTCACGAGATTATCCTTAATACCACCACACCGGAGAGGTTCCAGGGTTGGGAGGAGTCGCAAATCTAATGGGAACAAGGACAGGGATGAGACAGAGATGCTCCAGAGATGGAGCATCAATAGCGGTGACGCTCAGATGGAGATGAAGAGTTGGGTGGGAGAAGGGAGTGCTCTCCTGGCTTCTCTGGCCACTGGCACCCAACGAAGCCAGTCAGTGGCTCCCCACCCCCTTGGCATTTGCAAGTCCATACAGAAGAAGAGTTGTAGGAGGACAGGAGAGGGCATGAATGACAGCTCTGCAGGTAAAAAATGTGATGCTGGTCCTCCAAGCTTGCTTCAGGGTCAAACACGCTTGTTCCAGCACAAGGTTGAAGAAGCAATAGTGCAGAAAACATCTTCCCTAACCCCAACTCCTTCCTCTTCATCACTTCATTTGTTGGTCAGGACTAAAATTTCAGACTATCTCAAGGATATAGAAGACAGATTGCACCTGCAGTAAGTAAATACAACATTCTTGGAGAGCCCTTACAGCCTCATCAAGATCTGCACGTAGTGTTTTTACAAACCAGAAGCCCCAGAGAGATGAAGTGAGATTTGGGACAGCAAGATAGCAAATATTACCCAAAACAGAGACAATGTGGGTGCAACTGGCAACAGCGACCGAGCATCACGACAGCTGGTATCTTATTTGCAGGGAAAAAAAAGAGTGTTCTGGGGATGGACAGTAGTTCAAGTGCTGGAGCAGATTTCCAAGCACAGAACAAAAGTACCAACCCTTGTCTTCTGGAGAGCTTCAGTTCTCCAGCAAAAAAGGTGCAAGGTAACTTATTAGACATGTCTAAGAGAAAGAAAAAAGTGCAATACACCCTTTGCCATTTTTTGGCAGCCTTTACCTATATGTTTAAATAAGAAAACTGTACTGATAATTTATGCACCTTCCCAAGATTTACTGAATAAAGAAAACTACTTTTGTTTGGTAAAGATTAACTGTAGTAGAAACCATCTGGCTCAAGAAACTGGCTCTTTTGGAAGAAATCATAAAATGTATACAGGATTTTATAATCCATACGTCCAAACCCCATTGCCATCCAGGGAGGAAGATGAAATACCACCTGCCGTCTTCCCAGGAAGTCTCCTGGTTTTGGTTCTGGGGGACACTGTATGTGGATGTGGTCATCCACAGCTTCTGGGATCTGCAAGTGGTCAGCAGAGGTTGTAGCAATGGCCATAAAATGTCTTGTTTTCTGTTACACAGCTCCTGCTGCAGTTATTCACTAGAAACGAAAGCCTGGTAACTAATGGCACAGGCTCAGCTCTCTCTCCCTGGGATTCACATGGACCAGGTTTTGAGTTCTCTGACCTTCTGCAAGGTACTGGTGAACCTTCGTGTCATTCACCACAAGTGAGATGCTCAATATGGGCAAACACTACAGAATTCCTCATCTATTGAGACAGGAGTAGAAGGAAACATCGTCTTACTGCTATTTGTTGATTAGAAAAAAAAAAAAAAACAGCAAACTTTGCTTTTTTGAAAGAGAATTTCAGGCATAATCTCACGGGCCTGTTAATGTACGAGGCAACCTCTAATCCACGCAGAACAACACAGCCCATGACAGTGCTAAAAAATTAAATATAAATAAAAGAGAAGGTCATCACAAGTTCATGTGAAGCTACAGAAGAAGTCCAGTTACTCCACGTGTAAGGTGGTTTGTACAATGAACTTTATACCCATGGTTACACTGAAAAAAAAAAAGATTGCATGGGTGGTAAGGTTTATTAGAGATTACTATATCATCCTTTGCACCCTCATAAAAGCAAGACTATCCCTTTCCTATGGATAAAACAGCAGCAGTGGGGCTCAGTCCCAACATGAAGGAGGACGGATCCATCCTCAGGCCCATCCGTGCCTTCGATTGGGAGAGAAAACCTGGCCTTTTGCTGTTTAATTCAGCAGAACTTTGCTCTCTTTCTCATTCTCAGCCTGACTCATTAAATATCTGCAGACCAGATTTTGATCTTCATCTTAATCGAAAAGACTCTATTATGCACTTGAACGCAGACTTTCTCCCTTTCTTCCAAAATAAAACCGAGACATGGGTTGAAGTGTTTGCCTAAAAAGAAAAAAAAAAAAAAGAGAAAAATCCACAGCCCCGCGATACTGATGAGTATGAGAAAGTGGATGTGACAGGAAGCTGATGAAGAAAAGGCTGAATTAAATTTTTCAGACAACTGGTTTATTAGCTAAAGCATTCTACTTCAGGTCAACCGATACAAATGCCAAACTTGGTAAGCTGGCTTCAGTTGAAAGTTTTTTCTTCTTCCTCCCTTTACTGCACTGGAAGCAGCCCATTGCAAGCTTTCAGCGGGAAATGTTTTGACATTTTGAACCAAAATACTGCGTATTCTCAAAATTTGCCCACTTTTAAGCTCCCCAAAGAAAAAGACAACAGCAGAATCTCTGCAGGACCTGGGCTATGTTGACGCTCAAACGGGTAAAATGGTGCTGCTCGGGGGCAACCAGCAATCCTTAAGCAATGAAAAGTTGCCTCCCACAGACTCTTCATCATCTTGCAGCTCCTAGATGTTATGCTTGCACCAGCCCCACTGGGTGGCCACAAGGCAGCTCATGTAGACTAGGTGGGGGACATGTATCCGCTGGGAAAGGAGATGCTTTGCAGACTGCCTCCTCTGCTGGTGGTCAGCATTGGAGGAAGGAAGTCCAGGAGAACATGGATAAGATCAAATGGGGCGTGCAAAAAAGCCAGTAGCCAATTCTCCCTTAAAACAGAAAATATGTCCTGTTGGATACAAAAAAAATACCACCTTGAAGGTCACAAAGGCTTGACTAGAAGGTAGAGATCAACCTCTAAACACCCACTCAGTTCCAGTGAGTTCACCGTCTGGTTGGAAAGTTCATCATCTGGTAACTTGCCCCCAAAACAGAGTTTGAGTCTCATTCAGTCACACTCCTGTCCCACTCTCTGCACTGTGCTCATTCCACACTTGAGGGGGTTTAACATCCCCCAGAGATGGGAGGAGGAGGTCAATCAGCACTTCTCTTCCAGTTCATTGTTAACGAGCAGGCCAAGCAGTTAACATCAGTTAGTTTAAGGGAATTGATTTTATCTGAAATTCCTACTGCTGCCTTCATGCATGCAGACACATCGTCGCAGCTTCTATAATTAGAGCACACCGAGAGAGAAGCAATTTGTAAGGAGAATGACATCCCTAAAACGCATCTTTCTTAGAAAAGTCTTGTGTGCGTGTCTGGGAGGGGAAAGCTTGCATATTCAGGAGGAAAGCCTCTGTGATGATGCCACTAGGCATTAATGAGAAACCTAATTGGTTTTGTCTAACAGGCCCAAATCGTATAAAGAGAAGAAAAAAAACTCACGTGCACACACAGGTGCACACACACACCCACACCTTGCCCACCTGTGCTTCAACAAAGACAAGATAATTACAAAATAACCAAAATATTAGCCAATACACTAAGCACAGTCTCTTCAGGCACTGTGGAGCTGTTTAAGGTGCAAAAGGATGAGGGGTGGTAAGAACTCTGGGTCTTAGTTCTAGTTTTACTGTGTCCAGTTTTGGAGTCCTCAGCACAAGAAGGATGTGGACCTGTTGGAGCGGGTCCAGAGGAGGCCACAAAGATGATCAGAGGGCTGGAGCACCTCTCCTATGAAGACAAGCTGAGAGAGTTGGGCTTGTTCAGCCTAGAGAAGAGAAGGCTCTGGGGAGAACTTAGAGTCCCTTCCAGTTCCTAAAGGGGGCTACAGGGGAGGGAGTCTCTATCAGGGAGTGTAGTGATAGGACAAGGGTTAATGGTTTTAAACTGAAAGATTTAGATTAGATATTAGGAAGAAATTCTTTGCTGTGAGGGTGGTGAGACACTGGCCCAGGTTGCCCAGAGAAGCTGGGGATGCCCCATCCCTGAAGGTTGTTCAAGGCCAGGCTGGATGAGGCTTTGAGCAACTTGGTCTGGTGGGAGGTGTCCCTGCCCAGACTGGATAATCTTTAAGGTTCCTTCTAACCTACACCATTCCATGATTCCCCTGGATGAAAACGGATGGAGTACTTCCCACCCATCCTGCAGGCAAATGCCGATGACCTCTTGATGCAAGGAGCTGAATACACATCAAATAACAGTGTAATAACTTCTTAGCATATGTGATCCAAAAAGACCGACAAAATAATCTCATGATCCCCTCTAGCTTTGAAATCCATGATTGCGAGAGCTAAAAGACATGCCAGAAAAAAAAATATAATGCTGCTTACTGCTAATGCCAAGATTAGACATATTTTCACCCAAGATCATGGCTAAATAACATAATTTCAAAACTTCCAGTAAACTTTTACACCTAAAAACTGGCTGAGTTGGTAGAAAACAGCACTTTAAGAAGGAGCATCTTCCAGCAGGAACGTGTCATTAAAACCTCATTCTTCTACATAAGCTGGGAGTATGTCTGGGGACTTCTGTGCCATTGTCATAAAACATGTTAAAAAAAAAAAAATAATTAAAAACTGAGCTTCACAGACAAGGAAACTTGTCTGCAAAGCCTCCATTAAAAAGTTGGAGGCTTATATTTCTCAAACTGTCTTTGTTTTGTTTTAAAAACGAAATCTGTCCATTCTCTGGCATCTGAATACCTCGCCCTCGTAAGCCTTTTCAAGCTCGTTAATTCAATCAGAGCCCTATCACAGTCGCTCTGTCCTCACACAAGAATTGGGGAATTGGCCACTCAATGTTCAAGCTCAATGGTCATACAGGGCAGTATTTTGCACACCAGAATTATAGCACGGATATTTAGCGTTGCACCATAAGCCACGGCACGAGGAAAGGCACGATCCTATTTCTTTTTGAACACTGAGCTCCTGTCGTGTCGTTGCTAATGATACTTTGCGCAACAACGTGGATTTGGGATTCTCCCAAAGATTTGTCCACCCCCCCAACCACACACCGACGGGAGGAATCACCAAAAATCCCTCTTCCCACAACAAAGAGGTTCATAGACCCAGTGCACACCAGTCGGCCGTAGCACCACACTAGCAGGGGACCAGGTTATCCTGGTTCTCTTCAAATCAAGCCCTTAGGACGTGGTATCTGCACTGAAGATGATCCAGAAGACCTCAAGGGATGCTCCTGTGCTGGCACTCTATTTTGAACCACAACATGGATTTTTACAGCTATGAAAAAAACTCCTTATTTCTTGCAGTGATGCTAAAGCCCAAGGACGTGGACAGGGGTGGTGGGATGCGGAGAGCAGACTATTACCCAAAGAGCCAGCACCTCTATTTTAGGCAGAGAAAAACTTAAACAGCAGCTACAGCAAAAACCACCCGCAGTCGATATGATTATATGCTGCTAAGGCACAGCCTGGAAAACAGCTTATGGAAAAAAATAATAAAAAAAGCAATAGCAAAGAAGAAATATGTTTGTTGCATGCATGAAGGAGCCACAGTCCTACCTTCCTTGGGTGCTTTTTCGTATTGCTAGAAAAGAACTCCCAGTGGTTGGTGAGCTCCAAGCCACAGAATGAGACAGAAGAGGTCTCCAAGCCCTGGCTGGCATCTGAACCCAGGTCAGATGTTACCTGTGTCAAGGCTGGGCAACCTCATGTAGAACAACGTGGTGCAGCTCAGAGGTGTTTGTGTGCTGGAACCTATCAAATGCTAGTGTTTTTTTAGAGAAAAGCTAAAAGGATCCCCAAAAAAGCTTGAACAGATTCTCTGTCCCTTGCTTAGCCATCGTCCCATTGCATCTCCTCTTAGCCCTGGAACAGGCTGCCCAGGGAGGTCGTGGAGTCCCCTTCTCTGGAGATCTTCAAGACCCACCTGGATGCAGTCCTGAGTGATGTGCTCTGGGCATTTCTGCTTTAGCAGGGGCGCTGGACTAGATGATCTCTAGAGGTCCCCTTCCAACTCTGACAATTCCATGATCTCTTGGAAGACTATGTTCTTGAAGGAACCAGCCCACCTCAGATAGGAGATGGGAGACATGCCATCACCACACAATGAGTTGGGATGCCCACACCATGGACATGGGTTTGGAAGTCCTCCAAGCGAACGTGCCTTCAGCTTGGCATGGGCAGTCTTCCTTTTACTGCTGGGGGGTCAAGAGCTGCCCCCCATCCCTCCACCCAGCCAGAGCTGGCAGCGCCGCACTGAGCAGCATTCAATTAGGAAACGCAGCCTGCGAGCCGAGAGGGAGATGAAACGCGGGAGGAGGAAGAAGCCAGCTCAAATAAATGGATAATTGCCATTTAATTCCCACGTATTAGATTTGGCAATACTTGCATTAGGGTTAAGTCAATAAAGCAACTTGGACCAGAGCTTGATTTGACGACGGGACAGACCGATCAATCTGTCTGAGATGCCGGCTCCCAGCCCTACCCGGGGAGACCTCGGGGTGGGGGCAGAGGAAAGGCCACCGCCCGTCGGCCACGTGCTGAGGGAAATGGCCCTTCACGTGCCAAAATGAGTATTAAGTAAAGATGTCATTCATGCTTTTCCTGGATTAGGCAGCCTCCTTCATGGACAAACGAAGCCCCTTATTCCTACATCTCAATTATGCTGTACAGCAGCCACCGGCCACCTCGCTGGAAAGATGACGCCGTGCCAAGAACGTCTGCCCGTCACCGTCCCTACGAACCCAACCTAGGAGGAAAGCCCATGGAGGAGATTTGCTTTCAGGCAATCAGCTCAAGGGAGTGAGCTAATTAAACCTGCAGCAGAGAGATGACAATTCCCCCTGTGACGAGTGTCTCACAGCTTGTCGCTCCAACCAGGCCGTGCGTCGGCAGGAGGAGCTGTGCTGGAAGGGACACCAGTGCAACCTGCCACCGACAGTGGGGTACAGCAAAGGGCAGTGAAGGAACAACCATTGCAGATGTTTGGAGCCCAAATCAATACTAATAAACACATTTCCTGGCATCTGACATCAACAGACATAAAATAATTCATCGGGTTTACAGGTACAGCTCCCTTTCCTTCAGATGTGACACTGTTGCTTTTTTATCATTGAGTCATACAATGGTTTAGGTTGGAAGGAACCTTAAAAATCACCTATTTCCCACACTCCTACCATGGGCAGGGACACGTCCCACCAGACCAGTGTGCTCAAAGCTCCATCCAGCCTGGCCTTGAACACCTCCAGGGATGGGGCCTCCACAGCTTCTCTGGGCAACCTGGTCCAGTGTCTCACCACCCTCACAGCAAAGAATTTCTTCCTGAGATCTCATCTAAATCTGCCCTCTTTCAGTTTGGAACCATTACCCCTCACTTGTCACTACACTCCCATGTAAAAAGTCCCTCCCCATCGTTCCTGTAGGCCCCCTTCAGGTACTGGAGAGCTTCTATAACGTCTCCCTGGAGCCTTCTCTTCTCCAGGCTGAACACCCCCAACTCTCTCAACCTTTCTTCACAGCAGAGGTGCTCCAGCCCTTGTATACCATCTTCATGGCCTCCTCTGGACCCTGTCCAACAGGTTCATGTCCTTCTTATGTTGAGGACTCCAGAGCTAGACACAGTCCTTCAGGTGGGCTCTCACCAGAGTGGAGCAGAGATGCAGAATCACCTCCCTCAACCTGTTGGCCAGGCTTCCTTGGATGCAGCCCAGGATACGGATTTTAGAATCACAGAATCATATGGGGTTGGAAGGGACCTCTGGAGATCATCTAGTCCAGCCCCCTGCAGGAGTGGGTCTACCTAGAGCACGTTGCTCAGGAACTTGTCCAGGTGGGGTTTGGAATGTCTCCAGAAAAGGAGACTCCACCACCTCTCTGGGCAGCCTCTTCCAGTGCTCTACCACTCTCACAGTACAGAAGCTCCTCCTCATGTTTAGGTCGAACTTCTTATACTCAAGTTTGTGCCCATTTCCTCTTTTCTTGTCACTGGGCACTACTGAGAAAAGACCAGCCCCGTCCTCCTGACACCCACCCTTTAGGTATTTACAAGCATTGATCAGAAATTTTGGCATCTACAGTCTCCTTTGGGACGGGCAAACTCTCCCTCTACTGCAACACAGAGCAATGTAAGAGCAGGTGGAAACGAGGTAAAACCTCAGGAGTTTGGGTTCAGCAGAACACCCACCAAGACCAGAGTGCAACCAAGAGAGAGATGTGCATTATTCTGCGTTGCACTGTATTAAATACAATCAGGCATCATATACAGTTGCTCTAGTGACTTGCAAACATCTGCCCTACCCAAATGCCCCAGGAAAGTATGAAAAGCAGAACGGGGACAAATTGTTTTCGTCGAGAATACAACCAGGCATTGTAAAGTCTCCCAGGCTCTATATTCTGATAAACCTGGAATTGCCTGCAGATATTGCCATTAGTTTCAGCGGATTTAAAATACACAGGGCACAGGCTCCTGCATTTAACAGCAGGATGCATCATAACAGCATTCATCCATATAGACTGAAACTTCGCCACTATGAAGTAAGGACCCGTTCATCGCCCACTGCTTTAAAAAGAAAATAAAAATCAACAACAAACCAAAGAACTCCCCCCCCCAAAACAACCCAACACTTCATTTTAAAAATCTCAAAGCAAGGCAGTAAATTAAAGGAAATACCTACATTCCTCCCCTCTTCATTTGCTCATGTTAGAATATTAGTGATAATTCTTCATTTTACGGTAGTTATATGCATGTCATGTGGCTGTGTATACACCCAGATACACATAAAACGTGTTTTATAGCATATTACTTTTTCATTGCAAATATTTTCCTGAGATGTCCTAGAATGAGAGCACATTAAAAGCACCTGCTATTAAATCTTTGCTAAAAACCTCCAAATTTCTCATGAAAATCCAAAGCGTGCTGTTAATGAAATTGTTGAGTTTTTAATGTACGTGTCATTTTGATGAATGCAGAACATCATTTCCGTAATGTCTTACATGTTTCACGCACTTCTAGGTATTATACCCTCTTCTTGATATCCCAGGAAAACAGATTATTAGCAGAAGTAGGAAGGAAAACAGAATCCTGGAGCCACGTGTGGTTACAGAGAATCTGTTTCAAGGTAAGAATCACTGCGGAAAACTTCCCGGGCGCTTGCTCAGTTCTCCAGCCCCTGGATTAATACTTTCCAATCCTTGAAATAATTTAATTAAAGTGATCAGCAGATGAGAAGTAATACTGCACTGCTGAATCTAATTAAACTTCAAGTTTATCCTCTGGAAATCAAGAAAAATATATATTTCTTCTAGAAAAGACATTTATTTTATTCTGACAGAGGAAAGGATAAAAGAAAAAAAAAAAAGCAATCAGCTTTGTTGATAACATCTCTCTCTCCTCTCTCTCTCTCTCTCCCCCTGCCTTCCAAATGACAACGCTTTGCCTGGCTAAATAATAAAATAATAAGCATTCTGCAAAGCTAATCTTCCTCCTCTGAGCTGTCTGAGCCACTTTGTCCCTTCCCACCCAAGCCATTGTAGGCGAAACAATAGCACCTTTGTGAAAACGACAACAGAAAGCAAATGGAGGGGAGGTCTCCACCGTGTTGGAACACGTCAAGGAAAGAAATAAAAATTGAGACCTTCTTACCTCTACTTGGCAATTGTACATCCCTGTCCCATGAAAGAATTAACTCTCCACGCGTGATTGGGGTTTTGAGCGCAATGAAAGCAGGGATGCTGGGAGGACGGGTGATCTGCACCAAGTGGGCATCAACAAGATGATATTCGGAGAATATTCCCTCTTTCTGCTGCCCAAATCTCTGCTGCCGTGACCAAGACCATGGCCCACGTTGTCCAGCACCCCCTCGCTCTAAAGGCACGCACACACAGCTGTGCTCACAGAAAAGAGCATCATCTCTCCACCTGGCTTCCATGAAAAATCATGCTAAGAAGTGTCCTTACAGTCAGCACAGCACTGCACACTGCTAACTAGCACAAACCCACGAAATGCTAAATATTTAACTAAATATGTCCCATTTCTGAATTAGGCTTGCTCAATTAACATTTTACTGCAGCAACCTCCGGGGCAATATTGTCTTGCTAATTAAGCATTTGCTCTCCATCTCCTTAGTGAGAACAGGATGGTTTGACTCTGCCTTTTCTCACGGTCAAAGAGCAAGGGGATGGGAAGTAAAAGAGAAACAGCTGTATAAAAGGGTTTCCTTCTCCAACTTGGACCTTTTCCTCCTGATGGTACGTCCCCTTGTAGACAGTGCCATGCCCAAGCTACTGCATCAAGTGGGCATGGGATGCGCGTCCACACCAGTTAAGCTCTCAAGGCAACTGGTTGAGGATGGGTGGCCAGAAACTGACTCAACGGAGCTTCAAAATAATAACAGGCACATTGGGGATGGTCAAAGGTCTACAGCAGTGGTGAACAGCAGATGCCTAGAAAACACACAAAGGTAGAAAGCACATATTCTACTGCGCAAGCACCTTCCCAGCTACTGACCGCTTGTATCTCAGGGACCTGCTAAGCAAAAAGTGCTTTTGGTGGCTCACACCACCATGACTTTAGTCTCCCTTCAAAGTCACATACACTTCTCACTTTCAGCACCTGTAGAAAGACACAACAATGGCTTCAATGACATAACTGAGGCTCTCCTCCTTCTGTTTGTTCTGAACGTGACACCTGCTACCTTCACATGGTATGCGGAGACCAAACATGGCAACAAAGTGGGCTCAATGTAAGAATAAAGATGAAATTTCTACCCCAAAACCTGTGCAAAGAACCCCTTTGTCAGGGAAATACCATTGCTACAAGCCCGTAGCTCAAAAGCCTTCTTAGCAACACTTCGGGGGAGAAAAAAGGGAATGAAGGAAATAATGAAAGAAAAAGGTTTTCAACGTGAAAGGCTCTTTTTAGTTTTTGTGTGATTTCTACCACTTCTACCATACTGCCACTGCTTTGCACACACTTGTCAGGTGAGCCATACAATGACCTGAAGGGAGATGATTCAACATCTTTGTGAGCCAACAGGTCAACAGCGCAAATCCCAACTGAGCAACCTACTCAATGAATCATAAAATGGGAAGAAAGAGGCTCTCCAGGTCAGGTAGCCCTATTCCCAAGGAGGGAGGCAGCACAGAAATGCCTCTCCACATACCTACTCTAATTGCCTACTCTTTATTTTAATGCTATTCAAGCAGCAAAGCTTGATCTTCGCTTCTTAAAAAGGCTATTTCAGCGTAACGCATCCCAGCAGTGATTTATTTTCACTGCAGAACAGAGAATGATGCTGATCTCTCCATAGAAGACTATTTTTTGCTTGAGGGCCTTTCTTATTAATAGGCCTTAACATTTTTATTGTGATGCTACCCAAAAACAACCCCACAGATTTTGCCTCCTGCTAAATGCTACAATTGACTTTATACTCCTTCCAAGATATTGCTTGCAGGTCTGCCATGGCCCTCTTGGTAGTTCAGATGTATCTACTCTGGAAGATTTCACAGGCACCTCCTTCCTTCCCAATCAAGACCTGAAAACAGACACCTCCTTATCTACAATCTGGTAAATCCCCTTCTGGATGTCTTACAAAGAAAGAAGGAAAATGTGGTAGGCTACAGCCCTACAAGCCAAAACCTCCCATATTTTATTCCTGCCTGAGAGCACCACAGGAAAATTCATTTACTTCTCTGCGAGTTGGTTACTGCGTCCATAAAACAGTGATGATAAATACTGGACTATTGCTCTGGGGTGGCGTGAAGGTTAAATTCATTAATGCTTGTAGAGTGGCCGAGATGTTTGGATGAGAGGCACTAACCATGGGAAAATTATTACTATTTATTCTCACGGGGGCAGATCACAGCTTCATTAACTCTACTGGAAGACATTTGCTCTACAGTAAGTGTAGGCAAACCCAACTCCAGTGATGCCCAGATCCCATACGTGCTGGGCACAGAGTCTGAAACACTTATTGAAACAGAAACCAGGCAGAAAAATACCCACTGCCCTCAGCTGGGATCGCCCTGCAGAAGAAGCATGGTCTAAAGCAGAATCACGAACAGGTGGAGTTCATCACTCCCACACCAGCTCCTCCTCAGCCACTGACTTATTTCATGGTACTGGGAAATTCACCTTCATACTCATTTTCAGTTTGTTGTAGTGCAGTTCCATGGACAAGAGAAGACCCTCACAGAGTGCAAGAGGGAGCAGATAAAAAAACTTGGCAACAGAAACGTAATTCTCAGTCTGGGCACCAGTCACCAGCAGCACATCTCTCCACAGCGCATAAGGTCAGGTTTTTGTACCTTCTGCCAAGATGCCACAAAAACAACGTCAGAAGAGCAGAATGACACACTCACTAGAATGGTTGAGGTTAGAAGGGACTCCTGGAGGTCATCTGTTTGAACCCCCACACTCAAGCAGGGCCACCTAGACCCAGTTGCCCCGGACCATGTGGAGATGGCTTTTGAATAACTCCAAGGATGGTGACTCCACAACCTCTTTGGGCAACCCGTGCCAGTGCTCAGTCACCCTCACAGCAAAAAAAGTCTTTCCAGACTGGATGGACACCTGACCTCATGCAAGATATTAGACTTTCCCCTCCACAGGCAGTGTTTCCATCATTGCCTGCTTCATGAGCCCATTGCGTAGCTCATCTTCATCTCTTCTGCTGCACAGAGGGTTGGGGTGTCCCCTGCCTTGGGCAAAACATCAGCCTGTGCAGCAGGACTCCAAACTCTGCTGCTCTCTATATAGCAAAGCCAACACGTGAAAAGGAGAGGTAGCAAATGAGAAGATCTTGGAGGAAGGCTGAGCCCACTCAGGTCTCTGATGAGAACTTCACTTCCAGATTCAATGAACCGAAGCTACTTTTCATTATGACATAGTGAAGGATAAACACCGTTGCATTAGTCAGCTCCCAGCAGTCAGCTTTTGAAGGACATTAAGTGGGTGGCAGAGAAAACCTGAAAGCAAAGGGGAAAAAAAAAAATCAGACTCTGCAGCACAGCATTATTTGGAGCCGCTCTTCTGGCATGCAGCGCCGTTCCTGCTGTTGTCTGGAGGCTTCTTTCTGGCAAATCATATCACCATGTCACACCACCGCTCCCCAGGCTCACCAAACATGGACCAGCAATGCCCAGCTCCACTTCTCTCCGTTGAACATCTCCCAGATGTTCACCTATACTTTATTAGGACCATGGATGCATCAATTTGCAGAGGTAAACATGGGGTACATCCCCTTCTCCACTACAAGGCCCAACAGAGTTTTGTGACAGCTGACACTACTTCTTGAACTTTTCCAGGGACTGATGTTTTCTTCTGCAGGACAGAACTGAGCGTCCATCACCCCATGCAGTTTTTCAGAAGTGCTGGAAAAGAAATCAGAGCACGGATTCCTGGTAGAACAACCAAGCTCTGAGGAGATGAGCCTGATTCTGCTTCATGTGGACCATGGCTGGTAACCTGTTACCTCTGTCCCCAGGTAGATAGAGACCAGTTGAGACACAGCAGAGCAGGAGAAACACCTCTCCCACTCAAGTCGAATAGCTAGAGAAAAGCAGAGCTTCAGGAGGGCAACTCCCCTCTCCCACGGTCATGATGGGCAGCGATAATTATACATCTGTTGGTTAATACACTAGAGCACAAACCTCTCCAACACCATCTTTGCCCAGCAGCTGTCTCCCAGTGGGGCTCGCAGCTTGACATGGGGGGAAAAAACCAACGAGTGAATCATGACTGATGCATTTGTTGTGGGGATCCACTCCAGTACCTTTACGGATTGTGCTTAATGCAACGGAAAGTGCTGCGGAACGTTAAATTTCCATCTCGAGGGCAGACAGCCCTGGCAGGACTGAAGCTGCTGCTGCTTCCTGCCGAGAGGGATGCGCTGGAGCCAGCTCATCCTTGCTGAATTCCTCAGACACGCGGGGGCTACCTCCTTTCTAACTAGGTCCCTCAGAGAGGCTGCATCCCACACGTGAAGGTGAGCTTTGCTGCCAGTACACTGGATCCAAAGAAATATCAGAATCGATACTTTAAAACTGAACTATCTGGGAAAAAAAAAAAATAAATACACAAGTTGAGGATGCTGCTGCCACAAGAGAAGAAACCCACAAGGTTTCCCATAGCATAAAGGAAAGGTTTATTTTCCTCTATCAACGTGGAAGCATTTAAAATGTCTTCATTAAATACGTACAATCACAGCATCAGCTTTATCAGTTGTTTGCACGTGTTTAGCCACAAACCCCACCCCAGGATGACGAAGTTGAGCACATTTACCAAAGCTCTACACTTTGATCGACAGCCCGACCAGCAGCGACAGTTTTCAGTTTCCCACTTCACTTTCGGGGCACATTCCCCTCCAAGAAACAAGGCTTTCAATGCTCCTCTCATTATTGACTATTTTACCAAAGAGAAACATCTCATGGAGTTTTTAACTGTTCAAAATGAAAGCTTTCTGGTTTCTTTAGCAGCTGTAAGCTTCACCGAAACCACAGAGCAGACCAAAAAGGCTTCAGCCCCAACTTCCAGCCTGTGTTACCACCATCCAAGGGGAGACCAGCCTTTCCCCATCAGATCCTGTCCAAAGCCTTCCCAGACATTCCTCCCTTTAAAGAAGATATCCTTCCACACACAAACCAGGACATGAGATGAGCAAGCACCAGAGATCACCAGTGTGGCCACCAGGTAGGACAATAATTTGGAAGGGCAATTGGGGCAGTGATGAGAAAAAGCAGGGGGAAGTTCTAATCGTGTAACATCTGAGCCTGAAAATCAAAATAGGTTCGTCAACCTCCCTTTGCCAATATACCTCAGAACTGTGAGGAAGGCAGTAATTATCCCTCCTTTACAGAGGAAGCCATAGCAGAGAGAATTAAAGGCTCTGACTCATGCCCTGAAGCAAACAGAGGCAGGAGCATAGACCATTCCACACCAGAAAGTGCAACCTCTCACACTGGTTAGGGTTACCCCCTGGGCAGAGAGGTGGTACCAGTCACAGCCCAAAATATTCAAAGAAACTCTCTTTGCTGGTGCTTTTGGATAACACTCAGGTGCAAACCACATGCTGTAGTGCTCACCATAGAGAAAACCACCTCCAGAGCTCAGCTGGATATCTTCAGCCAACCATGTATAACAACACAGTAGAATGTGTTGGGCTGTGTCTTCAGCCCAAAATCATGGAATCACAGAATCAAAGAATGGTTCGGGTTGGAAGGGATCTTAAAAATCATCTAGTTCCAACCCCCCTGCCACGGGCAGGGACACCTCCCACCAGACCAGGTTGCTCAAAGCCCCATCCAGCCTGGCCTTGAACACCTCCAGGGATGGAGCCACAGTTTCTCTGGGCAACTTGGGCCAGGGTCTCACCACCCTCAGTGTAAACAATCTTCTCTTTATATCTAATCTGAATCTCCTCTCTTTCAGTTTAAAACCAGTAGCCCCCATCCTGTCGCAACAGCCCTTAGAGTTCATCAACCAAGAACACCCAGCTCTCTTTGGTCACTGTCTCCTGTAATATACATAAGGTGTCAAGAATGAGTACCCAAAATTGACATTACAGAGCATTTCTGTCTGACAATAATGGTATAATATGCACATATGTTTGGCTATCTTCTCTATTTCTTTTCTTTGTCCGCTTGTTCAGGGTGCAATTACTTGGAACACACCTGGAACACCGGATTAAAGCTCCTGTTCCTCCTCCTGTAAACCCTGGTGGGATTTCCAACTGATCACTTGGCTGCTGCAGGGGCTGAGTCATCCTCCCAGCCCATTCCCTTTGTACAGCCAGTTGCAGAGAGAGAAAAGCAATGGGAGAACTCTACAGCCAAAAGGGGAAAAAAGGGGGGAAAAAAAAAAAAAGGGAAAAAAAGACTTTTTCTTCAAGTTTTGTAAAGGTCCTTTCCAACCCAAACGATTCTATGATGCTGTGACTCTCTAGAGAAGGCAAAACTGTTATTCAGAGAGTACCAAAAATACTCTTTCATGCCTCTATTAAAGTCTTCCACTTTTCTAGATAGCTTTCAAAAATTTCAGGCAGTCTTTGTCCTTAATTAGTAAAAGAAGCTATTGTCTGTTCTTAATAAGACACTTATCTTCCCAACTCGAGCAAGGTATTTCTTAAACATCGACAAAGTTCCTCACTTCGTATTCATATTTTTATACTTAAGCTGCGCCCCAAAATAGTAACCAATTATTTCTTCAAACACCCTTATGATACCAGCACACAAAGTGCCTGTTTATCCAATAATGCCACCAGGATGTTACTAAATTCATCCTGACGTTCGGAAGACATTTCCAAATATTTTGCATCTCAAAAGTAGTTTTACATCAAAGTAAAATTCTGAAGGCTGGTAGAATCGCCTGGTTTTTTGCAGAAGGATGTGACCCAGAGGCCACCCACACCTTGTGTGCGGCTACGTCCAGCCGAAAAGGCACGTATGAAATTTAAGAATCGCTCTTACAAAATTAGATTCAGGGGGGTATATTTGCAGAACAGCCCCTGTAGTGTTAAACTGAGTTTTTTTAATGAAAAACGGGTGCAATCGCTGTCAGTATTTAGGACGGCGATGTACAACCAAGGTACATCATTGAGCTGGTGCGACCAACGGCACGTGTGCTGGTAGCCAAGAGCTACCTGGGATAAATTGGACTTGCTTAAACCCACGTGAAAGATTTAGGGCAGCGTGTTTTATCTCACATTCGCACCAGGTTCGGCAGAAAATCCACAGCCCCACTAATAAACGGCAACTTGTTAAAGTGATGTGACTTCTCTGCGCTTCAGAGTCTTCAGAGTGTAAGGGAGGGAAAAAAGAAACACCACGTTCCTTCATCTCAGCAAAGAGCATCTCCATTCCCTTTATTAGAGAATCATAGAATCACCTAGGTTGGAAGGGACTTAATCTTTGTTAAAATCATCTAGTCCGACCAACAGAAAAAAAAAAAAAAACAACAAAAAAAACCCACACCACACCCAAAACAACATCAACCCAACAGTAAACCATATCCCCAAGCATCATGTCAACTCATCTCTTGAACACCTTAAGGGATGGTGCCCTGCAAGTCTCTTTTCTTGAGGCAGAGATCACACGAATATGAGGAGTCGCATTGCTGAGAAGAGTCACCCAACCACCCAGTGAACATCTTCCCCCTCCAACCAAGATAGAATCACAGAATCATAGAATGGTTCAGGTTGGAGGGGACCTTAAAGATTATCGAGTTCCAACCCCCCTGCCCTGGGCAGGGACACCTCCCACCAGACCAGGCTGCTCAAAGCCCCATCCAGCCTGGTCTTGAACACCTCCAGGGATGGGGCTTCTACAGCTTCTCTGGACAACCTGTATCAGTGCCTCACTGAATTTCAGAGTGAAGAATTTCTTCCTGAATCCTGAGCTAAATCTGTCCTCTTTCAGTTTGAAGCCATTACCTCTTGTTCTGTCACTACATACCCTTGTAAAAAGTCCCTCTTCAACTTTCCTGTAGGTGCCCTTCAGATACTGGACCATCACTGTAAGGTCTCCCCGGAGCCTTCTCTTCTCCAGGTTGAACAACCCCAACTCTCTCAGCCTGTCCTCACAGCAGAGGTGCTCCAGCCCTCAGATCATCTTCTTGGCCTCCTATGGACCCGCTCCAACAGGTCCATGTCCTTCCTGAATCCTACCTTTGTCCACCATGCTTGTAACTTATCAGCAATTAAAAGGCATCTATAGGACACACCGTGAGCAACACAAAAGCTGCTTTATTTGCTTTCAACATCCAGAAAAAAAAGTGATATCTATCGTTTCAATTTCGCTGTACTATTCAAGCTGCGTCACACAGTGCACAGACATGGTGAACGTGTGGCTTTCTGGTCTGATTTTTATTTTTTTTTAATAGCAAGGTACAAGCTTTCTTCTGAAACACTTGGCATATTCCTGGTTGACAGAGGTAGGGGTTTCCCCAAGTATTTCTTAAACTAACTTGACATTTCATATAATTAAATCAGCCACTAGGGAGTAAGCATTTGAGCTATCACATTATCCGAGCTTCACATATATGAAAATAATTGTACTATCTCCCGAATCAGGGAGAGACACAACCAGACTGGTTAAAACCTAGTATTAGGAGCATAAATGGTTATCATTTTATTAATCACCATTTTTGCACCGGTGCTGGGAATAGATTGCTCCCCGACGTTCCATCACGCCGAGCGCTGCACAAAACACGCAGGATTACACGCTTCCTCCCCAGAAGAGCTTAGACTGGATGTTTCTTTGTTCAAGCAAGGACATGAACTTGCCATGCGTATAATTAAATCTGCTCTTTCGGGGAGGGCCCGATCCCGCAGACATATGTCTATTAACAGTTCCTCCAAGAAGAACAAGCTTCACTTGCGCGTGAAGCCATACTAGAGCCCCCAACACAAACAGAGGGGATTAAAGGCAGGCGTTCAGCAATATGGCATTTATTCCTTTTTAGGTATCCAGGCCTAGCTTTCCCTACGCGATCGGTGAAATCTATTTTCTCCAAGTGGAAATTCTACTCACACCACACCAATGTCCTCAAGAGAGGGACGCAGACAACCTTCTCCTGGAAACTAGAGTTTTGAAGAAATGGGTAACCTTCTCTGTTTTGAGCTCATTGAAATCCTACCAGTCCTTCTATGCAAAGAACCAAGACTAACAGCTGATATACCCAAATATACTGTGCACAAATTGCAACTAAGAGGGATTTTTCCGCCCCCGTGCTGAAAACAAATAAAACCCCCAAATTTAGCTGTTCTTCTGACCTCTCGTATTTTCTTGCAAGTTGCTGTGATTAGTGTCTACCAATTTACTGCGTTGCTAAAGCACCAAGAAGACTGGCCAACTTCAGTAGCTCCTCCAGAAGCTCCAAGGGCAAGGACCTAATTTTATCGGCGTAGTTGGCGGCACCAACGCAGACTGCGAGGATGCGCCTGAGATGGTGCCACTTTTCTTACCTTTCCCCTTTCTTTCCCTATAATAATCGATAAATGGCTCTGATCCATCATCTTCCCACTGAGGAAGCTGAAGAGGCGCGTTTGCAACACGGTGCCTTTCTCTGGTCAAGAGAAAACACTCATGGCTTTCTTAAGACTTAAAAAATGCTGCCGAACAGATTTATAACCAACATACGTAGAGTTTGAAAAAATAAAAATCCCCATTTTCCCTCTCCTCTTCCTATGGAAGGAGAAATTCATCCCAAAACTCCCTTTACTGCCGATGTCCTTGAAAAGCAGCTATAGTGAGGGGGAAAAAAAAAATGTAATTCCCTCCAAAGGAATTCAGTTAAATCCACTCTGTGGTCCAGGAAATGCCTGAAGGAACCGATCACATGCACAACACTCCCAGATTTTGCTTTAATAAACCTCAGTATCACAACAGCACACCTTTTAAACATCAGGGAGGTCCCACCCGTGTTTGCCTTTCCAAAAGACAGCACTGCCCGTCCCTCTGGGGGTGGGAAAGCACAACCTGTAAGCGTAAGTATTTGCTGGGAATATAAAGCAATGAATAAACGCACCAGAAACTCGGGAGAAAAAGAGATGATAGGGGCATCTATCATCCCTATTTTCCAGCGAATGAATACTGATCCCTCCCCGCCGTTAGCTTTGGTCACTGGTGTTCAAATAAATATTAACAGTTTGCCCACTTGAAGGAACTACTTTTCCCCTTTCAAATCTACACCCAAATTTCCCAGCTAGAGCTCTAAAGCAAAAGCAAGAAGGCTCCCAGAAAGCACATCACTCTGGTTGGGGTTTTTAGCTGGGGTTTTTGTTTGTTTGAACCCTAAAAAACACAGGCACACAAGGTTTCATGCCTGAGAAATCATGTTTTTTGCCCTTGCTTTCACTTTATATGAGGCAAAAGATGGTATGATGCACCTAGATGGCACCTCGCGCAATTTTAGAAGTCTAACAGCAAAAGGTCTTGAGCTCTTTGTCTCTTCATCAAAAATTGGAAGTTTTCACTGTTTTTCATTAAGACCCCCAGGCACAGTGGTCCCTAGGTCACACCATACAGCTGCCACATTGATTCATCTTGCCATGGGATGGTCACTCTCACTTTTTGCAGCACACTGTGCTAATTCTGGCTAATTTATATAGGGGAAAAAAGGTGAGTCCTGAGACCTTTCTGCAGCCACACTTTGACAGGCCAACATTATGGAGGAGAAGGAACCTGGGGAGGATCAGAGCAAGAAACAGTAAGTATGAAGGAACAAAACTTAAAGGACAGATGGTGTTAGATTTCAGGGAGAATTTCTCACAGTTGAGGGCTGAATTAATCTCCCTGGAAAATTAATTGAAGGCTGATGAGGAACACGTAGAAGCATGATGGACAACTTCAGTGGGGATGGACTGCAGGGCTGCTCCTAGCTATGAAGATGACTTAGCGTGAAGAACATACCATCACCTATGGACACATCCACATAATCAGGCCTCATTTCAGGTCTCACTGAAGTCTAGAATATGGGAAGGGGAAGAGCTTGGTTTTCCTGTCAACATCTGGCGTCCTTTTGGCAACTGTACGCAACGCTCAGTACCTTGCCAGGACCCCGCAGGCTGTGTCATGTTTCATGAACTCCTCAGTCTTTAATTACCTTTGAAACGTGGAATGCCTCAATTCCACCACCATCAGACTTTGTGACTAAGAAAAAAAGCATATATTTGTATGAATATTAAAACCAACAACTGCGACCCCTGTGTGCGACTCCAGGGTAGTTTTGGGGAGCCACCTAAATCCTTGGCGGGTCTGTGGCTCTCAAAGACCCCAGACTAGAGTTGGAGATAAACCCACTGGAGATTAGCTGTAAAAAAAAACTGGTAGCACTGCCAAGGACTAGTTCATGTACTCATCTTGGTCAGAGAGATGTGGTGGGCTCCCCAGGACTAAGGGGCACCTTGTTGTCCCACTCTACGGCTGGGATAAAGGCCAAAGGATGGTCAGAGAAATTCCAGGGAAACAAAAGAAAACAAAACAAAAGGTGGGCCCTGAGTTTTAGAAGTGCTGAATTCTTTATTTATAAAAGGAAACTAAGGAAAAGGCAAGTGATGCAATGTTTGTGGGAAACGCTTGTCAAGTAATCTAAGGAAGTCCTACTCACACCTGAATAGAGAGACACAAGCAGACCAAGACTTTCTTGACATGGACACAACTGAGTGTTCAGTAAATTGAGATTCCAAGAAGGAAAATCAGCAATTGCTACAAACTGGTAGGAAGCTAAGGACACACATGTGAATGCTCCACCATCCGCACTTAATAAATAAATACATAAAAACTCAAACCCAAACCAGCAAACCCCAACAATAAATGGGTTTCCATCCCTGGAGACAAGCTCTTGTCTAAAGGCACAAGGAAAGCGGCGGATGGACAGTTGTGCCCTCCCTGAAACCCTTCTGGAGAAACAGAAGGTGCACGAAGCCCTCGCTACTGTAAATTCAGCGCAGACATTAAAAAGTCGTTAGAAATGGATAATGAAATTAAGAAGGGGAAAGCTAATAGGAACTACCGCACAGAGGGAGCCCTGCTGGTGCTCAGCAATGCGGCCAGCTGAGCACCGACGAAGAACAAATTGAGTGTTAGGAGGAGGGAAATAAAGCAAGCGCCGCAGCTCTGCTTGGCAGGACAAGTGTAATAGATTCTGTCTCTGAGATGTATCAGCATCTGTGGCTTTTAAATCACGGGGGAAAGCAGAGGGGAGCAAAGCTTTCAGCACTCAAAGCAAAATCCGCAACGAGACCTTTATGATGATGAACTGCACTCGGGAGCGAGGGAATTAACAAGAGGCAGAACGTCCAGCAGGAGACTGGACATCCCAGTTCTTCCCCCGTCCTCTACCAGCCTCGAGACCCCAGTGAAGAAGGTGGTAGGTTTTTTTCCTCCTCCCTTGTTGCCCAGGTCTGACAGCTCGGAAACACACAAATATTCCTTTGAGATTTTCGTAATCACAGCAAGATCCTCGATGTGCTTCGAAACTACAAACGAAAGAGCAACGTGTACCAGGGGTTACCAATCCCATCAGGGAAAGAAGAGCTGCTTCAGGTTTTGCCCAGTTTTGGAGAGAGAGGTAGTGTCAGAGATGAGGCAAGACCTTGGGAGATCCAGCTCTTCGGTCTTGTCCTGAAGCAGGACAAATCAAGTTTCAACATTTCCCACCCCCTCCCTCCTCTCCTTTTTAAGGAAAAGACCTTCTTATTGAAAAAAGGGGAGAGAGATACTTCTTCCAGGTCCTAAATACCTTCAGACAAGCTGCAGACCTAACAGGAATGCTACCTAAAAGCACCTGATTAGGGAATCACCTATTCAAAATAGTTTATCTTCTGCGACGCTTCACTGCGCTGCTTAAACTGAATTTAATGTCCACATCAGACGGCAGCTTAACCATCTCACCCTCCCCGTTACCCACACAAACAGCAAATCAATCAAAGCCATTTGGCATCTTTTTTTACTGTGGTAGCATCTCCCTAAGAAAATCAACGCTGGCACAGAACCGGGCTGGTTACGCCTGTTATGATTTCAGCCAAATTTACCAAACCTAGTCTGACTCCCTCAGAAGAGAGGAGAGGAAGAGATAAGGAGATTTAGAAGTTTGGAATTAACTAAACTATTTTACTGAAGAATTAATATTACAATCAAAAAGAAGAAAATAATGAAATAGAGACAATATATACAGAACCGTATCAGGCTTCCAGGATGACAGTCCCATCATGGGCAGGCAACTGGGGAAGTCCCAGACTGGACTCAGCGATGGATGGGAACTGGGTTCCAGCTCTGAAGTCAGGAACACATGGATGGGGATCAAAGGCAGATGGACAGAGTCCTCTTTGGACATCAGCCATGGAAGAAAGAGAGTTGACCCTTTGATCCCTCAGCTTTTATTCTGAGCATGGGGCAGATGGGATGGAATACCCCAGTTGGTCAGGTTTGGGTCACCTCTCCTGTCCCCTCCTCCCCACAGCTGTGACCCCTCTACATATTTTCTGTATCCAACCCTCTAACGGGGCAAATAATTAAATTGGCTGACCTTGGACATCATAGCTAAAGTATAAGCAAGAGCCACCCTGCGACCACTCCTTGGCATGTAGCACAAACATTGGCCTTATCACTCTGAGAACGAGCAGTTTTCTCCACAATATACCATTCATTTCAGAGAGTAAGAGGCCCAGCTAAGATGTAAAATTCCAGAGCAGAAAGTTGGCTCTGTTTTACTTCAGACTGGGACAACGCCAGAGGACAGCAATACTCTGGTTAAAAAAAAAAAAAAAAAAAAGTGCAGAGTTATATTATCCACCTTTACAGTGGGGGAAAATAAATAATTTACTCTTTAAAATACCTCTGCAACAGTTAGAAACTGGGGCTTGGTCTTGTGTATCTACGCTAGACGCACCGGCAAAGTGCAGCTGCCCCTGGCATAAAGCGTGGGAGCTGCTTAAGGAGAGAGCTAAAAGCCCACGTGGAGCTCTCTGTCGAAGGCTGATCAGGACCTTGAGAGCAAAATAATTAATACAGACCGAACGGCACACATTTCAGCCTCTGCAAGGCCAGGAAAGGTGAAGCAGCATCATTTTCCAGTCTCACGCAAGGTAGCTCGCGAAGAGGGAAAGGTGTTAAGAGCCTACGATATTAATTAAGTTAATAGTTTGGGATTTAAGACAGGACATCAAACATGCCCAGCTATATTACAGTCTACTTTTGTGCGCCCGTTCCAAAGTCCCAGAGCAAAATTATGTCACTGCAGATGCAAGGACACGGGTTACGCTTTGCAGATTTCAATCAAGCAAAATTTACCGTTTGGCTGGGTCCTCTCCGGACACAAGAAGTTGACCTTGAAAGCTTACTATGAAAGCTTCAGAAGATGGTCAGTATTTCATCCTGCATAAAATGGAATCGGAAAATTGTTTAGATTGGAAGAGACCTTAAAGATGATCTGGTTCCAACCCCCCTGCCATGGGCAGGGACACCTCCCACTAGACCAGGTTGCTCAAAGCCTGATCCAGCTCCATCCAGCCTGCTCTTGAACATCTCCAGGGCTGGGACATCCACAGCCTTCCTGGGTAGGATCACCAGGAATATGATGAGATCATGTCTAAATGAGCACTCTGCTCTGTCCCACAATGCTCTTGTTTTCCTGACAGCAAAATAAGTGATTTATCCTTGCACCAGCCTCAGAGGTGGGAAACTCCCCGTGCACAGAGTCTTTCTCCTCTGTTCTTCTAGATAGTTGCACTAACACTGAGCAATGTCTGTCCAAACTTGCTCAGTTTGTCCAGGAAAGTTACTTTTACCCAAGTGGTGCTGCAAATTTACTGCAGCCTGTCCCTAGTCACCGCAAAGAAGTTAAAATATGCAGACAAGCCAACCTGTTCTCCACCTCTCCTGCCTTGAGGATGACAGCCCCATTTCCCGACAGTTTTCTGGCTCCTATTACATGGTTGCCATAACCATTCTCTCCATCTTTCTTCCTCTATCCCCATTTCTTTCCTTTCACACACACAGCACTGACGGGAAATCCTTTAGAAACCTCCTCATGAGTGCACCAGCGAGGCTCATAAGCTACCACAAGATAAATCTCTGGTGAAGGAGCAGAGGAGGTCCTCTGGAGCCTGCTTCATTATTCATTGATAAGCTCCCAATCAGACACTGTAACCACTGCTGTAAAAGATTAATTTTTTTTTTCCTTATCCCTAACCTCCCTAAATTTCTACAGTGCTGTTCTGCAGCCACCCACTGATTCTTTATCCTCCTTGCCCTTCCCGAAGCACCTTCCAGCTGATAATTCAGAGAACTTTTATTCAAACAAATCTTTTCCCAAGGTGAGCACAGGAATTATACAAGATCTGAGCCAATGGACCAGATTAGAAATTCATGTGTTTCAACACCTGCCTCCAGGACCTACGGAGAAGCTACAGAAGCGGAGAGATAACCTACACGGGAACGGTCCTGCAAAGCCTTCGGGTTTTAGGAGGTTGGGTTTTTTTATACATCTTGAAACAGAAGGGTCCAATCTCCTTATCCTTCAATATTTACCATTACAGTTGTAAATATTCTTTGGGGCCCCAGAAATAGTTCATGTCTCTTTGTGCTCAGATGAACTTTTGGCCACAGTGGTGTCTCCCCATAGCCATTTTCACACTAAACAGGTAGCTTGAGTCTTCCATGAGCAACTCCAGACCAACCGACTAAACCATGTCCCTAACAGTTATATCCCAAAACATAAAATTGAAGCAATCCACATGGGTTTGTGTTTGACTATGTGACTATGAGCTTTGAGTTTTAAGGAGCCTCACATGTGCAAGTCAGAGGGAAAAACAAAGTGTCTACAAACGTATTCAAGCCCTTCCATCTATTTCTCCAGCCTCCTCGCTCCAGTTCAGATGTCTTTCTCGATGCCTGAAGCAGCAATTTTTAAAAGTTATCTGTGAGCAGAGCAATCACAAGTTTGATATCTATTTTAGCAGGGAACAAAAGCCACGGAGGAAAAAGAGGCACAATCAAGTAGTGAATAAACCCTGTCTTCTCCTGCAGGGCACAGCCAAAGGTGAAGCAGTGCAAAAAGCTCTTCCCATCTCCCATCATGGGACTGTGGAATAAATGGAAAAGATCACAGAATCACAGAATGGTGAGAATTGGGAGGGACCTCTGGAGATCATCTAGTCCAACCCCCTGCCAGAGCAGGGTCGCCCAGAGCAGGTTGGACAGGAATGCATCCAGGTGGGTTTTGAACATCTCCAGAGAAGGAGACTCCACCACCTCCCTGGACAGCCTGTTCCAGGGCTCTAGAACCCTCAAAGTGAAGAAGCAAAAGGAAGTAAGAAAAAGATGATAAGCTGATATGTTTGCTGCCAGACCCACCTCTGCAAGGAGCTTTGGAGCAATGCAGAAGGCAGAGTGTCCCAGGAGAACTTCCTTGTGGTCCCCCTCCCCATCACAGCCACTCTCTGGACACCCAAGGCAGTTCATTGGCCATGCACAGGGTGGTTTCACAATGAAAAAAAATGACCAAAACCTCCACTACCGTCCTTCTGTCACCATCTGTGCTGACCCTCCACTCGAGCTGATGAAAATTGCAGTTTCACAGAAAATGAGCTAAAAAATGCAAATTCATGGTGGCTGCAGGTATCAATAGACATTTTACCTTTTCTAACTTTGGACCTGGGACTGGAAATATCCTCGCTAAAAAAAAAAAAAAAGCAAAAAAAAAAAAAGCAAAGCATTTAAGCTGCCAGAACATCCAAATGCAGAATTAGTTTCAGGCTTCCCCTGAAGCGCTGAAGTTTGAAGACTAGTTATCACATATATATTAAAAAAAAAAAAAAGAAAAAGTTAAAAAAAATAAAAAAAAAAGAGCTGCAGAACAGCGCCCGCATTAGAGCACACCAACCTTCGTTTCTTTATTTTTAAACGACTGCATCCCCAAACCCGGTGACGCTCCTCCCAGAAGACACAGCCAATATCCCGATCTATTTTTTGATCTTCTAAATCCAGGCACAGGAAGCCGAGCTGGAGCCGAGGGGGGGAGCATTCGGATGCTGCAGCCCAGTATCCAGCACTGGAACAAGGAAAACTCCGGTGGGGACTCAAGCTGGCGCTAACGGCCACGTTATTTCTCGGCGTTTGGCTCCTAAATAGCCAAGTTCCGTCCGTGGCTTTTGCTGCAAAGCCTTTCAGCCGTGGCTATGTGTTTCTGCGAAGCTGCAGATGAAATACGACTGATCTTGGCCACTGGGGGTCATTAAAAGGCCTGGTAGAGCCTCCTCCCGGGGACTGAGATATTTCTCAGGCTGGAATCTGACTTCTTTGCTCCTTTAAGTATTTGTCGGGACCCCTGTGTTACAACCCGTTAGGACCAGTTGCCACCAAATCACCTTCTCTAGAGGTTTCCCCTCTTTTCCTGCTTAACTTAGGAGATCTGACCCAGTCGCTGCTTAAAGGCAGATCAGCGCCCAAAATCCATCCCAGGCAAATAAATATGTCTTTAAAAAGAGAAGCAGAAAGAAATATACCCAGCCTCCTAACCTTCCAGCTGGTCTCCTGGCTACTCTCCTGTCCACAGGCTGGGCAGGGAGGGAGACCTCCCTGGGAACTGGTGATCATAGAATCATATGGGGTTGGAAGGAACCTCTGGAGATCATCTAGTCCAACCCTCCCACGGGAGTGGGTCTACCTAGAGCACATTGCTCAGGAACTTGTCCAGGCGGGTCTGGAATGTCTCCAGAGAAGGAGACTCCGCCACCTCTCTGGGCAGCCTGTTCCAGGGCTCTACCAGTCTCACAGTAAAGAAGTTCCTCCTCATCTTTAGGTGGAACTTCTTATGTTCAAGTTTGTGCCCATTTCCTCTTGTCCCTGGGCACCACTGAGAAAAGACCATCCTCCTGACACCCTCCCTTTAAGTATGCATAAACATTGATCAGATCCCCCCTCAGTCTTCTCTTCTCAAGACTAGTAAGACCCAAGACCCTCAGCCTTTCCTCACAGGAGAGGTGCTCCAGGCCCTTAATCATCTTTGTGGCCCTTTGTTGTACCCTCTCCAGCAGTTCCCTGTCCTTCTTGAACTGGGGAGCCCACAACTGGACACAGGACTCCAGATGGGGCCTCACCAGGGCAGAGCAGAGGGGAAGGATGACCCCCCTCCACCTGCTGGCCATGCTCTTCATGATGCACCCCAGGATACCATTGGCCTTCTTGGCCACAAGGGCACATTGCTGGCTCATGGTCATCCTGTTGTCCACATCCTGTTGTGTCCCTCCCTCCCCTCTTCCATGTCGAGGAAGCTTGACTTATTGGAGCTAAACCACGGTCACAGACCTGAGAACACAAGTCAGTGAAGTAGCCCATAAACATGTTCAGTGTTTCTACTGTTTCATGAGAAATACTCATGACAGCCTTAGACAAGAGGACTCTCTCTGGAGAATAGCAATACCCATACCCTTGAAGAGGTAGGTGAAGGAGAAAATCTATTTACTGACCTAAAAAGGTAGCTCATGCACAAAAATATCAGCAGCACACATCTCCTTTTGGCCAAGGCTTCAAGAGATGGCAACAGCATATCACCACGCAGAGCATAACGTGGGACAATCCATCTAAGCCTACACGTAATGCTCTCCATCCTTGGTGAGAACATCTAGGACATCCTAAAACTGACCAACGTGAGGGCCTGGTTCTGTTGGTGGTTGAGGACCGCATCACCCACCCTTCCCATGGAGATGTGGCTCAGGGCTGGAGCTGCTCAAGGCGATCTCAGATTAACGGTTGGGTTTGAGCACAGAGCTGTTTTGCAGCTGCACTGAGGGACGTGGACATAAATATGGTGGTGTCAAATGAGGAAAAGCATTTACACGGCTCTGTAAAACAATGTCAACACCGCCGCTTTGGGAAACCTGGCCAAGAAAAGCAGCATGGGCAACTGAGGAGAAAGGGACTGAGAGATGGGGAATACGAGAAGGCTCCAGAGAAATCTTAGAGCCCTTCCAGTACCTAAAGGAGCCTACAGGAGAGGTGGGGAGAGATTCTTGACCAGGGAGCAGAGCAATAGGATGAGGGATAATGGTTTTAAAATGAAAGAGGGGAGATTTAGATTAGATATTAGGAAGTAATTCTTTACTGTGAAGGTGGTGAGACGCTGGAACAGGTTGCCCAGAGAAGCTGTGGATGCCCCATCCCTGGAGGGGTTCAAGGCCAGGGTGAAGGGGGCTTTGAGCAACCTGGTCTGGTGGGAGGTGTCCCTGCCCAGGGCAGGGGGGTTGGAACTGGATGGTCTTTAAGATCCCTTCCAACCCAAACTATTTTATGATTCTGTGAAAATAAACAACTGAGAGAAAAAAAAAGAAAAAAATAGATTTATTTTTTTTTACAGGGAAAAAAAAAAAAAAGGTGAGTCTCTGCTGTGCCTGAACCAATGGACATGGAGAGGGTGGGATTTTTAGAAATAATTAGGAAAAAGAGAGACAGCAAAACAAGCAGAATACCCAGCATTTCTCCCCTAAAGCAGGCTGGCTTTTGTTTTTAGCCAAGAAGAAGAATTCACAGCACGCTAAATTAGTGAAAGTCCCCCCGGCGCCGGCAGGGAATCCCTTCTGCCTGACTCACAGCCACCCCGATGCAAATGCCAAGGAGGAGAGATGCTCCAAGGAGCATTTCTAAGGCTTTCTATTGCAGAGAGGCAAGGCCACCGGCTAGTGGGATGCTGAAATGCTGGCCCATTCCTTGTCCCCTCTCAGCTCAGCTTTAAAGAGGTCTCAGGCAGGAAGAATTAAAAGACAGGAATTAAAAAAAAAAAAAGTCTGACCAAAGAACAACATCGGTTCATCAACCAGAAACAAAAGGGTTGGCGAGCAGTATCAAGACAGGCAGCCTGTCTCATCGACTAGACATCATCAAAATAAAATAATAAAATAAAAAAAATAAAAATAAATGAAATTAAAGTCAAAACAACTGGGTTCTTACCACTTTGAGACTGGGAGTATGCAGAGGAAAAGAAGCATTGACATAAGACACATAACTCAATTAACATCCCTCATCTAGTTGGGGGGGAGATGCCAGGCATATCCCGAATCCAAAGCCATCCAACTGTCCGGTCTCCAGGAATTTCAGTCTCCCAGAAGGAAACTCTCATTTGCAAAAGGAGCTCTTTTCACATTAACCTTGCACATCAGCATGCCTTTTTTTCCCTCCCTGTCGGGATGGCGAGAAGGCCTGGTTGCTTCTTCTCCAGCACCGATGAGCAATAAGTGTGAAAAACTCAGGAAGAAGATAAAAAAAATCCAACAATAAACCTCTGTGAAAATATTGAAATTCTCTTAACAAAACCAAAATTAAAAAATATGTGCAGACGACACTAAAAAAGAGGTATGGAATGATGATACAAGTCAATACTCCAAATTACATTTTAAAAACATACTTACACACACAAATATACTACACAGGCATACCATAAATTAACACATTCTATATCGTTTTAGCTATTTTATTGTTATTAGATCCTGGCTTGGTATTATCTATGTATTGTTCAAAAGCAGAGCCATCTGGCTACTGTCTGGCTGGTGAAGCACTTCAGGAAAAGCAGCCAAGAGCTCCCCTTCCCCAACGTGTTTAACTCTTGCAGTACCTGGAATAAATCCCAAATGCTGACTACTACACGATTACAACAAAGGGGGTTTTCGCTGCATTTTGTCACAAACCCAAGTTCTTCACCAATTGGACTTTACATCAACCCCTCTTTATAAACCTGGGCTTTATATCATCTTATAGATGTGAAAATAATAAATAAATTATTTTAAGAAAGAGGTGTGTGAGATGAGTGGCAGAAAGTGATCCAGAGATCTCACCTTGCTCAGCCCATCACTTCAGTTGCTTCCTACATATGGACAAGTATGGAAAGTCTGAAATTTTCAGGCACCTGGGACTGACTTTCCCCCTTCAAAACCTCTTTTCGGGGGGCAAGTGGATTCCTAGAGGTCTTAAAGAGGGGAAATTTAGATTAGATATTAGGAAAAAAATCTTTATTAAGAGGGTTGTCCAGAGAAGCTGGGGATGCCCCAACCCTGGAGGGCTTCAAGGCCAGGCTGGATGGGGCTTTGAGCAACCTGGTCTGGTGGGAGGTGTCCCTGCCCATGGCAGGGGCGTTAGAACTAGAACATCTTTAAGGTCCCTTCCAACCCAAACTATTTTACGATTCTATAAGAGACACAATTTCAAGAGAGCCTTAAAAGCCATCCAGAGCAGAAAGGGCCCTTGGACTATCCACTCCTCTGTCCCTACCTGCACCATCAAGTACCTGGAGAACTGTGAGATCTGATCTTAAAAGCATTTCTGAAAATGGGATATAGGCTGTAAAAATAGCCCACTGTGAGTATTTTAACCCTGGTACTGTGCCTCCCAAGAATTATCACCTCCCTACCACCTCAGCGTGCTGCAGGCTTAATTTTCATTAAATATACTGGGCTTAGCAGGAATTAAAGAAACCTTAACGTTGTTACGATGTGCTTATATAGGAAAAAAAAAAATATATATTATTCTTCCGAGGTCCTCAGCAGCCACAGAAAGGTAAGAAACACAGTCATCCCATTAACATATTTCTGCTTAATCCATCTACAGATGTTGCATGAAATGAACCTGGGGTGGGAATAAGAGGATAGAGAACCATAGAATTATGGAATCATAGAATGGCTAGAGTTGGATGGACCTTAGAGATCATCAAGTTCCAATCCCCCTGCCATGGGCAGGGACACCTCCCACCAGACCAGGTTGCTCAACGCCCCATCCAGCCTGGTTTTGAACATACCACAAAGGCAACCTCCTGCTCACCCACCACATATCAACGATGGGGACCTTCTCAGCCAGTCCCACCTGCTTACGAAGCAGCTGTGGGCATTGTTTCCATGACATTCGACCAAGCTACTGCTGGATTAAAGCCAGCACGTTGGTTTGGCCAGTCCCTAGGTGTGTTTTAAGTTCCAAGCAGGTGGTGATTGTCACCTGGGAATGTGTACTGCCAAGCAAAGGAGATGCGACTCAGTTGTGCTGGCCACTGCCCTGCCGGCCATCTGGTGAGATGGCATCATGCCCAGCTGCTAGACATGTGGGTCTTTGCCAGGAACAAAAGGATCAATTTTTTTTCAGATAGACTAAGCCCAATTAAAACTAAAAATAGCACATTAACCCAAGGAAGCTGCTCTGTGATTTGGAAGAACTGGGGACACCCAGTCACCAGTCAGGAGCCATTCTGTCCACCCCCTGTGACACTGTGTACTGCGACATGGATGACAATGGCAAATATTATTGAAACAACTAGAAGTTTCACTCTCTGATGCTGACCTTCTCTTAAAAAAAATTAGTTATTTGGGCAGAAAGGCATGGAAACCAGAGGATGAAATGCACGTACTGCTTGGGATGTCACAACTAAAGGGTCTGAAAGTCAGGCCCTGTTCTTCATATCTTGAAGAGCCATTAACAGCATGATCTATGGTTCTTCAAGCCTTCAAGACTGTTTTCTTAAGCCCTGACATCCACCTCTGCAGAAGGAGAACCCCGAAGAGCAAAACCTGCCCTACTTCACTCTCCAGCTGCTTCATTTCCATCTCAGCCAAGGGAAGAAGTTGCAGGTGAGTCAAAGTGTCCATGATAACAACCTGTACCAAACTCCCACAGTTACAGGATAGAAGAAATTACACTTTCTTCAAGTGCTTCTCCAGACTAAGAAAGCATCCAGCACGAAGAGACAGGAACATTCTCAGCATTGAAAGGCTGAGGGGACTTGCGTCTTTTCAGTCTGGAGAAGAGAAGACTGAGGGGTTTCTGATCAACGTCTATAAATACTTAAAGGGTGGTGTCAAGAGGATGGGGCCAGTCTTTTTTCAGTGTTGTCCAGTGACAGGACAAGAGGAAATGGGCACAAGCTTGAATGTAAGAAGTTCCACCTAAACATGAGGAGGAACTTCTTCACTTTGAGGGTGGCAGAGCCCTGGAAGAGGCT
>JAOTQQ010000012.1:149927015-149943291 GCA_026546715.1 Gallinago undulata
TTGATGCAGCCCAGGATGGGGTTGGCTCTCTGGGCTGCCAGCGTGCACTGCTGGCTCATGTTGAGCTTCTCATCCACAAACCCTCCCAAGTCCTTCTCCTCAGGGCTGCTCTCCAGCCATTCTCGGCCCAACCTGCATTTGTGCATGGGATTGCCACGTCCCAGGTGCAGGACCCTGCACTTGGCTTGGTTGAACTTCATGCAATTTGCACAAGTCCACCTCTCCAGCCTGTCCAGGTCCCTCTTGGATGGCATCCCTTCCCTCGAGCATGTCACCTGCGCCACCGATCTTGGTGTCATCAGCAAACTTGCTGAGGGTGCACTCTACCCCACTGTCCATGTCACCGGCAAAGATGTTAAACAGTACTGGTCCCAGTACTATTATGTCAATAAACAGATTTTGTACAAATTAAATTGGCTTCCAGAAACTTCTTGAGAAAGGTATGTAGTACTTGACAGGAACAACGTCACTTATGACTGTAAACAACCTGACCCAAGACACTGAAGCACGTTCTTGTCTATCCTCCTCCATCTGAAGTGTAGCACAAGGTGAAACCAACGCCTACAGCCTGAAGGCACCGTGGTGTAGGTGCAAAGTGAAAACAGCACAGATTATCTCAGGAACGAGCTGCTTCTGTTGTTCTGGAGATTTCCTATGAAACAATGAGAAAAAAAGGAAAAAAAAAAACAAAACAACTCTTTTTGCACTCTTCCTCATCAATTCCTTATTTCAGGAAAACATCTGATCACTTTCTAACCGATGTAGAAAGTGCTCTAACTGCCATTGGAGATGTCTCCGGGATGAGAGCAGTTTGTTTTCGGAACAGATACTATCAGGACAGGCTGCAAAGTCAGAGATAGAGAGACAAGATATCCATGACACATTACGGAGATAAATACTGAGCCCCAAATAGAGACAGCTGGTTCGCTGTGCTTCTAATTGGGGAGACACTAAGAGCTCTGGTCGGCTTGATCACAACCTTCACTTCACCTCGTTTTTCCACCAGCTCAGCAACGCTACGCTAACGCTTTCTGCCTAACCCCTTCTCTAACCAGTCAGTCATTCCTAACATCTGCAGCCAACAGCACTCATCAGGTACGCCAGACCCTTTCCTAAAAATCATAAAATGGTTGTGTTGGAAGTGACCCTAAAGATCATCGAGTTCCAACCCCCCTGCCATGGGCAGGGACACCTCCCACCAGACCAGGTTGCTCAAAGCCCCATCCAGCCTGGCTTTGAACCCCTCCAGGGATGGGGCACCCACAGCTTCTCTGTGCAACCTGTTCCAGTGTCTCACCACCCTCACAGTAAAGAATTTCTTCATAATGCCTCATCTAAATCTCCCCTCTTTCAGTTCAAAACCGTTGCCCCTCATCCTATCACTCCACTCCCTGATAAAGAGACCCTCCCCATCTTTCCTTTAGGCCCCCATTAGGTACTGGAAGGGGCTATACAGTCTCTCCCCAGACCCTTCTCTTCTCCAGGCTGAACAACTCCAACTTTCTCAGCTTGTCCTCATGGGAGAGGTGCTCCAGCCCTCACATCATCTTTGTAGCCTCCTCTGGCCCTGCTCCAACAGGTCCATTCTGTGCTGAGACTTCATTCTTGTTCATCACAAGGCACCTCCGTCCCCACCAAGCTCACGAAGGCTCCATCTAGAACCTCCTATTGATGTGAGAGGACCTAAGGTCTGATGGGACCGTCATGCAACATAAAGGAGAAGGAAATCATAAGCAACAGAGATGGGAAGGAATTAATGCCTGCAAATCATCTGTACACATCCCACATTACACAAACTCCTGCGTATCAGGCACGAAGAACAGAGGTAAGACAAGCAATCTGGAAGCCTCTTGTGCTCCTTTCATGTTGGTCCCAGCTGCCACTTCAACACGCAGACTTTTCTTCCACTTGACTGCGCACCTTCTCACAAAAGAACTGAAGGCAGCCTTCAAATCCTGCCGGGTGACACCAGAGACAGGTTGGCCTTAGGCAAATGCCAAGAATAAGGACCAGATAAATTTTGTTTAGCTTGGGGATCTCAGGTTCCTAGACCCCCTGTTTAAGCTGAATAAACTTCTTGAGAGCAAAAGTAGCTATTTAGGGCTGCTAGGAAAAGTCTTCCATCAAAAGGATCGCAGGTGCCATGGAAAGATGGATGCCTTCCATCTTCAAAGCAGAAGGCAGCACACCCTGAAAGAGTTTGGTTCCCAAAAGCAGCCACCGAGTGTGATAAACAACAAAGCGATTGCATCGGCAAGGTCAGCCCTCAGGACCCAAATATCTTTTCAGCTGGAGAAGCAATCGGGCTTCCTTGATACCCAGGTATTTAGATCAAGAGAAAAGGAGGAGGACTGCCTTTGGGAGACCAGAGTCTATCACCACTGAGTTGTGTCTAACATTTTCTACTGTTCAACTCCAGGCTACCCAGATGGCCGTGCTCAGATGACTTAGTGCCGGGTCACTGTTAGCTCAGTTTGATGGAAAGATGATGTCACCCTACTTTTTTTTTTTTTTTTTAAACAAACTGACATTAAATTAATGGTTAAACAACATTTTTTTCCAGCTGAAAAGAAAGAAGAACACGATCTAGACAGCTTCCAAGCCCGAATTTCCCTAGTATAAATCCTCCGAGACAGTTCCTGTCCTAACCCACCACGGTTTTATTTCTTTTTTTTGTTGTTGTTGTTTCCTGCATTGCCTTTTTCTATTTGCTCTATGTTGTCTACTTTTTGTGAACCTTGCATGTAGAACCATCTTAATCTATCCATATGCTAGACAAACACAGAAGTTTTACATATTTCAGTGAACAGCAAAATTAAATTTCCAGTCAGTTCAGAATTCAGGATTCAGGATTCATCTGCCTTTTCACTGGTAACGAAAGATGAATATTAATGTCTATTTGCTGGGAAAAAAATACAAACAGGGAGGAGGAACACAGAGAAGAGGGAACTGTTGTCTAGTTTGCTACTGTGAAGTTAAGATTAAACTTATTAATTATAAAAGATGTACATGCACGAACGGACAAAGACCGACTGCAACTCACTAGGTGAGCTCAATAAAATTAAAAACAGCATTTATAAATTTATATCAGATTTCAACAGGATAAGAAAAAATACATCTGATGACCGAAATCAGTTTGGAGTCCACGGGAACATTTTGATTGACAAACCTGCAACAGGGGAAGGAGATGCAGGGTAAGATGGGATGCAGGAATTAATTAAGTCATAGATTCCTTTAAATCCCAGGAATCCGCTCCCCCATAACCCAACATCACTTGTTTCCCATGTAGCACTTCCCAAAGTAGAAACCCTGCTATTCAACGCACACCATCACAATAGACACCAGCCTAAGTTCTCTTCTGCACCGATGTTCACCGGTTGCGGCATTATAAATAAATCCAGCAGAAGGCTAAATGAGAAATAGCACGGTCTGGTGCAAAGACACGGAACGCAGCAGGAAATTGAAGAATCTACTTCTACCGTTGGCAGGGATTCATCAAGAAAAAAAAAACTTGGTATCTTCATTTCAGGTTTCCTACCAAGACCACTGGAGACGACAAAGGTCACTTAAGCGTGGTGTAAATCAAGTCAACAGATGGCTGCAGAGAGAAAAGAGTTAAAAAAAAACACTATCATATTGGCCACATGATGGACAGCAGCCTCCAAAGCCTCATATCTCAGGGAGAAGATGACTTGAGGAGAGTTGTGTTCTGCTTGGTTTTTTTGGCGTTGGGTTTTTTTTTTTAAAGTGGGAAATGGAAGAAAACCAACCAGATGCTGTGCAGTAGTTTCCAAGTTTCTTTCCAGTGAGAGGTCAGCGCTCAAAAGGCTCAAAAATTCAAAAATGAAGCATATTCAAGAATCAAATGTTGGTGAATGTGGGCAGCCCACATCAACCACCAACTGAAGATGCTGAGTCTTGGAAGGGTGGCCCGGGGCACCCCCAGAATTCCCTGGAAGCAAAGGCCACCTTTGAAAAGATAGAAAGAGGGAGCCACAAACCCACGCAACCAAGGTGACAAATACAGGTATCTCTGAGTATTTCGGGGATACAGAGGAGAAAATTGTAGAATTATAAAACTGTCTAGGTTGGAAGGAACCTTTCAGATCTAGTCCAACAATCAACCTAACACTGACAAAAAAACACTGAAAAAAAAGTAGTTCAGCACAATCCCCAGCAGTGACTAGCTGGAACATGGCCATGGAGACAACTACCACATAACCATCTCCTTACTATGAAATCGTTAGTTGTTATCTTTCCCCAAGAATAACAGAATCACAGAATCACCTAGGTTGGAAGGGACCTTTTAAGATCATCTAGTCCAACCAACGGGAAAAAGAAACAAAAAAAAAACCCACACACCACACCCAAAACAACACCAACCCAATACTAAACCATATCCCCGAGCACCATGTCAACTCGTCTCTTGAATACCTCCAGGGATGGTGCCTCAACCACCTCCCTGGGCAGCCCATTCCAATGCTTGATAACCCTTTCAGTAAAGAAATATTTCCTAATATCCAACCTGAACCTCCCCTGGCATAACTTGAAGCCATTGTCCCTTGTCCTTTCTCCAGTGACTTGGGAGAAGAGACTGACCACCCTCCTTTCAGGGAGCTGTAGAGAGCAATAAGGTCTCCCCTCAGTCTCCTCTTCCCCAGATTGAACACCCCCAGCTCCCTCAGCCTCTCCTCAAAAGACTTATTCTCCAGACCCCTCACCAGCTTTGTTGCCCTTCTCTGGACCTGCTCCAGCATCTCTATGTCTTTTTTTTGGTAAGGGGCCCAAAACTGGACACAGCACTCGAGGTGATGCCTCACCAGTGCCCTGTACAGGGGGACGATCACCTCTCGAGTCCTGCTCACAACACTGTTCCTGATACAGGCCAGGATGCTGGTGGCCTTCTTGGCCACCTGGGCACACTGCTGGCTCATGTTCGGCCTGCTGTCAACCAACAAAGAACACCTAACCTAACCTCCAAGAAAGGCGAAAGCCCCACAGTAGCCCCATATACTCACGGCACCCATGCAAAACACCTTAGAAATACTGCATTCAAATGAGTGCTCCTCGCCTTCCCCTCTTAACATGAGCCATTCAGCTCGTGTAAAGGCAAGGAGAGAGGAAGGCCAGCTTGTAGACACCACCAGCCTCTGCTGACAAGAGCCCTTTTGACATTTCTAGTCCTTGTTCTGCCCATTGTGCTCCTGCGGTTCCTCCAACTGCGCACCTGCACACAAGACTACAAAAGATTTCCTAACAATGGCCACGCTGCAAGATAAAGTAAAACCAAGTAGCAAAGATACGTGTGCTCCAACAACGAGAAAATGCAGAAAGATCCCAGAGATTGCACTGGGTCCTATGGCCACCCGCCGTGAATCACAGCCTGGAGTCAGCAACAGCCATGAGCGAATTTTCCTGCCAAATTAAAGTGAATTTGCTGAAAAACCTCCACTGAACCTGCATTGAGACAATTTACATACTGGAGGGGAAAAGAACAAACTAAAATTGTGTTCAATTTTCCAATCCATTCACCTTTGCCAAGGTCTTTGCCAAGACCCATCACTGATGGAGAACATGGTTGATCCCTTAATTATTTCAAGTGGTCCTTAACATCACACCAAATCAATCTGCTGTTCACAGACTTTCTGTTAGTTTTTTTAAAACCCAACAAACAGATCTCCTTAAGTCAGGAGGGACGGGGAGCACCTTGACCAGCTTTATTTCAACTTTCCCCCTCTCCAAATAAGAGTCATCCAAAAATAAGAAGTTTTTAAAGCAAGGGATGCTCCTTAGTAGGCGTAAATGACACAGGCAGGCAAGGAACTGCTGGGGTTGCTGAAGGCAAAAGACTGAAAATTAAGTAACGTGGACTGAAGAGGAACAACCAATAGAGATGTTTTTGACCACAGATGTTTACCAGGGGGACGCAGCAGAAAAAAAACCACCAGCAGATTTGCCTAAATCCTAGGAAAACACACTAACAACCAGCCCTCATTGTCCGGGGAAGGGGAGGCTCTCCACGATGGAGAGGAGCCTCCTGCCTGCAGCCAAGCATGGTAGACAAGCAGCAGGATTAGTGCAGCAGCAGGAGAAAAAAAAAGAAAGAGATTTCACCTCTTTTGAAGGCTTACAGGCAAGGATGACAAGAAAACGCACGCGGAGCTGCATGTGTAAATACATGCTGTCAAAGGAGTTCGTCTTCTCCAGGCCAGCTCCACTCAGAAAGCTTTGGAGACAGTTAATAGCACAAGGCAGCATGCAGAGAACTCAACTCATCATCTTCCCAGCTTTCTTTCACCCTAATGACAGATATATTTTGGGGTACATCCACCATCACGCCGAGAAAACCACGTCGGTCCGGTTTGCTCTGACAAAGCCTCCGATCATTTCTGAACCAGAGACCATAAAAAGCCCCGTTTCAGCTCATTTCCCGGCGTCAGTATCGTTCGCCGCACACTTTGGGACTCCTCCTTCCTGCTGATAAGCTCATGTAGCACATGATGGCACCAAAGGGAACCAAGTGCAAATATCAAGGAGAAAAAAAAAGCAGCTTTGCTTCAGCGCGTGACTCATGCAAGAAGAACGCCAAGCCCTGAACAAGCCAAAGCAAAACAGCTGACTATCAAACCCTCCACAGAAGCGCAAAGTTGCCCTTAAAAATATAAACTGCCATTTTTTCCACCAAAAAAAAAAAAAAAAAGCACTTTGTACTATTAGCTATGTATAAGACCCTGATGAGGACAGGACGCACACAATGTGGGATGCAATACAGGTGCCGAGTACCACCTGAGATGCCCTGTGGGACTGGTAGACCTGACTGGTGATGCACAGCCTCCTGGGTTGGTAGAAGACTGGGAACTAGCTCCAAATTAGCTTTGGAGTCCTCAGCACAAGGACATGAACCTGTTGGAGTGGGTCCAGAGGAAGCCACAAAGATGATGAGAGTGCTGGAGAACCTCTGCTGTGAGGACAGGCTGAGAGAGTTGGGGTTGTTCAGCTTGGAGAATAGAAGGCTCCACGGAGACTTTACAGCAACGATCCAGTATCTGAAGGGCACCTATAGGAAAGCTGGAGAGGGACTTTTTACAAGGACATGTAGTGACAGGACAAGAGGTAATGGTTTCAAATTGAAAGAGGCGGATTTAGCTCAAGTATCAGGAAGAAATTCTTCACTCTGAGGGTGGTGAGACACTGGAACAGGTTGTCCAGAGAAGTTGTGGATGCCCCATCCCTGGAGGTGTTCAAGGCCAGGCTGGATGGGGCTTGGAGCAACCTGGTCTAGTGGACAGTGTCCCATTTTGTCTTTTCAGATGACAACAGCAGAAGGAGATCCTTCAGGTAATCACAAAACCAGTTCAAGAGGTGCCAGGATACTTGAAGTTTGGTTCTTTTGGCCAACCGCTCTATCTTGCCTCTTTCCGTGACCACAGTGAATATACCCTCCACTCAACTGCAGTATCTTGGCCTTATAAACCAGGCAAGGTGCAATCCTGAGAGCCACGTTTGAAGATAACCATATCATCAAGAATCACTAGATCTTTATCATCCAAGAGTAAAAATAAGTACTTAGTAGAAAAGAGAGAGCAAGAGCATCACTGTGGACCCATCAGCCACCAAGGGCTGGTGGCTGAGCATCCTTCTGTGTTCAGGCAGGCTCGAATCTAACTCCATCTGTGCATTTATGAAGGTAAAGAGTCTTTGGAGACTAAAGTTGGAAACAGGCACGAGGAATCGACAGAGGCTAAGTTCACATCTGATGAAAAGTGCAGAAGATGCATCTGTGTTGTGCTTCATTATACTTCTCTTACCAGAAATAATGAAATTAATATATTATTGCACAGCAGTAAAAGATGGATGGGAATCAAGGTGGTTGTAAAGTATAAAAATATTTAGGTCCCAAATAAGTTGAGGCGAGAGACGGACCCTGTTCTTCTGCATCTGCCCTGGGCCTGTGACGGTACTGCCCACAGCACTTTCGTCACGCAGGCATTCCCTGCAATATTGAGTAGTAATACAGACTCCCACACATGATTTTTCTTATGCTGTATCCAAGCTTGTCTAATCTGACTCATTTTTCATTGTTTCATTGTGGTGGGTTTTTTTTCAGTGGCTTGATTCTACATAACAGATAGGATCCACACTTGAGGAGAACGGTTTCCTCTTGCCCTCTGTACGTGTGCTGTCATTTTTTAACTTCTTTTTTTTTTTTTTGTCTCTCAACCTTTTTTTTTTCAGCCTGAAGAAAGCATCATTCTGAAAACAATATAAATAAAAGATAAAATGAAGGAGGCTCTGTAATGGAGTTGGGACATGGACCAAAAGAACTTGTATTTCGAATGTTCTGCTTGTGTTACACTCCAAGCTTTGGGAAGCCATCCAAACCTACACAGACACAAAATAATACATGGATATTACAGCTCCAAGGTGCCAGGGCCAGAGAAAAAGTGTTTCGATTGGAAAATGAAACTGGAAACTCAAGGATGAGGTGAAAAGCATGGAATAGCTTGTGTGGGAAGAGGAATGTCCAAAAAAGAAATGGTGAACAGAGGAGATTTGACACCACCCCCCTGAAAATAAAGCAACAAAGGGGAGGAAAGAAGCTCTGTGCAAAAATGAATTTTGCAAGTGTTGGAAGAGTTTCCATCCCTTCCACAGATTTTTGGTTTTGTTTCCCCTCGCATTTCACTGGAAGATCTAGGAGGTCTCTCATGGGTTTGGCCACTTTCCTCCCTCTGTGAATCAACCTGAGGAAAGTCCAAACTCCTGAAAGCAAAGGAAAGCACAGAGAACTGGAGACTGTATGGGCCTTAGGTGGATTCAGCCCAGACAAAGATCCTTGGGTGAACCAATCACAGCTGTAGGACATAGCCACCACACATGGATCTTCCTAAGGAATACAAGGTCCATGTCCTCTCCCACCTCCTCTGAAGAGCTGCATCACTTTGGAGAGCTCTTTGGAGAGCCCGGGAGGATAGACCACAGTGGCTGGTGAGTCCCAAAGCAAATAAAGCTCTTCTGAAGACCCATCACAGAAAGTCCTTTTAGTTTCCAGAACCACTCAGAAGCTTACGGCTCCTCTTCTCCAGTATTTATATTCCCCTTGGTAAATAACCTGATTAAATCACATTTCACTTGGAAAAATAAAAAATAAAACTTAAGAGACAAGTCAGCAACAGAAAGACGAAAACCCTCTTTAAATTTAAAGACGACAGAAAATCTTATCTGTTGTACCTTTCAAATCAAAACCCAATCTCGCTACGTTAGAAGGAAAGAAATGAAAACAGCGCAACTGGAGCATAACTGAAATAGTTTAAGGTCAAATAAGAAAGCAAACAATTCAGGCAATTAAGTTCATGGGAGCACAGGGAGGGTGCACGGAGTTGTGTCTAATGGGTTCGTTCCACAACGAGACCAGAAATATTTATTCAAATTGAACAGTGCCTCCCTCCTTGTGCTGCCTTAATCCAAGGATTAAATTTGTTATCCGTGAAAGGTATGAGAATCTGGCCCCTAATGATTACATGCTCATAAAAATCTGAAGATATTGTTGCTATTTCAACTAAGTATCATAAACAACTGCATCAATTAAATTCTGCCAGGCGCTGTACATACTGCAGATGCTTGAGAATAAATTGTTTCATTGCAAAGCAGATTTCACTCCAGCAGGGACAGGTAGACCCACTTTAAATTGCTCCAAGGAAATACATGCCTCTACCAGGCCTTTACTTTGCAGGGAGACGTTTTGCAATCCATTTTCAAATACTCAGTTCTAAAAGTTGAGATAGCCACTCTCTGCAGATAAAATTAAGGGAAACTATAAAAGAACGAAAGGCTAAAAAAAGAAATCTGGTCCAGATGGATTCCCAGCTGAATTCTATAAAATATTTACAGATCTTCTGTCACCAAAACTTACGTTTCTTTTTGATGAGGTGGAAACCAAAGGCTCTCCACCTGTCTTTTTTTTTTTTTTTTAAACCCTCACAGAAGATGTAATAAGATTATTTTTCCTTTAAAAAAAACCCGCAACAACCAAAACCCACTACAGACTTTAATCTCAGATGTAATTACTGCAAGTGACTCCAATTAATCAATATGGATTCTAAAATTCTGCGAAAAGAGATACTGTCCCTTTGCTTAATTTATCCCAAAGTTGTTCCCTGCATTGCAAGTTCAAGAGTTTGTTCATTAAAGCAGACTTAGCTCAGATAAGCACAGGCTGATCCCACCATCATTCATGTAATAAATTAACAGCCTAGTCCCATGACAGTGCTGTCTCTAGATACCAAAAGATACTTCATCATGTGTCATAAGGGTAAAGTATCCACTTTTTCATTTAAGACCAGTCAAAAAAGATCTCAATTTTCTGCTCCTAAAAATGTAGCTTCCATTTGCCAACACTCAGACTGCTGCTCCCCGAGAAGGAGGGAGCCATTTATAAATATATATATATATAAATAAATATATATATATATGACATGCAGATCAACCTTCTGTTTGTTGTGGTCTGTAGATGATAGAGCTGATGAAAATGAAGAAGCCCTTTAAGCTGCGAATAATCCCATCAGTCCAGGCAGGGCGTTTGGAGAAGGATGTGACTGAGCATCAGCAAGGATCTCAGTAATTCTGTTGTTTCAGGACGTGCATCCAGGCAGTGCCTGGTACTTGTGGATTTGATGTAAAAGGTAACAAGGTGGAGGCAAAGGGCTGAAACCAGGGGATGAAGGTCCAGGTCATGGCTCGCACGTTTTTTGCTCAAGGCTATGCATCTTTGTTCTTCTCCTTGTCCCCGGAAAGGGAGCCAAAGATCTTAAAACATTAATTCCTTCCATGACAATGCATTCCTAAAGCTGAATTTTGATCTGTGTTGGGTGTTCTCAGCTCTGTGCAGCACAGAGAACTACCTCCTCTTACATATTTGAAGATTAAAAGGGGAAAGCACGCAAAGAAACAAACAAAAAAACCCACAACCCCATACTGTGGTCTGCATCCAAACCCATTTCACATACTACTGAACGAGATCAGAATTTACAACATATTTTGATGTTAGGGCTGTATCCCTTTTCTCTTTTTTTTTTTTTTTTTTTTTTTTTAAGCTGACCTTGCATTCATTGATCGATGCAGCATTATGCTTTTGACAAGCAAAAGAAGAGACTACATAATGAATTGGTCTCCACTGGATGTTGACTTTCTAAGCACTACAATTAATTCAAATTCGCATGCTGCCCTTCCTTTCCCTTCACACTTTCAGAAATGTCTCTCTAAACCAATCTATGATTACCAGTCATACAGAAAAGCTTCAGAAAAATACTCCTCCACAAGCATATGGCAGAGAAAATTCATCCAGCGTTGCAGGCTTTCCATGGCATTTATCTTGAAGAAGGTATTACACAGCGATATAGATGTCTCTACGTGTTGGCTACACTCAGAAAGGCACGGAGCTAATCCTTTATCCCGTTGTGGTGTGCACCATCTCCTCGGGAGAACATCCCCCTCCTCACAGATGCTTCAGACAGATGAGGATTGGAATCAGCTATCCAGGATCTCGGCTGTAGCGTCCATCCTTAAAGTCAAGGCTGTGCTTTCTAGGAGCTTTACTAGACCTCCGTCACATGCCATGGCAACCAAATTCAAGTGCACTTCTTCAAAACCATCACTTACTTAAAAAAAAAAAAGCAAACAAACAAACAAAGAAACCAAAATATTTCTTTAAAAACCACCCAAATTTAGCTAAGCCCTTTACAAATGATGTAACCCCCATGTGCAATGGCCAACGTTAAAAACATGGCAACAGTCAGCACGTTTCCACCCCAGCCACTCTGTTCATGATGTTCCTCTGTACCGAGTCCAGTTTTGGGAAAACAAGAAAAACACTGAGGTGCTGGAGCATGTCCAGAGAAGGGCAACGAAGCTGGTGAGGGGTCTGAAGAACAAGTCTTTGAGGAGCAGCTGAGGGAACTGGGGGTGTTCAGCCTGGAGAAAAGGAGGCTGAGAGGAGACCTCGCTCTCTCCAACTCCCTGAAAGGAGGGGATAGTGAGGTCAGGGCCTGTCTCTTCTCCCAAGTAACAGGTGATAGGACAAGAGGAAATGACCTCAAGTTGCACCAGGGGAGGTTTAGATTGGAGATTAGAAAAAATTCTTCACCAAAAGTGAAGTGTTGGAAGAGGCTGCCCAGGGAAGTGGTGGAGTCACCACCCCTGGAGGTATTTAGAAGACGTGTAGATGTGGTGCTGAGGGACACGGTTTAGTGGTGGCTTTGGCAGTGCTGTGTCAATGGTTGGACTCGATCTTGAGGATCTCTTCCAACCCAACTAATTCTATGATTCTATGCTAAGAGTGGAGGAACGACACGTGAGCCGTCGAAACGTAACAGCAGCCACTGGGATGCGTTACCAACCACTGGGGTATCAAGATATCCACTCCTGGATCAGGATATTGTCTCAGAAGACACCAAACCAATTCAGCTGCCCTGATTGAACAGCGTGACGCTGGTGCTCAGGCACGGCGAGGTGGGATAGCTCTTAAAATAACAACCTCAAAGGATGTAATTTCATTAAGGCAGACTGACCCTCGCTGATTCTGCTTGTGTTCCTCCGTGGAATCATTTTTTAGTGATTTAGTTTACTCTCTTGCAAACCTCCTTTTCCTCTCCCTCTTCCTAGTTGTGTATATATTTATAAATATAGGAGAATAAAGAGAGCACAGATAAACCCTCAAGGCGTTTCTTTCCATGCTGGTCCAAGCGAGAAGACAAGAAGAACAAGATATTCTAAGTGTTACACTCAGCAGTTGGCAAGAGTGTGCACAGCCTTCCTATAGTGGTTATTTAATTCAAAAAAAAAAATAAAAAATAGCGACAAGAGCTGACATTGCTTGATGTATACATAGAAAAGCATTCCAGCTCAACTGATAGTTTGGAGAATTTAAGGTTCCAAAGTTGTTAAAAATCGACAAAATCCACAAAAATGCTGAAACAAAATCCAGCTTTTCAATTTGCAGGGTTAAAAATCTTCCCTATGCAAACCTCTGGGACTGTCCTGAGGTCCAAGCAGACAACGGACCCGAAGCGAACATGCTGGTTTTGTTTCCCTCCTGCATCTTCTCAGTGTTTTAAGAAGCCTCACACCCTATCTTGAAATATCAGGGCATCCAGACGCTGCTCTGAAGGAGCATGAGTTAGAGGAAAACGCTCACGTACGCCTCATTGCTCTGTCACTGAAGCCAACACAGATAAATTAAACTTGAAGGACTCTCAGGACCTGGAAACTCACAACTGGCTTTACTTTGCAAAACCTGAATGGTCTGAAATCTGCATCTTCTGAAAGGAGAAGAGCTCTTTAGCTTTCAGGCATTTCATTCTCTACGTCTTCTCCAGTGGTTCTGCAAACACAAGTTTCTCCTTCAGTGTCTCCGTCTCTGGAGACGTTCCAAACCTGCCTGGTCACGTTCCTGGGCAACCTGCTCCAGGTGGACCTGCTCTGACAGGGGGGTTGGACTAGATGATCTCCAGAGGTCCCGCCCAGCCCCAGATTATTCTGTGATTCTGTGAGAGACATATTGGTTTTGCAAGCATGTGAATCTACGTATTTAAAATTACAAACTTGTATTAATTTCAATTCAAAGCTAATTAACTTTTAAAATAACCTCAAAAAAGCAACACTTTTCAGCATCTCTTTAAAATTTTGGATTTCTCATGTGAGTCTCAATACATTATCCTAACAGTATGAATTTGTGCCTGTAAAACAAACCACTAGTGAACCGAAGAGGAGCACAAGAATCCCAAATAAAGATAAGCCCCAACAGCCCCAACCCACAATCCTCTGGGGAAGGGTACACACCAGCCTGTGATTTCAAGCTGTGGTCTCCAGAGAGCTTCTTCCTTTCTTAATTCTGCCAGAAATCACAACTATCATAGTCCAACCCAACCTCTCATGCTATTTTACCCACTGGGAAAACGAGCAACAACAGCCACTTTCTTTCAAAGAAATCTGTCAAATTTTTTCACTTAATGAAGTAAAACTCCAAAGCATTTGAGTATTTTTTTGATGCACGACATGACTAAGTCAACCTAGACCTTTTCAGCCTGGCGTTGTAAGATAGAGGTGCAAGGTTCATTACAGCTTCATACATACAGCTTCGTTACCATCAGAAAAGGCAAGAATTTCAGGAAAAGGGTTGATTCAGTAAATCAGCCTCAACCTCTCAGACAGGACTGAGTTATTTCACCCATCAGCTCCTCAAATGAGCAATCAGATGGTCATGGTTTCTGTTCGCGGTCTAGCGTGAAGGTCAGCTCTCCCACTAGGGAACCTTTGATGGCCTCACGTGGATGGATGCCACCAAAAGTTGGAAAGGCCTTTGCATACTCAGGAGATGACTCTTCCAGGATATAACCTCTTCAAGAGGAACCAACAGAGCAAGAGTGTGTAAAACCACGTGTGACAGTATTTCCACACGGCTGACAAACCAAGCAGCACAGAGAATAGGACAACTCGCCAAAGACAACCAACGCTTGCCTATGAAGTGGAAGGAAAATTGTTCTCTTAAGGATCTTCAATCTGACTGGCATATGCTTGAAGTCTCCTGCTGCCAGGACTAAAACATCCCCAGAATTATTTAATATTACAACTGACAAGTTGCCTACCTTGGAAAGCATCGCGTGCCGCTCGAGGGAATTTTGAGTTACACCTCATCTCGATACAGAGGAATTGATCAAAGGACTGAAAATTAGTGGCTGCTTGGGTAATCGTGACTTGTTCACTTAATTAATAAAAAAAAAGTATTTAAAAAAATAATATCTAAACCAGTACGATAAATCCTTGCTGGTTTTAAAAGGCCTGTTTTAGAAAGGCATACAAGGACAAAAAGAGAAGAACAACTGGATGTGTATGAGGTGATAAAAACATTATAGGAATTTCACAGGTGTCCCTTCATGGATGTCCACAATTCTCATTTAGGGAAGATGGCAACGCAGCTTACATGGGGTGAAGGACTGTCCAAAACACCCCAAAACACAATATTCATATATGAAATTGAGGAAAATAAAAATAAAAAAACAACCAACCAAACGAACAAAAAACCCACAAAACCCCTCATAAACTACGACAAAAAAATACTAATATAAAAAAATTTACAGCCCAAAATCTCCAAATAAGTTTAAAAAAAAAAAAATCTTCCACACCTAAGCTTCACAACAGCAAGAGAGAGTGAACTCAGAAATAATTCAGAAAAATCAGGAATGTTTGCAACTTTTTTCTACCTTTGGAAAATATCTGGAAAACATTCAAATGCAAAATTTCACTGAAAGCCGGTGGAAATTATCGGCCACCCCATCAGCTGCTCAGGAAAGTTCAAAACTAGCAGCTCAGATGTGATTAAATCCAGCAAGCCTGGGCAACATAAGCACCAACAATGTGAAAGAGCAGGGCGAGCAGCGTTTTGGCTCATTAGTGCTGATTTGTGACACCATTTGGAAAAAATTAAGGAAATTCCAGAAGAAAAGCTAACGTTGAATCAAAGTTAGACGGTAACGCGTATAATACAGCGCTCATTAATGGGCTGCCAGGCTAACAACAAACCCAGAAAAAGAAAAGAAAGAGGAAAAAAAAAAAAAGATGAAAAAAGAAGAAGAACAGCTGATGTTTTCCTGAATTATTAAAGTGGAATATTTTAATTTCCTGATGCAATGGGCAATTTAACCCTCGCTTTCTCTCCAGCAAGGGATAGTTCAATGCATTGGTTCTACAAATACTGGTAACTTAATCCTCAACCACAAGAAGGGGTGATTAAATATTCAAATCAGTATGGATTTAGGGAAAGGATGGCTTAATGAACTCAGTGACACGTTTTTTTCCACAAGATGTCAAGGCGCACAGATACGGGTGACAGCACTGAAGCTCACGAGGCAGAGGACCATCTCGAGTGACCACAGAAAAACAACGCACTCCAGAATAAAAAAACTCATCAACGACAAGATATCAGGCTGTAATTACATGCATGCAATTACCAGTGATCATAGAATGGGTTGGGTTGGAAGGGACCTTAAAGATCATAAAGTTCCAACCCCCCTGCCATCCAAGTTTAGATTTCCTTCTTCCACTTCAAAGATACGGTTTAGTTCTGAAACAAAGAAACTGGACTCGATGGCCAATGTGACTATTAAGCAATGGGATGAGGAGTAATGGCTTTAGACCGAAAAAGGAGAGATTTAGGTTAGATTTTAGGAAGAAATTCTTTCCTGTGAGGGTGGAGAGACACTGGAACAGGTTGCCCAGAGAA
>JAOTQQ010000012.1:149947644-149963957 GCA_026546715.1 Gallinago undulata
AAGCTTAGCTATGAGGATGCTGTGGGAGACTGTGTCAAAAGCCTTGCTGAAGTCAAGGTAGACAACATCCACTGCCCCCTTCTCATCTATCCAACTAGTCATGACATCATAGAAAGCTACCAGCTTAGTCTGACATGAATTCCATGGTAAATTCCATGAATTCTTGGTAAATCCATGTTGACTACTCCTGATAGCTTTCTTTTCTCCATATGCTCTGAGATGACACTCTGGATGAGGTGGTCCATCACCTTTCCAGGGATGGAGAGGACTCTTACACAGGGTTTGTATTTCCAGTGGAGGTAAAAGGGAAAAGGAGGTACAAGCTGGTCACTGTTTCTATACGTCTACGTGTAAAGGTGCCCAAAGGGATCCCAACATCTGTTGAACCCACCTGGGGCTTCACTCCTTTTTACAGAAAGGTTGCCCTTTGCAACCTATCCCTTAATCTTTCACAACATCAAGATATTCAACATGTGAGTACCCCTTAAAACATTCCTCCACCATCTGAAATGAACGCTTTCCCATGGAAACTGTTTTTTGGGTTTTTTCTCTTCTGTGTTTACACAGCACCTGGGATCCCCAAATTGCCTTTTTAAAACACGGTAAAACAGAGTTACAAAGAATTGCACACACACACACCAAAAAATTTAAATACTGAAGGACTATTATAGTAGAAAACAGCAGAGACACAATAAAAATAAAAGAAAAATAAAAAGAAATCTCAAACCTACATTCACTCCAGCTGTGATTTTGGCTATTAAAGTCCAAACGCTGGTTACTCAGGACCTGCTCCAGTCCAAACTGCTCAAGTTCAGATTCATTCACCTTAAAAGCAAGTTACTAAGAAAAACTTTTATATTCATCTCTGTTATGTTTACTTGCAAGCAATGATATGGGCCATAATACGGATGCACATAAAATCAGCCCTTTTGATTCTTAAGACATGGATATTTAATGACCACAACATGGCAGACAGATCTTTACATTTTAAGCAGCAATTCGTTTTTGTCAGCAGTGAAGATGATTAGAGATAGGGGATTGGGGAAAAAAAAAAGGGCATATGAAAAAAAAAAAGAAATGGTGAGAACTAGAACTCCTGATTGAGCAGCAAGGATGAAGCTCCAGATGTTACCCCATATAAGACTCTTTTCCAGCCTTCAAGAGGACAGTGAAGCAAGTGGCAAACAACACAGGGAGTGGTGAAGCATCCCCATGGGCTGCATCCCCATGTGCCAATATCCCAAAGGGCAAGACAGTGTAGACCTGGGGGCAAAAGCGCACTACATGGCTCCATCCCATCTCCTATAGACCAACACCTTCTATGTGCACATCCATCTCCATCTGGATTTGGCTTCCCATGGAGGAAGAGAAGAAAGGGAGAGAAAGGGGAAGAGAAAATAAAAGCTGGATGAAATTTCCCTGAGGAGATTTACCTTCTCTACCCACACTTCACCCTACAGATGTTCTCCACACCTCTACCATGGACAGCCTTGTCCATTCAACAGCACTGCCCAGCCAAGAGCCACTAACCACTTATGGAGAAGAGGAAAGAAAAGGGGATTTAATGTAACCCCACGTCATGAAGATGCCACCAACCAACGTCCTGTGTGCAACGGCATGTCATGCAAAGCTAAATTGAAATAATTAAGCATTACCATCCTTTCATGCTCAAAAAAAAAAAACCAAAACCAAGAGACCACGGTGGAAGCCAAATGCTTGGCTAAAAGGAGTATTTTAAATCTGCAGCAGGCACTGACTCAAATCACAGCGCTCCAGACAAGACTGGGGTTGCTGCTGCATTTAACGTGGGCTGAACAGAGGCATCTCCCACATCCCCACTCACTGCAGGTGCTCAGGGATGCTCAGGTGCTCAGTAACTTCCCAAGCAGCAAAATGAACCAAAAGACCACACACAAACTACATTCTTGAGGAAGCAGAGACGAGGATGGGTGAAAATGAAATAAAAAAAAAAAGAAAACAAAATACAACTTTCCGGCCTCCGCGGGTTGTCACTGTACTGTCCTTCTTTCTTCTCTGTCACTGGAAGAATCAGAAGTTTTAGCCATACTAAAAGAATTGCTCATTTATACGTATCATTCCACAGTTGCTCAGAAATAAAGGTGTATTTCAGTGGAAAGGTGCAGTAGTGGGTATATAGAATAAACAGAAAAGCCAAAATCACACTATTTCACTTCCATAAGAACCTCTCCAGAACTTCAGAATGGAAGACCAGCTCTCACGCTACTTTTTACTAGAGAATAGCTCCACTTTACCACCTCTCTGGAGGATTTACGCCTTGGATTCCCACACAGCCATCCAGAAACTCCAAAACATCATGCCCGTTATTAAAAATAACATCCAAATGCATTTTTCGTAGTTCGTTCATGGCAAGAGGTACTTCTTTGTGGGTGAACTTTCAGCCCGCTCCAGTGAGCAGAACTGATTCTCTTCTTCCACAAACTACCTCATCCCTTTTACATTATTCATATTCTGAATTGCCATTTCTCCCCATTAGCCAACAAGAACGAGATGTCCAGGGTTCCATTTTTTCTGTCTTGCAGCGAGGGGAAAACTCCGCTGATGGATTTTCTCCTCAAGCAAAAAGTTTGCCGGACCAACAATCTGCTGTAATTAAGGTTAGAAACCTCAATTAAAAAAAAAGAAAATCCAGCTTTCGGTGTGTTGTTTCTTCCCGACAGAATTGCTGCTTTGGTACATGATGGGTGAATTACAGAAGGCCGCCAGATAAAAAGTGTCGTATAAATATAAAATGACAGGGATTATTAAAGATTATTCTGAGTTAAAAATCAACACCCTGCAGCTGGAGTTTCTTAAAGGTGCTGGATGAGCAGGGAAAGAATTGAAGATGGAGAAAGAAGTAATTAGAGAGGCAACTCCTGTCCTTGGCCTGGCTGCCATCCCAGTCTTCAGGACATTTTTCATGGCCTGAAGCTTTCACCAGTTCTATATTGACAGATGGGGAGTGGGGGGAAAAAAATAAATAAGGAAAAAAAGCTTTATCTAGGACCTTTTCCATATTAATTAAAAACCTGCTGATGAGACAGCAGCAACAAAGCAAGCAGCGTTGCTGCCCATGGAGCCTTCTCAAGCGATGGCAGGTGCTGGCAAACGCCGATATTTCTTGCCCCTGGGAAACTTCCTGGGATTTGCTCACGTTCCGAGGAGCTGCGCTTATGTCCTTATTTATGCGCTCTGTCCTCGTTTTGCTCTGCATATCAGGAAAAAAAAAAAAATACAGAGAAGAACAAATGACAACAAACAAGACACTAAATATAAGGCAAGGTTGTATTTCTGAACCAGTCAAGCTGCGCTGAGCAATTGCCTCTGATTGCTTTTGGTATTAATTATCCTCCCAGCTCAATGCAGAGCTGCCCAGAAGAGCCCACTGCAGAGAAGGACCAAGGGCCACCAACGTACACGTAAACTCAAAGGAGGGAGTAAAAATAAATGAGTAAATAAATGTGTGAAAATATAGCGCATATATATATATATAAGAACAAGAAGCCCAGGGAAGCTGTGGCTGCCCCATCCCTGGAGGGGTTCAAGGCCAGGCTGGATGGGGCTTTGAGCAACCTGGTCTGATGGGAGGTGTCCCTGCCCATGGCAGGAGGATTGGAACTTGATAATCTGCAAGGTTTCCTCCAACCCAAACCATTCTATGATTCTATGATAAAATAACATCCCTTATGTAAAATGTATGCAAATACACACATATTTGGATAACTTCATACCAAACATGTCTGGCTTAACGGCTTGAGCGGCATCAGGTTAAGCAAACAGACCCTCTGTTCCCCACTCATCCTTGGTCGCCTGGGATGCTCAAGCAGAACAAAGGAACATCCCAGCTCTTCTCCTATTCCATTCCTTGGCTGCACTTACAAAGTCCTATTTCACAGCTGAAGATGTGCTCCTTTGGTCCCCTTGGCAAGCGCAATGCAGACGAAACACAGCAGAGCTCTAGTTAAAGAAGAAAGCTGGTGAGGGGTCTCCAGCACAAGTCTTGAGAGGAATGGCTGATGGAGCTGGGGTTATTCAGCTTGGAGGAAAGGAGGCTGAGGGGAGACATTCTCGCTCTCTCCAACTCCCTGAAAGGAGGGTGTAGCCGGGGGCGGGGGGGTCAATCTCTTCTCCCAGGTAAGAGGTGATAGGACAGGAGGAGTTGGCATCAAATTGTGCCAGGGGAGGTTTAGGATGGATATTAGGAAAAATTTCTTCACTGAAAGGGTTATCAAGAATTGGAAGAGGCTGCCCAGGGAAGTGGGAGTCACCATCCCTGGAAGGATTCAAAAGACATGTGGACATGGTGCTGAGGGCCATGTTTTAGTGATGGTTTTGTCACTGCTAGGTTGACGGTTGGACTTGATGATCTTAAAGGTCTCTTCCTCCCATAACGATTCTGTGATTCTAATTGTTAAGCACAGCACGAGTGGTTTTTTTCTGTAAAGGTGAGTTTTGCAGAAAACTCACCCGGCTGTTTGGATGCTGGTGCTACATCTGCCTCCTCCACTGGTCATCCGCGGCCACCGCTGCAGGTGGGATCCTGCAGCTACAGCCAGACTGGTCAAAACACCCTTTACTAAATGCATCTGCTTCCTCTGAGTCAGAGCCATTTATTTTTTTATTTTTTTTCCCCCTAAAAAAACAGCACTTGCTCTTGTCGGTGGAAGGCCACGATGGAGACAGGAGCCTGTTTTGCCATGAACTTCATCAGAAGAAGCACCAAGGTCTCAGAGTGGACGTGGAGCCAACTGGCCTTTTAGAAAGGGGGGAGAAATACAAACGAAATGCAGATTTTTTCTTGCACGGACAAGGCACAGGGAGAGGAGAAGGGAGAGGGACGAAATCCTCGCCCGCCTGCCACCGTGTCACTTCTGGAGAGCCGCTTTTCTGACTCCAGCTGTACTTTAGATGGCAGTTTTAAAGGTTATGGCTGAAGGGGCTTCTCCAGCAACAAGCCTTCAATGAACTTTGAGCAAAATATAAAAATACACGCACCAACACGCCAATGACAAGAGCAAAGCAAGGACAAAACTTCCAAGCAATCACCCCAAATCCCCCCCCGGGGCTGTTGCCTTGCCTGGGAAGCCTTCCTGCCACCCTGCCCTCTCCCAAACTCATTTTACTAGCAGGACCTTTCATAACAGCATCCAGGTTCAGTAAACAGCGAGGCACATCCTCCCACAAGGTCAAGAGCAATCTAGAACGGCAATTCGTTATCTGTCCACCCGGGCAACACGAGCGTTACAGCATCACTTGAATTTTCAGGCAAAACGTTTCCATTTTCGGCTATCTGCTACCGGCGGTGAACCGCTCGCGAATCATCTATCATGATACGAGCTCGGAGAAATTTTTAGAGGAAGCAATTGAGGATAACCAAGTTCAGACAGGGTTTAAAGAAAAATCCTGCTAATTCACACTCGGGAAAAGAGCAAACAAGCCGTAAATTATGAATTAATCAACTCCACCCAGCCAACCGCCCTTACTATCGCTCTCTCTATCTTCACTTGAGGAATAAAATCATGTGGGTTTACACAGTTCTCCAGCCGTCACCATCATCTTGCTGGTGTCTAAGGTCCTGCAAGGTGGGCTCAAGCCCCCCTGTGCTACCTGCCTTGCAGACATCAAGATGATGTGTCACCTCCCAACAAGGTGAGAAGTTGGCACAGAAAGACAAGACCCATGGTGCCTCCAGTGAAATGGCACCGCAGATGGGAAGTACCAGACACATAGGTATCGTGAAGGCATCTCAACAACAGCACAAGGTCTACCAGGGCATGTCTTTGCAGATGGATCTTCTTACCTCCAAACTTCATCTCCATCTCAGAACATTTCTCTCTGGGCATGGTTTACCCCTAGAACTGTTCCACAGCTCCACCAAGTGAGACCATCGGTGGTACCTGATGGTTATAAAATTGTCCACAGGTAGCGGAAACCAAGCTGTGAGCTCCACCAGAGAAAAGCTGGTGTCCAGAAGCACCACCCAGCTAAAAAGCCATGTCATGCTCAGTCTCGGTGACGTTTCTTGGCTTTTTGGGACAGCAGTGTAATGGGAAAGGTGAGGCTGGGAGCTGAAATCGGTAAGTTCCCAAGGGTCAATGTTGAACCCTCTCCAGCTGGCTAAGGACAATGACCTGGCTGCAAAGCACCAGCCTCATCTGGTGTTCTTTCAGCTGAAGAGCAGTTTGCACAGTCCAGGTCAGCTGTAGCGTGTGGCAGCGGGGCAGATGGGCGAGGAAAAAAACCAAGCCTCCAAAAAAAATAGGTGATATTAAACAAGGACCCACAGAGGGAAGAAAAAGATCTTTCAAGTCTTTGATGCTGTAGATCTGAGAAGTTTTCATGTGGGTATTCAGCTTTTAAAAGACCATCCTGCAGCCCAAGGAAGCACATTGCATCCCTCAGACCCAGGAGGAATTTAGCATTTTGTCATTAACAAAGAAACCTTCCACCAACTGGTGGGACAAAGAGGCCTCACGCCAGCAGAGCAACCTTGGAGCCCTCCTTGTAGGAGGAAAGCTGTAGAGCACAGTGTACGCAACCCACCATACTCCAAGCATCTCCCCAACCAAAGGTTAGGGATACAGAGATGCAAAGCTTAAGTGGTGAAACCACAAAATAACCAAACCTTCCGTCACGCCATATTTGTAAAATTCTCATCTAAAAGCCCAATTATAATCTCGTTTATTTACATGCATCACAAGGAACTGGACAGTCCCTGGCATCAATATGCATCAGAAAGACTTTGAGTTGCAATAGGTGCTCTGGAGTTGTGATAACCTCCCCACCAAGACATCAGTTCCACCACTAATACACACTGAAAATTCTTTTTTTCCCCCCATTTTTTCCCCCCATTTTTTTTCCCTTTGATTTTATTCTTAAATTGAATCTCACTTGGATTTTACCTCTGGGATAACAAGGATGCTGATGCAATAGAAAATTCCAAAATCAGAATAGCAAATTCCTTATCCTCTAAACAGTGGATAAACACCGATTTGACTTTTAGGCTGAAAAAAATAAGTGGTTTTGTTCTTGGGCTGAAGCTCTGCATGTGTGTCCTAGTGGGGGTGGGACAACCATAAAGCCATCCCACGTGGAAACAGCATTAGCACGTTCCCCTCATATAGATTTTTCTCCTTCTAACAAGGAACTATTTCACGGAATAACCCTTCTCGCTCATCACACAACATAAAAATATATAAATACCTCAGCCTATGACTACGAGAACAGAAGGTGAATAATATCAGGTAGTTAAAATGCTGGCCTCCTTGCTTTCTTCCATCGTTTGCAATCTTTGATGGAGTCAAGCCCCTTATTTGGGGTAGCTGCTTTGGGATAAAATGAGTTGTTTTCCAGGCCAGAGAGGGACAAAAAGCCAGATGCGCTTTAATCCTGCCTCCTGTGGGTAACAGCTGGCAAATTCCCAGCAAACTGGTTTACTCATTTCCAAGTTTTTTCGACTTACATGCTTTTAGATAGAAAATAAGCAAGAAAAGAGACAAGGGCAAAGGGATGGTGGGGTGGGAGGTGAAGGGTTCAAGAGCTGCACCTCCAAGGAGCACCAGTGGCAAGGGAGCCTGTCCATCACCAGCTGGACTTCCTCAGCAGAAACCATCTCTTTTTCAAGTAACAAATAAGATCTCCCCTATAACACGCAGACCCACAACTGCTTTTTCAGTACAAACAATGTTTAAGAGGACAGACACATAGCTACGGGGACCTGCAGATGTGAACTCACACCTGGGATACAAGGAAGAGCACTCAAACAAGCCCAAAACCAAATTAAAATGATTAAAAAGAAAAAAAAAAAAAACACACCACAAAACCAAACCACAACCCAAACTATTCAAGCAGATGCAGAAACTGGCCTCCAACTTGGCGTGCCCAGCAAAGCATCGCTTACTTCTCGCTGCTCCAACACTTCAACCCCCAAGGGTCAATCTCCAGCTTGTTTGGGACCAGCCATCTGAATCCGTGTTAGCACAGGCTTCCAGCAGCCATGCAACCACCAGATCTTCTCTCTGTGTTCTCCATATTCCTCCCCCATTTATCTTTTCCCGGAATAACCCACTCCCAATGTCAAGTTTGCAATTACAGACAGGCTACTCCTAATTGAACACGACCAGTGTCACTGTTTCCTCTTCCGAATCCCCTACCAAGGGGGCCAGGTTTGCTTCTTAAGGCACCAACTAGGAGGAGAAACCAATGGGTGGCCTCTCTCAAGGCAAGCAAGTGAGATTTTAATGCCACACAGACGTTCAAAGTGCTGTGCGAGGAGGAGGGATGCAAACATTCATATCCAACGTCCAAGTGGCCACCAGTGATTGTCTAGTGTTCCTCAGGGGTGAGTTCTGGGACCAGTGTTGTTTACCATCTTTTTTCCATGATGCTGAGACTGGGATTGAGTGCCCCCTCAGCAACTTTGCTGAAGACACCAAGCTGTGTGGCGTGGTCAACATGCTGGAGGGAAGGGATGCCATCCAGAGAGACCTGGACAGGCTTGAGAGGTGGGCCCACGTGAACCTCACGAAGTTCAACGTGGAGAGGGACGTTGCGTATGTTGGCAGATGAGAAGTTTAACATGAGTTGGCAGTGTGCATTGGCAGCCCAGAAAGCCACCCACATCCTGGGCTGCATCCCCAGCAGCATGGCCAGCAGGGCAAGAGGGGATTCGGCCCCTCTGCTCTGCTGAGACCCTACTTGTGGTGTTGCCTCTTGTTCTGGAGCCCCCAACCCAAGAAAGACATGGATCTCTCGGAAGAGCTCGAGGAAAGGCCACAAGGATCACCCAAGGGCTGGAGCCCCTCTGCTGTGAGGACAGGCTAAGAAAGCTAGGGTTGTTCAGCCTGGAGAAGCCACCAGGGAGACCTTAGAGCCCCTTCCAGTACCTAAAGGGGGCCTACAGATGGGAAGGGACTCTTTATGAGGGAATGAAGAGATAGGATGAAGAGTAATGGATTTAAACTGAAAAAGTGGAGATTTAGATTAGATCTCAGGAAGAAATTCTTTCCTGTGAGGGTGGTGAGGCAGTGGAACAGGTTGCCCAGAGAAGCTGTGGAGGCCCCATCCCTGGAGGGGTTCAAGACCAGGCTGGATGGGGCTTTGAGCAACCCTGTCTGGTAGGAGGTGTCCCTGCTGAGGGAGGAGGGTTTGGAACTAGATGATCTTTAAAGGTGCCTTCCCACCCAAACCATTCTATGGTTCTATTTGGGAAAATACCAAGGCCAAGGAAAAGCTGGGGTTTACGTTTCATGGGGAGAGAGAAACGTGGACTATTTGAAGGACGAGAACATTCTGGGGGGGCTGAGAGTGGTATCTGTTTGCCATAAACCTTCACTACCTGCCCTTGAGCTTCTCTGCGTGCTGTCACATGAAGAAACACGTGCTGCCACAAAGCCACGAGTTTAGCAGGAAGAACAAGCCTTTTGCAATAGAAATTAAAAAGCAAAGATATTATAACAAAAGCATTATCTGCTCAGACACCAAAACCACTTCCCTCTTGACAGGCAGCCCTGGGCTGAGCGTTGAAAAACCCCCAAAATCTGAGGCAACTCAAACAGGAATCTCTCAACCCTCCCCTTTCCCTAAGCACATAAAGAGGATGCTATTTAAATTGAGCGACAATCTACAGCACACAAAGGACAGAAACACTGAAGTTTGGGCAGCGGTGACGTAATCGGGCGAAAAATAATAATCAAAGGCTCAATTTGGCTATTTCCAACAGGCAGCTCAGCATCCACCCGCCTCCTTCGGCGGCTCCATCCTTTGCTGTGTTCTCTCAGAAGAACATCCTGTCGAAAACTAACATCGAGTTTCTACAGCCTATATATAGCGGTGACATTTTTATTCCGCTAATTGATTTCTTTTTACAAAAAAAAAAAAATTTAAAAAGGAAAAAAAAATAAATTAAAATCAACTTTTGAACTACCTAAAAGCAATAGCATTTTTGGCACGGAATTATGGTATTTAAAAAGAGCGCAGAGTCTTTAAAACAGCAAGTCTGCCGTGGACCGAGCTCTCTGCAGGCACCTTCTCTTGCCTGCAAGGATGATAATTATTTTCAAAGAAATAAATCTGACTTGTAGTTTGCAACCTGTCCTGCAGCCCTTTCAAACAGCATGATCTTTATTCTTTCCAGCACGACACTGCTGACCTTCCCGCATATAATATTATGTTCATTAAATACCCTGATTAGACTTGTTGCTGAGATCTACGCCACTCTGGACAACTATTTGTGTCCAAGAGAGTAACTCCACACGAATGAGGGGCAGAACTTGGGGTGGTAAATATCTCAAAAGAGCCTGATGCTTCTACTTTTAACTTTCGTGCATTAAATGTTCAAATAGATTAGGTATAATTAGCAAATTTATTAATTTACACTGCTGTTATGTCCCAATCCAGAAGTAACCACACCTCTACGGCAGCTTAACTAAATCTAGAGAAATTTGCTTTATTTCCCATTCGATTTATGAACAGAGTTGTTGCTCTTTCGGGGAATTACAAAGTTGAAAACTTGTTGATCTTGAGGGAAAAGGGGAGAAGACCGATTTGAACACAGGCATCCAAACAAAGCACATTTTAATGCTTAACGGGGACATTTTGGTGCCTCGGTAGATGTCATGCCTTGGTATGTTCTGGGAAGCAGCACATCATCGCTCCTTCTAGAAGCGGCAGGAATGGACCAAAAATGGAATAGACGTTGATATCTTTTGGCCAGAAAATAAAGCAGATTGCTTCTCAGGTTGGAAAGTCGGGCTCCCATCTGCAAGCAGGGGTATGGAGTTATTTACAGGCAGCAGGGGCCTACAGCAAAATTTACCGAGAGCACTAGATGTTTCCCACTTCATTTCAAATTACTTCAGCCCAGTGTTTTTCAGCCTGAACCCTATGGAATGCTTTCTCTGAGGACCCTATGACACCAAGTCTTTGTGCCCAGCAATCAAAAACATGAGATTTTAAAGGCATCTAGAAGTCCAAAGGACTTCCATGTAGCTCCTGCAGATCGCATATAAAGTTCAGACCAGAGAGTCAGAAAATCATTTAGGTTGAAAAAGACCTTTCAGATCACCAAGTCCAACTGTTAACCTAACACTGCCAAAACCACCACTAAACCAGGCCCCTCAGCACCACATCTACATGTCTTTTAAACCCCTCCAGGGATGGTGACTCGACTGCTTCCCTGGACAGCCTCTTCCAACGCTTGAAAACCCTTTTGGTGAAGAAATTCTTCCTAATATCCACCCTAAACCTTCCTTGGTGTAAATTGAGACCATTTCCTCTTATCCTATCACTTGTTACTTGGGAGAAGAGACTGACCCTGACCTTGCTACACCCTCCTTTCAGGGAGTGGTAGGGTTGGAAGGGACCTCTGAAGATCATCTAGTCCAACCCCTGTGCCAAAGCAGGGTCACCCAAATCAGGTTGCACAGGATTATGTCCAGGCAGGTTTTGAATATCTCCAGAGAAGGAGACTCCACCACCTCTCTGGGCAGCCTCTGCCAGGGCGCTGGCAGCCTCAGAGGAAAGAAGTTCCTCCTCATGTTTAGGTGGAACTTCCTATGTTCAAGTTTGTGCCTGTTACCTCTTGTCCTATCCCTGGGCACCACTGAAAAAAGACGACTGGTTCCATCCTCCTGACACCCTCCCTTTAAGTATTTGTAAGCATTGTTCAGATCCCCCCTCAGTCTTCTCTTCTCAAGACTAAAAAGACCAAAGTCCCTCAGCCTTTCCTCACAGGAGAGATGCTCCAGGCCCTTAATCATCTTTGTAGCCCTTTGCTGTACCATCTCCAGCAGTTCCCTGTCCTTCTTGAACTGGGGAGCCCAGAACTGGACACAGTGCTGCAGATGGGGCCTCACCAGGGTAGAGTAGAGGGGCAGGATGACCTCCCTCAACCTGCTGGCCACGCTCTTCTTCATGCATCCCAGGATGCCATTGGCCTTCTTGGCCACAAGGGCATATTTCTGCCTCATGGTCAACCTATTGTCCACTAGGACTCCTAGTTCTTTCTCCTCAGAGCTGCTCTCCAGCAGGTCAGCACTCAACCTGTCCTGGTGCAGGGGGTTATTCCCCACGTGCAGGACCCTACCCTTGCCCGTGTTGAATTTCATCAGGTTCCTCTCTGTCCAACTCTCCAGCCTGTCCAGGTCTCACTGTGTGGTGGCACAGCCTTCTCGTGAAGACACCTGAAGAACTTGCTGGAGACACAGATGAAGGGATTTGGTAGAGAACAACAACAACCAAGAAAACCCAACACCAAAGTTAGGTGGCAGATGATACAACAACAGGCCTCTCCTCAAACATCTCAAGAAGTGGTTTTTAACTGCACGGGGGAACAGAGGGGGAGGCTCCTCACTGCAAAAACGAAGCTGAGAAATCATCAACTTGTCCGCAGACAGAGCCACTTGCAAACAACAACAAAAAAACTGGTTTCAGAGAAACCTAAAGACTCAGCTTTTATATTAGACCCAAGAATAACACTGACCTACTTCCCAACACACTCGCAAAGCTGCTGGAGATGCTACAGTGAAAGGCACTTCAGAAACCTGCTTCAGATACAGAGGAATAAGGTTATCGCTGAAATGCAGCAATGCACTTTCTGCAGTGAAGGTAATGGATAAGAGATCAAATAATACAGAGAGCCAGACAACTCCTTTTGGAAGATAGGGTTTCAAAAAACATTCGGAACATACTCTTGCAAATGGTGCCCCGCATCTTAAATAATCACAAAAAAGCCAAATTAACCTTTCTCCGTGCTAAGGATTGTCTCTGGAAGAACCCCGTGCGATAACCTGCACGGAGTTCAATTTATGAGCTAAAAAATATGGTGATGAGCTAATCCAGGCAGGATTCACATCTATATGGGAATAAGGGATTAATCAGGTCTTGCCACGACTCAAAGGAAGCCCTCTGCAGTAAAGTGGGGCAGTGTATAAAGGAGAGAAAATTCTCTGGCACAGAGAAAGCGAGGTCTCAGCCACCGTACAACATATTTAGCTTTGCTAAGGAAAAGCAAAGCTGGGCTGTTGACTTCTTTACAAGTGACATGGCTTTTGGCTTGCATTCCCACAGCCACATAAACGAAGCTCAAGCCCTCAACCAAGATCTACATTAATTTTTATTTTTATTTAAAAATGCTGAATTTGCCCGTACCATTTATAAAGACAAGTTTTCAAAGCTGCTGCGGCTTTTATTCCCCACATTCCAATCATCTATGAAAAGACATTCTTTCCTCGAAAGGGAAAAAAAAAAAAGCCAATCTTTGCAGGTCTTTGGTAAGCAGAACCTGATCGTGCCTTCAGAGAAGGCACAAAACCAGAGCTAAAGGTGGTGTGTCCATCAGGAAAGTCTTGGAAGGGGGAAAAATTACCTTTATCTCCTACTTCCAAGAACTACACTGCACCAATGAGCATTTGGTCCATCCATTTTGGCCCCAAGCCCCCAGACCACCTTTAAATCCTTGCAAAAGTCCTATTCAAACACATAGATGAGAAAATGGGTACCCAGAAATACCCTCAGGGGCTCAGTTTACCTTGAAGTGAACTGTTCTCCAGCATCTATAAAACCCCATTTAAAAACAGTTGAGCGATTAGCGACACATTTAGCAACAGGTTATGAGAGCACCTACTGGTACTCATCCAGGCTGTGCTACAAGGAAAGAGAATAAATGTTGGCCAACTTGCTTGCCCACCAGGGCATTTGCCTGCCAGGGGTGAGAACGTGCCACCCACTCCAGCTCTGCTACAAAACATTGAGCTTTAGGAAAACGGTCTTAGCTGACTACCTGAGAAACAGGTTAAGACCACACATAAGCAGTAGGGAATAATATGGTGAATCATAGAATGGTTTGGGTTGATGACCTTTAAAGGTCCCTTCCAAGTCCAATCCCCCTGCAATGAGCAGGGGGATCTTCAACTAGACCAGGTTGCTCAGAGCCCCGTCCAACCTGACCTTGAACACCTCCAGGGATGGGGCATCTACCACCTTCCTGGGCAACCTGGGCAAGCGTCTCACCATCCTCACCATCAAAAATGTCATCCTTACATCTACTCTGAATTCACCCTCTATTAGTTTAAAGCCATTACCCCTTGGCTTATTGCTACAGCCCCTGCTAGAAAGTCCATCCCCATCTTTCTTATAAGCCCCCTTTATGTACTGAAAGACAGCAATAAGGTCTCCCTGGAGAAAGAGCAATTAAATCCTTTAAACAAGCAATGGAATATCAGCAATTAACTATTTAGAAGCCATCAGTAAATGGGAACGCACCCTGCACCCCGATAGAACACAGAAACTTAAGCTGTTTTATAGGAAAGACATCTCAACACTGTTGTGAATCCAGACTCATTGGCAACAACCAGTTCTTCTCCCGATTCTCCTCCTATCCATCCTGAGAGCACCTGCACCTGGAGAAGATGACCCCACCACACGAGCTAATCCATCACAGCCAGGTCGCCCAGACGTTATTACCCCCAGGGGGGTATTTTTGCCGTCCTCTGAAGCGTTTCCTTTGCAATAACTCAAGCTATGGCTCTTGCCCTGCCTCTCCTCAGAGACTATTTCACACCTTCCTAGATCTCACTCTGAAGGCATTTTTCCTCCCAAGTCTAATCTTCGGAAAAATTTGACAGCTACAAAAATGTAATAAACCAACCAGTCGGATTATATATATATTACAGTTTGAAAAAGATGAAAGGCTATATTGTTAAGAGATATAATTCCAGCGGCTTCCAAAATGTAGCCTGCGCATACACAGAGGAAGAAAGGGAACTGAAGCAGCTTATATTTTGTCTTATAAGTCCCCTAAAATAACCCAACCTCTGATCCTCGGCTCCCATCAGGAGAACGACACTGAAAAGGCTAATAAAGACCTGCCAAATATCTCATCAGGACAAAATACCTGTGTTCACACCAGCTCTTGCCAATGCATCAAGCGAAGCCGTATGAAGAAAGGAAAGGAGGGCTGTCTGCTTAAAAAAAAAAAAAATTTTAAAAAATCACATATTTAAGAGCAGAAGGAAGCATACACAGAGTTATTACAGTTTGGGTCATTTTGAGTACAAACCACCGCAATCGGATTGCAATGAGCAGTAACTGGATGGCTAAAGTAACACAACAAATACTCTAAATTTCATTTCTATTGGTAGATGTAAAAAAAAAAAAAAGTATTACATCTCAAGGAGAAAAAAATATCAAAATTTGGCTATGAGGCTTGGTTGCAGGAAGATGAATTGTAGCTTTTATAACAACAATAATAATTTATTCCACCGTGGCATCAGATGGAAGATGATTAAAGATGTGCAAAGGTCTCCACGTGTTTGGATTTACATCAGGCCACTCAATCCATTTGGTTACAGCAGCAGTAATTAATCACTGCTGGAGAAGGGAGAAGCCTTAAGAAAATCTTGCGGTTTCCAATCTCAAAAGTGAGCTGTGACACTTTTAGGACAGCAGTTTGTCTCCACAAGAACTGAGACATTTTGAAAAGCTGGTAACTGATAAGGTTTCACTTTGCCATTTTACAGAAAACAGCATCACCCTTCACATTAAGGGGGGGGGGAAATAAAAACCCAAAACCAGAACACCGTGATAAGAATTTTAGACCTACAAATTCAAATGCAACCAGCACTCACCAAAAAAAGATCAGTGGGACACATCCAAAGACGGTGCTAAACATAATTTGACTGCAGAAGTCTTGGAGCAAGAGGACGAACGTGCTCTTCGTGCTACAGCACATCATCAGTTCCCAGATCACTCTGCAGAAGACATCTCTTTAACTGTTGATAACCCATTTGCTGACTGCTGTCTCATCACCCCGACCGCCACGTTTTCACCCACCCTGCAATCCTACTCAGAGAACTGCAATTCCCAGCCTGGGAATAGCTGCCGAAGAAATTAATCTCTTCAATAGCTTAAGGGGAGTGCTGAAAGAAGGATAATTTCACGGTAACCATCAGAGGAGTTCTAGAGAACAGCAATTTCCTCCTGAATATTGGATAAATCTCTGCAGATTCACTCCATGGGGTAGGAACACCCTGTCTTTCCCACGTAAAATAAGATAAACTTAGTCACGGAATAATTTATGTAGGAAGTAACTTCTGGAAGTCTCTATGTCCATCCTTATCCTCAAAGTACCTCTATTTAGAGTTGCTATGGCCTCATCCCGTTGAGGTTTGAGTATCTCCAAGGACGGAGATCCTATCCCAGTTCTCCAGGTCCCTGCTCCCCTCTGCCATCTCCCCTCCAGGTGGAACAAACGACATTCTCACCAACTCTTCTCATACTTCCTGGGCTCCCAG
>JAOTQQ010000012.1:149972388-149988347 GCA_026546715.1 Gallinago undulata
CCACTTAACTGTCCATTCATCCAACCCACACTTCCTAAGCTTAGCTATGAGGATGCTGTGGGAGACTGTGTCAAAAGAAGAGGTGTGTTTGGCAGCAAACATATCAGCTTGCCATCTTTTTCTTACTCCCTTTTACTTCTTCACTTTGAGGGTGCCAGAGCACTGGAACAGGCTGCCCAGAGAGATGGTGGAGTGTTCTTCTCTGCAGATCTTCAAAACCTGTCTGGACACATTCCTGTCTAACCTGCTCTGGGTGACCCTGGTCGAGCAGGGGGGGTGGACTAGATGATCTCCAGAGGCCCCTTCCAACCCCATATCATTCTCTGATTCTGTGTGAATTCTGTGAACTCCAAAAGCTGCCCCAACTGCTCAATGCCCTTTTTTTTTAGTTTATTTTTTGTCCTTGTTTCTGTATTCCAATAGGAAAAAAATAAAATAAAAAAAAAAGAAATCTAACACATGGTTTTCCTGGTCCAATTTAAGGGGCAGGGAAAAAATGGAAATAACACTCTTTCCCTAACTGGCTCTGGGAGTTTCTGGAGTCATTTAAAAACACACCGATACGCCAAATTTACTAATCCCTAGAGAAATCAACATCCCCAGTCACAGGTTGTTGTTTGCCAAGGGAGATCCTTCCACTCACTTCAGTTAACTGAGCTTTGGTCGATACACGATGATGGTTTTTTTATCATAAAAATGCCTACAGCGTGACAATAGGCTTGTTATAAGTGCAGGGAAAGAAACCAACTATTTAATGCCACTGGCAAAAGCTTAATGGGAAAGCACAGATATTTTAAATGACTTTTTAATCATTTCTAAATATTTCCCCCCTCCCAAATTGTAACTACTTACCAAACAACTGCACCTTTTTGAGAAGCAGCAACGCTGGCAGGCACAGACAGTATTCTGCATTTGGCAAAGATGCTTTGATCCCAACGAGGGCTTCAGAGGAATATTCACACCAACAGCACTGAAGTTGAGCCTTTTCAACTGCTTTCAGGGCTTCTTTATTTCATTCTGTATTTATTTATTCCTTTTTGTTGTTGTTGTTGTTCCTTTCCCAAGAAAAATGATTTCTTGACTCTGCTTCTTCACTCTGATTCCCAGCTGCTCTCTCAAAACAGAGTTTCTTTCTAACTCAAAATATACTTCTAACTCAAAAGTTTCCAAGACAAAATCCTTCCTGGGTGGCCAGCTTGAGCTGGAGTAGATCATCTCAGGCAATTATAGTTTTGAGGAGACAAGGACTGGCGACATGAGCCAACCTGCAGCACTGCCTTGAAGCCACCAACACTGATTCAAACCTTCTTCAGATGTCAAAATGCTCTCCCTCAATGACAGGCACCGTGTCATTGCCTCTGCCCCTTCATTACCTTTGTGCTGCTTGATTTTATGATCACTCCTTCCTCGCTATAGGTTGCATCCCACTGGAAGATGAGGGTGGGAAGAGGAGCAGAGTTAGGAAGTCGCCGAGAAGTTCAAAGTTTCACCAGCATTTCAAATTTCATAGAAAAATTGTGGTTTTAGAAAAGATTGGTGTTTCCCTCGGAATTACTATAACAACAGATTTGGATAGTGCCACAGAGTTTCCTTGTCTTACTGTTTGATGCTGGATTGGTATTTTTGGGGGGTTCTGGAGACCATTCCTGTGCAACCACCGCCAGACTCCCTTCCCTCTGCTCTGTAGCTGCCAACAAAATCCTCTTCCAAACCTACACTCGGCGCTCCATCCTTGTGATCCACGTCCCTGAGAGCACCCACCCTCACAACCGCCCCGCACATGGCACCCTCCATCCTCGTGAGAGGTGAGGAAAAAAAAAATAAGAGGAAAGATCCCCCACCATGGCTCCAGAAAATAACCTTGAATTTGCAGGCAAGCAGGCTGGAGAGCTGCTTAAAGATAAATATATTCGGCCTTTTGGATCTCGAAATGCAGAAGTACCTCACATCAGCTTCTTCCTTGCTGTGTAGAAAGAAAAAAAAGGGGACATCTGGATGTGTCTCTTTTGCAGAAACCTCGCACAACGCTCAACGCAGCAGCTGTAGAAACGCTGGCTGCCGTCCCACACCAGCCCAGAAACCTGCCCACGCGTGAAGGAGGTGTTTTTAAAACACATCAAAAAAATAAATCCAAAGCTGGCAATGGGGAGCAAAAAGAAAAGCTGTAAGGGCCAGGGATGCAGATAATTCAAAATAAATACGTCGATGTGCCCTGAAAAATGGAGGCTGCGACCAAAAAGCCCCACCTGACACAGGACAGATTCATTGGCAGCAGAAATTAAGGTGGTTGCACAGATGTCTTTGTCTCCTTGAAGACAAGGAGGCACCTGCTCTTGATTGTGGAGCCTGATAGTCTGCAAATTCCAGGTGAAAACAGAAAAGTGAATCCCTCTAGTTCATTAAAAAATGGATATGTAAATAAACAAAGCTAAATTATCAACCCATCATTTTCCCCGTCCCACCCAAGCTGCAGAAGAGGACACTGACAGTCTGGAAAATAGGTGACAGTAGCAGCCACTCATGATGCTGAAGGAAGGTGAGAAGTTGGAACAACATTGGATTTCCATAGTTTATGTGTTTTCAGGTGCCAGTGTTTAGTCAAAACACCTGCCCAGCACACGAAAGGTCTCATCAATCCCTTAATATAAGGTGGAGAGTAAGCTCATTTTTTAAGTTGATAAACATCCAGGAGCTGTCCTTACCAACAGCTACTGCAATAACTGCAATTTGCCTTCCCTGAGCATAAAATCATAGAAAGGTTTAGGTTCGAAGAGACTTTTAAAGATTATCTAGTTCCAACCCCCTGCCATGGGCAGGGACACCTCTCACCAGACCAGGTAGCTCAAAGACTCATCCAACCCAGCCTTGCACAATTCCAGTGAAGGGCATCTCAACTAGTGATCTATAACTTCACTTCCCTGTGCACCTCAAAAAAAAAAGAAAGAAAAAAAAAAATCAATCCTTCCTTAGCACCCAAGGTTTTCCCCATCTGAAGAGCATTCCCAAAACACAAGAAACCCTCTTCCCATGCCATGCCCAGCAGATACCTCCCTGTGGCCAGACACCAACGTTCGCGTCCAAGCATGGAAAGCTTTCCAAACCACAAGAAACCCAAACCACATCAGTGAAGTGGGACAAGACCTTCCTACTTCCCTGGGGAAGACCGGGGAACTTGTGCAGATCCCGGATTACCCAGAGGCGGCGTTTCTGAAGAAAGACAACCAAGGAAACTCAAAGCAGCAACTCTTCCAGCGCTGAGGAGATCAGGACGAGGGCCCAGCGAACCAGCAATCCCAACGCGTCACATCAACATGCTTTTGCCTACGGGTTGTCACTTCCAGGAGAGTTTGCTACAAAAACGACACACCAGTTATCGTGTTCGCTCGCAGGAAGGCAGGCGTTGAGATGCAGGGGAAAAAGCAGCAAGACGGGAGCCAAAGGCTTTGCGGGGGTGATGCCAGCCCTGCTCGCTGAGCAGGGACCACCTCATGGGTGAAATCCAGCCAGAAACCACCCCAGCTGGCCAAGAAACTGGTGTGAGAAAACACAAAATATGCTAACAGCCTGGCAACACTGCCCATTGCTCTACGGTGGGTGGTGTGCTGAATGCTAAACATCGGGACATCCATACGAAGGCAGGCGTGGGTGGCTACCAGATTAACCCACCACCCAGGGAGAAGCTTTTTTGGGTTACCACACTGTTCACGTCATGCTGACAGCTGGGACAGCCACACAAGGATGTTGCACAATGGCCTCTTTTCCCTTCCAAACACACTCAACAGCCTTCTGGAGAGCAACACCATGGATGGGAACCACACGTGGGATGAGGAGATGGAGCAGGAGGCTGGGAGAGGAGCAACAGCAACCAACGTCCACCAGCAAGTACACATCACAGTCCCTGTGTAGGGACTCTCTTATCAAGGAGTGGAGTGATAGGATGAAGGGCAATGGTTATACACTGAAAGAGGGGAGATTTAGGTTAGACATCAGGACTAGATATTCCTGTGAGGGTGGTGAGACACTGGTCCAGGTTGCCCAGAGAAGCCGTGGATGCCCCATTCCTGGAGGGGTTCAAGGCCAGGCTGGATGGGGCTTTGAGCAACCTGGTCTGGTGGGAGCTGTCCCTGCCCAGGTCAGGGAGGGTGGAACTCAATGATCTTTAAGGTCCTTTCCAACTCAAATCATTCTGTGATTTTATGATCACTAGCTTTGAGCCCTTGTATGTGCCCTTGGACAAATGATGTCCCCAATTCCTTATTACCTCTAAAGACAAAATCATTAATCCACATGGCAAACAGCATTTGTGAGGTTCAACGGCAAGACTTGAAAAGATCAGGACAGGGATAAGGAGAAAATTCAACAAGATCTAGCAAGGACCTGGGGACTATAAGGGCATTAACATGTGGACGTCACACCTCCATTTGCTTCAGCAAACAAGGGAATCTTTTCTATCCAGTTGTGTGCATCCATATGTATTTTTATGGACTGATATAAACACAATTTTTCCGTGCCTTTACTAGAAACACAAAAAAAGTGAGAGACAAGAAGAAAGAAAACCACTTGGTCACACAAGAAAAGTTTGAGCTCTGAAGCTGATGCTCACTGCTCCCACCTGGACATGAATCCAGGCACAGCCTTAGCCCCAGTCAACCTCTGGCTGGTGTCACCTGAATGGCTGAAGCATGGGTCAGGTCAGTTGAACAATATCCCCAGGGAGGACCTGCTGGTCTACCTAGCATGGAGTGGCCTCTCCGGACCTCAGCTGCCTCTGGCAAACACTTGGCCACATGGATGAACGGGTTGGAACCAGGGAGCACGCTGTGATTGCACCCTGCACACCCCTTCCAGCAAAAGTGCCTTCATCAGCACTTGCAGGGCACAGATCCCAGGTGAGGAGATTCAAGGAGCTAAAAACAACCCTGCTACCTGGACTTGAACAGTATCATGAGGTGAACAGGAAGAGATATGGTGTCTCTGCTGCAAGAGATGTCCTTCTGTAGCTTTGCTCCCAAAGGATCAACATGTGGCTACCAAACAGGGAGGCCTTCAAGAACATCCCATACCCAACCCTCAGCTGGGGTGACCCTCCCCAGGTAGTTTGTACCCAATTTCCTCATCCTCATCACATACACAGTGGGAACACCAGACCCACAGTACACACAGAGTGGGGAGAGGGCCATCGGCAAGTGTCCAAGAGCACAAAGACACCACAAAAACTGTTATGAAGTTGGATGGGTCAACAAATCAACAGGGGTAAACACGTTGTCAACAGAGCCAAGGACGATCACGGCAGCTGGTGGGAGATAAATATCTTGACCCTGGCTTGGCTGACACCATCAACACATCTCCCAAAGCACCAAGGGACTGTCACATTCATCACGTCTGGCGTTCACCATAATTCACACCACCCAACAACCCCTCGCACACGGCTTCGACTCCAGGTCCAGCAAGACCCTGACAGGCTCAAGAGACACGGAGATGCCACAAGGGTTATTTTCCCCAACTCATCTCTAAAACCATCTGCCCCACCACCTGGTCAGCTGCAGCTTTCTAACCCCTCGGTCCAGGCAGCTTCCAGAGGCCATATTCCCACACAGCCCGTCCTTTCTGCCGCGCAGAAGAAACCGCACGTCAAAAGCACGAGACAGAAAGGGGAAAGCCATAAAGCTGAGAAAAGATGCCTTCAGCAAAATTTGTTTTAAGGCACGACTAGCTCCTACTGAAAGCTAAATCCTCTCCTTTTCAGCACAGATCCTCGTAGGAGGACAATTTATGTTATCTCTCTCCAGCCAAACACGGTGCTGGGGGACCATTCAGGACAGAGGTAACACCACTAAATGTTCTTTACTTGGCGCTGCTGCAAGGAGATCCAGGGGCAACGAGCACTGATATTCATGGAAACATCATCCATATCAAAAGGGGGACCCATCCCACCGGTGCTGCCGCAGGTAACATGAAAATTGACACAAAGCTCTGCTTTCTCCCCATGTACAAGCCTTGCGAGTGGTGAATCAGAGCTGCCACCTCAAGGGACACCATGGAGGAGTCATGTAAATCCAGAGCAGCTCCCTGCACCTCCAAATAGAGGTAAATCATCTGGGAGGGGAAAGAGAAGAACAGTCTCCTGGGAAAAGCCAACGGAGCTTCCAAGGGATGCATGCACATCCCACCAGTTAGTCATGGGACCAGCACCTCCCTGCTTGCCTTTCAGGAGACCAACAAGAGAGTAACAAAGCTTTACTTACCCCTACGAGAGTTTCCAAGACGAGGAACGCGAAGTCAAACCCAAAGACCTACAGAAAAATAGGGTTCTCATGATTTTAGGGAATTTGGGGATAGAGTTTTAGTAGGGCTTGTAGCAATAGGACAAGGAATAATGGTTTTGAAGTAAAAGAGGGGAGATTTAGACCCAATATAAGGAAGAGATTTTTTACAGTGATGGTGGCAAAACACTGGGCCTGGGTTGCCCAGAGACAGTGTAGATGCCCCATCCCTGGAATCATTCAAGGTCAGGTTGGACAGCACTCTGAGCAATCTGATCTAGTTGAAGATGTCCCTGCTCATAGCAGGGATGGGGTTGACTAGATGACCTTTAAAGATCCCTTCCAAACTATTCTAGGATTCTAATTCTGCATGGAAAACACTGCCGTTCTCCATATTTTGGTTTGTTTTGTTTTTTTTTTCTATAGTAGCTCTAGACATCAAAGACATGAAACCCTCTAAAGCCCAGCAAAACACAACATGGGGAAGAACACAGAAATATGGCCAAAGCTCAGAGACAGCTCTTGGTTGTTCTCCATAGGAGAGAAACTGAGGCAGGATGCACCAGGACTCCCTCCCCAGCCCCCTCCCTCCATGACACCAGCCTGTAGCAAAGCAACACATCACCAAATCCTGCCAGGCTTTCTGCGGGGCGGTTGTGTACAGCCTGGTTTTGGCACCAAAATCAAGGATGTGGGAGTGAAAAATTAAAAAAAAAAAAAGAAAAAGACAACTAGCCAGACCACCAGCTATGCCTCAGTAGGTAAACAGGTGGCTTTTTAATTGAGTTAGATAAGTGGTATTTCTAATCACACTTAAAAAACAATACTACTGGCAGGGTTGCAGCTCGAGAAGAGCCTTGAAGGAATAAAAGGCCTGTTGAGGAAGGCTTCGTTTGGGAGAAAGAGCTCCAAATTTCACAAACCAGCTCTCCCTTTTTGCAACTCAGTCCAAAAGAGGGTGAAACATTTATAAATGAAACCCAGGAAAAAAACCCAACATTGCTCAAGGGCAAAATTTTATTTGCATCTGCCCGAGCCCCATCCTTCCACGTGCAGGTGACCCTCTCCCGCAGGGATGCTCTTACCAACTGCTTCTTAAGTCCCGTTCCTGAGCTCACACAAGGTTTTCTTCTAACCTGGAAGAAAAAGCAAGGCAACTGGTTAGTACTGGGAAGAAAACTATTTCACTATGATGGCTGAGGACACAGTGTTCTTACAGCAACCTGCAATCCCTGAGCTGCGCGAACAGGTACAAAAGCAAGAGTTAACTCCTCAAAACATCACTGCTAAGTATGGGAACAGCATCCCTTTTTTTTTTTTTAAAAAAAAAAAAAAAGACATGAAGCTCTACAGCTGCTAAAGGGTTTTAAGACTGCTGGGTTAGCAGAGCTGCAAAAGTAGAGGTTGCAAGATACCTGCAAAAAATAAAGAAAACCACAAATTAAAACCTGCAGTGGGAAAAGGGAATCATCTATTTAACTGTCCCGTCTTCTTTAGGATCCTAAAACTGGGAGGAATGCTCTGGCCACAATCCAGTTCAGCATTTCAGCTTAAAGTCCAATTTGAGAGACCATCATCAAGACCTTCACAGTTCTCACCAGCAGATTGTTTCTCTTTTGTGCACACCGCTACCTCGCCACAGCTTCCACTTTTAGCTTTTATTCCAAGGATTATCCTTCTAGAAATGCAACCCCTCCTGGTTGTAGAAGCATCTAATTCTCCTGGGAGGGAAAAAATGCTGGTGCGACCCCAAGAGACAGGTCCTGCATCCACTGAGCAGTTTTTGAGATGTAACCCAGAACCCATATGGTTTTACCCGCAGACACTGGGATGATGCAAGATGAGCATCAGCCAGATAAATTGGAGATCCCTTAACATATCCATCTACCTTGCATCAGCTATTAGGCGTGCAGTATTTCCTAATTTACTCCATTATAAAGCATCCATTCATCAGCCTGTTATCACAAAAAGCCTTTTAATTAATGTACCTCTTTGTTTTGTTTGATTAATGTCAACCCTTCTTCACTCACTGGGTTTTGCTCTGGTCACTATATGTGGAATACAAGAGTATTTTTAAGGTATTAATAAATACTTCCTATATAAATGCTATATACTTCCTATATGCATGCCCTATATGCATAGCTCACAAAAAAAAAAAAAAGTCTGCAATTTCCCCAGCCAGAAAAACTCCGAGATAAAATTGCATCAATTATTTGTATCTACCCAGAGAAGCAATCCCAGCCTTCGGTGACCTCGGAGCAAACAGACCAAGCCAATTACACCCTGTGACAGCAGACTTTCCCCTCCTCTATCAGCAGCTTCCCCTTGCTGGCTGTGAGAAACATCAAAAGGTAGCACATAAAAAAAAAAAAAAAAAAACAACCAACCAACCCATACATGCCAAGAACTTCAGGCTGGGGACAACCAGCCTAGAGGTTTAATCAAGATTTGGATCAAATTGTGCAAGGCGTTTTGTAAACATTGATCTTATTGATTTGTTCCAGCCAAAGGATGCGAGTCCCAACTACCTGCCCATTTAACCCATGAAAATCACCAGCTCAATCCATCCCATCCCCTCTTGCTGACCACAGATGAGTGGTAAAGTGGGTACTCCACCTCCAGCATCCCACATCCGGGACATCCCCAGCAGCACTCTTTTGTCTTCTTGGCAAGGTAAAACTAGCCCATGGGGCAAATGGAAACTTCTTATAAGCCTCCAACCGCAGCTGGCAGCTGACAGAAGAAATGTTATCGAGCAGGCCTGAGGAGAAGGACTTGGGGGTGTTGGTGGATAAGAAGCTCAACATGAGGTGGCAACCTGCACTCGCAGCCCAGAAAGCCAACTGCATCCTGGGCTGCATCCCCAGCAGCGTGACCAGCGGGGCAAGGGTTGGAATTCTGCCCCTCTGCTCTGCTGAGATCCCACCTCCAGTGCCGCATCCAGCTCTGGGGCCTCCAACATAAGAAGGACATGGACCTGTTGGAGAGAGTCCAGAAGAGGCCATGGAGATGGTTGGAAGCTGGAGCACTTCTCCTATGAAGACAGGCTGGGAAAGTTGGGATTGTTCAGCCTGGAGAAGAGAATGCTCCTGGGGGACCTTAGAGCCCCTACCAGTACCTACAAGGGCTACAGGAAAGCTGGGGAGAAACTCTTCATTGGGGAGTGAAGTGAAAGGATGAGGGGTAATGGTTTTAAACTGGAAAAGGGGAGATTAAGATTAGATACTAAGAAGAAAATACTTTGCTGTGAGGGTGGTGAGACGCTGTCCCAGGTTGCCCAGAGAAGCTGTGGATACCCCATCCGTGGAGGTGTTCAAGGCCAGGCTGGATGGGGCTTTGAGCAACCTGGTCTGGTGGGAGGTGTCCCTGCCCATAGCAGGTGGGTTCAAACTAGATGATCTTTAAGGTCCCTTCCAACCCAAACCATTCTATGATTCTTAGAGATTAACATGGAGGACACGGTGATGCCCAGCCTGCCAGTTTGCCCTGTATTGTCTAGAACATCCCAGGTCCAATTTCTTGGTGAGCAACACCAGCACTGCTCTGGTTTTAAGGATGCTTTATCTGCTATGCACCCTAAAGGAACTTTCCTTCAATCCCTTTCTTCAGGAAGAAAAACAAGCAGCAGGGGCTGAGAGATGGGAAATTTTGACTTGAGCTGCCAACCTCTTCTGCTCCTGGAAAAGAAATTCAGGAAGAGTATGATGAAGAACATGTAAGAGATCCCTGGGCTTCTGACTCTTGACGTCAGTGAGAGATGCACTTAGGTCTGGATTTCAACCACCACATGCTCACCATCCTAGTTTACTACAAGACATTGCTGAGGGCAGCTAAAATCCAGGTGATTCTCCACCAGGTGATAGAAATGCAGGAGCACACACTCAAGAGAGCGTGAAACCTCACATGGGCTCTTCCAAACAACAAGACCCAAAAACCAGCTCATTCTACCAGTGCCTACAAGGGCACGGTAACGTCAGATCTTATTTGCTACCCAAAAAGGTAAACAATCCCCTCCTCCCGAGATGTTTACAGGAGGGAAACCACCTCAACCACCCAGCTCACCCATCACCCAGGTGCTCTGAGTCTTCCCCAATCTGCTCCACCCACATTTATGCATGGAAAACAAACCCCAGGGCAGCCGTGTTTTCCCCAGCAGAGGAAAAACAGCCGACTGGGAGAGGGGAGATCCATCTGGAAAGCAAATGTTGTGAAAAACCATCCCGTTGTTCAGCCAGGATGACTGTGCCCAAGGGCAACATCGTGGTGATGGCCAAGGATTGGGAAGCAGGAAACCTGGTGCAGGAGATGACAGATGGAAACATGTTAGGATTCAATGACAAAGGGAATGAGGTTGGAAGAACTACACACCAAAGCTTCAGATGGTGGGAGGAAGAGCAACAAATGAGGCCAACAAAATCACAGCAGGTTTCAAGCCCTACATACTGATATACGCTACGATGACAATGTCAATCCATCCTTCAGCTTCCATCCCCTGCTTGGAATTGGGATGGAGACATCCTTTCCTAAAAGCCAGCATGAATGCACCTACTTAAGTGTTATACTTTGGGATTAATTGGTTTTTGTTTTTCTTTTTTTTTCCTTCTTTGTCTGAAGCATTCAGCCACAAAACACAATGATTTCTGCCTGCACTGATAGAGGAAATGCCACTGACTGTTTAGGTGAGATTAATTTCAGGATTGTGGCCAGACTGAGGAAATGGGTAGAAGAAATCCTTCATAGTTGGATAATGAGGTTGCAGTTTTATGAGTAATTCTCCTGAGTTACGTGCCAGCACCTTGGGTGTGGGTGACACGCTCATTCCTTCCCTCACTTTCTGAATGGAAAATGCCATCCAAGCACACAAACACAGTATTTATTTAAAAAAAAAAAAAAAAAAAACCAACACAAAAATCATGAGGCAGAGGCAGAGATTGCATCTCGCTTGTACAATGTCCTGTACAGCTCCATCCTAGAGGAGTTTGTCTGCTAAGTTCACCAGGAACGTCCACAAGCTGGAACGCAACCAAGATGTACACCATACCCCCAAAATCTGAAGAGCCTCTAGGCTGGAAACCAGGACAGACCAAGACAAAGAAAAGGTCAAAGAGGCTTCCCTGTACACCTCTATTGCTAGCACCATTTTTGACAAGGAGAGACCAACCCAGGCTTCCTCACTCCCAACGTTCACATCCTTGCTGTTGGGCCACCTCAAGTTTTCTTGTGTGGTCCTCCACGCGCTGCAGGGACCAACTGTCTGTAGCAATGCCATGGTCCTTCCAGCTCAAAATGGCATCAATGGATTGGAGCCAGCTCCCCATTTTGAACAAGCAAAGGGCTTCCACAAGGAGGTTACATAAAGTTTTAATGCTTTGACAGCATTAGAACAGCTCAGTTGCATGGAAACCAGAGGGGAGGAAGAAGGGTCCTTTTCTGAAGATCCCTCTGCTCCATCTGGACCCATCACCTACCATTACTCAATTGCCTCTCTGGGAATTCTCCATGACTTCTCCTACACCATGCCCAGGCACTAGACATGAAAATAGCTTACGACAGTTCCTGCTGGCGTGACATCGACTCTGTTTCTCCTGGAGGATGAACGAGCAGATGGGACCAGTGGAAGATGGCTGAGCTAGAGAGCTGGACAACTGGAGCCTTTCCAATCCAGTAACTACAGTCCAAAAGACCAAGGATGCAAAGATTCTTCAGGGTCAGAACCTCTTTCCTAGAGGTAGGAACAGGGTGAAGGAAGATTGCAGGTGCTTACTGACAGACCAGGCAAGCTGATTTATGTCTGCATGGTTGGTTTCACTGTTCCCCAAAATCCTGCTTTGCTTGCTGATTTCCCCAGTCAACTCCCTGCATTATTCCAGCAAAATAACCACAATACCGAGGAGCTTTTGAAATTAATATGATGGGCTCACAAGCATCTTCTGTCATGCAGAACTACAATTAAAATGTACACCCAGCCTCGCATCAGTCCCTGAAATTCATCATGCAGAAACTTTCCTGTGTAACGTCAAGAGGCTCCCAACAAAGGAAAGAACTAATGGGAAGCTGCAATTGCAGCAGCGAGAGCATCACTCTGCTGCTACCAGACTTCAAAGCAAGGTTCCAGCTCCACCACCTTGCCTATTCCAGCTGCTGGAGACACAAGGCTGCCTGTAGAGCACCGTTTCCTCCATGCACATGGACAACGGTCATCCTCCAATACAAAGGGACACGAGAGGACCAAGAGAAGACAGGTTTCACAGTATTTTGGAGCAGCAAAAGGCAACCGTGAGTGTTTTCTCAGAAACCATTGCTGAAGGCATCATGCATGTTCTGGGTTTGCCACTACACTAACACAAGAAAAGTAAAACCAGAAGCTAGGAGAAAATAGACATGGTCTTTGTAAAAACACCTAAGAATCAGGGGGGGCGCAAACACAGAATTCAGGGGCTACACCACCATGACATGTCACAAGGTTGGCCATCCCTAAGTAGAATGAGCTTATGGGAACCACCAGAGAACACATCTCCACCCACCATGCACATCAACTGCTTAGTCTACAGAGAGGATTCGGGCAAAGATGTAACGCTGCACTATGAGACCAGAGCAAAACTCTGACATCCCTGCTACATCAGGCCTCAGGACTCTGCAACTCCAGCTGAGATGAGGTGGCGTTGTTCAGCCTGGAGAAGACAAGGCTCCAAGAAGACATTAGAGCCCCTTCTGTTATCTAAACAGGGCCTGTAGAAGAGACGGGGAGGAGAAGAAGGGAGTGGAGTGAAGTAGCAGGATGAGGAGTAATGGTTTTAAACTGGAAGAGGGGAGATGTAGATTAGATATCAGGAAGAAATTCTTCGCTGTGAGGGTGGTGAAACACTGGAAGAGGTTGCCCAGAGAAGCTGTGGCTGCCCCATCCCTGGAGGTGTTCAAGGTCAGGTTGGATAGGGCTTTGAGCAACCTGGTCTAGTGGGAGGTGTCCCTGCCCATGGCATGTGGTTGCAACTAGATGACATTCAAGGTCCCTTCCAACCCGAACCATTCTGCGATTCTGTATGATTCTATGAGCAGCTCTCTAAGAGGGAGCATCAGGACAGACGTTGACCCACAGCCCTCAAGGCAGCTGCTGCCCCACTGTGAAAATCCTCTTCAACAACCAGACACCGACATGGCAAACCAAGTAATTTCCAATGTCTTCCTGCAAATCCCAACCGATTGGGTTTCTCCACATTATCTCCCTCATCCCAGTTGTTTGACCATCCCTTTGTGGCTCCTCACACTACCAGGACCACAGTAAGAAAACCAACACCATCTCAGACAACTTTCTGGCTCAGCAAACACAGCTGCCTGCACTCGATGCATATTTTGGGGTTGAAATTGAGATGCAAACTGCTGCTAAAATAACCACCATGGAGGAGGGATTGCTTTTTCTCCTGAAATATGGAGACACTTTCCATTTCTTCCCTCCCTGTCCCTCAACTGATTTTACAAGCCTGCAGAAGGAAATAGGAATTGCATGACTCAGGGGGAGAGTCATCTTCTACCCATCACAGAAATGCACACGTGCACTCAAGTAGCTGGGCGAGACACCATCTTCTGTCCCTGGCCACCACTATCACACTAGCCACACCAGCACAGCTCCATAAGGTGCCGAGGAGAAAACACAGACAAGAAGAAGGAACAGCACCAACAACTGGAAGCTAAAATTGCAGGACTACCCTGACTGTGATGAACAGGAGATTTCCTCTTCTCCATCGCAACGTACAATGGAACGTCCAAGGAGCCATAAAGGCTAACAAGAAGGTCCTCATCCTATGTGACAAAGAGGTCATGGGAGGAGAAATCTGCAATTTGCTGAATGGAAGAGGCTGTGTGGGATCAGGTCAGAATGATCAACGTGGTCAAGGGTTAAAAACAATGCCTAGAAATGAAGTGATGGCAACATCTATTAGTGATGCCTGCAATGTCACATAGCACGTCCTCCCTCTCTGCCCTGGTGAGGCCACAGCTGGAGCACTGTGACTGGTTCTGGGCTCTCCAGTTCAAGAAGGACAAGGAGCTACTGGAGAAGGTCTAGCAGAGGCTATGAAAAAGGGAATGGAGCATCTCTCTAATGAGGAAAGGCTGAGAGACCTGGGGCTGTTCAGCCTAGAGGAGAGAAGACTGAGAGGGGATCTCATCAACACTGAGAAATATCTAAAGGGTGGGTGGCAAGAGGATGGGGTCAGGCTCTTCCCAGTGGTGCCCAGTGACAGGACAAGGGGCAACAGGCACAAACCGGAACACAGGAAATTCCATCTCAACATGAGGAGGGACTTCTTTCCTTTGAGGGTGGCAGAGCCCTGGGACAGGCTGCCCAGAGAAGGTGTGGAGTCTCCTTCTCTGGAGATATTCCAAACCCACCTGGATATGTTCCTATCCAACCTGCTCTGGGTGACCCTGCTTTGGCAGGAGGGTTGGACTAGATGATCTCCAAAGATCCCTTCCAAACCCTACAATTCAGTGATTTCCCTGCTTCAGAAGCTTTAAAAATCTGGAATGCACCTCCAGAAACAGTTTTAATTTACTGGCATACATTTACCCATTACCTCCAGTTTTATTGCATTTTTATTATGGTGCCTGAATACCCCATCATTGAAAAAGTAGAGCGGGGACTGGTGAAGCACGTCCATGGGGGCAGAGGGAGAAGATCTCTCTGCCACAGGAAGACAGATCTGGAAAGAAAACAAAAAGTCCTACCTGGGCAGCAACGCCAGGTGTCAGAACGTGACCCCCTCCAAAATTCAGTTGATGGAGTACAGATATTACAGCCCCCGGAGGACATTTCCAATACCATCTCTTGGCTCCATTATGAGTCCTCCCTTACCCCTAATACAGCTGACACATGCAGGCTCTGGAGATTCAGCGTAGGGAGGGAGGAAGGCAATCCCCAAAGACATGGAGACATCAGTGCATTTCAGCATGGCCTCTGGAGTCAGTTATCTGATGCTTTAGACTCCACTGCATATAAGGCTTCAACATCCTCTCTTTAGGATGCAAATGTAATTTAACGCAATTAGGCAGGACAGAAAGCCCAGACCTTTTTACAGGATTAACTGAATTCCAGTTGTCGGGGCAAGATAAAGAGACGCCAGCTCAAGAGACAGGCTGGACACAAGCACATTACCACCTCCAGGTGGTTTCCAGATTAGCACGGGACTTCGCAAGGAAGAACAGCACTTTCCCAAAGGCATCAAGCCCTGGTACAGCTTTACACAGAGGAAAAAACACCTACCCATCAGATAATCCCAGATTTGATAGGAAAATTTGTTAACAGGAAGGAATTCTTTACTCTGAGGGTGGTGAGACACTGGAACATGTTGCCCAAAGAAGCTGTAGCTGTCCCATCCCTGGAGGTGTTCAAGGTCAGGTTGGATGGGGCTTTCATAGATTCATATGGGGTTGGAAGGGACCTCTGGAGATCATCTAGTCCAACTCCATCAAAGGAACAGGTCTACCTACACCACGTTGCTCAAGAACTTGTCCAGGAGGGTTTTGAATGTCTCCAGAGAAGGAGACTCCACCACCTTTCCGGGCAGCCTCCTCCAGTGCTCTACCACTCTCACAGTAAAGAAGTTCCTCCTCATGTTTAGGAAGAACTTCTTATATTCAAGTTTGTGCCCATTTCCTCTTGTCCTGTCACTGGGCACCACTGAGAAAAGACCAGCCCCG
>JAOTQQ010000012.1:149988447-150012883 GCA_026546715.1 Gallinago undulata
ATCCCCCCTCAGTCTTCTCTTCTCAAGACTAAAAAGACCCAAGTCCCTCAGCCTTTCCTCATAGGAGAGATGCTCCAAGCCCTTCATCATCTTTGTGCCCTTTGAGCAACCTGGTCTGGTGGGAGGTGCCTGCCCATGGGAGGGAGTTTGGAACTCAATCTTGAAGGACCCTTCCAACTCAAACCATTCTATGATTCTATGACACCAAAAGCTCTCATTTAGGAAAAAAAAAGTAATAATAATCTCATCTTTAAGACTAGAAACCCCCAAAACTCGAAGACAGACAACAGGACACATTGCTCCATTTGCATATGCTTATCTAAAATCCTCAAAATTAGGGCAAAAGAGAGAGAGGTGAGAGACATTGAAGGTATTTATTTCCATTGCTTAAGTTTCAGATTTGAACTGAGAAGCTGACGAAGTCATTGTAGGTACCTTGAAACACTTCCCATCACGACTGCTCTTTGCAGAGGAGAAACAGTTTAAATCCAGCACTGAGTAGGTTTTTCTGTATAATCTGCCATTTTCCACAGAAAAATCAGTCATCCCTAATTCTGGGTATTTTTTTCTATTAAAACATGCCCAAAATAAATTACTATCACAGACTTCAAAAAGGAAAATATTTACTCATCAAATCCTCTGGATCTCCTCTGTAACTCCCCAGTGACTTCAGAGGACCTTTAGGTGGTAAAAAAGGTCTCGACAACAGGTTTCCAGGAGAAATTCAGAAGTTTTTAACTCCTGCCTCTATTTTTTAAATGACATGGATCAGGAGGATCTCGGAAGTAATCAGTTTACCAGCTGTAGCCCTGCAAGAAGGAATGAGATGGAGAACCACCTAAACACAGGTAGAATGTGCCAAATGGTGTGGTCACCCCCTTGACATGCTGAAGGTGCTTGGATCAGCCCTGTGTCCCCGTGCCTTCATCTCCCATCCTGAATCTGACACAACAGCACTGACCTTTTTAAAGTGCTTTGAGATCTCTGGCTTGGTGACACAAGCCCAGGTGCTACTACCTTGAGTCCAGGTAACCCAACGCAAATCACTGCAGAGAGCTAACGGCGTGGTCTGTCTGAAAATAGACAGAAATCCCCACCAAAAAACATCTAAAGTCGTCATGATGGAAAAATAAATCCCGGCAGATTGTTGCTAGCATTATATGAATCATCATGTTGTTATAGCAACTTCATATCTGCATGGAATCTGAAAGCCAAGCACAGCTGAAATAATATAACAGCATTAAGTAAAAATGATATATAACAAGATAAAAATGGATCAGCTCGATCTCCAAGGAGCACCCACACTTCTTTCTCACCCTCTTCCTTCCCTTTGAAAACATTACTTTCCTGTGTTTAAACAAAGAGAAGAGACTTGGAGTTTATGGAGGAGAAGCAGAAGAAGAAGAATGAAGAACCACCTTCAAATGAAATCAAGTGCAACTCCCAGTAATTACCACCAGCCCCAGTCGACGGACCCTACTGTTCCTACATACTGCAAAATTTATGTGTTGCATGAATTAAATCAACATATATATATGTAGGTACCCTGTCATCCTGCTCCGTTCAGGAGTTCTGAGCAGAGCAATCCCAACCAGAACAGAAGATGCAGAAGCAAGAAAGGGGCCGCACCAGGTCTATCTACTGCAGTTACATGACATTATTTTATTACTGGAGAAAAAGTGAAAACTATCACCAAAGTTCCTTCCATCACAGCAACAAGGGAAGAAAGTTAAATAAATATCTTTATTTTGGGGACTTTGTAGAAAAGCATAGCTTCTCTGGAAGGCAAGAGGCTCCCAACAACCACCGAGGCACCACGGGTGCCTCAGAAGACACCACTTTACCCCGTTGTGTGCCAAGGATGTGTAGAAAGCCCCGCAGGGCACTGAACTGCTCCTCCTCCTCGTGGGTTGCTGCGAGCATCAAGGAGGTTTGAACAGGAAGAGGAGAAATAGCTGAGAGATTTGCAAATGTTTTTCTTGAGGTTTCAAGCAAATTAAAATCAACCAACCACCAAAAAAAAAAAAATCCCAAACCCACAGCTCTAGTGCCAACAAAGTCCTATTAATCTTACCAACAGCCCTAAAGTAGCTCGATTAATTAAAAGCTAATAAAAAGAAGCAGCCTGACTTATTCTTTCAGAGTTCAAGACAGCAAAAGCATCGCTCTGCCCCAGACAGAACTGTTTTGGTTTTTTTATTTCTTTTCTTCTTTTTTCTTAAATGCATTTATTCATTAAAGTTTCCTCGTAGGCTGTGTAATGAGTCACGTCTTGCTTCTCTATAAAGTGCAAAGGGATGGAGAGGAACCAGATTTAAAGAGAGGATGGAGGCACTCACAAAGCCTGTTAAGAAAAGCTTGAAAAGCTTTTGAAGGAGCCACAGATAAAGCGAGGCAGCTCCTCACATAGGCTCCAAAACCTTTTCTCTATCACCATAGCTTTCCCAGGGTTTGAGTCCTCCTTAGCTTACAGTCAACACAGAAAGCCACCCCCTCCCCTCCACCCAAAAATAACTCGCTGAGCTTTCCTCCTCCCCAGAAGAGCTTGGGAAGAGAAATCCAGAGCTCCAGTAGCAAGCAGGAAAGATGCTGCTCCTCCCATGGACTTGGTGGTTCCCACCATGCTGCCAGAGAAGCCCCAGCAGCCACCAGCTCTAAGTGCGCCGCACATGCATGGGTGAAGACCACAAGCAGCTATTTTGCAACTGGTTTTCTGGTGGGGAGGGAAAGTCCATTAGATCAGTAAGGCCAAGCCCAAGGAAAAGCCCAGAAGACAAACTCTCCCATCACCAGCCTGCTCTCAAACTACATCTGGTGTGTCCTGGTTTGGTTTCACAACTGGTCTCAGGAGCCCCTCCTGGCTCTCCAGGACCTTCTTCCAGCCCTCAAGGTCCCCTTTCATGAACAGAAGCTTTGAGGAAGCAAGCCAAGAACCAGTACAAAGGTGGGACACAAGTCTGCAGAGAAACTGGACAATAGGAACGGCCCATGCTGATGGATCAGGGCAAGAATAACCTCCACCATGAAAGCAAAAGGAGATAGATGCTCCTCTAGCAAAACTCAGAACCCTACTCCAGACCCACCTGGGGCTAAGCTTATCAGCTCCATGAAGCTCAGATTGATGAAATTCTAACTTCCTAACACAAGAACTACTCAGGTTTGCCAACTCAAGTCTCTTTAGGGATGGTGAGAGCATAAAGCTACTGCACAGCTCCACCAACAATTGGTTTAGATAGACTTTGATCCATGGAGCCAGACCTTTTGACAGATCACCTGTACAGCACCCCCTATCTGAGGATGGCAGGGAAAAGCCCCAGATACCACACAGAGCATTGTGAGCCATCCAGCTTTTCTTCAAAAGCTACCTGCTGACCTCCAGATGGATGCTGTGCTGATGGCAAAACCATCCCTCACGCAGCACTTGGGTGAGAGGGATCCTAACCCTCTGGAGCTCCCCAGTACTACTGCAATAAACACAAATCCCAAAAAAGCACACCCTGGGTCCAATTCCACTAGTGCCATGGCTTTCCAGCAAGGGCTTCATCTTGTCCACGTGTAGCAGTGGAGGAAGATGAGGGCACTAGAACATCTCTCCGCTGAGGAAAGGCTGAGGAACTTGGGCCTTTTTCAACTGGAGAAGACTGAGGGGGGATCTCATCAACGCCTATAAATACTTAAAGGGAGGGTTTCAGAAGGATGGGGCCAGTCTTTTTTCAGTGGGGTCCAGCAATGGGACAAGAGGAAATGGGCACAAACTTGAGTATAAGAAGTTTCATCTCAACATGAGGCAGAACTTTTTTTCCTGTGAGGGTGCCAGAGCTCTGAAACAGGCTGCCCAGAGAGGTGGTGGAGTCTCTGTCTCTGGAGACATTCAAAACCCACCTGGACACATTCCTGTCCAGCCTGATCTGGGTGGACCTGTTTTGGCAGGGGGGGCTGGACTGGATGATCTCTGAAGGTCCCTTCCAACCCTGTGATTCTGTGACTTGAAATTACTGCAGTGATGGTCGTTACCACGCATCACACCTCATGGCAGAGATCTTCTACCTTAATTAGAAGGTTGTCTGTCAGTTTTCTAACATTTACTGTATCTGAAAAAGACTTTTTAAAAAAAATAGAAAAAAGTTATACAACACCAAAACTCAAAAGTGATAAAAAACCCCACAAAATATAAAAAATAATTTAAAAAAAAAAACCTAAAGACACAATCTAGGGTAACTTTTTTGCTGCCATCTAGGCTGCTTCCAAAGGGTTGACATGCCAATCTAATAATAAAGCTGTCAGATGGGGTGATGCCATTTCAGCTTTCAAGCTGAAGGTTGCTATGGGAGGCTGCTCCCAACAGCAGCGCTGCACAGCGTTTGTGAAGAACTCCTTCCCAGCACCAGACACCGCTCTGATTTTTGAGTAGGAAGACATTAACGATATTTTTATTATTATTATTATTTTTACAAATAAGTCCCGGAAAAAGCAGCAGTCCTGGAAAGAAATGGGGAGGGAAAAATAATAATAAATGCAGTTATCTCAGAAATGTGTAGAAGCGCGGACGCGCTTTGCTCCCAAAGTTGTAGCACCAGGTAAACCTCAACCTTGCAAATCAGTGAATATTCAGCTGAGCTGTATTTGCCAACACTGGCTTTCCTTGGATGTGGGAGAAGTTAAAGAGAATCTCATGATCTCAGGTGCTGAAGAAGCGAGGAGCAGAAACGGGAGCAGTTATTGCAATGCCTTAAACCGCAGGGTACCTCCACTGGACATTTAAATCCTGACTCTCCAATAAAAATGAGGCACAGGACAAGCTTTATAGAATTAAAAATAAATATATAGAGAGACACCTATGCAAAGAATAAAAATAGAGAGAGAGAGAGAAAGAGAGAGTGCTGGGCAAAGCTGGTCAAATACAAATGACTCTCTTAAAAGTAACAAACAAGCAAATATATTAAGATATTTTCAATACCAAATTACAAGATTTAGAGCCTGTTACAACCTCCAGAGGAAACCCCAGAAGGAGGAATTTTACCAAGGACTTAGGCAAGGATGTAGCCACGGGGCAGGAGGAGGGGGAGATGCAGTAGTTGTTTACCTTTACACCGATGCGCTGAAGACCACTGAATGCTGATTTATAAAGGGCTTTTAATTCACTTTGTCAAAGCTTCCAGCCATTTAGGTGCTTTAATTCTTTGCAGGTTAAGGAAAGTTGGTGGATGAGGTATATATGAATGGGGATAAATACTTACAGAGCAAACACACTGCAGTTCTGTGGGCACACGAGGTCAACATCAAGACAGGTACACAACTGTGTTAGTTAAAGGCCAAACCGAGAATGCAATAATATTAAAAATTACAAAAATAAAGAGTATTAAATGACACATTTGAGCCCCTGCCCAGATGTGAGCAGATGGCTGAAAGCTGCAGTACCCATACTCTAGTTCAGAACTCGACCGTCTTTTCCTCTGCAAACCAACATCAGGAGATGCTATTTTTACAAAAATACACCCAGTTACAGCAGGACCAATAAACCAGAAAGTCAAATGCTTCAGGGCTTTCTGTTTGTAAGGTTCTTCAGGGTCTGTTTGCCTCTGACTCCAAAGCTTCCTACAGTTGGACCTAAGTGAGCTGCAATAATTAACTCTCGCGCAGAACTTGCTCATCGAGGGTCTGATGTTTGGGTGGTGGGTTCAGAGCAAAGGCTGGAACTGAGGGGCTTAAACTAGGCTTATAATGGGTAGAAAATGGCAAAAAATAATCAATTTAATACTGTTCTATTTTGGGGCAATTCTCCTTTGTTGCTACTTTAACTCGTCAATGCAAAAGATGCAATATTATATATTGTTTCCATATTTTTATATAAATAACATTTTTATACAGATACATATATATTTTTATATATACACACTATAAACATGTTTTTTATATATATGTTTTCATATTCTACGCTGTTCAAGTTGTGAAAAACTAAACCTTTCCCATAGACACAGGAATCTTTGCTACAAGGTCTCATCAGATCAGGGGGATGATTTTCGAAGGCTGCCAGATCACCCGTGGCATCAGCACCAATGCCAGCCAGGAAGAAGGGTCAGGAGCTTATGTCTGTCATGGAAAGACTCTTTCTCCCCCTCCAGCTATGATGATAAATTTTGTTTTCAAGGGATCATTACAGATGTGCTGTCTATATGGCTGAAGAAAATCTAAGAGATAACACAGGAGTCTTCAGTTCGGGGGAATCAGTGGAGCATCTGCTTTACATGGAAAACAGGGTAACCAAGATGGGATAAAAACAGAACTGGGTGTGGAGTCAGAAGAAATGGAAGAGCATACAACCATGGAAAAGAGATGGGTACCTGTAGGAATAGGAAGAAGTACCCTCTGTCCTACTCAGCACAGCTAGTCCTGTGGAGATGGACCTTCTTCAATCCTAAGAGACAGGAGGCAAGATCTCCAACAGGCAGATCTACCACCATCAGTTGGCTGGATGGGGCTTTGAGCAACCTGGTCTAGTGGGAGGTGTCCCTGCCCACGGCAGAGGGTTGGAACTCAATGATCTTTAAGGTCCCTTCCAACCCAAACCATTCTAAGAACTTCTGTGATGTCAAAGCTTCCAGACCCAATTTAAACTATGATGGAATTTATACATAGGTGCACTCTTAAGAAAAGGAAAACTGATCTTAGTCCAGTGTTCAGGGACACAACCGAGATGCCAGAGAAAAGAGATTTCCAAAGCATGGATGCAGCACCAAGTCCTCCACATCACAGAGCAGCATTTCACAATGTTCTGGGTTTGAAACAAAATCCTGTCATGCACAAGAGAATCTTTCATCAAACTTTGACAGAGCATAGAAATAACCCAAACAGAAGTCTTTAAGTGCCCACACTCCATTTTTTTTCTGTCCTGAAAATACTTCAGCAGCAACACTCATGAGCCTGCAGCACCATGCAAAAAAAAAAAAAAAGAAACAGATATTGAGATGTACCAACTACAGCAGCAGTACCAGGAACACGTCATCCGAGAAAAATTATTATATTAATTGAAACTGTTTTGCTACAAGCAAACCAAATTATTGCAGAAGACCTCACTATTAGGCCTGGGCTTCAGAGCCCAGCCTGCCCACCACCATCTACCCACACTTCACATCTCGCTCCGCTCCCAACGCTCCAACTTCCCCGGCACTCTGTTAATAAGCTCAGGGATGTCCTTGCCAGCGGTCTCAACGCCTTGTCAGCAGAAATTCAAATCAATCCAGCCCTGGAAGCAGCTGTGGCAAAGAACTCAATCACGTTCATCATTTTAACTTATCCTATTTATGAATCAGGTCAAGCTTGAAATCGCCATTTACATTATCAGCCTCCCTGATATTAAGATAATCATGCGGGGGACTGATCAAAGGTTCCTTGTAACTTTGGAGCGCAAGAATTACCATATGGGAACACTTTATCTATCCAGCGTCCCTTTTTGACTACGCAGAGTACTTTCTCCCCAGAAATTAGGACAAGGAACATCACGCTGAACAAGAAAGCGCCGCCAATGCTAAATCTCAGCCCCTCCATTCAGTGACAGCACCGCAGGTACTGTACGTACGTCTCCGAATAACCACGAAGATCACCAGGTTTTAGAACAGAACATCTGCTGAAAATCTCCGAGAAAAAGAGATATTCAAGCTGCCTCGAATTACCTTTATTTTAGCCAGGCTGGGATGGGAGAGCATTCTGATTTTTCCAGATTGATTTTGAAAAAAAAAAAAAATCATCGAAAATGGTCCTCTTAACAGCAGTCGCTTCTCTCAGCCCCGGTTTGATGTGGAAAACGAACTCTGTAACCTCCCAAAACGCAGAAATACTCTGCTCGTGCTCTAACAGCCTCTTCTCTGTCATCCCTCCACCAGCCGCAGTACCTGCATGGCATCGCCAGGTCACGGTCACATCTGGTACAGATGGCAACAATTTTAAAAAAAAAAAAAGAAAAAAAAAGAAAAGAAAAGATAAAAAGCAATTCCTACCTTCTCAAAGAACTTTCACTCTGCTGTTCACCTCCTCCAACTTGCTATTTTTTCTTCCTACAACAAATAAAATGTAACATCATTCTCCTATTTTTGGAAATGGATGTTTTATCCAGAGTGTGGGCAGTGGGAAACAATTTGTATCCAGATTTTAGGATTATTTAAAGAAAGATTAAAAAAAAAAAAGGACATAAGCTAATAAAGCAGTCCTATTTGGGAAAAAATAAATAATCTAGAAATATTTTAATTGAAGCGCTTACACTTCTGACACCAGCTATTAAGAACGCAGATAGAATCGTTTATTTATCTCATACGCAGCAAGAAAACTTTGCACACAAAAAAAAAATAAATCACATGGGACATAATCCAACAACAATCTTCCCCATTAACTCAAGAACAATGTTCTATTGAATGCGTCAAGCGCGATTACACTGTAAGAAAATGGCATCGTGCCACAAAGCCCTATAAGTTATTCTCTCTCAATACCTCCCTTCCTCACAAAGGCACCAGGAGGTTGGATAAATAAAATTATCCCAGATCAAAGGGTGAAAAGCACTGAAGAAATGCAGGGGATCCTTCAAATGTCCACGTTTGTCCCATAACGAGACCAGCCAAATAAGTTGTAACACAAATGCTTAAGAAGCCAGCCTTAATGATTAACCATCAGGAGAAACCCAGGGAGAAATTATCACCACATTTGCATACCGGGGCATTACTTTCTCTTCTTTTGAGTACGTTATTACTGGTCACCATCCAAAAGAGAGATCCTTGAGCTAAATGAACCCTGTGTCTCACGTGGCAAGTCCTAGACTACTTTTAATTAAAGGCACCATTAAGCCATCAGAGAACCAGATGCAAATCCATGTCAAAAGTTACGCAGCTGAACCCAGGCCAATTACACCGCATTCAAGAGCATGCACCACATCCCAAAGAGATATCATTTTATAGGAAGTTTTTCCCATATCTTACAATCTTAAGATCATTTGAGATGCTCTTGCCTGTATTATGCCTTGTTTGGAAAAAAAAAAGGCTGTCCCTAATTATCTGCCCACAAGATAAGATGAGATAAGAGACCAATAGAAGAAAAAGCCCACATAATTACAGATACTGTGAGAAAGCCAATTTAAAAAAAAATAATTTTTAAGTTTACATGGAGAAACATGGAGTAGGGTGATATTTTAGGCTCCTTTTTGGCATGCACATTCAGACTCTGTACAGCCAAGCGACTGTACGTTCCTGTGGATCGCTTAACGCCGCAAACCCAGGTCATCCACTCTTGAAGAAGTCCTTTACAAACAATGTAAAAGGGTAATTAAGTGCCATGAAAAGGGCTCTTGCACAACCTGGTCCAGGTGACAGAACATCCTGAAATACCTTTTGGATTAAGATGTTGATCACGCTTTCCCCTCCACATTTGAATGGGAAAAGAAAGTCCAAACTGTAAAGCGACTCAGAAACAGCCACCAGATAAGAAACTAAAAATATTATCTAAACACAGGAAGGTCAAAAAATAAATTCTTAACTGCTTTCTCAACATAACGCAGAAAGCAAGTCTATTCTTAAGCATACACCAAGGCCAGTGAATTTGGGAAAAAGACAGATGGGAGAATAAGTAGGAGAATATGTTCCCTGAATCCTTCCACAAATAGGCTACCAAAAGTCAGGAGAGATGCTGTGTCACCAGAGATGCAGAAGTCACAGGAGATGCATTTCTTGACATTCCCCACCAGGAGTTCTTCTGGAAGAGACAGAGAAATCTTTACTACTTGTTACCATGGCGCTGCCTCCAGAGACTCATCCTTTAGTTTTCCATATTTGCAAACAAAATGGCCAATCTCCATGGTCATGGAGCGACAGATGCCACTTTCTCAGCCGTGGTGATGATCACCACAAAGAATTACAGCAATACAAGAACGCTTAATGGTCTATGCTGACTTTCCCATTGACTAGTCTCGTTCTTCTGCCCCTTCCAGCTGCTCCTGTAACTTGTTGGCCAGCTTCAATCAAATTGGAGAAAAAAGAAAAAGAAAAGAATCCTAAAACATAATTACCAGCCCAAAAGTGAAATATTAAGGGCTGAAGCTAGGAGAGAAAGGTGGGTAGAAGTAGACCAAAACACCACACTTGGCACAACTATCCAACATGTGGATTATCTATGAATGAACACATGGGAAACCAGCCAGAGTTCTGATTTCTCTTGTGGTGGGAGTAGCAACTAGAGATGGCCAGTGGCAGAAGATGTGTCAGGAGGTGAAAGGCATGTCTGTAGGACACCAAGAGCCTTTTACTTGCTCTTCAGTAGATAGAGGTTGGAGGGCAGTTGGAGATCCTCCTTCTGAGGCTGGCATTTTAGACATTTCTTTTGTGACCTCACAGTTGCTGTCCCTACCAACAGCAAGACCAACCTTGATGGTGCAGCCAACAGCAGTGTAACCAGCCAGTAAAGCTCCAGCCCTGAAGTCACTGCATCCACCTGGATTTCCTCGTGTATACGTAGTCTGACAAGCACCAGAGTCTCAGTACATAACTGCCCAAAAGCCTCCCATGAGGAGATGTCCCACAACCAGAGACCTGAAACTATGTTCTTGCTCCTCAAATACACAAATTTCAGTGTTTCCAACATAATACTCTCTCTGACAAACACACGCCCTCATGTTACTCTCCCATTTAATTATAGTCCCAATTTTGCAACCAAGTATAGCAGGGGACCAACAGAAATGTGTACCTCGGTTAAACCAGAGACCCAATTTTTGTCATTTTACTCCAAAAAACTAGATCTACATCATTCATCATATGGATTTGCTTTTCTATTTTAAAGATTTTTGCCATCTAACACACAGTCTTGTTTGCAGTCAAGTCAGAGCAAAATTGATGAATGCCAACACAGCTGGATCTCAACAGCTCTCCCATTAAACTGTGGTGCAAAAATTAAGGGAGTACTAGAGATTACTAAGAAAAATACAGCAACACACATGTAGGCTTCCGATCAAAAGTCATCTCATGGAGATGGAAACAATTCCAGGTGCGGAGGAAGCAGGCGAAGGCAAGCACACATGGCAGAGTTTGCACTAGTCCAGCTTCTCACCAAGTCCCAGCTGCCTTTTTGCAATAACCCTCATTGGCATTTCCAGTTGTGAGACAGGAAAAATCAGCTGACTTGAACATCAGCTGATGTGGTGCCCAGGGATGGGACAAGAGGAAATGGGCACAAACTTGAACATAAGAAGTTCCATCTAAACATGAGGAAGAGCTTCTTCACTTTGAGGGTGGAAAGCCCTGGAACAGGCTGCCCAGAAAGGTGGTGGAGTCTCCTTTTCTGGAGACATTCAAAACCCACCTGGACACGTTCTTGTGCAACCTGCTCTGGGTGGACCTGGTTTTGCAGGGGGGTTGGACTGGATGATCTCCAGAGGTCCCTTCCAAATCCATATCATTCTGTGGTTCTGTGAATGAAATCCATTCTTCTTCCTTCTCCACACAATGAGCTAGCTAAAGCAGTGCATGTTCTCCGGCTTCTACCGCTAGAGTTTATTTATCACCATCCTCAATTCCAAAAGCAAACTTTTGTTTCCCTTGAGGACATTAAGTCCTTATGTGTTTCATGAACACGTTCATTGATGGTTGGGTAGCGGAGAAAAGCCCAAATCAGTGAACTGTGCTCTTTTCTCTGATGTGATTAACTCAGCCAACCTACTAAAGGGGAAGAGGCAGAAAGACAGTGACAGGAGAAAACCTTAAAGGAAGTGAGTGACTATCAAAAAAAAAAAAATGCCACTTCTAGAAACAACTTAATAGCACTCATCTGTTCTCACTTTCACACCCGTGCCCCAAGCACTGTATTTCTATTTTATTTTCTGGTTCACCAAGTAGAAAAATAACCCCTTCCTCGGGCTTCCAGCTTTACTTATGCACTTGGTTAGGGCTGAGCTGAACACTCAAACCTGTCATTGAAGGTTTCAGGTGCTGCTCTCTCTGGTTTGTGCTCTCTGGGTAGCAACAGGGGCTTCCCACTCCACATCACAGACAATGTGATGGCTCTGCCCAGAAGAAATCACCTTCCACCCTACCACACCAACCCATCTCAGAGAATCCTAAAATTGTCAAGGTTGGAAAAGACCCTTCACAACATCAAGTCCAACCATCAATCTACCACTGACAAAAACCATCACTAAATCATGTCCCTCAGCGCCACCTCTACCCATCATTTAAATACCTTCAGGGATGGGAACTCAACTAATTCCTCGGGCAGCCCGTTCCAATGTTTGACAACACTTTTGGTGAAGAAATTTTTCATAATCTCCAATCTAAACCTCCCCTGGCACAACGTGAGGCCTTTTCCTCCTGTCCTATCACTTGTTACTTGGGAGAAAAGACCAACCCCACCTCGCTACATCCTCCTTTCAGGTTGTAGAGAGCAATAAAGTCTCCCCAATTCAACCCAAGCGAGAGCAACCTGCCTGCTAGAGCTAAGACTACATCTCGTCTACCCAAAATCTAAGTCACTTTATTTTTGGGCAGGTACAAATCAGACCTTTGAACTGGCTCACCACGAGGACACCAGCACACCAACGCCAAAATGCTGGATAGGGCTGAAGTCCACAGATCCACTTTAAAAAAAAAAAGAGCAGAACCCTGACTTTTATTGGCTTAAAACAATGCAAGAAAAAAAATAAAGCCTCTTTGGGCTGCAGCTCCATGATGCATTAGATCTGACAAGAGAGATAACTCAAGTCCTCCCCACACTGCTCCTTTCCCACCCCACACCGCGGCTGGATCTCCGCTCTCTTGCCAATACAGCAGCCGGCAGCTCAGGCTGTAAATCAGATCAATGAAACATTCAGTTAAAAATAACAGCCAAAAAATCTCCTCCATTGCAGGAGAGCCTTTAGTATCACAAATGATGAAAGCACGTTTCTAAAAAAAGCAAGCTGAGCTCAGGGTGATTTCTGAGAAGGTGGCAAAAACCAGCATCCAGCCCAAGCAGAACAAGAGCTAGGCTGCTCCAGGCACTGCTGGGTCATCGGAATAACCCCAAAAGTGGGAAAAAGGGTCCCAATACTCTCAGCTAGTGGTTATCTAGATCAAAGACGTTGCCTTGTTCCCATCTGGGACCTGTGTGATCATGCTGTAGAAGCAGGACATTTGGAGGACACCACCATCCTCTGCTTGAGAGCTAGTCCTTGTGCATCTCCTTGCCCATGGGCTGCGTTACTCCTGCCTCATGGCTGGAAGCCGGGGAGAAGATGTTGGGATGCAGCTTCTAAGGTCAAGGAGCAGCATCCTTGAGGTGGGCAAAAGCATTTGGCTTGAAACCGTGACAGAAAAGATACATCCTTGAGGTTTTTTTACAACTATTTTTATGTTTGATCACAGAATCACAGAACAGTTCAGGCTGGAAGGGACCTTAAATATCATTCAGTTCCAACGGGACACCTCCCATTAGAGGAGGTCACTCAAAGCCCCATCCAACCTGGTCTTGAACACCTCCAGGGATGGGGCATCCACAGCTTCTCTGGGCAACACGGGCCAGGGTATCACCACCCTCAGAATAAAGAATTTCTTCTTGAGATCTCATTTAAATCTCCCCATTTTCAGTTTAAACCATTACCCCTTGTCCTATCGCTCCACTCCCTGATAAAGAGTCCCTCCCCAAAATGGGAAGCATGATTTGATGTTGGGAAAAATGAGGGATTTAGGAGTCAGGGGGTTATTTCACCTCCTTATCTGATCTAAGCAACTTTCATCCAAGCACACATTAAGTAGATAATCATCTGTCTTCATCCTGCAATCCAGAGGGATGTCCCCATGCTTGCACCAGACCACAGCCAGGTCCATCAGCAGCAGGACACATATCTCGCCTCCCTTTTCCAACCCTGGGATGCAATCCCACTACAGCAATTGTTTTTATTTTAGTTTTATTTTATTTTGGTTTTAATGCCTTTTACAATTCACTCCATGTTAATTCCTCAGAGCAGCTACTCCTTCATTGTACCCCTGGAGACACCAAGCTCAAATATTTGTCGGGTTAAACACAAAAACCTACAGTTCCAGGCAGTCTTTCAGGACAGAGGAGTTGTTGTTACACCATTCTCTGACACAGTACAGCAGTATAACACCATCCTCACAATAAAAGTACAGAATGAGCTTCTAAAGATGCCTAAGATGTTTCCAAGTGAATTTAAGTTTCATGGCAAGCTCTTTTTGCTTACTTCTCACTTTTTCTCCTTTTTTTTTTTGGGGGGGGGGGGGGTTGGGGGATGAGGGGGAGAGGTGGTGGCCAGAAAGGAGTGGTTCTTTCTCAAGCTCAACATTAAATAATAGGGACCCAAAAATCTGTTGAAAATACACTCTTAAGGCACGGCACACAGCATATTTCAAACAAATACAGCTGAAAACCTCCAAAATATCAAACAAAGCGTTTCACTTACTTTAGGCATTCAGGTAACTTCTAAAAAGTTGAATCTCTTCTAAGTATTTTAACTCAATTGCATGGACCAACTCACCAACATGGGAAGGTGCCAAAAACCCCATGGATGGATCTCCACAGTATTCCCAGGTTCAGGAGTACTTCCCAAAGCCATCTGCGTGGGACATCAGTCTTCCTCAGGAGCTACTGCCCTGAGACACCCTTGCTCTGAGCTGGGCTTTGCTTCCAGCTCCCTGACCAGCTCTGATGCCAACCATCATCGCCTTCCTTTTACTCTCCAATAAATTTGAAGTCATCCAAGTCAGGAATCAACCTTCTTGCCTTGCACCTACACAATTTCCAGCTCACAATTTCTGTATCCTACAGCAATGTTCAACCTCAATAATTACCAGCTGGATCTTCAACAGCAGGACACATATTTGCATGGCTCTACCCTGTCTATATGCAGGGAAGACGTGGACCTGTTGGAACGGGTCCATGGAAGCAAGGAAGGACACGGACCTGTTGGAGTGAGTGCAGCAGAGGGCCACAAACATGATCAGAGGGCTGCAGCACCTCTCCTGTGAGGACAGGCTGAGAGAGTTGGGATGGTGTCTGGAGAAGAGAAGGCTCTGGGGAGACCTTATAGTGGTTTTTCAGTACATAAAAGGGGCTACAAGAGCGATGGGAAGGAATTCTTGATCAGGGACGGGAGCCATAGGACGAGGAGGAAGGGTTTTAAACTGAAAAAGCAGAGACTTAGATTAGTTATTAGGAAGAAATTCTTTCCTGCGAGGATGGTGAGACACTGGAACAGGTTGCCCAGAGAAGCTGTGGATGCCTCATCCCCGGAGGTGTTCAAGGCCAGGCTGGATGGGACCTTGAGCAACCTGCTGTAGTGCGAGATGTCCATGCCCATGGCAGGGAGGGTGGAAACAGATGATCTTTAAGGTCCCTTCCAACACGAACCATTCTCTGATGTTCTATGAGTCCCACTCCACCCCTCCTGTACGCTCCCTTTAGGTATTGGAAGTGTTATTCTGCTTAATTACAGCACTGCAAGAAATGGACTTCCATCATTTTTAATTTTTAACCTTCAACTAGATTAAATTAAAAAAAAAACAAAACCCACAAATGTAAAAAAGATACAATAATTATAATCCAAGTGGCAAGAAACCAGCACTGTGATTATCAGTGGAACAGTTTGGGAGTTATCCTGAACCAGTTCATACCATTGATGAAGGCATTTCTTTGCATCAGCCTCCTGCAGCCGGCAGATAAAACAGAGCTGCACCGTCTGCATAAACTGGGTTTAGATACATAAATCTTAGCAAAGTGGCTTCTTATTTTGAGGCAAAAGCAGGAGGAATTATATGTTGCGTTAAATATTTTCTTCTTGGTCCTCTTTTCAACTGCCTGAAAGATCAATTAAAGTGCTTTTGCATAAAACAGAGAGGTGCTTTGCAAAAAAAAAAAAAAATAACGAAGCCACTCTTTGCTTTTAATATGATCTCTAAAGAAAACAAGCGCAATGGCTTAAAGATTCCCACAGTGAGAAAAAAAGAAAAGGCAGAAGGTTTAATCAGTCACTTACGAGGTAACAAAGTAGAATTCTCAAGTCTTCGGTCTCTTGCAAAATTTTAAGTGCTCACACACACACAAATATTAGTAAGATGCTGCAGCGAGCTCAGTGTTTCCCCAGCCTTCGCACAGGAATATGTGTGAGTCCCTCCCTTGCACTCACATACACACATTTGCTGTTTCCATCCCTTTTCTATTTGCAAGGAGATCAAAATGAAACGATAAGCAAATCCTCCCGTTGATTTTAACGCCTTCCTCCCTTTATGAAGGTTCTACTGTCCTGCATATCAGCATCCTCCACACCACGAAGTCTGGAAGCATGAGAACAAGCTCTCTGCACGCTGACCGGTAAGGTGACTCATGGCCAAAAGCCTCAGCACTGAGAGAACATCATCAATCAGTTCAACTGGTCTCCCAGTTGCCAACCGTAACAGGAACTGGGGGGGAAGTGGAGAAAAGTCATCCCACCGAGCAAACTCAAGACCTACTTTGCTCTCCCTCAGACTGCCCCATATCATGTCTTCGCAACGCAAGGAAGGAACTGCTCCCATCAAAATCCCATCTTCTTAGTTTCTAAGGAAGAAAAGTTTTACAATAGAGGTGGTGAAACCCTGACTCAGGATGCCCAGACAGGTGGTAGATGCCTCTTCCCTGGCAACATTCAAGGTCAGGTTGGATGGGGCTCTGAGCAACCTGATCTAGTTGAAGATGTCCCTGCTCACGGCAGGGAGGTTGGACTAGATGACCTTGAAACGTCCCTTCCAACCCAAACTATTCTATGATTCTTAGTTCTCACGACAGCAGCAAACCATTACATCATCACATCGAGATGAACCCAGAGGACCTTTCCAAGGTTGTGTTGTTGGACATTTGGTGGAATAGTATCTCCTCCCTCTCACAGCATCAGTGAAGTGCTCAAGTGCTCTTCTTTTCTGCCCAGCCAATGCCAAGATGTTGGGCTGACTTCCAGGAAGGCAGTCTGGAAAAGGAAATCTCAGCTCCAGGCAAAGCTGTGACAGGAGACAACAGTCATCCTCACACCCAAATGAATAAGAGCTGATGGGGGGAGAGAGAGAAAACAGTGCCCTACTGAATTGAAACAGGAGGAAAATAACTTGCAGTATTAAAAATCAACAAAAAACAATGCACCCAAACCCCAAAGAAATAAAACCAAAACCTAAGAGGCAAATAATTCCTCTAGGCAATATGCAGTGCCCACACTCTACCTGAATTGCGTGCTGAAGGTTCATAGCTTAATCAGAATCACTGTAAAAAATAAAACTGGGGTCAGAAGTACAAGATTTATCTTGAGTAAATGAAATAGGTTTCTCAGTAAGGCATTTTCATTTAAAATAGAAAAAAAAAAACAAACAAAAACCAACACATTGCAGTTTGTCAACTGACCAGGAAGGGGAGTCGGTGCTTAGAGCTTTGAGTCACTTCTGGGTGGAGAAAACTCAAATAACCAATTCTGAGGTTGTGACATTGAGAAAACAGTGACGGCTGCCAGAAGATGCTAAAGGAAGATGGACAGAGAGAGCCATGTCCAGAAAACCCACTAACCTGGAGAACAGAGAAGGATTCAGAGACACTAGAGTAGAAAAAAAGTCATATTTTTGCTTCGAAACGGGTCTTTCTCTTCCTGCAAGACTTACTGGAGAGCATGTGATGGAGAGCACTTGGAAGGAGAAAGGCAAAGGGCAAATGAAATCAAGTGAAGATGGAACTTGGGATAAAAAAATAAGGGTTAAATCTCAATGCACGTCTGAGTACAATATTCTGATGGCAACCTGTTTCCCAAAAAAAGAAAAGAATTGGGCCAGTTCCTCTGGTGGCCTTGAAGAGACATCTAGGAGGGTACCAGGAGAAGGCTTCAGACGCAAGAGTTAATCAGATGCCCTATCACTGAGCCCCAACACTAGAATGAAGTAGGGAAAAAATACAAATAAAGATTTATTAAAAAAAAAACCCAAACCTGCTGAAAATCTGAGTGGGATTTAATAATATTATACAGTATCTAAAGAAAAATAGCAGCAGTAGGAACTCATTAAGTACTGTATGAGGAACAGCAGCAAAATCACTGCTGCATCCATTGCCATGCTGGGCTCCTCAACAGAACCAGGGCTGCCACCAGCCACGGGGCTGTGGGGAGGAGGACTCCAAAGCTTACGTTCCTCTTCCCTCCTAATCTCATTAACCTCGTATTTACTCTGTTGTCGTTGATTACTCAGGATGTTAATAGGCCCACTATTTACCAAACGTTATAAATCTGTTTAACTCTGTCTACAAAACGGGGCTGGAACATGCCGATTCTCCTCACGCTACGGAAAAAGGAGGTAGAAAAATAGAAACCTTTATAAAGACTTCTTTCAAAGACCATGATTTCTTGCATAGGAATTAAGTGCAAGATAGCCAAATGAATCAGAAAAATATATAAACCCCTTTTTTCTAATTCTAGAACACTTTCTAAAGTATTCTATGAAGGAGGAACAGACGCACAAACCAAAAATACCCAAGAAAAGATATATTTCCTACTATTAAGCTGGAGTACACGAAACAACTGTTCTAGCCACGATACAAATTATTGTAACGGTATTCCAGGTGGGTAAAACAGATGTACTTGAAGAAAACCATTTCTGCTGATAAAAAGCTCTAAAGTTTTTTTACAAATACAGTCTGTTACGCCTTGAAAAATGAAACTTTCACCCCCCATCTGTTCCTCGCAGAGAGCGCCCATTAACATTCACTTTGACCAGAACACCCAACTCAAAGTCAACACATCACAAGCATGGACTATCCCAGGACTTCATGAATCAGCCAAGGCAAGATTCAGGCAAGATAAGCTGTCAGGAGGAGAATTCGGATGGAGATTGTCCAATATTAACCAGTTAAAAAAAGGAAACCACTGCAAGAGCGCACACAGCCCTAGAAGGATGGAAAACAGTATTGAAACATATTTGAACAAATTTGACCCTAAGAAGTTCCATCTAAACATGAGGAGAAGCTTTACTTTGAGGGTGGTAGAACACTGGAACAGGCTGCCCAGAGAGGGGATGGAGTCTCTGTCTCTGGAGATGTTCAAAACCCACCTGGACACGTTCTTGTGCAACCTGTTCTAGGTGGACCTGCTTTGGCAGGGGGCTTGGACTAGATGATCTCCAGATGTCACTTCCAACCCCATATCATTCTGTGATTTTGTGAAATTATCAACACGTCACACATGCAGCTTCTCACTGACCCATCTTCTTATTTCATCCTCCCACCCTTCCCATCCCACATTTCTATCTGTTTTCTTCTCTGACTCTCTCTTATCAGGTGGTTTTCTCCCCACCAGGGTCTCTCCTTCTGCTGGACACTCTACAGGAAGTGGGGACATGATCTGTGGTTGGCATCCGTAGGAACAACTCCATCATAGGGAGAAATTAATGACAACTCTGCCTACCTGCAAGTTTTTGAGCTTTTTTTTTTTTTAAGCCATCATGGATATAACTCACATGATGTCAGTACAGGAATATCACGCTAAAGATCTGGAAAGTAAGGGGCGGGTTTTCCTCGTTTCTATGGTTATAAGCAATTTTAATGACCAACCTAAATAAAAAAAGCTGCAAGAGAGAGAAAGTAGGAAGGAGTGAGGTAGGCGTTTAATTTTGATTGACAAGACATAGCATAACTAGTTAAGATCTGTCAAATGCCTGCTGAGGATCACAAATCCTCAGCACATTGTACGGCAGACAGAATTAGTCTAAATGCACAGCTTTACAAAAAAGAAATAAATCCTCCTTACCCAGCAAGATCAGAGTTCACCGTTTCAGTTTCCCCACAAAAAGCCACTGACGTCGGAACTACCAAAGGAACCAAGGTAGGGACAGAAAAAAATACATAGTTCTTATTATTTCTGAGATTTTCAAATGCTACAATATCTTAAGATTTTTTCCCTGGCCTATATATATTTCATATATATATATATTACATACATATGCACACAAATACACACACAAATATATTTATATATATAAAGAGCAGAATTCCCAGAATTGTTAACTACAACAACAAACTATTTGACAGGTATTATCAACAGCATCGCTTTGGAATGACATCTGCATCACAGAGTGGTGCATCAACACAGAGTAAGGAGATGATCCCGACATGAAAGACCTTATAAAAGGAGACTGAAAGCAGAAAGAATGGAACATAAATTGGATGGGAAACATCAGGGAACGCATAGACAATCTGGAGAGACAGAAACACCAGCCTGACAGTTGGCTGTGAGGTTCCCTGAAGATATCCCATTAAAAAAAGCCCAAGATTTGGGCAAAATTAAGAGCATCCCTACAAACATTTCTGGGTGATGTCATCAAGATGGAACAAGAACAGAGCAATAGAGACTTGGACCATTACAAAGCCACTGTTTTTTCACTCTGAGGGTGGTGACAGCTTGGCCCAGGTTGACCAGAGAAGCTGTGGCTGCCCCAACCCCAGAGGGGTTCAAGACCAGGCTGGATAGGGGTTTGAGCAACCTGTTCTGGTGGGAGGTGTCCCTGCCCATGGCAGGGGGGCTGGAACTCAATCTTCAAGGTCCCTTCCAACCCAAACCATTCTACCATTCTATGAAAGTCAGGAACTGAGATTCATGACCTTGGAGGGAAGAGTCAACAACTCAACGAGGCATAAGGCAGGAGAAGAAGGGCTCTGCAAGAGGTAACCAGCACCTTGTACTGAAGGCCACATATGTAGAATGAAGCAAAGGACAGAAACAAAGGGGGATTCTAGACGTGCCTAAACCAAGCTAGGAAGATATTTTTCTTTTACTCACTCAGATGCAAGCAGGACACAGTGATCTTCCCAGAACTACACACTCATGAGACCACCACTTTCTGAGTTTCTGTGTACTTTCTTCACATGTTTTGAAAAGCTCTGCTGTTTTATCAAATGCTGTTTGACTTTTAAGGAGGGAAAAACTAGGCAAGAGAGGACGGGGTTACGAAGAAGGGAAGTCAACAACTCCTGAGATGCCTGCCAACAGGATCTGCACTTAAACCATGCAGTTTTGGCAGAGAACACTCTCAAAATTTGATATTTAAAAAGTCTTATGGTGTTGGAACGTATAATTAAAGTAAAGGACACGAACTAAGAGCTGATCAACAGAAACTCACATCAAAGTCAGGAGAACACGTTCCCACCAAGTCTCAGCCACCTGGTTCTTCCATGCCACGTTGAAAGAAAGAAAAATTACCCACCAACTACTTCTATTTCCACTGAAGATCATCCTTCTCCAGCCTCTAAAAAGTACAGATTTGTATCAATTTCAGAGAGCTAAAAAAAAAAAAAAACCACAAACCCAAGACTCACAAGAACTTGCCTCATTTACTGCCAGTTTCCAATCCTAGGGCAACATTTATTGTGATACAAACTGTTTTTTTCCCCCCACAATGCTCAGGCTTCACAATAAAAGGATTGGAATTAATGTAATATCAAGAATTGGAATAAATGGAAGGACTCAAATCCACTTCCCAACCAGTCACTTCACTGGGGCAAGCCCACTAAACTCTGTCTCTTAAAACTTTCAATTTGCAAGTAATTAAACCAAAGCTGTATTAAATTGGACATTCAGCTGTTACACCCAGAACAAGGTCCATAGTGCTTACACATCAAGTTACCTCTTACTATCAGTACCTAAAAATTCATTATACAAAACTTGGCAGTATTGGGCTCAATTTCAACTGAACTCTGAAGTCATCAACCAAGACTTCCAAAAGGCTAAAGTCAGTGTGATGTACAATGAGGAAAACTAATCTCCAGGCCATGTTCTTCCACTGTTCTGTTGGGCACGTTGGCTTCGCTGAAGTCCAACTATGACCCATGATGTTTTGATAGGGTGTACAAGTTCAACACACACCTCAGCACAGTCTCTTTAAGTCCCTGAGAAACGACAGGCAAGGGATAAAAGCATTGCAGATGCAGTCTTCCAGCCTTCCCATCCAGTGGCTGGGGATGCTGTAGTGGTCTACAGGCAAAAACCATTTGGTCAACCCTGTCCAGGAAACATCTACTGAATTAAACCCACTACCAGCACAAAGGAAAAGCTTAATAACTTTGGTTATAATCTAATTAAGGGGGTTGTGTGTGAAAGGAGGAAGGATCTGAGGTCCTCCAAGTGTTCAAGTCATCAAGCACATCTTAAATACATCATTTAATAATGAGACAAAGAGACACCACAAGCCAAATAAGTTTCAAAAGAAGCATCAAGGACAAAACAGGAACATAAGGCCAGAGAGGGTATGAAAAGAAGATATGCCAGCACAGGTCTTGCCAAAAGGTTCAAATTGCCATCTGCTTTCAGTGCTCAAATATGAGATAGGGCAACTTTTGGCAAGCAGTTCCAGGGCATGTAATAGCCCTTCTTGATCTCCCTCAGTGGGAGGTATGTACTGATGGACACAGACCACCTTGAACTATTGCAAACCAAGAATCAAGAAACTACTGCTTCGGTTCTCCTCGTTTATCACCATGAATTCAGTAACCAAAGAACTACAACAAAGCAAACCAAAACAAACAAACAAAAAAGTGATTCATATTTTTGCCAATTTCTTCTTGGAAAGTTTCAAACAGCCAAGCTGCCTGTCACCAACCTGAAGATCGAAGTCAAAGCAGCACTGAATCATCTGGCACAAGTTCATTTAATTACTAGATCACAGAACCACAAAATGGTTAGAGTTGAAAGGGACCTTAAAGATGATCTAGTTCCAACCCCTCTGCCATGGGCAGGGACACCTGCCACTAGAGCAGGTTGCTCAAAGCTCCATCCAGCCTGGTCTTGAACACCTCCAGGGATGGGGAATCTACAGCTTCTCTGGGCAACCTGGGCCAGTGTCTCACCACCCTCACAGGGAATAATTCCTTCCTAATATTTATTCTAAAACTCCCCTCTTTCAGTTTAGAGCTGTCACCCCTTGTCCTATCGCTCCACTCCCTGATAAAGAGTCCCTCCCCTTCTCGCCTATAGGCCCCCTTTAGGGACTGGAAGGGGCTCTAAGGTCTCCCTGGAGCCTTCTCTTCTCCAGGCTGGACAACCCCAACTCTCTCAGCCTGTCCTCACAACAGAGGGGCCTCCAGCCCTTGGATCATCTCCATGACTTCCTTTGGACCCTCTCCAACAGGTCCATGTCCTTCCTGTGCTGAGGACTCCAGAGCTGGACAATGCCTCCAAACCTCCCAAACCAACTCTGCAGACATCAGAGCTACCTCTTCCCTGGAAAGTACCCAGGAATCACTTGCAAATTAAATGCAACCCTATCTATTGCTTCTGCAAACCTAGAAATTCAAGTTATGGAAGTGACATTACATTTTGTTTTGCCAGGGCTAATCTAATACTTTTTTAAAGGCGCAAACGTTTCGCCCTGTTGGCTTCGAACAGTGAATTACCAGCTCTGCTGAGCTTCAGAATAAATGAGAGGAGCATGCCCTCTGGGCGAAATCCCTTATCGTAATCTTTATTCAAAACACACCGCTCTGGAGAAGAAAAAAATAAATAAATCGCCCTGAGGTTTGCTCTTAAGACAGCAATTTGCATATCAACATTTCACTGTGGAGCTTGCCCAAATGTCCACGTTATTATTTTCATACTCAACTATGGGTGGCCCCCTCAGTCGCACCCAAAAGCGCCCGCTAAAAAAACTCTTGCCTTCCCCACCAGCTCCATACATGACCATGGCTGGGATGTGAAAGCGGGATCACCAGCATCCATCCGCCCCTCAGGGAGGATGCGGGGGCTCCAAAGTGCTCAGAAAAACATGCAAAAAAGCCAAAAAGTACCTCTGCATGGATGGAGGAAGGACACACACAGTGGCTGGAGGAGAAAGACCGCAGGAAGAGCCAAGGAAAGCAGAAGAGGTTTATCCGAGTGAGATATACTTGGAAAAAAATATTTAGACTTAAAAAAGCAGGCAAGGGAGGCATCGCCTGGGACATGAATTTAAGATGATGCTGAACAGAGGAAGGGAAAGTAACTTAATGCACAAAAAGGAGTGATCCCGGGTGAACATGAGCGCAGGCTGATTCATGCCCTGGAAGGGAGGTCCCGGTCCCACCGGCAGCACCACATTGATGAAAAAACACAGATTGCAGGCCTTTTTCTGTGCCCCCCTTCCCTCTCACCCAGCAAACCCCGGTCTCGGAGGTTGTAATTATTTTTGGCAAGGCATAAACAGGTCCTGGAAATGAAACCAGAAAAAACAGAGTTATTTACGAGATGCAATACAGGGAGACAGCATGGGAGCCTGGGTACCAAATCAGCAAGTGCAAGGTCACCCTTGTCTGCTGAGGAGACCAACTTTGCAAAGTGGTGTGCAAAGAGCCAGGAGAAATAATCAGCCTTGGTCTGGAAATGAAGCACAATGGACCACCAAACATTGCCTCATTCAACTACAAGAGTTTTTATCATGGGGCTGGTAGGCTT
>JAOTQQ010000012.1:150022472-150159263 GCA_026546715.1 Gallinago undulata
GGAGAATGACTTCCCTCGACCTACTGGCCACACTCTTCCCTCTGCAGCCCAGGATTCCGTTGGCCTTCCTGGCCACACGAGCACACTGCTTGCTTATTGTCATTTTGCTGTCTACAAAATTTACTTTGCTGTCTTTTGCTGTTTTAACAGTGCCCCTGTCATCTGAGGTCACTGGAGAAAACGCCAATCAATTATTTCATGTTTAAACTGCTCAGGCAAATTCACGTCAACAAAAAAAGAATAGGAAAGTTGCAATGGTCAAGCTTAACAAAAAGCAAAGGTCTCTTTAGTGTAAGGTTACCCCATTGTGCTACCAGCCTTGGCTCATGTTAATAAGTGTTATCACACCATTCAGTCACTCCTGACCCTCCTGACCAGGTTGTCATTTTCCACATGAGCTAACTAGTTGACTGGAAATCCAAAGGAAACTGAACTTATGCTCTAAATGCCCTTTCCCCATACTTTTTTAGCAAAAGGTTAATCTCTTATGGGTTTCTTTAGAAAATTTTCATTCCAGAGAACGCAGATTGGTGGTGAGATATCTCTTGGTGACATATTCAATGCCAAGATGATGTCAGTTTAGACAAAAAACTAACTTTGTGGAACAAATATTTTCATTTTTATACCTAACAGTGTCACTTTGCTTGTACAGTATTTGATGATCTTAAGTTTTATAATCAGGTTGATTCTGTCCAGCACAAGTATAGCTTCTTCAGCACCTGACAATCTTTTTATATTTCCTCATAATTATTTGCTACCTGGATATCAGCATTATCTGGGGTGTGTTTATACATCTATACCAGACTCGATACTTTATATGTTAAAACTTATGTTGCCTTGCTTACACTCCCTTAGAGTCACTTCACTTACCTATGGAAATCTTGACCCAGGAAAGATGTTTCCAAATCCAAGTGGATACCACCACAACATCAATCCCATCCTAATTTGAGATCCAGAGGGACATGGAATGGGAAATTCAATCCTGAGCCACACGAACTCAGACCTTCTGCTTTCACACTTTAAATAAGAGAACTGTGGCCAACGTATCCTGTTTTACATACCTTTTTTTTTTAATATTCATTGCTACCTGAATACATTATCTATGGTTTTGAACACCTGCAGCTATATTGTTAAGGAGAACTGTGGATGTTCTCTACCTCCAACAGATAAGTTTAAATGTAAATATATGCATCCATATGTTTTTTTAATGCACAGTTAGCTAAGTGATCCTTTATACATGAGAGACATAAAACCCCACAGATGAAAGGCTCTATTATACATGTTCAGAACAAGAATAGTGTATGATAACAGTGTATTTGCTTCTATTTTAGTTTGTTAAAGGGGATCATAGTTGGTATATGAGCTGGTTTGTTGACAGAGAGAGGAAAAAAACATGAAGCCAAGCCAAACCATTCCACCTACAATATTAACTAACTCCAATATGAAGGAGCCATTCATTTTTTTATCCTTTTTTTCAAAAATATATTTAAACACTGATTAGAAAAACAAGGACCAATCCACTGTTTCTTAGCTCATTTCAGCCAGTTATACCATTAATACATTAAAAGTTTAGATATCCTGTAATTTAAGTGTTCACATTCCCTATCCTATTTAGGGATCTGATCAAAACCACTCTAAATATTCCCATTGAATATAGGGAATTTTTATAATAACAGTGTCAAGTGTCAAGATAACAACCTGCCTCTTGTGAGATCTTAAAACAAGTTATTACCCACAAGTCTGTGCTTCTATTGAATAAAATAAGATGTGCCCGGGGAGGTGGGACTCTGATGAGGAACAAGTGGGTACAAAGCATCACACAGGTAGGTAACTTTCTGCAAGTCTTCCAAGATGGGTTATTTTTGAGAATAAAAGACATTATTATAGGCTTAGGGAGTCTTTAGTTAGGGAAAGATGAAGACAGACATTAACTTGACTAACCATCCTGTTTTTAAAGGGTTATCCCTTATTTCTGGAAGACTTCCTTGAGGATGGCAAGTTCTTCCTTGCTTTAAAAAATACCTTCATTTATTTAATTCATTTCCTCTGGGTAAGTAAAACATCAGCTTAATCATCAACCAAACTTTTTGCAGAACAGAACTAAGCAGAGTGGCTGTTTATGGCACTTTTCAGTGTAAAATCTGCCTTGAGAAACCTTTTAAAAAAGTAAGCCCAAGCCTCTACAAATTATTCTAAGAAAAGTCCATTCGTGTTGTCCTCAGCAGTACTGAATTACGCTCTTGAAATAAAAATAATGGACTTTGCCTGTCCAAATGTGATATTGCCCCATAAATTTGCTTTTGCACTTCTTACTCAGGTAAAGAGATGGCATACAAGGAAACAGGTCTGTAAAAGGCCCGTTAACGGCTCAGTAAGCAGCAGATGCTCACCAGAGATGCAGACCAGAATGTCTCATGTGCAAAGATGCAATGAGGTTATTTGTTAGATAAAGTCTCAAGAGGTGGTGGCAGGTGAGATCTTTCTGATGGGTCTTAAACAGTTGTGGGTAGGAGCCTTATCACAAGTCTCTGGAAACTCTCTTCCAAGCCCAATAGCTGCTGGGTCTTCACTCTGGTGTGTAGCGTGAATGCAAGAGAGAACGTTTGAATACAGTGTGGATCAGCAGGAACATGTCTGAAGTACAAAAAGAAGTGGTCTTGGTTCAAATGTAGGAAAAGGTCTGGATAGGAGCTCCGAGAAGGACAATTTGAGAAAGACAAGACTAAGTCTCATTACTTGAACTGCACAATGGAGTGGAGCATCTATTGGAGTAAGAGCAGAGTGCAGAGCTGTGACCTGCCTTTGGACCCTGCAGGATGAAGCTAGCGGGGTGTCTTGTGGGGTAAGATTCTGCACGGCTTGGGGGCCAAGCTCCACCACACATTGCTCAGGATTCAAGAGGGCCAGAGATGTAGCATCAAGACTAGGGCTGCTTCACAAGAAAAGGCGAATTAGAGGTGATGAGAGCAGAATGGACAGAGACAACTTCAACTCATGGCCCAAGCCCACAAGACCAAGAAAACAGAGCCAGCCGTGTCGGTCACGAGATCTAAGAGCACAGATCTCCAGGTAGGGCCATAGTCATGAGACAGGTCCAAGGGCAATCATTCAGGACAAGCGAGGTGCCCAGCTGAACGCAGACCTACTCACAACAGATCACAGAGGAATCAGAATTGAAATGCAGCTCTTGGGGAAACAGCAAGAAGATGTGTGGGTGGAGGCCCCAGGCAAAGCTGGCCGGGGGCCTTGAGATCTATTGGTGCATGTAGGGCCTCAACAACAGTTAGTCCAAGGCCGGCAGTGTGATCCTTGTCAATATGTTTAATTATTACTGATGTGTGGATTTTGATGAATTACGGAGACCATGACTCAACATGCTTTAGATGGTAACACTCCTCCAACAAAATGAGATTTAGTGTCTATAAAGAAGAGACTTTACGCTCACTGGAGATAGGCATTTGCATGGATCATCAGCAGTAACGATTATTACTATGACTACCGTAGCTGATGCAGAAGACTTTTCTTAATCGTTCATACTTGACCATCAGATGTAAGGCTGCATGCAAACAAAGTAACTTATAAACCAATTTTTGTACAATGTCTAAGCACTTGAAATGTTTTCCCTGATGAAGAAGTGAAGAAAATTGCACATTCTGGCTTTGACAGAAGCAACTTATGTGCCACAGTAGTATCTACAATCATCCATATGGGTCATTAGATTGAAAGAACAAATTAAATAGAGTTGTTCTGCAAAATTCACCCATTGTTAAGTAATACATCTTGGTAGAATAAAAGCTTTACATATTTCTGGTAATATGCTAACTCCATTTTCAATCAAAAGAATCATTAAAGGCTTGGTTGAAAAAGGGGGTATTTTTCTCTGTGGCCACTGGTGCTTTAAACCATGGAAATGTTAAAATGTTTCTGGCAGATGTTCATTCCTATACACTTGAAAGAGAAGTGATCTATTGTCTGCTTAATTATTTTCAATACCAGGGTAAAAATTCATTATAAATGCTTGGAAATGGAAGAAGTGTATTAAAGTCAATTGACTTCACAACGTGTCATGATTTGCAGATGGCAAAGCTAATACTGACTTCCATGGCAGGAGTAATGTTGTTGGTCCGTGGTCATCGTCTGAAAATATGAAGCAAGCAAAGTTTGTAGTGAGAGAGAACATCTTTTCTTGGACAATCTGATATAACTGAGAACAAAAAAAGAAACAAAAACCCCATGGGCCTTTGGGCACACATGGTCTTCTTCAAATATAAAGTAGAACTGGCAACCTTCCAAGCTAAATAGAAGTTGGGAATCATTATTCAAAGTTGAACTCCCATATGTTAACCAATAAAAGAATATGAAAGAATCACAGAATCACAGAATTGTAGGAGTCGGAAGGGACCTTTGGAGATCATCTAGTCCAACCCCCTGCTAAAGCAGGGTCACCAAGAGCAGGTTGTACAGGAACCCATCCAGGTGGGTTTGGAAGATCTCCAGAGAAGGAGACTCTACAACCTCTCTGGGCAGCCTGTCCCGGGGCTCTGCCACTCTCAAAAGAAAGAAGTTTTTCTGCATGTTCAGACAGAAGTTCCTGTGCTCCAGCTTGTATCCCCTTGTCCTGTCACCAGGCACAAAATAGAACAGAGCATCTAGCAAGAACATCTAGCAAGTGTCCGTGGATCTAGAGTGATTTGGGAAGCAGAAGAGGTTATAAAGGGGTCAGCATCTCCCGGACACAGAGAGAGGTTGTTAGTTATTCATGCAAAATACTGAAGGCTGAGATTTGGAAAATTCCTAACAAGTGAATCTTTTAAAGCTATGGACGCAAATTGTATGATATGACTACTAAATATTAAACATTCATTATCTACTATATATATAAATTTTATATCAGACTACTCTTTTGAGAGACTTTTGGTTTTCAAGACTCTTATCTGCTTTTCAGAACTTGGATTACCAGGGAACATTGCTTGGAAAACACTCACAGAAGACATCTAGTGCAGCTTCCTGGCGGCAGGACTGTTACCAACACTAGATCAAGTCAGCAATGATTTCTCTTAGTCAGGTCTCGAGACTTCTGTGATCTCTCTAGTGAACTGTTCTGGGGTTGCACTACATTTCTAGTGAAGGGATTGTTTTAAGGTTTGGTTTTGGTTTTATCCCTCCACGCTGCAGTTCATGGACATAGTCTTCCATTATATCGTCTAACCCTACTGAGAGGAGTTTGGCCTCATTGTCCCTATAACTGTAGTTATGGACAGCTACTAGGTCACTCTTTAGCCGCCTCTTCATCAGGCTGGAAAAAAAAAAAAGGTTTCAGTTTCTTTTCATAGGATCTGTGCTGTAAAATCACAGAATTGTCTAGGTTGGAAGGGATCTTTCAGATCACTGAGTCCAACCATCAACCTAACACTGACAAAAACACCAGTAAATTGTGTCCCTCAGTACCACATCTACCCATCTTTAAATACCTCCGGGATGGTGACTCCACCGCTTCCCTGGACAGCCTGTTCCAGTATTTCATAACCATTTTGATGTGGAAATTTTTCCTAATATCTGTCCTAAACCTCCCCTGGTGCAACTTGAAGCTGTTTCCTCCTGTTCTGTCATCTGTTCATTGGGAGAAGAGACTGACCCCCAACTCTCTACAACTTCCTTTCAGGTAGGCCCCCATGACTATCATAAGAGCTGTCTGCTGGATCCTCTTTACTTGCTCCATATGCTTTTGAATGGAGAACCCCACACTGGATGCAGCATTCCAGGTGCAGTTTTACTAGAGCTAGGTAGAGAGCGATAAGAATTACCCTTCAACCTGCCGGTCAGATTCCCTTCAATTTAGTGCAGGACATGGTTTGACCATTTGCAATCAGAGTTTGCTGCTAGCTGATGTTCAACCTGATGTTCATCATAACTCCTTAGTCTTTTTCAGCAGGGCTGTATGCAGCCAGTCAGGTCCCCGTCTGTACTGAGGTGTGGGATAATCTTAAAAGATGCAGAACTTTACACTCTTCTGTGCTGAACCTCATGATGTTGGTCCAATCTGCAAGTTTATTGCATTCCCTTTGGGTCAATAATCTGCCACGTCTCAGCACGTCAGTCCTTCCTTTTAGTGTAGTGCCATGCTTAAGTTTCCTGAGGATGCACCACGTCATCATCCAGGTCACTGAAGAAGATGGGGGACAATATCAGCCCCAACTGTTCTTGTTATGAGCAGCCAGATCATCAGGGATGATAAGCAGAGGCCTCACAATTACATCAGCCAGGCCTTGAATGTTGTACAATAATGTTAATGACCTTTCTTAATCCTCCAAAAGGAGTTTAAAATTTACAGGGGATATTTTATCATGCAGTTCTTGAAACCAGGAAAATAATTAGGCACATCCACAAAAGGTGTTTTTCTTTATGCCCTGCATTATGATACATTTTAATGTGTTTTCCTGCCATAAACTCTTTCTTTTGCATGTTAAGGCACAATTGCTCAATTTCATTTCCTAAGTTCTTTGAAGAAGATAAAACTGAGGAGGACAAAGTCACTTCCCATCACTGAGTGTTAATGTGTTTTTTTGAAATGGGCTAAAAATATACCTGGTTTTTATGATTTAACATTAAAAGTTAGAATAACCTAATCTCCTTGCACTGAAGTTTAGGCATAACATAGTAACCAAAAGGCAAATTGTAATAAATTATGAAAAACTGGTCATAAATTTATTTCTTACTAGAAAGGAAGTGATAAATAACAGGTAAAAAAAAAAAAGTTTTATACTGCAACATAACCTATTTCTGAAATATCTGACATTTATTTTCATAGAATGCAGTGTTCTTAATCTAATTTATCTATGTTTTAAAAAAAATAATTTAACTTGTTCAGGATGTCAGAAACATTATGAAATAAACGGGACCAGCAAGAGGATGGGATGAAGTAAAAGATTAAGTAGAACGTGTTTACATGCCTCAAGAATCATGCATTCAGGAATGATCAGGTGTTTCTTCACATCCCATTTTTAAAAATCTTATGGAATTTGTTATATTCATTTTTATTTTCAAGGGAGCTCTGAAAATAATCTTTTTCTTTGTGTAAACAAACAAGTTCCAGAAGCTGATAAATACTGATTCTATTATGGTTAAATCCCTCATATCTTCAAAAACAAAAGTTTCAATAGACTTTAAAATGAATGTTTTATGATCTGTCTTAGGCAGAGACTTTTTGTTACTTAGAAAAGTGAAGCTTGTGGTATCCAGTGGTATATTTGAGGGCAATATATGGTTCACTTTAGAGAAAAAGACTTATGTAATAGTGTGTTGTCCTTTATTCTGTATCCTCTCCCTGAAGCATTGATTAGTTCCTCTCATTACAGAAAAGCTTTGCTGAAATTGTTAATTAAAACAGGCTCCGTAGAAGCTGTGACCAGTAGATGGGCTGTCTCCACACAAACGTGCTAATGAGGAAGGGAGGATGGTGGATGATGAGCAGCCCTGTGAAATCTCACAGGTGGCTGCTGTTGTGTCTGCCTCTTGCCATGTGTTTTAGCACTTTGTCGCTAAATCACGAGCTATTAGGGCTGTTCTGTTCAAACAGTAAACTCAGATGAGCCTCTGCCACTGAACTGAACAACTTCTTTATTCATCGAAGTCCATGGAGGTCGGATTTGCCAGCCCTGTGGCAAGGGATTGTTGTGCTGACAGGACAAACACATGGCAAGAAGAAAAATCATAGAATCATAGAATGGTTTGGGTTGGAAGGAACTTTAAAGTTCATTGAGTTCCAGCTCCCTGCTATGGGAAGGGATACCTCCCACTAGACCAAGTTTCTCAAAGCCCCATCCAGCCTGGCCTTGAACACCTCCAGGGATGGTGAAACCATAGCTTCTCTGGGCAACCTGGGCCAGTGTCTCACCACCTGCAGAGTGAAAATTTCTTCCTGAGACCTAATCTAAATCTCCCCTCTTTCATTTCGAAGCCATTATCTCTTGTCCTATCACTGCATGCTTTTGTAAAAAGTCCCTCTCCAGCTTTCTTGTAGGCCCCCTTCAGATACTGGAAGGCCACTATAAGGTCTCCCTGGAGCCTTCTCTTCTCCAGGCTGAGCAACCCCAACTATCTCAGCCTGTCTTCACAGGAGAGGTTCTCCAGCCCTTGGAGCATCTCCATGGCCTCTTCTGGATCTGCTCCAGCACCTCCATGTCCCTCTGATGTTGGAGGCTTCAGAGCTGGATTCTCTATAGGTGGGGTCTCACCAGAGCGGAGTAGAGGGGCAGAATGACCATCCTGAGGTGACAAGAAACAATTTCTAACCAGGAAAGATGGGTAAGTAGGAAACTAAATATTTTTGTTGTAGATTAACTTCTTCAGAATCTGCTGAGTCCTAGAGAGCATTAATGAAACATATGTCCCATTTCTTTTGTCTATAGCTGATGTCTTGTCTTGAGCAAACTCCCTGATACCTCATTCACCTATAACTTTGACTTATACTGGGTCATCCAAATGATTTTCAGCCATTTAAGAAATCTTTTGGAACACCTTTATTTTTCAGGTGGCTGATGTGAAGCACCCTAAATTCATGCAGTTGTAAGAAGGTGGGATCTCAGCAGGAATTTAGCTACTTTGCAATATACTTCCAATTCTGTTCATTAGCTCAGTCTTTTCCAGTCTTGGCTAATCTTAGTAGATACAAATATATGCTTTTTGCAGAATACAAAAGCAAATATTTTGCTGGATGATAAGGTGTCTGTAACAGCTCATGGAATAAAACAGCCCGGGAACACTTTTTTATTATTCTTTTTAACTGCTTAATATTTTCCAGACATTTTTCTAGAAACAAGGTACATAAGGGATCCCATAAACAAGAACTGACACACTTAGAAAACAGAAGGGTGGTCCTCATCTTCAGGAGTTTCTCACATGCGGGAGGACAGATTGTAGAGAGAGAGGTCAAAGTGTCCAGGAGAACAAGGAAGCAGTGAGTTGGCAATGATTAAGGTAGTCAAGTTTTGCTTATATGTAACAGGGCTAAAGTTAAACAATCTTAACAAAAATTATAATTTCGAAGCTATTGGCAGTAAATATCGCAGTGCCCCTTTTTCCCCTTCTCCAAGACTTGTTATTGTCCCCTGGGGTCAATGTCATCTTCTGCTTCTTTCTTTCACCCACCTTCCTCTTCCCAAATGCTGACACGTTATTTCTGTCAGTGGTTTCTGCTTTGTTTTGTTTGTTTTCATAACAATGAAATAAAAGTCTCTGAAATCCCATTTTTTTCCTACAGTTGTCGTAACTGCCTTCATTAATGATACTTCTCTTTGTTAGGAGAAGCTGACTTATTTTATTCTATTTGCCAGAAATGTATCTGGAAGAAAAATAAACTGTGAGAAATAGGCCTTATTATGCCACGCACGCCTGACTTTCAAACTGATTTTTCTGGAAGCTACATTATGGGGACAAAGCTGAGGAACTGGCATTCTTCTGAACCTCAAAGACGCAGTGAATCTTGACACAAATCCAGGAGAAGCTCTTGAGGTAGCAGTGAGTCCATTGAAATTCAAGTAAATGCCTTCCCTTTCTTTTCTGGCTTCAAACTTTGGAGAAATGTTAGGCAAGTCTTTTGCTTTGAAATGATCTTAACCTCAAGAAGGTGGGAGTCACCTTATGTACTCAGACTTGGGCTTTATTGTATAGCTACAGGACATTTGTGTTCCAGCAGGGAGCTGAGCAGACTAAAGATACGAATGATGGTCTCATCAGCTGTCCATTTCTACTCATGAGAAACTGCAAACCCCACTGGGAAACATCTCTCTTTGCTTTAACTTAAAATGAGATAAAAAAGAGTAGCTGGTTAAAGATGCAAGGCAGCTTAGAGAAATCCCAGCTAAGGCTGACCCCAAATAAGACTTAAGCACCAAAAGCTTTCCATCCGAGAATGGATCTCATCTGGGTTCAAGAGGATTATCTCTAGAATAAGAGTTCAAACATGCCAACTCATCTCAGCTCAGTGGAGAATGCTGGTGATTGTGCTGCTGGGTCATGTGTCACTGACAGGTATTAACCTCATGAAATTGCTGTTTTGGAGCCACCAAACACAAAGCTGTTGCTGTCTTTCCAAAATCACAAGCCAGGGTCTTTGGTTTCCCACTCCTCTGCTTCCAGTCCCTTCTTTGCACACATGTCCACCCCTTTGTAGCCATCTACTGAGATAAGCCTTTTCTTCTAGCAAATAGTTCCTGCATAGTTTGTGTCCAAAGGGAATATGCTTAAAAGGGAATGATTTGGACTTTGCTTTCAGCATCACATAGTGTTTAGTTCTCACAGGAGATGCTGTGTGAGAAAACTGTGTGGAAATCTCAACCAGAGTCCTGGAGAAGACATTGCCCACTGGGGAACCAATCTAGAGCTGTATTTGATTTTGAACACTAACTGGGGAATGTTTGTTTCTGGTTTTGAAAATGGGTCTTCAATGTGAAGTTTAAATGCAACATTCAGAATTCCCCAAAAGGAGAAAGGGGGTTGGATTTGAATTAACTCTGATTTATTTCAAAGTTATCATTCTAAACCAGTATGTACCAAAATTAGTCAATAAACAGCTGTACCAGAGCCAGGAAAAAGTGATTCACCTGTTACACATTGACTCAAATACAAATAATTTGGATTCTTTTTCATGGATAAATAATTTCCAATACCACTGTTATATGGGAAGATGACTCTTGACTAGCCTTAGTTGTCGCGGTGTGTCAGTGATGAAGCAATGAACCAGATTCAGGTAATATTTAAAACCAGTTACAGCTTATAGATTCAGTAGTTGCTCTATTGTCTTTCTGATTGACCACCATACAGTCATCATATGGGCTTTATGTTTCTTGCTGGACCATGTCTACAACCAGCACAAGAGCTAAAGAAGGTCTGTGTCTGTACTGGTGAGTTAAATGTCCCCCGACAAGACACTGAGCACGTCCCCCTCCCAAAGAGTCGCTGAGCAGAAGACTGAAAGTTCCATTGCCTTCTGATTTACTTATTTATTTTACTTGAAATTAGCCTGGAACGCTGACCAAGATTCATAAAGTGTGATCAAAATTGCAATGGATAATGTGTTGGGGAGAATAAAGAAAGAATAAGCAAAGAGTCAATCAGTGAGTAAAAAACTAAAATTTAAATAAATTAAAAGAAAAATTGGACTTACGGTGTCTGCAGTGTCCTGCACACCAACACCTCTGTCTAAGTTTAAATCTCCAGAGATATTAATATTGTGCTAATAATAACTGGCTCTGTATCTCAATCATTCTGTGTATTCTACAGATGCGTAAGATATTCATTACTAATTTGTCTGCAGGAAGGTCTGAAATCCTCTCTGAAGATTTAAATGTCTTACAAGTTTTATTTTTACATCGAAGTTGCCGAAGGTGAGCCCAGTTTCACCACCCACGCCTGCACTGAAAAAAAAAAAAAAAGCTTCTAATTTTCTAGGAGAAGGTCCTCAAATCCCCACCCACAGGAGGATGGTATTTTAAATTTTCCCAGAAGAGTTGATTATGGCGAGACCCTTAAATTACCACCTACATCCCTACACCCACGTGCATGTACACTTGGGTTTCTCTAACGCGGAACCCTGGAAAATTGACTTTTTGAGAGATCTGGATGTAGGTTTTCTATGTGTTTGTTGACAGAGCAGAGGTGAGGCAAAGAAGTCTGCAAGCTCTGTGCTGCAGCTATAGTTACAGGGGAGTTTTCACCCCTCGAAATCTATGTCTCTTAAAAGACTGAAGATCGTCTTCAAACTTGCACACCCGCAACTGTTTCTTTCGTTGGGTTCAGCCTGGAAATAAGGCTAATTTTCTGTGCTGCTGCCTTATATCACTATGATGGTCAGTCTGGGTAGATGTTATGCTTATCCTTTAAAAAAAAAAAAGAAAAAACAGAAAAAGAAAAAAAAAATAATAAATGGTCCTCACTCCCCACATCAGGGTAGCTGGAAACAGGCTCACCACAGATTTCAAGGAAGCGGACCCACCATGATCATGGCGTGAGAAGCATTGGTGCTCAGAATAACGTTGAGTCTGTGGACAGACCCTTTCACTGGGGCCGGAGGGGGAATGTGAGGAAGTGAAGGTTCCCGTGAAACTGGCACCATCCCTCTTTGCCAGGCAGGGGAGCAGAGGCACAGGAGGGATAAATGTCTTTGACTGATTAATGTTCACCAGTTCTTGCCATGACAGATTTAGGAAGAGCTGCTAAATCTCCCGATAAGCAGTTTCCTGTCTCGAGTACTCAGTGGCACTTCTGCATATTTTATCCCCTCCTGTCTGTCTGGGACACTCATGCCACCCTCTCTCTTCTGCGTTCTGATCTGCTCCCAGAATATAACCCTGCAATGTCTCTGCACTTTTTCCCAGTCAGTGAGATCTATAGGTTCGAATCATAGAATCATAGTATCGTCTAGGTTGGAAGAGACCTTTCAGATCATCAAGTCCAACCATTAACCTTGCACTGCCAAGTTACCACTAAATCATGTCCCTCAGCACCACATCTACATGTCTTTTTAATACCTCCAGGGATGGTGACTCCACCACTTCCCTGTTCCAATGCTTGATAACCCTTTTGGTGAAGTGATATTTCTTAATATCCAATCTAAGCCTCTTCTGGCACAACTTGAGGCAGTTTCCTCTTGTCCTATTGCCTGTTACTTGAGAGAAGTGACTGACACCCACCTCTCTACACCCTTCTTTCAGGTAGTTGTAGAGAGCAAGGTCTCCCCTCAGCCTCCTTTTCTCCAGGATGAACAACCCCAGGTCCCTTAGCTGCTCCTCACAGGACTTGTGCTTTGTTTTTGCCCCACGTCACCTTTTAGGCTTCTTGCTGGAGCCACATGACTTTCTGTTCCCAAGCAATACAGCTATTTCCCCAGACCCCCTCTCTATGTCTCTGCATAGCAGTAGGGATCCTGGCTAGAAAGGCCTATTTCCTAAAAGAAAATTTAGCCATTAATATGCCAGCTGAGTTTCTCAATATGCAAAAAGCCAGGGCACAGAAAGATGCTCAGCATCCTCTTAGCTGCAGTGCATTGTGTGTTGGCATTTCAAAACTCGTGCCTGGACAGTGTGCTCATAAATGGGCACAGAACGCTCAAAAACTGTGGATGAACGAGAGAGACCTCGGCTGTATCAGGACTCATTGCTTTTCTATATGAACACATAATGAAAGACCGTTTTTTCCCCCCATCTGTTTCCACTTAGAAGCCAAAGACTGATTGCAAAAGTATAGAAAGGGCTAGGAGAAAGCAATGATGTTATGGCCCCATGTGCTACGTCGGAGATTTGTCCTTACGGTGGGATTCTCAACAGCTAAACAAAGGGTATTGGAAATGTCAGATACTCTCCTGTGTGTTTTCCCAACGTTGAGTATGCAAAAGTTCCCAGAATTACAGAGAACAACCCTGGATGGAGTTCAGCTCCTCTTCTCCACGCCAAGGAGGTTCAGGATATCAACCAGAGATGGATGGAGAGGGAGACTCCTGCCATTGGTGGCAGAAACTATGCTGGCTTTAAGCCAGTAAGATGCAGTAGCATGAGGCTGCAAAACTAGAACTTGGTTGAGAAGTACTGTTTAGCAGTCATCTCGCTTTAATGAATCCAGAACAGACTCGGCATTTAGGGTTCCATGGGTAGGTTGAAGTCTTGTGTGTCCATCTCAGTGTACCCCTTGCTTGCTCCTTGGTAACACTTAACGGCACGGCCAGGCCGTGTTGGTGAGAGGGGGACCATGTCTCAACACTAGTGACAAGGTGCCTCTTAGAACAAACATCCCCACGAGTGAAACTAATTGGGCTCCTTCCTATGAAGAAGTTCATCAATGAACTTCCAGGGATGCACAGCCCTCATGCTCCAGAATTTAGGCTCGTGAGCTTGGAAGAAACTCACAGCGAAGTTTCCAAGGCTGGTCCCCTTTGAATGCTAAACAAAGAAATCTCCATCTGGTTTCAAATTCCTTGTGGGAGGGGGAGAATCTAGAGGAAAAAGAGCAGCTATGGAATTGCCCAAGACTCAGCGATTCTAGTCGTTAGACTGTGGCTGAGCAGCTTCTGGGTAAAAGCGACCTTTCCTTCTCTCCCCTTTCCTCCTGACTATTCAGACGTGACATAATATTATCTAACAGCCGGTTTCTCAACTCTGCAGGCTATGACTGACACTGGAGTGAACTGAGGGAATACATCTTGTTTTTTTTTTTTTTCCTCTTTTGATTTGAAGCAGGAAGAGCAGATCTCCAGCGTACGCCTGATTCACAATCATGGAAATCTTTGCTGTGCTTATTCCTTCCACGTTCCCAGTTGTATGAAACGGCCTTCCATCTAGAAGACGTAGTAGATGGTGGGATTTTTCTCTTTCATAACACGGAAGGTGGTAATAAAAGTTCCACATCTCAGTAAAATTAGCCCAATTGATCAGATTTTAACCAGGCTTGAAGTGGTATAAACTCTGAAAAGATTAATATTCTTTCATCTGTGTTTTAGCTTCAATTAATGGCAAAAAAAAAAAAGGGTGCACATAAGCACCCAAGCATATATCTACCCTTTCAACTGAGTGAACGTCTGAGCGCAAATAATAAACTAGGAAGCCCTAGTTTGACCATGAGATCTTTTTGGGTGAGGACCTGGGATGTTTGGTGACTCAGAACATCACGCATGAACCCTCTGAGCCTGAGACAAGGCCAAGTAACAGCCAGGAGGGAAGTGAAAAGCTGATAACTGCGTACAAAATGATCCACCCTAAATTAACACTGACTCCTCAGGAAAGAGACCTTGGAGTCATTGCAGATAGAGCTTTCATATGCCACTCAAGTGCTCAGTACAAGCAAAAAAATGTGAGCAAAAATCCTATAACTTATTAGGAAATAAATAGAAAACAGAGTTTCACTTTAAAACTGTGTATATAAATCCCTGGTACACCTAAAGATGAGACACTGTGTGAACTTCCATTCATGCCATCTAAAAAAAGGATGTAGTAGACTTAGAAAAGGTAAAAAGAAGGATTATCAGAGACGTGGAATAGTTTTAATATGAGGAATGGCTAAACAGGACTTCTCGTTGCAGCAGAGAGCCATTCTGTGTACCAGCACACGTCTGCAAGGTGATGATGGGTATGGCAGGGGTGAATAAGCAATGGTTATTCATTATTTCTCATACCATGAGAACCCAGGGGCACTATTGAAATGGCCAGATAGTAGGTTTGAAATGAACATAAAGCAGTTCTTTTACACAAATGATAGGATTTGTTGTGGGAATTAAAAATGTAACTTTTTTTTTTTTCATACAAAGTTTAGAAAAATCAGTAGAGAAGAGGCTCAGGTCTAGCAATTAAATCCATAAACCAGCAAATATAGTCTAGCAAAACCACTGAGCACTGGAGTGTAAGAGAGCGAAACAGATGAGATTTGCTTTTACTCTCTTTTTTAAACTTTCTGCTAGAAACTCTATTATCATTCAATTTGAGACTGGGTAAGGTAGATTGAAATCCTGACAATGATGGTAAACTTATAGCCTTCTCTTCTCCAGGCTGAATGATCTCAAGTTGTCTTCATGGGAGAGGTGCTACAGCCCTCTGATCATCTTCATGGCCTTGTCTGGACTTGCTCCAACAGGTTCATGTCCTTCTTATGTTGGAGGCTCCAGAGCTGGACACAGTACTCCAGGTCGAGTTTCTCTACAGCAGAGCAGAGGGCCAGAATCCCCTTCCTTGCCCTGCTGGCCACCCAACTTGTATTTGTGGTATTGGGGTAGATTCTGGGAGAAATTTTCCAATGGTCAGAACTGCAACACACTGGAATGAATTGCCTGTAACAGCTTCTTCATGAGAGGCCTTGAAAAAACTGTTTAAACAAAGATCTGCCAACAATAAACTAGAAATACTGTGTCTTGCTTTGGGACAGGAAAATAAATGATGCAACCTCTTAAGATCTCTCCCAGACCTTTGAATTTGTAATGCAGTCGTAAACCTCTCCCGTAGGCTTGATAATTTGGGTGAAAACACTTCGGGTGTCTGGAATTAATTGCACAGCCTTTTACAAGACTGTGGATTGGGACTGGCGAAGTCATTTCAGCGAGGTCCACGAAACACACACAGTTATTTTAGCTTTCTATTGCTATAGAGAGGTCTTCATTTCTCTTCCCTGCAGCAGGGTGCAAGAAGTATTCAGGCTTAGCTGGGTTTTTCAGGCGAGAAACTGGGGGAGCGATGTGAATCATTTCATCCTTATTTCTTTAATCACAGCTGGCAGGAGCACGGCGTGTGGTTTCCCCGTCCTGGCTTCTGGTTTTGCGCGTGAGTCCACTGAGCTGATCTTGGACAGGCAAAGATTTCGCTGTCACCCAGGAGGAGCTGTTGTGGGTGATTAGAGAGGAGAAGGCTCTGCCACAGAGGTGGCAGCAGAGGTTGCTCAGGGCAACACAGCGTGGGAAGCAGCACGAATGGATGCGTGGATGAATTCAGCCACCGAAGAGCAGGACTGGGCTCTTCCAAGCTCTCCAACTGAGCAGAGGGGGAGTTCAGCCCTGTGCTTCATGCTTTTGCACCAGCAAAGCCAAAAAGCAGAAGCTGAGCTTACTCCACTCTGCAAATGTCTCTGGATTCCCCTTTATTGTGGGGCAAAAATATTTGTGGTGCAGGGCTCAGGTGAGCTGCTGTCTTTCATGCACTTGTGACCACTGCAGGTCCAGCGCAGATGCCACCATTGAGCAATACCTCGGGCAGCTTTTGGCTCACACCTTTGTTCATTCAGCTCGTGGCAGCTGGAAGAAGAAGGTATGAGCAAGACCTTCACATCTCTGTCCGACCATGGAGATGAACATCTCCCAGATGTCTGCTCTGGCTATACAAGTGGTAAATGTCATCCCTGTTCGTGACTGAAGTCAGCAAGGAATGACTTGGAGGCTGCTGGTATCAGCCAGGAAATCTGTGTACTTTATGTAACCAACATCGTGGGGCCAGTGCCTTATGCACTAAAACTAAGTGAAAAAAATTGGAAACTAGATGTCGTCTTGTTTATTTATCAGATTATCTCTCAGCCCAGCAGAGCAGTCAGCAAACATTTACTGCAGCTTGTAAGGAGTAGGAAAAGTTCCTGCAGTCTCTGGAAACTCATTCTGTCTCACGCAAAAATGCCTGGTTGGAGAAAGTTCTTTTTCCTGCTGCTTACATTTTTTTTTTTCTGTGGGGTTGGTTGGGACATTCTTTGAGAATTGTTCGCCAGATGAGCAGATTGTTTGCTCTACTCACTTCCTTCAGCTTGTGCTGTTAGCCAAGGCTGCTGCCATCCCCTTTCCATGATGTGTCTCTGCTGACTCTTCTGCCTTGCGTTGGCTTTCTGGCATGACTGCAAGGTAATGGGGGACATATGGCGAAAGAGTTGCCTGGGCCGACCTGCCCAGAATGAAGTTCAGGATTCACTTGGGCTTCCTCTCTGTGGTTATCACCAAAACACATTTATTTGCTGATTGGCTTTTCCATAGAATCCTAGAATCGTTATGGTTGGAAGAGACCTTTAAGATGATCCAATTCAACTTAGCACTGCCAGGTTACTACTAAACTACTAGACCATGTTCCTCAAGTTGTCCTCCATTTGAGAGCTGGCATAAATGTCTATGGCAATTCCTCTCTGTCACTACCCATCCCTTGCCTCCAGACTGAGTGAAACCACTCCAAAAATGGAACAAAGACCACCTGTGTGCACAACACTCGGTGCTGTGACATCAGATCCATCTCAAGCCTTCTTCATGCTACATCACCAGATGCAGCAACTTGTGTTCAGACGCTCTTTTCCACCGCATGGGAATGGGGAAGGAGATCATTTATCCACAGCTGTCATTGGCTCTGGGTCCCTAACAGCCTGGGATGCTGGATGTCACATCCAACCCTTACCCCATACTGGATTTTAATTAAATTGAACAAACAAACCAATCACAAAGCCATCCAGCAGCGCTAACTTTGCATTGTGGCTGAGCCGGGCCATGCACCACCACACAGCTCCTTCTTTCTGAAAATGTGCAGCCAAGGACTCATGTATGCTTTCCTACAGTCAAAAGTTGTTGAAGCAAAAATAACCCAAACCACAAAGAAAATGGCTTCAGGACTGTTCCCCTCTTGCCCGTATTTATTCAAGCTGTCTTCCTCTCTCTGCAAATTTGGCAAACAGAGTCTGGCATCCCTGCTCAGGGGACACCTGTTAAATAAATAGGCTCAGTCTCTAACTGCTGCATTCATGGCAGAGTTTCCCAGTTCCCTCAGGCGGCTAATTTTTGTTGAATATCATACAGTACAGAGGGATTGTTTGTGTTTCTGCATCCCACCCAGGCCCTGCCTCTGGTAACAGACATGTCCACGTGAGTCAAGCCTGCTGCCCGTGTGGAATAAAGAATGATTTTTATATTCCAATGTTTAACGGGGATCATGAGGCAGGGAGAAAGAGCCAGGTGGGGTTCTTACAGAAGTGAACAGTTGATTTGCTCAGTTTTCCTGTAACAACACCTCTTCGAAGAGATTTAGATTAGATATTAAGAAGAAATTCTTTCCTGTGAGGGTGGTGAGACACTGAAACAGGTTGCCCAGAGAAGTTGTGGCTTCCTCACCCCTGGAGGTGTTCAAGACCAGATTGGATGGGGCTTGGAGCAACCTGGTCTGGTGGGAGGTGTCCCTGCGCAGGGCAGGGGGGTTGGAACTAGATGATCTTTAAGGTCCCTTCCAACTCCAACCACTCTGTGATTCTATGATTCTATGGTATTGAATTGTAAATGGGGACCACAAGACATGGAAAAGAAAGGAGCCGACCTGAGCAGTCCCATCTACTTCCTAAACCTAGGCAAAAAAAAAAATATCACATCCTCCGCTGGTTATTTAGTTTTGAAATTTGCTGCTTCCAGTTCAGACCTGAAGGAGAACTGGTGGGCACTAAAGTCCCAGGTGTGGTGAGCAGCACTGCAAATGTGAGTCTTCTCTGTTCTGAATTCAATTGTTTTAGGCTTCTGTCCAAGGCCAGTCTGCAGTGAAGAGAAGCCCTAAAGGCAGAAGTCGAGTGAAAGGAACCATTTCTATGTTCTTATGTCCCTAAGCCTTTATAATTACAAAGCACTACTAATACACTAATGAACTATTACATTTACTTCAAATCCTGTAAATTACATTTACTTCTCACCACCCTCACAGTAAAAAATTTCTTCCTGATATCTAATATAAATCTACTCTCTTTCAGTTTAAATATCCTACATATCCAAAGGATACTACTTCTAGGGTAACCCAGTAGTACTGGGGTAGACTTATTCATGTCGCGGGCAAGATACAAGTTTTAAGTGGAGGCAGTATCTTTTATTAAACCAACAAATATGTTGAAAACAGTAGTAAAGTATGTGCACCTCTTTTTTTCCTTTTTTTTCTTATCCTAGACTGTTCTGCCCTCCCGAGGAGGCTACAATCTAGAAAGGGGTGGGTTTGCCGTAAATTCTGTTGAATTTAGGGTGGGATCTCTGCCAAGTATTTAACTGAGAGGAGCAGCCCATCTATTTCTGGGCGGTTTGGACTCCCATACGAAGTCGTCGGCTTGAGGGATCCTCCGTACTGGCTAGAAAGATTCACAGTTTATTTCTGAGCACGGAATAAACTACATCTATCTATAGATTTGGCTCAAAACCGGAATTCCCTGGGGATTCCACGGAAAAATCCCCTCTGATTTTTTTTTTTTTTTTTAGAGATACTTATTCTGAAATGGAATGAAACTCTAAACTCCTGTAGAATGGGAACTCTCACGCTCTGTTTAGATGGAGGTGTGAAGGGGTTCCCTTTAAATCTTTTTGTAGCGTATCTGAAGCTCACTGAGGAGCCTGAAACCCAGTCTGCCAGCTTTGGAAAAGATGGGAGCCCAAGCAGCCCTGAAAATCCTGAATGATAAAGCCACATATGGTATTGCAGCAGAGTATAGAACATTTGGGGCAAAATGTAATTTTTTTTTCCCATAGGAAAATAATTGAAATTCCAGAAACTCCATTTTCTCTGAGAAAATAATTCCAGTGAATATCTCCCAGTTAGATAACTTTTTAAAAAAGAAAAATAATTTCTGAACCAGTAAACATTAAAGGGAAATTATGTTGTCAACCCTTATATGAAGGGCTGTGAAATGCTGCTCTTTCTCATAACATGACAGAGTTCAGCTTTCCAAAAGAAACTTTGAAAAATACATAGTCCTGACACCCATGACGATACCAAACACAGAGAGAAGGGGGAAGAAACCTCTCTTTTTATGTCCGTGCATGTGTCGGATGGGGGACATTCCCCTGACTCCTGCTGTGCCTCTACCAAACCATCCTCATAACGGAGATGCTTGTCTACACTGCTGGCAATGGGTCTATCTTGTCAAGTGTGGCAAGGTATGAAAAAAATGTTTAACAGTGAGCTGCCAAAAGAGAAGAGTTTCTTTATCTCATCCAAGAGCTGACTGCAGGATGCTTTGCTTGCAACACACAACCATGGATGATCCAATTCACCTTTTCCTTCAAACTCCTCAGTCCCTCCAGCTTTTCAGATCCTGCCTCACTCTTCTCAGTCCTCTCTGAACCCATTCTGGCTTCTCAGCCCCCTTTAAAGTGGGGAACGGCAGGATCAGATGTGGTATTTCAGAGCTGGTTGCATTAATAACTCTGTCTCCACTCGTGGTTTTCCTGTTAGACATCTAAGACTATATTTCCTATATTAGCTTGCTGCTCTCCAGTAGAACTCTACCTGCCTGACTGAACATGTTTTGCAGGGAGCAGCCCCCTTCCCAGTCTTTCCCTAATTCCCATTCTTTGTTAAAACCCATCCTGGCATTGAGAAGAATTGAAACACATTGTACTGGGATAAACCCAGTTCACACGGTTATCCACCAGCTTCTGTCTTAGCTGCTGCGAGCCGAAGTGATCCCATATTTTCCTGATCAAGAGAGATAAATACTCGGCACGAGCTGTAAGTCAGAGTCTTAAAATGCCGTTAGACCCCGGGTGTCTTGTTTGTTTTGCTTGAGTTTTATCAGAAGATCAGTTCAGGTGTATCTGAGTAGCAGCTAAATTCCCTGTTGTGCAAATATTTGCTGTGCAGCCTCAACAGAGACTCAGGTCCTGAAAATTCTTTGCCCTTTCCTCAAAGAGCTGCCCAATTTTCCTTCACTGGGATTTTGCCTCCATAATCATTCATTTTAATGGAATATTTTTTTTCCTTTCACGTTGATTTTAATATGCATATCAACAAGTTTAATATACTTTTGATTCAACACCTAAAAAAATAATATATCTTAACCTGCTTATTTTACTGGTGTCATTTATCTTAATCCTAACAGGGAGCATATCGCTTATAGGCATTTTGAAATATAATATACTAATCTTATTTACTGTACACCTGGTAAATCTGAAATATAACAACACCTTTTTTTTTTATCTTATTAGAAGAATGGCACACCTGGATAACTATAACTTATTAAGTCATCTTTGCATTTTAATATCTGCCACTCATGCTGTATGGTATATGCAGAATAATTTAAATTTCAGTAATTGCCTAGCAAACATCTTTGTGTTGGAATAGTTTGCAGCCTAGTTTGGCTGCCTCTCCTGAGTGAAGAATGATGAATTTGGGTGGAGGAAAGTAACTATGTAGGAAGCATAGATTCAGACTTCAGATGATTTCTAGCCATCTCTGTTATTCCGTAGCGTTGGGTCTTGCTTTGCTTCATCTCCCGTGAAACAAGTTTCACCCACTGAAAATTGGCATAATTTCTTTTGCCGGAGTGAAACTGAGATCCGAAATCAGACTGTGTGGTTTATGAACACTGGTGACAGAAGGCAAAGAAAGAGGCGAGACATGAAACATAACTGAGGAATATTGACTAAGCTCTGGCTCACATCCAGGTATTTGGGGTCTAGTCCTAACTATGCTCAAACACGTCACCAGATGAAGAAGTTCTTGGAAGCCACTAAAAAGCATGTTCATTTAAAGTGTGTGGCAATCTCGTTGACTTTTTCTGGACCTATTTAGGTGAGAAAAGTTACTCAAGAGTTTTCTGACTCAGTGATGGTGTTGCCCCAGGGATTTTTTTTTGAGCACTGTTGAGCAGGAATGGCCTTCTCCAAAGCCTGCAGATGTTTTGGAAGTCTGTTCATCAGACCTTTCTTCCACATCGCTGCAGGGGTGGATGAAACACTCCAAGTATGTGCTGTATGTCTTCCTGATGCTTTTTGAAGCTGGATTGTGAAAGACGCTCCATGCATATGAGCTATTGTTAGCACTGGTGCCTTTCCACTGCAGTGTATGTATCACTCCGTGTCGCTCAGCAGCTGCTTGCTTCCACACTAGTGACTCAAGAAGCTGTAAAATAACTAGATAACTAGCCTGAGATTCTCTCTCTTCTGCACTTTCAGACTACAGCCTAATTTTAGCTGCTGCTGCCACGCCAAAAGATGTGTATTTTACATGCATTGGCTGCTCTGTGCCATTTAAATGTGCCCCACAAGTAGCAGGGCTCTGGGGAAACACTTCCAAAGAGATGGAAGAGGTCTCAGGTGTTGTGGAAGCAGGTATTCTGTTTTGAGCATGGAAAAGCTGATGGTGAGGGGAGGAGAAGGCATGGAAAAATAATTTGGATGGAAACATAAATTGGTTTTGAGACTGTGTGGAGTGAGACGTGAGTAACGTTCTTGTTACTGGTCTAACCATCATTAGCATGAGTGGAAAGCAAAGCAAAAAGAAAAAGTATTTCCTCCATCCATTCTAGTTTCTCCCATCACTAAAATGTGTGAACGGAGAGGCTGCTGGGCAAAGGAGACAGGCTAAAGTCTGCCTAGATTTTGATGCTCCCCAAGCTCTTCACCTCTTCCAGGTACCCTTCTCCTCATGATATTCATTGCCGACAGACTATTGCAGTCTCTCTTTGGCTTGTGCCCCTCCAACCATCATTATTAAAAGAGCTGGCAATTGTGAGTGTCTGGATTTGGACAGCCTTTCCAAAGATGGGGTGGTGGGGAGGATGGTACAGCAATTCAAAAACCCCAATTCACTGCTTCTCTTGAAAAACTGCATAGGATTTATTGCAGGGTAGATGAATTTCCTAGAAGCAAGGAACTAGCACCCAACTTGCTTTGGGAGGGTTGTGGATACCTTCTTAAAGAGATTGCTTACCGAAACAGGATGCAACTGTCATTATAAACTCTGTCCTCTTCCTCAGCCTTTTAAAGAGACTTTTAAACCCAGATTGTGTCTAAGGTGTGAAGCAGCAGCCCTGGACTGTATGGCTCTCAGTCACGTTCATCTCACTGCCCACAATGAAGGAGGAAGTTGGAGTGAACTGTCCTTCTTCCACACCTGGGTTGGCCTCCAAAGGCAGCCGAAGGCTGAGAAGGTGTTTTGGTCCCATGGAGTCACACCTGAAATCTACGCTCCCAACTCAGAAAACTTAGGTGTCATTGAGAAAACTCCGTAATTGCCAATTTCTGGTCTTGTTTAAGTTTTTCTGTTAAACAGCACTGTCAGCAACCTTATGGGGGTGAAGTCTGACACCTGAAATCCTTCACATTGTGTAATGATCTGGCCCTGGGCAGAAAAGGTGGACAAGACGAGCTTTCTTCAGCCAGTCTTTCCTATGATCATCCCAAGTAGCAGCTCTCGTCAGGAGTGTTTCCATGGTTTCAGTGTCTCGAACAGACTGTGTGTGGTTCCAACCCATGCATTACTCATGACAGACAACTGATGTTGGGGTGATTCAGGTGGGCTTTGGGAACGGGGAGTGATTATCTGCGATGAATTTTTTGTCTGATCCAATATACATTTTGAAATGGCGAGCCACTGGGATCAGATCAAGCATGAGGAAAACAAAAGCGTCATTCTCAAGAGGAGGACAAAAATGATGGGAAAACTACTTGAGAGGCTTATTTTTGCAGTGATTTCTGAGGGACTTGGCAATGTGAGTCCTCACCCCATGGCTACGGGAAGGGAAGGTTGGGGTGAAATACTTGCAACCTGAAGGTTATCCATACCCAGGTGAAAATCTCTGACTGAAACAAATGTCCAAGCTACAATGATGTATCCACGAAGCGCTTCTCTTCCGTTGCATTTCGCTTCATGTTATGGTATCTGTCTTTTGGACAGTATCTTTGTAGCCTGTGTAGGTGTGAGGCCAAGCATAAAAAGCATTCCAGTCTTTAAGCATGTATTAAAAAAATGAATCAAAAGACAGAAACTCTCAACGTACCTCTCTGCCTCAGAGATTTAGCATGTCCCTTCTCTGATGACGGAAAAATGAGTAAATGAAGGACTCTGTAGATAGAAATGAAGGACATAAATTATGTTTTAAGATCTGCAGAAAATTAAAAGATGATTTTTCCCAATAGGATGCTCAGAAATATCCCCTGAATATGCATTATTTCCCATAAAAAAATAATTTTACAGGTTCACCTTCTGTCCTGTTTGATATTTGCTATTTTTTGGAGGGGTCTTGTTATCGGTTTCCCCCCAACCCACCCCAACAGTAAGAACACTGCTAATGAAAGGATTTTACAGGACCGTATCTGTAGGTCCCAGATCATGAAATTTTCCCTTCTTCACACATCAGCCAGAAAGAGACCTTTGAAGAAACATTTTTGAGAGAAAGTTTTAGTATTTGCAGTGACTTTTTCCCAGAAGAAAACCCCAAACACTAAGCAAACAAAAATGCTTACATGAAATTCCTCCCCACTTGCCTAAGATTTTTTACAGCAAAGGGCCATCATTTTCTGATCAGTTCAATTTTCATCTGTCATAAGAGCATCAAATGGCTTCTATTTGGCATAGAGAATGACCCAATTTCACTAGATCTGGAAACTCAGAAAGGCCATTAAAATGCCTATCTCTGGGTTTTTAAGGAATCATTAACAACTTGAGTTCAGGCAGGCTCCAGGGGCAAAGGGGAAACAAGTTCTGGGTTCCCATCTTGGTTAGGTCCAGCATCCTATAGATGTAAACCAAAGGAAAGTAATAGGTGTTCAAAGATAAAGCTCATCCTTTCTAATGTTCTGGACTTAAAATATAAGCTGCCGAAAGCAAAAAATAGTGAGAATTCACATTCCTTGTCTGAGTTAATCTCTTCTTGTGATGACTGGTGAGTTGACACCTCTAAGGGTCCCTGCAAGCTCAGATGAAAATATCTGCATAAGAGATGTGTAATTTGCATCTTGAGGCTTCTCCCTCACACCTGTTGGCATTAAAAATGGATGTGGCTTCTTGTTGTTGTTGGGAATGGGAGATGGCAGGTTGAGAGACAGCTGCAGGTTGAACACCAGGTATGGAGAACAAACTTTATTTGGTTCTCAGCAACTAATATTTCTTTTCTGTGGCCTGAAAACACTCCTCTCTTTCTCCTGGTTAGAAGGGGTAAATACTCTTCTGTGATTGAGGCGGGAGCTTTATGTACTGATTTTGGTACCATCCACAAAGCAATGGTGGTGTCACGTGTTTCCTTCCAGGCTGGATGTGGTTGAACGCATAACTACCTTAAAGAAGTATAACCAAGAGGAAAAGAGAGCCTGTTTTCTGCTGCCTCTCCTGATCTGTGTGCAACCACATGATCCTTAATTACCATCTGTTGATTATTTTTCTCTTGAAGATTGATGGATGTGATTCATGGCCCTTTCAAAACAGAGCTGCTCCCTGACAAAAATGGGAAAGCCGTTGTGAGCATGACAAATGAGGTGACTTCCAAAGTAAAGAAGAAAAGAGTGGTAGGTAGATCCATATTATCTGTATTTTTTCACAGGGGCCTCTGGGAAAGACCCCTTGACTCTTACTGGGGTCTTCTGGGAGATTTTCCTATATTCTCTTGAGCTATTCATCTGACAAAAAGTTGCATTCAGTTTTTGAAGGTGGGGTTGGCAGTGTATTTCAGGATTTCTCCAAGAAGCTAGGAGAAGGGCAAGAAAAGCCAGATTTCCCATCACTATGCCAGAAGCTTCCTATGCCTGGGATCTCACTGAGGTGTGGGGAAAAATACCCTCTTGCTGGAATCTAGTCTGAGCCTATCATTTGGGTGGCGCTGAATGCTCTGAGGTGGATTCCAGAAAAGCAGCTTCTCTGAGACGTCTCAGGGACTTCCCCTGGGACTTAATGCAAGAGATTTCAACTACCTTTTGCTACCATTCCCCCTGTTTCTGGAATAGAAATAATACCTTCATAAATCATTGAGATGTTACAAAGGTAAACTTTTCTTTGCAAAAAAACCTGAAAGATAAAAGTGGAAAGGTAAAACTGAAAGGCAAAGTTGAAAACTTGGCTTTTCTAAAAAAGATTGAAAAAACCCCACAAGTTAATTGCTGCTGAAAGTAACTTTTTTTGTGGCTCAGGCACATGATGTCTCTGTTTACTCCCAGAATGGGTGGAGGATAAGCAACAGCCGGATAATCTGGAAATTAAAGAAAGAAAAATCAACAAGTTGAAATGATGTATTGTAGTCATTAGTAACAGCATTGTAATAACCCAGCTTTCAGCACATTTCCAAATGCCCAGCTCTGTATGCACTTTTTTATAACAAGAATAATTTTCCTACCTCTCCTACCAAATACCCTTAAATGGTGCTGGGACAATGTTCTTCTACATCCCCTGGGATGAATCTTGCATTATTACTAAAGGGGGAACAATATGAAGATAATATGGTCTTTTAAAGCAGCAGATTTCACCATAGAGGATGCTCTGACCATTTCTTTTTCCATGTGTACCTCCTGCTCTGTTAACCAAAGCTTTTCACTGTCCTGCTGTGTGGAGAACTATTCTGCAATCCCTCCAAAAAAGATCCCCGTTAGCTCCTCTGCTAAAGCAGTCAGCATAAAGACTGGAAAAAGGGACTGATGCATATCTCTAGTAATTTGCTTTTATGTTGGGCAAGCACAGAAATACTACAAGGGCATGTAGTGATAGGATGAGGGGTAATGGCTTCAAACTGGAAAAGGGTAGATTTAGGTTAGATACCTGGAAGAAATATTTCACTATGAGGGTGGTGAGGCACCGGAACAGGTTGCCTGGAGAAGCTGTGGATGCTCCATCCCTGGAGGTGTTCAAGACCAGGTTGGATGGGGCTTTGAGCAACCTGGTCTAGTGGGAGGTGTCCCTGCCTATGGCAGGGGTTTGGAATTAAGGTCCATTCTAACCTAAACCATTCTATGATTCTATACAACACCCTTTGGCTACCTCTTCCCATTTATGCAGTCATTTTTTGCACTCAATTTTTGACATCACATAAGAACATCTGAGAAGAAGAATTTGTCAGGTCAGAAGAACCAAAGTCTTTTGGTTCAGGTCATGCTGCCTTGTTATCATCTGCTGGCTGTCATTTAGGGAGAGGCTCCCATTCATTAAAACGAGTGGCAGCACCTGGACAGGAGTGAGTTGTCTCCACAGTGTAACACAGCCTGAGTGGCTTCACAGTGCATCACTAGAAGACCTGTGCCCACAGCGATGTGCAAGCTGGCCCGAAATTGTAGCACGCACTTACTCACCTGACCACACAGATCTCTGAGATGAGTTTCTGGGAACCTGGAGGTTGCTGTCCTAGCTGCTAATCATGAGGCAAAGCTTGGCTGTGCCTTGCTTTTGGCATCCACATTTATCTCACCTACCAGCTTTGCAGACAGGTCTATCATCATACAAGGCCTTCATCTAAACCTCTGGTGACATGATCAACCAGAAGACATGATTCTTCCTTCAAGGATTCCTGAGGTCCAACCTGAGAAAGCCCCAGTAGAACCTATTTTAAGGGACTAGATTTGCAGGGACAAGATTTGTAGGAGACTTTTAATCTGGCTTTAAGGGAGGATTTTTATAGTTGTCTGGGACAATGAGTTGGGAGTATTTAGATTTTCTCTGTGACACTTTCTGATATGGAGAATAAACACAGGTACTATGATAATTTAGTAGAAACAAAGGAGGTGATCACAGGAGGTACATCAGCCACTTCCCATTTAAATGAACTGCAAAATGGCAATATTACATTATTGCTGTCAACTAGCCAGGCTGTAAACTGCTCAACTAGACTGCAAAGTTCAAACACCCATCTTTAAATAAGGCTGCACTATCAAAAACAAAAGAAGAAGTCGTGTGTTTGGACCATAAAGGATCAGACTTTAGCTCTCCCCTAAGGTAGAAGTGAAGGGACAGTGAATTTTACTCAGAAAAATCTCATATATAGGGAAATAACTACACCTTATTAGTGAGGCCTCTCCCCACCTTTCTGTTGCCCTTGGGTTTTGGCTCCCCTTCCCTCATGGATCATCCCCCTGCTTGTGGCTTCCTGACACCATCTGTGAACAGCTTTGGCATTATCTTACTGTACTGGATGGCTGGGCAATAAAACATCAGGTGAAGTTCAGTGGCATTAAATAGAAGGGCCACACACAAGGAAAACAGCAGTTCTAACTCTGCATGCACAGTGATGGGCTCTGAGCTGATTATTGCTACTGGGGAATGACATTTGGGGCTTATAATGGACAGTTGAATGAAATTATGAGCTCATTGCTCCATAGCAATCAAAAAAGGAAATTGAATATTAAGGATTATTAAGGAGGGAATAGAAAGCCAAACAGAAATCATTGTAATGCCACTGAACAAATGTATTTTGGACCTGCATCTTGACTAGAGTGTGTGGTTCTTGTCCTCCCCTCTCTAGTGACCCTGGAAAAGGCTCAGAGAAGATGACAGGAGGATGGTAAGGAAGATCTGCAATGGAACAGAAAAAGGATTAAATAGATGTGCACACTTCAGTCTTGAGAAATTGGGAGTGTGTGTGTGTGAGTTTGTCAGGATGAAGTTATTATAGACATGGAGGTGGTGATGGAGCATTGGTTGGGTTTTTCACAGGCAGCATGTGGTTGAGCTGTGGCACACCTTGCCACAGGACAGTGCTGTCTCTATGGAAAAATTCATGGAAAAAAATGCATTGAGGATCATTAAGATCATGGTCAGTGTCTCCCCACCTTGTTTTTGTACTCCTCTGTAACCACTCTCACTCAGGACATGGGCTGAAATTGGTTTTTGATAAGACCTCGTATTATTTATTTAGTATTTAAACTTTATTTAAGTGTTGCATGCTGAATTCTTACAGATTTATACAGTCACAGCTGACTTTTCTCTACTGTATAGGACAAGAGAGGAAAGTCTCATTGAAACCACAAAAAATATTTATTTGGTAAACAGCAGGAAACAGAAATTCCATAGAAAAGTCCTAACACGAAGATGGAACTGCATAGATAGCTTCTAAAAATGCAATTAATGCTATAAGAGGACATCATCCAGTCTTTGGACAATAAATAGGGAAGAGAAGGGTTGATGAGAATGTCAAAGTAAGCTTCTTCCAGGAAAAGCTCTAAGGAATCATTAGTGCCCATAACAAGAACCATTGCCAGGTCTCTGCAGCACAGCCAGCTGCAGGAAGAATAACCTATTTAAATAAAAAAAACCCCTCTTTTCTCACTTTGCGCTCTGTTAATAATAAAAATAATCATTCAGGTTGGCTTGGACAGGCTTAGAACCAGTGAAGTAAAGATTTAATAGAGTTCAAACAAGTCTAGATTTTAAGAAATGGACATTTTTTCTGTGGTGTACTAAAGGCTGTTACTGCTGGTTCACAGAATCACCGAATTATAAGGGGTTGGAAGGGACTTCTGGAGATTATCTGGTTCAATGCCCCCGCCAGAGCAGATCCACCCAGAGCTTGCTGCACGGAAATATGTCCAGGTGGTTTTTGAATGTCTCCAGAGACAGAGACTCCACCACCTCTCTGGTCAGCCTGGTCCAGGGCTCTGCCACCCTCAAAGTAGCGAATTTCCTCCTCACATTTAGATGGAACTTCCTATGTTCAAGTTTGTGTCTGTTACCTTTTGTCCTGTTCCTGGGCACCACTGAAAAAAGACCAGCCCCATCCTCTTGACACACTCTCTTAAGTATTTATAGGCATTTCACCCTTTTATTAATTCACCCTTTCAATAATTAGTCTGACATATACAGGAAGGTGGGATAGAAGAATTTCCTGGGCCACTATGTCAACTTCTCACCTTAGCCATCACATCTTAAAAATCAGGCATGTTGTGACCCAAAGGGATCTCCTTTTCAACTGTTCCCCCTTTTAGACACCCTCTTCTATACCCACTTAAACCCCTCTTTCTGGAATATAAGTTGGCAGAGCTGTACTCAAGGTCTGGGTGTTGTCTCGAGCCTTCGATGCAGTGGCATCAGCAGTTCTTTGTCTCCACTGAAGTGAGGTCAGTGAATCACTGTTAGTCTGAAGAAGCCGTTACGGACACAGAAGTGTCCCAGTTGTTTGGTGGCCCTCCTTCCTCCAACACTTCTAGCATGCATGTACATGGATAACCCGAAAGGAAGACATATGGGAGTGCTTTCTTGTTAGATTATCCCCTCTTTGATTAGATGGGGCTTTTCAGCTTGAGACGCGGTTGCAGATTTGGAGTTTGCAAACAATAAGCATCAAGTGTCAGACAGCAAATTAATCTTCTGCTGAAATATACTGCTGAGTGGAAAATGTTTATTTTTCCTTTCTTTTACACCGTTTTATGTCTCTTGCAATTTGCAGATGGCGGTACTAGTAGCTTTTGTTGCTCGTGGCTCTAAAACCAAAAAGTTAAAATCATAATCTCCTTTAATTTCATAAGTGAATCAATCAGAAGATAAAGTAAAATTAAAAAAAAAAAAAAAGAACGAGGAAAACAAGATATGCTTCTGGCGACAGGGTTGTGCTGTGGTGGATTTCAGTTAGATGGGAAAGTCTGCTGGCTTGCTTTGAGCAATGACATTGCAAACCCTCCTCTTGGGGAAAGAATATTTTTTTGCACTTTTATAGAGCTTTTCATCCATCAGTTTATGAAGGAACAAGTACAAGCTATTGTTAATGAGGATGGCTGGGACTAATTTGTAGACTAGACATTTAACAGACGAATTAGAGAGCAAGTTCTGTGCTGAGGCGAATTTACAATGTCGACAGGCAACAAAGATGAGGGATGGGTGGTGACAGAAGCCAGCAGTAGGAAACAAACAATGATGGTGTAGATCCTTTATCCACACAGTAATGATCACAATTAACTTTGTTCATTTATTGACATGCCCACAAGGAATAAGGAACTTTCCAGTAGGGTCTTAAAAATGAAGGGGCTGGAAGTCTGACATTTAGGGGGGGAGATCTGCCATGAGACATGGGGGGGACATGAATAACGTCTTGCCATTGCAACCACAAGCAACTTCAGCCCAAGGTGAAGGTGATTTGGCACCTTAGGCTCTGCAGATCCTGCTACTGTAACTGGGAGATACAGCTCTGTTTACCTGGCTTATATCAGGATTATTGACCTTGGTCCATACTCACTGAGTCCATACAAGATCATAAAAGCATAGAATCATACAAAGATTTAGGTTGGAAAGGACCTTGAAGATCATCTAGTTCCAACCCCCCTGCCATGGGCAGGGATACCTCCCAGGTTCCTCAAAACCCTGTCCAACCTGGCCTTGAACCCCTCCAGGGATGGGGCAGCCACAGCTTCTCTGGACAGCCTGTTCCAGTGTCTCACCACCCTCACACTAATGAATTTCTTCCTGAAATCTGACCTAAATCTCCCCTCTTTCAGTTTGAAATCATTACCCCTTGTCCTATCACTATATCCCCTGACAAAGATTCCCTTCCCATCTCTCTTGTAGGCCCCCTTTAGGTACTGGAAGGGCCTATAAGGTCTCCCTGGAGCCTTCTCTTTGATGTGATGTGAATGCAGATTGGACAAACCATACTCTCCCAGAGCTAAGAGAGCCATGGTCTAAGATGCCATGCATCACAACAAGGTTAAAGACCACAACTTCCCCTCATGGGGACCATACTAAGTTGTGAAATACCCTGACAGCAGGAGTAGGAGATGGATTTTTTTTTTCCCGTCATTAATGTCTGCTATAATAACCATGGGAAAGTGTATCTTTGCCAAGGTTGAGAGAAGCAAAAAGGATGTGTAAGAGCAGATGTATTCTGTGTGGGTGTGAAAAGAGGACGGGTTAGGTGAGCTGGGCTTGCTTAGGGAAGGATTTGCATGACTAAGCATGGGTGCCTGTGCTGGAAGCGCCAATATCAGAGGCCATCACTGCTGGCTCCCTTTATGGTCAAGGAAGAGTGAGTCATTAGAGTCAGGGGTTCTTAGGACATTAGTCATCTCATCTCCATCTTTATTTGATTAGATAAAACCTCTGCCATATGTCAAGGGAGATGAATCCCACCTCTGGACAAGTCTGCACTGTTACCTCTGCAGAGGAGTGTACCAAAGCGGCCCGCTCAGATACAGAAACTGAAATACATGCAGTGACATTTTCTGGGAAAACTTAATTGATCTTAGGTGATGAAATGCACACTGAGCTCTCTGCTACCACGGACACACTCCTGGATGTACTGAAATGAGTTAATTGCAAGATATTTTGGAAATGTCTTCCTGAGCTGCAGTAGAAACCATGTAGCTTGGGTCTAGAAAATCCTCTCATTTTGATTGCACAAGTGTTTTTAACCAAAATTTTCATATTGGAAAGGAAATACTGTCACTTGTTTATGCAGGGGAGACCTGTAAATTAAGTATCCATCTTTGTTCCCTGTTTCTTGATTGTGTGCACAAATAATTAACTGAAAAGATTCCCCTGCACAGCATATAGACAAAGGAAAGGGCTGGTTGGGTGACCATAGTATGGCCATGGGGGTATGTTTCTCCCTTCCTATTGCACTGATTCTTGATACAGAATCATAGAATGGTTTGGGTTGGAAGAAACCTTAAAGTTCATTGAGTTCTAGCCCCCTGCCATGGGCAGGGACACCTCCCACGAGAGCAGGTTGCTCAAAGCCCCATCCAGACTGGCCTTGAACACCTCCAGGGATGGGACAGCCACAATTTCTCTGGGCAACCTGATGTGGCAATGCTGTCCTAGATCTTCAAGCTCTGGTCACCAGCAGCACTGGAAGGCTTGTGGGCCATTTACGGAAGAGTGGTATGACATCAGGGAGTGTATTAGGAAGGCTGTGAGAGTCCCCCCTGTAATGAAGCTTTGTTACTTGTGCCTGTCCTTTTTGGTTTTGTGGTATTTTATTTTTTTTTCCCATGTTCAACTGGATTTAGGCTCTGATTCATGTTTATATTGTCTTGTAATTGGTTGGCACAACTAGCACCTGGAATGACTAATTCAACTACCCTTACACTCAGAATTACATCCTCAACCTGTATCACCCACTGCAGAAACAAAGCAGTAAGGACATTTTCAGTGATGTGTGATAACCAAAGATGCTCAGAAAACCCCTGAGCCAACAGCCAGTTGCAATACTCAACACAAGGCACCTAAAACGGTAGGAACCCTGATCACTGTGATCATAGGTCTGATGGTTTCCATCACCTCTTCTGGAGCTTCCCAGATTTACTTCTCTAGTAATTTCACAAATGTGAAAATTCAGTGTGTTTAGATTATGTTGAGGTGTGTGATTGAATTAACCTGAATATAAATGAATGGTTCATGTTCCATTGTCTCCAAATGTCTCCTAAGTGATTTATTTATAATTTTTTTTTTTGTGCTGCAAGAGTTATGTGGCCTCCAGGTCTGAAACTTATTTAGTCCAAATGGGTCGTGCTACCACAGATAGTATGGTACCACAAAGTTCAAACTCAATGCAGATTAACTTTCACAAGGTCACTGAGATAATTTTAAGCCAGAATTGCAATACAGAATATCCCACCAAATCAAAGGACAATTATCCACTAGCCCAATAATTTTCTATGTTTTAACCTTTAAATACAGTGAGCTTCCAATTTGCAAATGAAAATATCAAACAAAACCAAGTACGTTCAAACTTTGTCAGTAAAACAAAACTGCTGACTCACATTTTTTTTTCAGTAGAAACTCAGTTTAATCATTTTGTTTTGCAGGAATGGGGTATAATTAGAGAACCAGTGAGCATGTAACTCTGTGAATTTATTATGCAAGCAGCTATGAAAATGACTGTCTTCAGCACAAAATGATTGAATGTCATTAAGAAGAGTGAATCCAAGGGTGAGGCCCCAGTGGGATGCCCTCACATGGGAAAGCATAATTGGATAAAGTAGCATGGGGCCATGAAAACCCAATTTGCCTCCTTTTGATGCTTACATGAACTTCCTCCCCAAATCTTCTTCATCAGCTGTGGAACTGGGAAGTCAATGAGACAGATAAATCATTGGGATGATTTCTACCATATGTAGGCAAGCTATTATGGTGCAAAACGCACAAAAAAAAATGCGTTTAAAGCCAAGATGTTGATGGCCTTCTGCAGCTACCAACTCATTTTAGCTGGCGTTGTTGAACGAAATGATGCTGGTGAAAATAACACACCCAGCACACTCAGGAATTATCTATTCCTTTTACTGTGTCACATTTTATCATCTCCTGCAACTCCGGATGAGTATGTATCCGCAGAGATAGCAGAGGTCCCTGAGAAGGGCTGGTCCTGAGACCCCAGGGGAGCAGTCAGCCTGTGAGCTCAGCTGCAGTAACTGGTTTCGAGTGCGTTCTTAGCCCGATACCGCTGGGATTTACTTTGATTTAGCTTGAGCTGCAGTGGATGCAGAAAGCATACAGACTGACAGTTACCACAGCCCGTCTGATGGGTGGGAACATACTGCAAGGACCACAGAACCACAGATCTGAGCCTTATATTTCTTAAAAAAAAAGGACCCAAACCGTTATTTTAATTGTGTGGATTGAAACAGTTATCTCAGAGGGTACTGTCTGTGGATGAGCACTGTCTTGCTTTTAGCCTGGCAAGTCTGTAATGAATAGGCATCTGAAGGAATGAGTCTGACCAATTATTAGAATAAATAAATATCAACTTGCTTGGAAGAAGCTCCCCCATGATTGAACGAATCCCCTCTTTTGAAGAAGTCATTGTCTTGGTGATTCATATTAGAAAAAGATCTTTCCCCACAGCCATGCAGTTGTCCAAGATTTTGCATTACCGATTTGCACCCTTATCTGGGGGTTTATCCTTACCTTGGCTGCTTACCGTGACCTCGTGAATGAATTTCTTGGGGCTTATATGTGTTCTTCTGGAAACATTTCAATATTGGTATGCGTGCGCTCTTACGTACAAGTGTGCATTGGTGCTTGTGAGCCAAGGTGTGCGAGTGCTTCTCAGCCTGCAGAGCTTAATTTACTGCTCAAAATAGTAAGGTGATTTTCACTAGCGCGTAAATTCAGTGCCTGCTTGCTGCCTCTCCTACGGAGGGAGGACACAGACACTTGTTAGTTTGAGCTACTGCTCTGAACCATCAAGTTTCTTCCCGGCCAAACTGTTGGCAAACAAAGAGCTGCTTTTTCTGAACCCAGACAGAATGTTGAAGCCATGGATTACACAGGGCTGAGAGCACATTCTACCTTCATTTTCTACCGCTGCTGTCTTATCTTCTCTGCTCAACTTGTCCCCTCTTTCTTCTCCTGAAATTCTTCTCCTGCCCAGGAAACACCAGGTGGAGGAAGCTTTCTTGCAGGAGTTTGTGGGAAGAGCAAAGACAGGCTCTCCCCGGAGAACAAGTTTTGGTGCTACTTCACCCTCCTCTTTATGCCAAATCCTGAAAGTGCTTCCCTAGTCCTGTGATAATCTGGGATCAGATCAATTTTCTAAAGACTTTAAGACTTTTTTTTATTTATTTCAGATATGAGAAAGTTGCCCGAGACCCTGTCTGGAAAGAACATAGTTATTACCTTTGCGGAGAGAGCAGCTGGAGCATAATTGATGTTCAGCGGTATGATAAAACTGGTATGGCATTAAGCTCTTTAGGGAAGGGTTTATCCTTTAGCAGTATGTTGATATAGTGTATGGATGCTACCGCAGTCTGAGTGCAATGAATTAATATAAATCAATATATTCTTTTTTTATTTTTCTTTTTTTTTTTTTTTTTTGGTGCAGAGTGTACTGGAAGAATACATGGAAACTACATTCTAGTTTGCTCCTGGAATGGCTAATTATAACTGTTCTGGTGTAGAAGCTCACACCTGCGGCACCAAAGTGTAGCTTTATAGAGGTACAAAATGAGTCTGGGACAGGCTGCCCAGAAAGGTGTGATTTCCATAGAACAAAAATTGGTTGCAGCGGTGCAATAGAGAAAATAAGCCATGTGGAGTGTCCTCTGGAGGTGAAAATCATATCTCAATAATCAACGAGAATCCATTGCAAAGGGCTGTGAGATGAAGTCCTGGTGGATTTACTTGGATCTGCAAAACAAGCCTTCAGATAAGTGTTGTACACAAGGCTATTAAGAAAATATGTAGCCATGGGCAAAGTGCTGCTGCGTGGTCATGGGCTCAAAGATGTTTAAGGAAGTGAAGTTGGATGAGTGTGCCCAGTTGTGAGCACACACAACTCGTGTTAACGAGGGGTAGGTGCCAAGAGGATGGATGTCTGTGGTCTGGAATAAACTAGGTAGCAGCAATATCACAAAAATACACACCTAAAGCACAGTGGTTCAATTAGTCACGACGAGAAAACTATGAGGAACAGCAGAGGTTTGAACGCTTTCCTGAATAAATACCTGTTAGGTAAAAAGAGGCTTTTCTTTACTTTTTGTTTGTGCATTTTTGTTTTTTTTTAAACAAATAGGTAAATGATCTTTCGCACTTAAAACTACAGAGCAGTTCTGCATTCTGATTTATAAAAGATGTTCATAGCTGGCAAATATCAACAGATAAAAGTTTGGAAGATCTCATATGGGATTGTCTGGAGCAATAATTCTCATTAAACTTGCAGTTAATTTGAAAATTTAGCAGCAACAAATGACATTTTAATAACTATTTTCTCTCACAGACACTTTCACAGGATGGAGGTAATTTGGAAAACAAATTTTATTGGATATTTTTAGTGGGAAACTCTTTATATATAAAAAAAGATTAAATCATTTTTAGCAGGTAATCATGATATCAGGATATTCAACTATTGGTATTCAAGGAAACACAGGGGCTGGAAGAGATATATCTCCTAGGGAACCCACTAAAAATACCTTTAGGATTATTAATGTTATAGATAAAGAAAATTAAAAGAGCAGTGACAGAATGAGAGCAAGTGGTGAAGAAGAAGCCCAGTCCCCGGTGTTTTATAGAAAAGATTTAGGAAACAACCAATTTGCTTTGGTAGATCAGACTACGTGGGTCTCTCAGGCCCCCAAGTCTTCCCTTCCTGTGATTGCCAGCCTGAATCTCTGAATTGCTTGGGCTCCCATCCCCAGCCAGATCATGCAAAGCAGCAAATATGAACTTGCTTTTAAGCTCCACAGAAACTCCCACCCCAGAAGATCTTGTCTCACTTCATTTTCCATTCCCCAGAGAGAGGAGGTATGGCAGCTACAGGGTCAGCCCTGCTTCATCCAAAAAATGTTTGCCTTTTGCCAGAGGAATGGCACTTTTTTTTTTTTTTTTCCTGGAAAGCTTCTCCTTAATTAGTTGGCCTCTTTACTTGCAATCTGGGGTCTGTTGCCCTGGGGGAGAATACGTGCTGATTAACTATTCAATTAAATATGTTTGAGACTATAAGACTGCAGATCTATATTTTTTTTTTTTTTTAGATTGTGTTCTTAGGCTTAATCTTGCTTAATCTTGCTTCTCCTTTTTTTTTCTTTCCTTTTTTTTTTTTTTTTTTTGTGCAGAACCAAATTTGAAGAGCAGAGTTTCTGAGATCCCAGGATCTCCCTCATCTCCTTGGTTCTAAAAGCATTTCCTTAGGTGGTTCCCCTGATGATGTCCTGTGAGCAACAAATGGGGAACCACCTTCGAAGGGCTCAACTCTTTTTGACATAAAACTTTCCGTCTTAAAGCAGGGCTAAACTCTTCATGGAGGGAGTGGAAACACAGTTTTACACTGAGATAACACTGTTAAAAGGCCAAACATCACACGGCCAAGACACCTTGAAGCCAGCTTTCTAGCACTTCACTCTTCACTCTGCTCTCCCCTAAGTAGATTTCACCAACGCTCTACTTTTTTTGAAGTGTGAATCTCAGAACCATGGCTGAGCAAGAGACCTTGCTGGGGCTGAAAAAAGAAGATTGGTGGCCTTGGGCAAAGATGAGTATGTCTCCTGTAAGCTGTGCTCCTGCATTTATATTCAAGCAGGGTCCTTCAGGTTCCTACTAGATCATAGAATCATAGAATGATTTAGATTGGGAGGGACCTTAAAGATCATCGAGTTCCAACCCCCCTTCCCTGGGCAGGGACACCTCCCACCAGACCAGGCTGCTCAAAGCCCCATCCAGCCTGTCCTCGAACACCTCCAGGGATGGGGCATCCACAACTTCTCTGGGCAACCTAGGCCAGTGTCTCACCACCCTCACACTAAAGAATTTCTTCCTGAGATCTAATCTAAATCTCCCCTTTTCCAGTTTGAAGCTGTTGTCCCTTGTCATATTGCTACATGCTTTTGTAAAACGTCTCTCTCCAGCTTTCTTGTAGGCCCCCTTCAGATACTGGAATGCCACTATAAGGTCTCCCTGGGGCCTTATCCAGGCTGAACAAACCAAACTCTCAGCCTGACTTCATAGGATAGTTGCTCCAGCTTTCTGATCATCTTCATGGTCCTCCTCTGGACCTGCTTCAAGAGGACCTGCTTCTTTTGCTGAGGGCTCATGCATTCATTTTGACAGTGTGACACCTATCATCAGTCTGCATCACCCACTTTTTCACATTCGTCTTCACCACGCTTCCTTATCTTGCTTAGGAAAATGTCATATGAAACACTGACCAGAGCCTTTGTAATGGCAGCATGTAACTTCTGCTGCTCCCTTCCTGCTCACAAAACCATTACCCTTTCTTGGGAAACAACTGTAATTGTCTGATATAATTGATTCTGATAAACTGAAGATCTGGCGCTAGCAGAGGAACCAAGATAATAACACAAGTCTGGGAACTAAGTAGGGATGCGAGGAAACAGCAAGGGATTTCAAGTAACGAGCACAGGGTGAAATAGTGGGAGCTCTTGGCCAATTGGAAGGTAGCTACACCTGCTGTCTTTAACAGGTGGTAGAGACCACCACCAGATTCCATAGGGCAACCTTAGTTGCAGGTACCTTAGTCTGGTTGGCATGACTTGTTTTTCTTGTGCTTGTTAAAAAGCCTCAGCTGGGGAAAGCTTGAACAGAAATCAAGGAAAAGCAGGATGAAAGGACACCCTAAAATGGTTTCCTCTGAGCAATCAATCTTGGCTGAAACCATGACACCAGATCTTCTTCCTCCCTCCTCAGCTGTTGCTGGAGTCGACAACAGTTTTGTCATAGGGCTACAATTTCATATGATATGCCCCCAAATTATTTCCCTTCTAGCCATGGCCCACCTTTATTTAGAGACAACGGTCCTGAGTCAGATAATGCTTCATCTTGCCAACTGCTCCATCACTCTCCAAACAGCAGCAACCAGACCCCCCCCTCCCCCAACTCTCCCTCAGCAATCAATCCTTCTGCTCCCCCTCTGCTTCCACCAACCAATCCTCTTGCCAAGAGCAAGAAGAGCTTTCCTGTTTCCAGCATCCTGCCACTCTAATTTAACGGGTTTCTTACAAAGTCTAGACTTCTCCTGAATTGCATGCTAAAAGCTTCTGCTCCACTTCAGCTCCATTAATCCTGCAACTCCAGGTCCAACGATGCTCCTCCATCGGCTTGGGTGAATTACAGTTCAAATGACAACCGTGCAACTCCTTGGCAGTGACTCTGTGCCCTTTGTTCCTGCATTCTTCTGGATGGAAGGAAAGAAATGAAGAATTCCTTTGAGGCTGCTGTCTGTCCCGTTGCAGCAGAAATTAACTGAGCTGGGAGAGTTCAGTGCGAATTGGATCGCTTGTACTATAGCCAGTTGAGAACATCACCCTGCAAGCGAGTAAAAACCCTTTCTCACAGACTCTCAGGGTGCCTGTGTTGATTGTATAATAGATGTAAAAGATGAAAGAAGGCTAATGGGGCAATTACAAAGTCTTTTGGTGGCTCATTTACTCTCTGCAGAGCTTTCCTGGGCATTAAGTTCAGTCTTGCTTTCAAAGTCCTAAGTAGAGCTATTTGCAATATTTTCTTTTTCATTTTTCTTCTAGATAAAAATTACTTTTTTCCTCAAACAAATAATAAAACCCAACATTGTTTGTTATTTTCAAATTGTCCTGTTTTTAGTGACATCTGGGGAAGCCTTTAAAAAAATCCATCAGCTTTCAATTTGCAATTTTTCTGTCCTTTCCCAGTTTCTGCTTTTCTCCATTCCTTTTTCCCTGCAGACAAAAAAAAAATAAAATTAATAAAAAATTTACAAAACTGGAGCAAGAGAGAAACATGAGACATTATTAAAAGTTTTGGTCTTATTTACTACTCTGTAAAACTAAGGACTGAATTATGTCTTTTTTGCCACCTTGGGAACTCATGATCGTTGCTTTGTCCAGCAATGAAGGTAGGTCTCTCCAGGACTGGACATATCCTTCTTGATTTACCAATTTACTGAATCCAGCCACACATTTTCAGTAATGCTGTTGTTGTTGGTACACATGCTGAGTTGATGAGGTATAGAAATCACGCCTCTGTATCCCACTAGAAAAACCTCTTTTCCTCATTGAGGATTAACCATTAATAATTTAGCTCTTTATTTTATGTATCCAATAGTTAATTTTGTCGTCACTACTAAATCAAATTCCTTGGGGTTTGCTGCTCTGTAGTAAAGGCAGAAGAATGCACCAAGAATCTCTGCAACACCAGTCCGGTTTAATTCCAGTTCAGCAGACTTATGGCTTCCACACTCCCACACATTCTGCATTTTCTCTCATGTTTGAAGATTTCCCGAAAGCTGACCCCAAAATGTAAAGACTTGACCCATCTTTCAGAATTTCAGGGTGTAAGTCAGTACATATTCAATGCATTTCTGTGAGTAGATATGCATTATTACATGGTTGGGGTTGGTTTCTGGATGACTGCAAAAGGCTTTGACACCCAAAGGTGACATGAATTTTTCCACGTTATTGTAATTCCAGAGGGATAAATAGAAATAATCTCTCTACACTTTTTCTTAGATGTTTTAAGCAGACCATCTCTATCTAGCACTGGGCCCCATTTCATTGCTATTTTTTTATTCCTGTCCCAAAGTCCATGGCTTTTTAATTGATGTCTTCACATTTTTCCTGTATGGCTTCTCAACACTTCAGATATCATTATTCAGCTCAGTTGTTATCACTTTCCCTTTTCATCACAAGTTATTACTCTGCTTTAGAGTTTCTAATCAGCATTTTCAGGTTGCTCACAATGCGAGGTATATTGTGCGTTCCCAAACAACTAGCACAATAACACTGACTTTTGCAATCCTATGCCACTGGTGAAGAAAAAAATTAGATTGTGACCTCACTTGTCTTGAATTTAGGCTGGATCCTGACTCTCCCAACCCTGCAGTCTTCCCTGGGCTGCTGTCTCTGTCTCTTCCAAATGGAGGTTCTGGTGATGTTCTGCAGAGACACTTGCGCTGGGCCTTTCTCCACACATCTTTTTTCAAGTGAGCTCAACACCTAAACAGTAACACTTGTGCAGAGCACCTGGAACTGTGTTTTCTCACATGACTTCCCCAATAGCAGGCTTTCTTATAGGACTTTATCCCCTGAGAAGTTAAACCCATGTTGTTGTTTCTTCCCTCGTGCATGATGTCCTTACTGATTTCTGCACCAGTCTCCAATCCACAGTGGCCATTAAGATTCTCTGACTTATTTCTCCCAAATGGTTAATAAGGCTGTTAAGCAGATTGATCTGACATTGATCCACTCTGCAATCCAAATGATACCTCTTTGTGACTCACACATACCTTATATCCCAAAGTAGGACATGCTGCTATTAAAGCGCTGGGTTTGGATTCTGGAGATCTGGGCTTTGTCCATCTCTATCTCATCTGTCTTCTGGATGTGTTTGCATGGGGGACTTATTTTCTTTTAACTATTTCTCCCTTGGTATTGGAGGGTTAAAAACACTGCCCTTCTGCACAGAAGAGTTTTTAGGACATATTTATTAAAGTCACATGGCTAGCATGTTACCTGTGGCCACATGAATATATCTACACTGAGAAGTGGAGGGTACGGTTGACTGACCTGCTGGCCAGTCTGGACATGAGTCTGTGGGTGGAAAAATAGAAGTGTTGGTATCCTGTGATTTCTCAGGAAACGGCAATGGAAAAATTTTGCTCACCTCAGCCACTTGTGTGTGGTGTCTCATTCTGTCACGGGACCTAAGGGTCTGGAGTTGGAGCTCTCCATCAGTCTTCTGCTGTATCTGTTGCCTCAGTCAGGAGAGGGTGCAAACACTGAATTACTTTTGATTCCCAAGAGCTTGATTTTGCTGTGTTCTGGTTAAACAAAAAAAAAAAAAAAAAAAGGGAAAAAAACCCTGGTCTTTAGTACTTAACTAAAGACGTTATTAATGCTTTTTACCAAAACTAAAACTTATTGAGAGCATTCTGTGGGTATAGACTAGCCTGGGTAAAGGTTATTCTTTGTTTTTTATGCATCCACCAATTATATACTCAGCAGTCCTCTCAGAGACAATATAAATTAATATCATGAGCAGTACTTTGTGAGAGACTGTTTCAAATGCCACATCATTAGCTGGCATATTAAATCTGCAAATTTCCTTTCACCCAATAATTTTATAATTCTATCAAAGAAAGCAACTTTTCATGCTGTAATTCTGTTTACCCCTTTGCATCCACCCCCTGATGCTTGCCACGTGTAACGTGGTGCATTTTGTGGTGTCTTTATTTCCCTCACCCCTCATTTCTGTGCATGAGGCTCTCATCAGAAAGGCTCCTGGGCTCCCCTTGCTCTTTGGCTGTTTGGGATCATACTAGGATACAAGGATTTAGGTTGGAAAGGACCTTGAAGGTCATCGAGTTCAACCCCTCTGCTGTGAACAGGGACACCTTCCACTAGACCTTGCTCAAACCCCCATCCAACTTGGCCTTGAACACTTCTAGGAATGGGGCATCCACGGCCTCTCTGGGCAACCTGGGCCAGTTCCATGATAAGGAGGAAGACAGCTGAAGGACAAAGAGTTCTGACCATTTTCCAATCCTACCTTGGAGATCAAAGTTGACCTGCAGGGTGATCTGAACTGAGGATTCCCACTTGGTGAAAGATCCCATGTCCCTGCTGCCAACAGATGGGACCTATAGGCTCATATTCTCTAAAGGCAGTGGTCAGCAAACTCCCAGAGGATTTATCCTAATTATAGTAAAGCCTTCCAGGGTAGGTGATTCATGTCATTGGGAAAAGCAAGTAGAGATAGTTTAGCAAACATGTGATCACCATGTGGGAAATCTACAGCAATTGTGGGAAACGTTGGATAAGCTGTTGTGGGAAAAGGATATGCTGTTGTGAGCCTGGTTCTCCTTTTGATTTGCACTGATAGAGCACAATTGTGGAAATGGAAACTGGGATACTTGCTTCTGCTTGGGCACAAAGCTGGTGTTGTATCTCTTTTGGTCACATTCCTCTGGGATAATATCAGATTTGTAGCCTCTGTGTGTGGAGGACTTAGTGAAGGAATGTCCTTTGAAGAGGCCTGTGAGACCAGCTCCAGCTGATCAGTGTCTACACCAGCCCAACTACTCTGTCTGTGACAGCTGGTGCTCATGAGCACGTAGGGTAAGATCATAAAATGAGAGGTATAAAGAGGTAATTTCTTATATTTCCTGAGTTGGAATACATCTGATTAAATAAACATCTTTGTCAAAACAAACGGGGAATAAATTGAGTCAGTAAATGGAGAGCTAGTCAACCCAGACAGTGAAGTTCAGGACATGATTCATCTGATCCCACAGCCGATTTATAAAAAAGGTCAGGTGACTCACTCCTTAAAAATGCCTATATCTCTCCATTAATTATAAAGACAACTTGCTTTGACATGTTTAGCCTCAATTCTGTAGACATCTACAGATGCAGATGGCCTGAGCCAAATTCTACTTTTTGGTTTCTTCTTGAAGCTGGAGAACTTTTATATATGCTAGTAAATGGCCTCACCACAATGTTGGTGAACTTGCCCAGCACCTTCAGCTACATGGTCCCGTGGACTTGGATATATCCTATTTCCTTACGTGGCCTCTAATTCTGTCTTCCTCTACCACGTGTACAGGAGCCTGGGAGGTCTGATGCAATTTGATAATTCAAAGCCAAAGAGGGCACTAATTAGAGAGGTTTTATCACCTAGTATATGGGGTAGATGATGGAGAGACAGTTGCCTCAGCTGGTAGTTTCTTCTCTCTTATTCCTAACAAAGCTCTTTGCTGCCATCGCTAAAACCACTCCCCTGCACAAAGGAAAAAACAAGTCAAAAAATAAAACGCTCCATTGTATTAAATAAATAAATAAAGGCAGTAAAATGAAAGAGATGAGATTCCCACCATGAAAAATATATTGCCTGTAAGTGAGGAACGAGCTGCTTCATGAGTAAGCTGAACCGCTCCGGCCGTATTTCACTCTTCCCCGTGAATGCTGCAGAGAACGTAACCAGGGCAGGATGTCAGGATCAGCATGGAAATGTGAGACCCGGGGATCAGAACTGCATAAAGAAAAGCAAAGCAAAATAATAAGAAAATGATAAGCTGGACTTATTTCGGTGGCTGACTTTTTTAGGATCACCTGGTAGGGCTGGTTACGGTGTCCCAGTGTGGCAACTGGAATGGGAGGAGGGCTATCTGAAAGGCAAAAGCTTCTTCTTGCCACACGCATGGGGTTGGATGTCAACTGCTGACAGGGAGCCAAAATGTTCTTTGGGCTGGGATCTCTTCTGGCAGAAATGGACATTCACTGACCTCACGGTGCTTTATGTCAAAGGTGATTTTCATCCAAATATGAGGGAATCCTTTGGATCACAGGTGGGTAAGCCAGGCTACCGGTGTGGAAATAAAGTCTACAGCCATCCCTCTAAGTGATTCTTGATGATTTCAGGTTATTTTGGCCATAAAAAGATTCTTTCTGAGGCCAGCAGAAGATTGTGAGAGCAGTTAGGACTGGAAGTGTACTAAAATGTTGTGGAGAGATTCAAGGTGCTAAGCTAATGCTTTGGAGACAGACTCAAGTTGCTTTTGAGCCAGGTTTCATGCGTGACTTGTCTGTCTCCTGAGTCTCCTCTGTGAAGCACTCGGCCCCACCATGAGAGTGCATGGATAAAGACCATCAGAAGCATCATACTCATGAAACCACTGATTCATCAAGTCAAACAGAGAGATTCAGTGGAAAGCACAGAAGAAATAGTCCAAGACATTATTACCTTAACTGATACAGGAGGTGGTTTGGGAACTAGGACACTTAGACCTTCATCCAACCAAGACTTTACATACATGTGTAGCATTATGTAAACATATAGGCCCTGTGGAATTTAGGGAGAGTACTTCATCCCACAGTTCACTGGAAAACCAAAGCTTTATGGTCCATGGGCACTCAGGAGCCTCTGTCAACTACTCACAAACTAGCTCTTCGGCTGACATAGCTTTCTCTGAGAAAAGCCCATCAGAATTGTCAACACCATCCCTAGTGCCTCCATTTATTTCCCTTCTAAGCATCTAACCCCTGCTCAGTGTTGGCTGTGTGGCAGAATCTTATTCTGCTGAACAAATCCCTGAAGGGAACTCTTTTTTTCTTCCCCTGGAGTCCATAAAACTCTGTGCTTGCTCACCCTTCCCCACTCATTTCAGAAGCTGAGAACTTCAGGTTATCTTTCCAGAGACTTTCAAAATGAACAGCACAGAAGTGTCATTTAATTAACAACTTGCCACCATCAGCAAGAGTTAGTTTTAGAGCAGCCCAATTCATTTTGGAATTGGATATTTCTGTTACAAATAAGGCAGCGGTGAGTGTGATATACAGAGCTTGTAAATTTTACTGGTAATAATTTTTAGTATTCTTTGAAAATCAATTCCAAGTTCTATTAGTTTATTCCCCTCTTCCCCCTCCCCCACCATTCAGATTTAGATCATGGTACTTGTAATAGTTTTAATCCATTACCTGAATAATTCCAATTATCTTTCCACACTTCTTTTATGACCTTTAATTTTACTGCCCTTTTTTTCTTTCTTTTTTTTTTTTTTTTTTTTTTTACCCCCATAGTTAAAAGATAGAACCATTCCCGTGGCAAGTTAAGAAAGTGGATGCTAAGGAAGATTTCAAGCTTATCCAAGTGTGTCCAAACCTAACTTTTCCAGCTGCCTCTGTTCAGCTCTACCTCCATCCATCTTTCTCACCCGTCCTTCTGTCTGCTCTTGACAATGCCTCTCTCGTGCAGATGCACAGGGAGTTCGCGTGTGGAAACGATCATTGGGGGGAAGGATATCGGACAAACAGCGCTCCACCTGCTCTGCTTTCTCACAACAGGAGACCAGCCATGCGTGAAGAATGATAATTACCTGTTGTAAATCAAGAAAAGTCAGTTTGATGTACTGAATTTTTATTACCCCCCTCTCTCTGCCTTTTTTCCCCATCTTCTTTTGGCAGGATTAATATTCATACATATGTATATGGAGACAGGCAGAAGGAGAAAAAAACTTTTTAGTAAGACTGCAGGAAATTGGTTATGGTTGTTATTTATAATGTGGTGCTTCCTCGACCCTAGATGAGATCAGAATTGTACCTTTCTACATACTGAAGTCACCCAGAGGATTTCTAGCCTGAACAAGCAGAACAAGAGACATAATTTATACTTGTTTAGCAACAGGAAACTGAGGCAGAGAACTTTTAATTTGTTAATCTGCTACAGCCAATAAGTAGATTCACATCTTTTTACTTCTGATCAAGGCTTTCAATGACAAGAACAATATTAAAGACTGCTGCCAAAGCTACTCAAAATATAACCAATGACATCCACATTAGGGACCATTTGGACAAAGGGATCCTCATAAAATTTGGAAAATCCAGCTTATGTGGGGAAATTTCTACTTTGTCCTTTCTCCAAATCTAGCCCTTATTCCAGACTTTGGCACGCTTGCACAATATCAGTAAATTTCAAAAGGTGTGTCACTCAATAGAAAGATGATGCCTGTACCTGAAAACACTTTTTTATTTATCTATTTACTTAGCTATATATTTATGATAACAGATTGGAAGGCTTTATTTTATTTGTTTTTCCAAAAGGAAAAGGTGCTTCATTTGTTTCCACTCATCTTCGACCTCCCTGAACATTTGTTTTCAAAGTGTGGAGCTCCTCTCTACAGTTCCACCCAAGACCTTCTGTAGTCCAGTGCCTGCCTCAAGCACTGAAATGACTTTTTCAGACTTTTCCAATGACCTTTCCCAAGTGAAAGCGAAAATTCAGCACTGCCCCTTACTCTTCACTTGTCATAGACACTTGTCCTCTTTAATTTCTATGACTTGAGAAGACATGTTTTTATACCCATCTCATGTCTCCTGTGAAGGATTCTCCTTATCCTCCAGCTTGTTGGGGATTTCCACCAGCTTGTGGTCCGGCCACTGTCATCTGCCACTTCGATTGTCATCCCTGTGTATCTGCTTGAAGAATTTCTCTTTTATCAGATGGTCTCCTAAGGTGGGATTAACCTTGCCTGATTTTATACAAGAGACACTTCTGCATCTGAGCTATTAATGAAAATGCTTTTTGCAGTCAATGGGAATGTACAGCTACTTTTGGGCTACAGAAGTCTCCCTGAGGAGGCCATGAAAAGCACTGAGGAATACTTGTGTCTCTCCATCGACTGTGGGGATTAAGCATGAGGGAGTCAGTCTGTGGAACAGGCATCTTGAGCTAAATGAGATGGATGTTATATCTTCGGTCCAAACTAGTAATATGTGTTATCTCCCTCTGACATCTCCTTGTGGCTGAGCTCAAACCACACACTAGACATGTGGTAATTTAATCACAGAAAACACCTATAAATTGTCTTGAGCACCAAATATCCAAGTGAATATATATATACAAACCACTTAAAGGCAGGGAAAGCCAAGCCCTAGGAGACACAGACCTGCAGCTGCATTCCTGGTTCATGATGCTTCCCTGTCTCACAGGTCTCTCGATGCCTTCTTCCATTTCCCTGTATAGAAAAGTCAATCTGTTTCCCTTTCTCTCCCTCCCTCAGCTCTGCTGCCCATGTGAAATTGCTTTTAGAGCTTGCTGTAGGGTGAATGTGCTGCTGCAGCTTTGTAAAACAGGCATGAGAGAGAAAGCGCAGAGGGTTTAAAGGAACAAAGAACGAGAACAAACAAACCCATTTTCATATTTGCTGCTAAACGTCTTCCAGCCTCCAGCCTTGTTATTCTTCCTCTAGAATTAGAAAAACCTGTTAGTGGAAAGAGTGCTTGCTCTTTGAAAGTTAACAGCATATTATTTAGATCAATATGGCAATTCTCTTCTCCCCTTAATAATACCGCTTTGCATTTATATAGTAGTTATATATTTGTATTTATATATATATATATTCCTGCAGCAGATAGCAAAACTGCATTTTGCAGGAAGCTCTGAGAGTGAGTGTTGTGTTCAACAGTGCTGATGTTCAATGATCAAGTAGATCTTTGATCTCAGACCTACAGTTAACGGATCTGTGAAGAACCCATCTGTCAAAAGAAATGGAAGGAGCACTTAAATGCCCCTTCATCTATAACACAGCCAGAGGTAATAGAATTGACTTCTCAAGTCACTAATCCATAGGATATTAAAAAAAAAAAAAAAAAAAAAAGAAAAGAAAACCATGAAAAAAAGCCCCCAAAGCAAAAAGTCTGTTTACCAACAAGTACAGAAGGTCTACAAAGGGTTTCTGTAGGACTACTTGCAAAACTGACATTACAGATTTGAAAGGGTGAGAAAAAATGGAAAGGGAAAAGCCAGGGAGGAAGAAAGAGTGGCAGAAGGAATTTGTTGCAGGACAGAAACAAGCAGACAGTGCTGGGGACCTAGCTCCCTGAGGACCCAACTTTGGCTATCAGGAGAGAAGAAACTACCCTTTCCTCGCTTCTCCCGTATTTGGGAAATAGGATGCTCTTTGAAATAATCAAGATTTTGCCAAGGGAGGCACTGAAGTCTGTTTGCTGGTTTGTCACTCTCACAGAACCTGGTCTACAATGGTCATATCCCGGTCAGTCAAGTTCCTTCATTCCAGTTTGAACTTTGGAAAACCTGTTATGTGGCAAGTGGTGCAGTTTGGTAGTGATACAGAACTAGAAGCCAGGCGTCCTGAGGCTTTTATTTTCCTGATCCACCATTAAAAAGAGACAATTTGGTTCAGTGGAAAATGTGACTTTACACAGACAAATAGCAGGGATAAGTGGGCAGATTGGAGTGTAAAGTCACCTTCATGGGCTAAAAAGTGTGGAGACTCTTCCTTTCTCTGTGGGGTCCACTTGAGCTAGGTTGACTGATCCAGGCTCCCCACGTGCCCTCTTCCCCACAGTTATAGGGACCTGCACCCCACAGTGACCAGGATGGGCTTCACAGGAGTAAAACTTGTGCACTTAAGAGCTCTTTGTGCAGCAAGGGTATGTTTTTAAGGGAATATGTCAAGCTATGCCTGCGTTCTTGCAAGAGCACCCTGGCATTTTCTTTCTTGTAGAAATCCTAGGGAATAATTTTCAGAATATTCAAGAGAAAAGCTGGTTTTCTTTGTGTTCAGGATCATTTCACGTGTCTGGAGCCACGTTCTGCCATGTGCTGAGCATCTCTAGACTCCAACAAGCTGCAAATGCTGTCCATGGCCAGCGCTGTCTTCTCCTGCTAGGGTAAAGCAAACAATCCCAAATGCCACATGGAAAAGTCAATGGGTTCCTTGGAAAAGCTGCATCCTTCCTGGGGGTATTTTCTTGCACAGGTGTTTTGCTGTGATGAGGTTCTGCAATCTAGGCCTCCAACCGCAGAAACCACTTTCACTCCTGTTCTTTCAATTGGCTTATGGTTCCACCCTGAGCATTGTCCAAGGGAAGAACTTTCAGGTCTGATCTAATCCTGTTTCATGCTCAAGAGCTTCATCACACCTGGCAGGTGCTGGGAACCCAGCCAGGCCAAGAGGTACCAGAGTTGGACCAAGGCTCTCCCAGAAGTGTAATCCTGCAGCCGAAAGAGCTGTGCGAGGCTCTGAGCATCACAGCGTTCATGTGTTACCATTACCAGTCCATCCTGTCTGTTTGAGACTGTTTCCCCTTGATTACCTCCTTAAATCAATACTAATGGATTTTCTCAGAGTTAATTTTTTTCTTTCTTTCTTCTTTAACTCCTTTCTCACCACCCCTTCCCAACACTTTCCATCTCTGGTGACTGGAGTCCTCGCCAGCTCCCCTCCCTTGCATCAAAGCACTGTTTCATCACAGAACTGTAATTTATACAATTTCTCCTGCTCGCTTTCCTTAATTGTCTCATTTGTAATATTCTATCCTCTTTCCTTTTCAGTTCATTCAGAATACCCAGGCTGGTTAAAATAAATATGTATTTTTAATTTTAAGCAGCCTAATTCAATTTCCTAAATGCGGGATGAGTATTAATGAGGACTGCTTCTGAATCCAAGGTGCATCAAGTCTCCGCCAGCAAAGTAGCATGTTGCTCGGTTTCACACCCCTCCTATCACATTTTTTTTACTTTATTTCACATGCAAAGCTCTGAAATTCTCTGCCTGAGGTTCAGGTATTCAGAGGCCTTCTCAAACTCTCCACAGGTGGTTAATAACCAGGGAGAAGTGGAGGCAGAGAGGAAGATGAGGGGCTCTGACAGGTGTTTTTCTTAAGGTCAAGAAACAGCTTGGTTTTAGCAGGAAAGGGTCTGTAGTAGTCTTAATTAATAGAAGACCTGTTTCCCAAGTGTCTCCCATGGCTAATTTGCCTCTGATACTGCTGTCCCCACCAGTCCTTGTAAGACACAAGTCTCCATCACTGGTTTTATCCCACCCACTTGAAATAAGCCCCCAAACAACTGTTCTCCCCATACCACTACCCATAAATCCCCACCAAAAACCTCCTGGTTGTGGTTGTTCCAAGAGACTCTTTGAGTTTACCACAGGCTCAAAGGTTTTACCAGCTTGGTATCAAGACTTTCCCCGGCAGTCTCTCCCTATCTTTCATCTCCCCGCTGAGACTTCAGAGCATCTGATGCACATCCCAAGGGAGCCCACAGGCTGCTGCCTATTTCACCCCGGGGGGAAGTGCAAGTCTCCAGAGGAGCAATAATTTATGGCCCTCTAAAAGCATTCTCAAGGAAGTGCAGAACTTCAGAAAGTTTATAGGGAGTTATTGGTGGTGAAGACAAGTTTTTCTGAGTCATGTCTTAGAGACCACTCTGTGCTAGTCCATGGCTCCCACAGATGCACCAGCTATAACCCTGTTGTGCCTGAGGACTGCTCATCAACCTGGTGCTCCGTGGCCATTTCCGTATGCAAATGAATTAATACATTCTTTTCTGTGCGCTAATTGCAAATAAGACAAAATATTCATCCCTTCTCTACACTCCTACTCCTCCCACTTCTCCCTTGCTTAAGCTCTCTGTCTGTTCTCTTGGTGACACCTCACCCCATTGTGTAAAGGCATTCCAGACCTTCGAATCACATCAATCCCAGGCCACAAAGCATCCAAACATTGCTGTCTAGAGGGTCTTTGGTGGCAAGGTGCATTTCTACTCCATCCTGAAAAGTCCCTTTGTAAATGACAGTGGTGACAAACAGAGGGAGTGAGAGCAAGAAAGACTCACTTGGTGGATGAAGCATTTACTGCACTTTGCAGAAGTCTGAATGAGCTTGTGAGGGAATCTAAGGGGACTGCAGCTCCCTCCCCAAAAATTCCATTTCTCTGTTCCACAACCCTGAAGATTACTTTAGCCCTTCCCTTATTTCTGCTGATGGGAGAAGGGGGGGAAGATGCTAAAGCTGGGGCACAGGCTCAGGTCTCAGGTGCCCAAACGGTGATCACTTATTGGCTGTTCTTTCCTCACCATGACATATTCCACTTTGTCCTCTTCCTGCTCCCTCGTTTCCTTTGCCTTTCTAGTAGTAAATACCATAGCTGAGTTTCCAGATGTAGCATCCTAACAGTATACACACCTGAGATGTTTCCAGCTGGTTTCTTGAGGTTAAAACTATTACACCTGTAATAGTTTTATAAGGCAGGCATGAAGGTATCTCTGCTTTTTGACTCCCTCCTGTGAAAATGACTCCCAAAGTGTGTAGTGGATTCGGGAGGAGTGTCAGCTCTAGAGAGACGGCTCCACTCCCTGCTGCAATGAATCAGGCTGAAAAAGTTATTTTAAAAGCAATTTTTTACCCTTGGGTTGTTTCATACATTTTAGGAGTGCAGACGGAAGGACATTCACTCTTCTTCTACTGGCTCTTTCAAGCTCATTTGAAGGGGTAGGTTATTCTTGATAGACTACCCATTCTCCTGTGTCAAGTTCGAATGCTTTGGGAGAGGGACTACACCTGGAAGTGTTTGGGATTTGATAAGTTGCCTTCAGGTGGACACAGGATGGATGTGGGTCTTCAATGGATGTGGGTCCCCAGGAAGCTGAGGGTTTTATGGACAGCTCCTCATCCACTGCCTCAGAAAGAGCCAACACCATGTCCTGTTTCCATCCTAAAGATGCTGAGAATGAGATGGGCACAACCTTCTTAGGACAGTGCTGAGGAATAGGGACAAAACACTGGTGGGACTATTTTGGGGTCACCTATCTCAGTGAAATCTAGATATAAGGGGACTTTTGGGAGAGATGCCAAGCAAGACAAGAAGATTTAGAGGCATGGGCTACCCAAAGGGTGAGAGGGAACAGAAATGGACCATGGACCATGGACCATATCCCAGGCATCACACTAACACTTCTAGCCCCATTTCTTCTCTCTTTCTCCTCCAATACATATACAGGATATTCTTGGTTTAAAGACACAGCAATTTCACTTGAAATGGCCTTGACCACCACTTACTGCCTGTTTGTAGGGATGAGGCAAAGGGCGACAAAGCATGGCAATGCTCTGGCCAGCTTTCTCTGCAGATTGACCACAGCCCAAGAGCTACAGCTGGCATGACCACCATCCAGTATGCCCTTGGGGCAACAACCTCGCCCAGCCCTAACGCACACAAGACAAACTCTTGGCCATGCTGAAACACCTGCAAGATCAACTAAAGGACCAGGAGGAATATTGTCATTGAGAGGTTTTGATGGCATTGGCTCTGTAGTAACCATGTTTGAAGGCTATTCCTTGGCTCCCAACTGTGTCAATTATCAACACAGTGGTTATTGACTCTCTTGCAAATATCTAGGAGATGCTCCTAAAGGGTTCTGCATTAGCTGGAATCCCAGATTTATGGGCTATGACACTGGGACACATACAAGGATCCCATCTAGCCATGGACCTGTAATATCCCACAAAAACTTTTTCATCAGTTCAGGCTGTTTCTAAGTTGTAGTGGACAGTATGATTGCTGGGGGCAAGGGCTGGAAGTTCTATGCTGGCATGGGTGACATGAAACAGCATTCAGATTTAAAAAAAAAAAAACTACAAAAAAAAGACTTTTCCTTTCCTCCTCTGAGTATTTTCTGTAGGGCAGTATGACCTTAACGCTCTATTTTACAGGCTGTAATAATGGACAGATTTTATTGAGTGTATGGGCAACCAGCCATCAGTCTGGTCTGGAGGTCTGAAACCAAAGGGCAGAGAGGGCAGGTATCCCTTATTTTGTTTACTTCCAGAGACTCATCTTAGCGCTACAGGGGCACCATTTATTTCCTCGTGCTCAGGGGGAGCTGAACTAGAACTTGGCTTTTTTAATGGCTTTCTCTAAATAAACTTTGCAAAGCCCTAGCCCAGAAAAGGCTGTTATGTGCACATATTTTGACTAGACTCCTACTAATTCCATACGGCCCTAAGAAGAGAAACCTATTTAAAAACATTCGTTAAGAGAGCTGTGACTAATCTGAGCTGACCTAATTAGCCCAAAATGTCCTGTGTGGAAATTGTTGTGGACGCTGAATAAAAGGCCGAGGCTGAAAGCACATAAATTTTCTGTCTGCACTTTCATTCCCAAGGAAGCAGTCAGTTCTTCAGGTGTTATTTCTGGATTGGTATTCAGAGCTTACACCTTGCCAGTGGCTTCTTCCTGCAAGGAAGCTAAATGCTTTCACCTCACCCTGGAAAACAAAACAAAACAAACCCAAAACTTGAGCACTTGACAGCAACAAATTCCTTTTACACTTGGTAATATAAGCAGGTTTCTTCTACGTGTGATGTCTTCCCAGAGAACAGTTGCCCTCAGCTCCACTATAATTGGAGGAGGTACAGTCAATACAGTCAGTGGAGCACTCTAGGTCTGGGTACAATTCCTCTTGTCGTTAAGAATAGATGTCTCAAAATAAAGTGGGTCAGTTGGACCCTGGAGTATCTATTTTGTTGTTTTGTTTTTTTTCCCACTGACTATACAGGGAACCTCTAAGCAATGAGCTCTGGTATAGGTGATTATATGATAAGGTTCACAAGATGGAAGAGATGAATCCTACATATCAGGACTCAGGAACTCCTTGGCCCACTGGTTTAGCAGCAGGAGCCAAGAGGGTGAGATCGTACAGTTATTATTCAAGGTGAATCTGCAAGACCAAGGCACACCTTGGATGGGTGGATGAGAGACAGATCTAGTCCGAAGCTGATAGACATTCAGGGTCTATATGACAGTCAAGAAAATGGTGTTTGCCACAGACCTTAAAGAAGGACACAGTAGCAAATGTCATGTTGGTTTGCTGGTGTGTACAGGAGAGGGGGGAAATCCTGTGAGAAAACCTAAAAATTAGCTTAATTTGAGCAGACAATGAAGCATTTAGGGGTTGATGTCAAAGAGAAAGTTTGAAGTATCCATTTGGAATGTAGCCGACAGAGGAATATTTTTATGATGCCCTTGCATAAAAGTGGTTATTGAAAGTGTGCCTGCAGATGATGTTTTTTTTGAGAAGAGGAAGAGCGATAGGAAGGGATCTAGGTGTAGACCCTACACACACAGGAAAAAAAAAAAAAGATAATAATTTAGAAACTGGGAAGAAACAAAATCTTAAAAACAGAGAAGATCTTAACCCTGTAATAGTAAATAGTGCAGAAAGAAGACAGATGAGATAAAGAACAACAAATAAGCAATTCTAGATCTAGCCATTCCCTAAAGATACAGAACGCACCTAGTGTAGAGTATTAACATGAACTTGGAAGAGCTCTTATATTTTAGGGAGAAATTATTGACCAGGATAAATTGACACAACTGCTATTTGGGATCTCTGGCAGAAAATGCAGGCTGAAATTACTTTCTTTGGGAAATAATATCCCTGTTATTGTAATCAGTGACTAGAGGCATTTGTGGTGCTGAATTGTCCCTCCCTGGTGTGGGACAACATGATGAATGAAGCTTGTTTGAACAGGAAACAGGGGAGGACACACACTGCTGGTATTGATGCATCACTGGTGTAGCCCCGTAGTTACAGTTCCTGAATATTTTTGGACAGATACTCTTGAATTATAAAGTTTTCTTTTTCCTCCACAGACAAGAGTACTTCATTCCATAGCTAAACTATCCTATTTTGAAGTTCAGACTTGATCCAAGTCTGCAGATACCTCTTCACTTACATGTGAGCTGAGCACGTCAAGCTCCCTTAAGATAATTTTCTCCTTCAGGGACAAAATTGCAAAGGATTCCTGAAAAGAAATCCCATTCTTTGTTATGGAGTGACAGGGATGAGGAAAGAATTGTGGGTAAACTCTGCTCACTTGAATTTAGGTGAGCTTTTTCTTTTTTCACCCCCAATGATGAAAGTACCTGTCAAAGAAGTCAGGAGGATGAGACTCTGGGTAAAACAGTATCACTCACCACTTGGTACATCACTAACAGGCATCATGTATGAGGCTGGATGAGTTAAGAGATACAGCTGAGGGCAACACCAGGATGAGAAGCAAAGCAGCACTTCTCTCAAAGACACCAGCTGTCTCATCCTTCCCCTGTTCTGGTGTGGAAAGAGCATCTGGTGGGGCTGGAGGGATGCCGGGGAGATCAGTGGAGTCCTGGGTCACGGACCAAACAGAGCAGGGGACAAACACAGGCTTCCTCTTCTTTATATCTCTATCCTTTTTGTTTGACTATGGCCTATGTAATCTCTGCTCAGGAAGCAATAATAATAATATTTATTTTAATTAATAATATTAATTCATAGTAGTAATAACAATAAAAGCATTAATAATAACATGCTGCTTCAGTGTTTGTGAGAATATGCAAGCTCCTAAACTATACTTTCCACTTAGAAGCAATTTATTTATTTATTTATTTGTTTGTTTGTTTGTTTGCTATTCCTAGACAGGCCATTGTTGGAAAGTGCTATTTGGAGAAGGTGCAATGGTTCTGATTGTCTCATAGTTGTCCAGTGCTTGCCTCTTTTTCTGGGTGCAAACTGGTATCTTTGCCAAGAGACCATAATGTAATTGGAGGCATTTGTGTAGATTGGTGGGCTTGTATTTTGGAAATACATTGGTCTTTCTTTAAAAGGATTAATAAAATGCAGAGCAACAGGATTGCACATACCTTGTGTTTCAGCTCGGTGTTCCTTGTTGGCCAGGGACCTCAGCCTGTCAAAAAGCCTAAACACATCCAACTGTGTAGCACTGTCAGGAAGCCTACAAATTCCTCTTTCTGGGATCCTTCTTTGCAAAAACCCATATAATTTAGTTTTTATTAGGTGGCATGAGGTGAGGCTGATGAAAAAAATAGGTATCTGGTGTTTATCAAAGGTGGGATAAATTGGCAAGTTGTCTATGCAACGAGATTATCTTCTCCCTTCCATCCATCACCATCTATTCTATTCTATTCTATTCTATTCTATTCTATTCTATTCTATTCTATTCTATTCTATTCTATTCTCCATGGCAGGTGTGGGTGAAGGTTAGCTGCTCACTAAGGGCACTTACCCACTGATGAGGACCCAAAGAACAAAAACTTACACTGCAGGCTCTTTGGGGCAGGAACTGTTTATTCAGTGTATCCCATACAGGATGTCACATAGTGAGGCCTTGACCTGGTTGAGACTGTCATGAGTAATAAATAAATCAGTATTAATCATCGTGAGCAGCGGCCACCTTGGGATGAGAAAATGATTCATTACTCCAATCTGCTGAATTATTCACTCTTCTGGTGCAAAAATGGCATGAAATATGAGCTCTGAGGATGTGGAGGTTTTTAGCATGATAGGGATTTTATTCTGGTATTAGAGGTAAACTACAGCTGGCGTAAAAAGAATTCTGTTTGAAATTTGTGATGGAAAACGTGGCAGTATTTTTATTGAATAATGTATTCTCTTAAAAATAGCCCTTCTTTTGTCTACGCTTTTTTTTTCACATTCTAACACAGAAATATCTTGCATAAGTCTTCCCCATTCAGCACCATGCAATATTAAAAGAATTTAAGAAGATTAACAAGTTGAAATTTCAATTTTTATTAAGATTGTTTTTTTCCAAAAGGGAAATAATTATTTACTGAAAAGAAGAGTTTCCTTGTAAAATCATGAGTTTTCCAATTGTCTGTAGTATGACCTTCTAAGAGTAACGGGTTTTTTTTAAAGGTATCAAGAAATTATGTGAAAAGGAAAATTTGGAAGAAATTAAATGAGGAGAGTATCAGGGAACATAGGGATGAAAGCTGGTATTTTTCTGCACTAATCTCCAAAGGAAAATTCTGCAGAAGATTCTCATTTGCCCAGAAAATGAAATTGCACTCAATGCTTTGACCTGGCTCCCTTCAGATAAGAAGATGAAGCACAGAAATATATTTTGAGCTCTTTCTTTTTTGGAAATAATTTTGAACTTAAATTTCTCCTTCAGTTTGCTGCCGAGCATCTTCTGGAGCACCATGGTAGCACCTTCACTTTCGGAATGATTCTTTGCCGTCATACTATTGTTTCTACTGGTAATGTCGTATGATAATTTGTACCTTCATGTGTCCAGTAAGGCAAAAAAGAGAGAAAGAGTTTCACACAAGGAGATATGTAATTCAATGAAAATTAAAAAAGAGGATCTCATTCAGAGAGATCAAAACAATCAGTATGAATACCTTTCTTCTGCCAATCTGAGATGACAGCTCCCAGTTCTATCAGTGCTGCTTATCTCATATAGATGGGTCACTTGTGCTCTGGTAAAAGATGGATTTATTTTGAGTGAATTATTGCATTGCCATCATCTGACTCTTGGATAATAAAAATAATAATTCTAGCTGTTTTGATATCTATTTCTAACTCTAATATTGTCTTTCTTGAGGGCATTTTCGACTAAACAATATTGGGTTTACAGCCTGTGTAGGAAATAAAATCACAGTACACAAAGAGCAATGTAAATTAAATAAAACGAACCAATAAAGTGGTTTAAAACCTTTACCTTATTGGAAGTATTTAGGGATGTGAATGAATTAGGATATTGGTTTTCCTGTCCACCCCAGTCTTTCCAAAGACTGCCAGCAGGGGATACACCTTCAAGAATGTAAATGAATGCCAACCTAATGAGAACCCATTAATATTATTACATTACCCAGAAAACACTATTCATCACTGTAAACTCATTTAGCAGAGAAGAAACTCAACCAAATTACTGTAGGGTCCTTGGCAGTTACCCAATAACCATGATGAATAAGGCTAGTTCCTGACAGGTTATTGACACTGATGGTGCTCTCAGGAGCTCCCCAGCACCCCATCCTCAAATTGGACTTCAGGAGGTTTGTTGCATCCTGAGAAAAAGTTGCACAGAGAGAGGAGATCCACTTCTGAGATGATGGAGAGAAATGGGCATCCCTTTGCCCTTTCTGTTCTGTCAAGTAGTCCCTCCTCACCTTTGACCAGCAGGTCTAAAACTACCAATCACCCTCTTCCTTCAGGCTGCTGGAGGCTGTGGCATACCAAGTGAGGAGCACAGACGTCCAGCTTCATCCATCCGCTGCAGCCCAGATGATGAATTAGCACAGATGCAGCGGACTGATTAGCATAACTCATAAAAAGCAGTGAACTCACTGAGCAGGGCAAGGAGAGGAACCCACAAGGGAGAAAGAGAAACCTTAAATTAAAATCAGGCTATGTAAGCATGAAGACAAAGTTCACCTTCCAGCCTGGGTGAACACCCCAGCATCAATCAACCTGCTATTTCAGCAGAAAATATGGCATGAGGAAGAGTGAATGCTGGGTTGATGTTTTCATGTTTGGTTTTGTTGTTTTTTTTTTTTAAGTAATATTGTGTTCTGTAGAGTTGGTTTTGTAGAGATTGAGTTCCCCAGTGTTCCCCCCGTTGAACTACCAAGTCAGTGTGTCATACACCTGGGACTTGTGGTCCTCCACCCTTGGTGGTAGCACAGTCTTTTCCAAGAGCACTGTGCATCTCCATCCAGGTAAACACCACAAGTGTTTGTTGTTGAGATACTGATTGAAACGGTGGATGATCTTCTTGGCAACCTGTCACTGCTGCTTTGGGGAGCCCTAACAGATCAACATAACTTTCTGGGCTACTAGGTGGACATATTCCTCTTCTCCATTCAAGGTTAGGTTGGACGGGTCTCTGAGCAACCTGACCTAGTTGAAGATGTTCCTGGTTGTTGCACGGGGGGTAGACTAGGTGACCTTTCAAGGCTCCTTTCAACTCAAACTATTCTATGTTTCTATGGTTCCAGTTTTCTAATTACTTCAAGGTTTCTTATGGCTTCTGTGCTTTTTCAGGAAAATTGTTCTCACTGAAGACATCCTCTGTCCAGATCTAGTATGCAAGCTTTTGCTTGAACTTTTACTTCTCTCTGAACCCTTCTTTTCCTCTAGAGATACAACTATACAAAGAGGCTGACAGGAGCTTATGGATTATGTTGTGACTGTCCATCCATATTCCTAAAGTATAAGATAGTTCACTGAATTCAAAAGTGAAAGGCTAAAATTTGGTCTGAAATTAAATACGGGGCATGATTTTAGAAGAAACTTGACAAAACTTGCTGTGATGATGTAAAGCTGACAGTAGACGAGAGGGTGGAAATCTTTTGGATACCTCACCCTGAAGTCCACAAAGAGGAGTGAGGATACCCTCTGAGCAAGGCAAAGGGTGATAGGAGTCCAGATCTATATTTAGCACAGTGGGAACCTTTTGCTACTCTCTTCTTCATCTGATTTGCTCTGAATGGCATTAACGTGGCCAGCAGTTACTAGGGCAATCGCAATAGTCCGTGTGATGCTCGTTCACAATAATTACTTTTCCCAATGAATCTTTGTTGCAACACTGAGCTATACCAGTGAAAAATGCAGGTGCTTATTAGCAGCACTGGTGTTTATTAGGCGCAGTTTGATATCTGGGCAGAATTTGATTTAGCTTGGCAAGGTTTAAGAACCAGCTAGCTGAAAATGCCCGTTCAAGCTCTCCTCGTTTTCAGCTTGCTAACTAATCATTACGGACTGGCGATTTTACACTGAAACACATCTGGTGACATATAGGAATGGCGTATATAATTCACAACAAACCATTTGGTCTGTTTATCTACTTAAAAGGGGCCCACAAAGAGATCACAGTTTTCTGAAGAGCAACATATTTGCCATACGCTGCCTGCCAATAACTCTTGGTTTGTAGACAGTTCACGAGCAGTTGGCTGTGAACATTGAATGTTTTGGCCTATGCCCATTTTGGAACGACTGTGTTGCTTTCATCTGTTCTTGGAAATGAACCCGTTTGAGGCCCGGCTAGTGTTTAGGTGGGAGACTGCTTAGGAATCCTGGATGCTTTACTAACGAGACAAAGATATTGAGGTAAATAGCAGAAACCAAATCAGAAAGCGAGCACCTAAGCTGTGTTGATGAATGGGAATAGAATAAATCAGAATCCTGTTTCTCTTCATTAATGCTTCAACCTCCAGAAACGCTCTGTTCCCAGCCTGACAGCCTTAGCATTATATACTGTTACAGGGCAATGTTCTGGGTGGAGATTAGCTAGTTAAGGGAAAAGAGTCTTAAAATGCTAATTTTGGCATTATCTAATAATGCCATAATAATAATAATGCTGCTATAATTTTTGGCTTTATGTCGTTTTCTCTGAGATCATGTTAACAGAAACCAACTCACACACAGATATTATATGACAGTCCTTAATATTTGTGCTGCTATCAAAAATACCTATATATGACTCTCTTCACCTGGTCATCTGAACACATCCTCTACCTTTTGGGTGACCATCTGGGATATCTTCAAGGTGATGTTTCTAAGCTATGTTGAGCACTCAGACTGAAGAATAAATCAGGCATTGCATCCAATATCTGCAATGAACAGCAAGGTGAGGAGATCTATCTGACATTTGAGCGAATATCAATTTTTTAAAAGGTTTGCCAGCAAAATGACAGGTGTGGAAACATACACCACCTCAGATCAAAGACATCCAGGTCAGCACAAACTCCTTGAGACAAAATGGGAATAAAAGTCAACGGGACATAGAAAAAGGACACATGCACACCCCTTGTCTATTAATATCCAATTTTTGTCTGGAAGACTTTTTTGCTTGTTTGGAAGTGTCTAATGGAGGTGTATCTTGATTCTGATGTATCTCATTATCTTTGTAATGGCTGAATGTAGCTAATTAGGTAAAGATTCATAGATTCAAGCAAACCTTAGAAGAAAAGACAGGAGAATAGGGGTCATTAGGTCACTTTTTTGAACTTTTTCTTAAATTTTACTGGTTCCTCCTGTAGCAAGACCAATAGCATATGTTTACTGAAACCATCCTGACTGAGAAAGCAAATACATTTGCTCTGACAACATCAGGAGATGAGATTCGGCTTCTTCCCTGGCTAGTTTGTTTCAGTGATTAATCACCATTAATAATGTGTGCCTTTCCTCTAATTTGGATTTCTCTGCCTTCGGCTTTCTACTTCTGGTATATGTTTTGCCTTCCTCTGCTAGACTAAAGAAACTTCACCACCCACAATTTCCTCTGATGCAGGTATGTCTATGCCATTACCTGGGCACCACATCTTTTTGATAAACAGCATGACCTCTTTATGTCTCATTTAATAAAGAGTCTTTCTCTATATCTTAACTTATAGTGCTGTATTTTCTGGAACCTCCAGTGACCTTTTGAAAAGGATAGACAACCAAGTGACGCAAATTCAGCAGTACCAGCTTGACCGACTCTATCTGTGAATACAGAATTGCTTTTCTCTCCCACTCACTTCTCCCTTGGTTGTCCAGCCAAAGGCTGCTCTTGCCACCACATTGTGTTGGGAGGTCATGGGTGAATGCCATTCAGCTCCCAATACCCTGCTTGCAGCCCCTGTTGAGCTAGAAAACCGCTTTCTGCTCTGTAAGCACAGCCTGTGCTCCTTCCTCTTGGCTTTGGTTGGGTGCAGCTGCATTTGACTGGAATGGGCACAGCAGACTGACAGGTCCAGGCTGCCCTATAGGGCTGCTCCAACCTTGTCACCCATCACTGTTTATCATCTTACTGTTGTCTGCAAATTTGATCATGTTTAATTTTATATTTATTTTCAGGCTGCTGACGTTGAAAATACAGGATCAGTAGAGGTCTAAGATCGATGCCTGCAGAATCTTGTTGGAAGCAGGTCTATCAAACAATGATTTTCCTTTGTCTGTCAGTCAGTTATCTTATAAGCCATTTAACACGGAAATGATATCATTTGCGTCTGGTTTCTAATGTCAATGTCATCCATCACTTGAGTCCTCATCCATAGAGATATTAAAAACCTGACGGGACATGATCCACGGCAATCTGCTCTAGCTGACCCAGCTTGAGTGGGAGGTTAGACTAGATGATCTAAGGGGTCCTTTCCAACTTCAATAAGTCTGATTTTGAGATCACTAAGCCAAATTCCTTAAAGATGTTTCTATTGCCTCCAAAAAAACTTTTAGGAAACACCCCAAAAGAATGAAATCAGCCTGAGTGTTTTTCTGTTCTTCTTTCCCACAAACCCACGTTGACTGACACTAGTTATATGCCTGTCTTTCTGTTCTTTACCAACTAACTGCTATATTTCAATGCTATGTTTGAGATTGATGTCAGGTTAAGCAGTTTATGATTTCAGGTTTCCCTTTTAGTGTGTGAGAGTAGCCATAACTCTTAGTGAGCCTTCTGAAATGCCTCTGGGATTCCAAGGTGTAAAAAACCTTAATGTTACTGACGCTGAAAATCTCAACAAGTGCTGATATCTCCTAACATAGAAGAGAAATGTTTATTCAATACTTATCCTTCTTCTATAATGTCATTAGTTGGAGATGGTTAAATTGTTGGCCCTTGGCATTCTTGACTTCATTCTTATTCTGGTATATTTAAAAACCTTCCTTCCATAACCTTTAATTCCTGACAGCTCAGGATTTCCCCACCTTATTTATTCTTTCTGAAATTTTTAATTGTCCTTTTCTGTTTGCTCTCTGGGGTCTGGGATTTATAAATAAATAAAGCCCAATTAAAATAATTTTAAAAAATAAAAGAGTAGATGAAAAGGCCAAGTGCAAGGTCCTGCACCTGAGTCAGAGCAATCCTCGATATTAATACAGCAACCTAATCTAATGGAAGCTGTTCCTGCTCATGTCATGGAGATTGGACTAGATGATCTTTAAAGGTCCCTTCCAACCCAAACCATATTGTGATTCTATGAAAAATACATGAATGTGTATTTTTTCATCTGCATGAAAAAAATACATGTATACACAGAAGAAGTAAGGAAGCAATTAGACACAGACACAAAGATAACTCACCTATATAGAGATATTTCTACTTGATATTTTCACTTTGTCACAAAATTATAATGGCTTTTTAGTCAAAGTTATCCTCTGCCTTGATTGTGGATGCTTGGCTTTTGGCCATCTAATAAATTATTCCTAAAAGACTCTTGATTTTCATTCACAATTTCCTGTCTACACTTATGTCAATTTCTCTCAAAATTTTTCTCAGCTGTGGGGAAATTAGCCCTTTTAGTGTACAAAGCACATATTTCATGTTTAAGACTGTCCTTTCTATACCCATAATAAATGTAATCACCACAGGGAAAGTTATACCAAGAAGGAAGAAGAAAATTATAAGCCTACGGCATGGATTTTTTTTCAACTTTGGATAGAATTTTCAAAAGTTTCTAAATTACGTGGAAGAAATTATCATAGATTTGTTGCAGGGAGAGGTGCAGCACAGTTAAAATACCTAAAATTGTATGGCAAGGCTGGTTTGGTGTTTTGCTCTGCTAAGTGTAACTGATTGCTAAAATTAAGTTTAGATTTTAGTGGGTTTTAAGGAAAGCACAACTGGAATGTATTTGTCACTTTCAGATTCTCAAATTTAGGAAACCTGCTTTTTCTGATGTTTGGGAGATGCTACAGTATGCAAGAAAACACCAGGAGAGAAAAGGTGAAGATAGAGAAAAATTAAGTTCTGAACACTAAATAACATTTTTTACAGTGCCCAAATCCCATCGCCTCTCATTGCGATCTGGCATTCAAAAAACCTTGCACAAAAGTCAAGCTTGTTACCAATGTGTTCAGGTGTCAGCTGGGATTTTCAGTGTAAGAGTTACTCGCAGAGCTTGTTCTGCTTTTCTGTTTGCTGACAAAGAGCTCTGGACAAAGTCTCTTGTTTGAACTGACAAAATACTCAGCAACATATGCAAATGAGCCATTATCATAGTATTAATATTTTCCTCAAGGTCATTTATTTGGAAATTACTCATGCAGAATATCTGCAAATTACAGTGAAGATGAGTTCTCTGAAACCTTCTGTATCTTCCCTCATTCCCCAAAATTTGATAGTCGCGTAGCACACACCAACGACCACTGGAGAAGCAAGCAGTCCATTGGCTCTGACTGTCAAAAAGTTGATGGCCTTTTCTTTCCTATAGCTCTAAATGACATCTTGGCAGTATCAGGAGATTTGAGCAATATGGCTGATAGACCTGGGGCTGTTCAGCCTAGAGAAGAGGAAGAAGACTGAGAGTGGACATCATGAACGCTTATTAATATCAAGTGGGTGGCAAGAGGATGGGGACAAACTCTTTTCAGCGCTGCCAAGCACTGCCAAGGGACAACAGGCACAAAATGGAACATGGGAAATCCCATCTCAACTTCTTTACTTTGAAGGTGGGAGAGCCCTGGAAGAGGCTTCCTAGAGAGGGTGTGGAGTCTCCTTCTCTGGAGATCTTCCAAACCCAACTGGATGTATTCCTGTCCAACCTGTTTTAGGTGACCTTGCTTTGGCAGGGGGGTTGGACTAGATGAACTCCAGAGGACCCTTCCAAACCCATATCATTCTGTGATTCTGTGATAAGCTGGAGTTGGATAAAGTAGTGCTCTTCCCGTGGGGATGGAGTTTGGATTAAAGGTTACTCCTGGCACTTGGGATAGTGCTATGATGGGGTAATGCCCACCCCATAAACCCAGAAGACTCATGACCCAGATGGAGACAACCCACCCCAGCAACCAAGCCATCATCTAGGCTAGATTTATACTTTTAGCCAACTAAGAGCTATACCATTTGTTAAGGCTGTTGAGTAGATAATTTCAATGCCCATTAGAGGTTGAATGATATCTCTGTGGGATGTGACTCATCCCACCATAAACTGCGAAGGGGATCAGCTGTGGGGAGATAGGAAGATGAATCACCTCTATAGGTGCTGATCTTGTTCTGTTGAGTGAGGAAGGAGCCAAGACCAGCCAGCTTAGTGGGTGCCCACTTCGTAGGTAGGTGTGATGAAGCCAAGCCTAATCGCAGGTTGTCTGCAGGTAGCTGACACCTCTGTTATTAAATTGGTCACAGCTCACCCAACTGCTGGGCATAATTGGTTGTGGACAACATGAAAGACAGTGTTTTATTTTTAGAGCTGACCACCAGTTACTCCCTTAAAATGGAAAAAAAAGGCAATATTAACACCCACAAAAATTCCCATGTCTCTTGTCATGATGATACATCTCCTTCTTTGGTGTTGTGTTGAGCTGTAGTAGGGATTTGTTTCAATAGTTGTGCTGTGCGTTCTGACAAAGTACCGTGTTATTTCCATCCCCCAAATTAACTTCTGCTCCCTCGTGATTCTTGGGAATCATTTTTTTTCCCTCAGAGTGAATCTCATTCCACTTGCATGACTGCGAAAGGGAGACAGAGTCCATTGCCTAGCATTATCCAAACACATCACAGAGCTGCATTAACACAGGCTTTACTGCTAAGAACCATCTCCTCTACCGCTTCCTCTTTCTGAAAATCAGAGTGGCCCTTTTCCTTCTCACTGACCACCCCCTTTCATCCCCGTTGGAAAGCCTTGTTTTCTATCTCTTCATTTATTTCCCAAACATTTTCATAGGAAATCACTATTCTCCACAGACCAGACTTCAGTCCATGCTCCAGTCACCTCCTATTTGGTTTACTGCTAATAGCTTGCATTACCAACGAGTTTATTTTATTTTCCTAGTCTTTCTCCAATCTTTGTAGCTGATGAGGGTTTTGATTCTCCAGCTAATCAATCAGCCTCTTTCAAATCTAATCTCTGGCTTCCTCCTTCACTCGCAGAATGTTTGAGGTGTGAAAGGACTTTTGCAGGTCATCTGCTCCAATCCCCTTGCTGAAGAAATGTGTTTCTTTTGGAGCCAAACACACGTATATGGTGTCCCTTGAAGAATCCAAATGTTTTAAATTGCCTCCAGTCTTGCCAAAAAGAAAGCTGGTTGTTTACATAGACTGAGGATAACATTTGCCCTGGGAACATAGTGCCAAGGCACTACTTGGTGTGAACCTTCTCATTCTGGAGGAGATGCCTACAATACGTCATCTAATACCTTAAAAATAGTTTCTCTACATTGGTATAGAGTTGTCTTATGTCTTGCAGGGTAAGCACAGATTGTGAGCTATGGGGTCTGTGATAAGTAATAGAGTGTCTGAATGTAAAGGCTTTTTTATGGGATCACCAATGCAATATTTACCAGTTCTCATTTTTCTGCCTTCTTCATACAACACCACCTTTTGTTTGTAGGGAGGACTTCCTAAGGAAAACTGCCTCCCTTCCACCTAGCATTATGGAAAGGCTGAAATAATTAGATTTTTTCAAGATCTGTTTAGGTTTCCTCGCAGGTAAGGACCTCTGTTTAAGGTAAAGCTTCCTATGGTCTCATGTTCCAAGCTTTGCTGCTTGAGCCTTCTGCTGGTGACATCTCTGATCTGAATGCATTAAGATCACTTCTCCCCAGATGCTTGCTGGCTTCTGTTTTATTTAGTGCGCCTGGATGGTTTTCTAGGACTACATCCAAGGTAGTCTCTGACCTTGCTGGTCCTTTAGTTAGCTGCGGCGTACACAGAGCCCTCCAGAAAGATGTGGTCAGTTCTTCCTGCAGGATGTGTCAGGTGCACTAAATTTCCCCATGCTTCCTCCTTTTGACAGGATACATGTCCAGGGATGTGACAGTGACACATTTTTCACAGATCCCTGTGTAAGGTCAAGATCAGGTTCTCACATTCATAAAATGACCCTCAGGGAGTCAAGGAACTCATTTAATTTGCCTTTCCTTATCCCTATTTCATCTGATCTCTCTTCTTTATCTCTGAGACAGTAATGTGAATTTCAGCCATGCTTTCCATCCTGGGAATCTCCAAGTACCATGCCAACATGAGCGACTTCAGCCTCCTACCACCTTCAGCAAGGGTTGTTATTTTCAAGTCTCTCTTTTCTGTGTTTCTGGGCTTGCTTGGAGAGCAATACTCTTCTTCACATTGAGGGATAAGCCATATATTTTTAAGAAGAAAGACTCATGGGCTTGAAAAAAAAAGTAAATAGCCACAGTGGAGGGAGGAGATACCTTAGGTAAGATTAAAAGTGCCAGTCCAGTTACTGACAGCAGTGCAGTAGCACAAACTCTGAGTTCATTATACTTGTGCCTAATGCCTTACAAATTGGGCATGGGGCAATTCACTCTGCATTTTTTCTGCGTGGGTCATTGCACAAGAACTAAAAACAGTTTTTGGGCAGGAGAACCGGAGACTTCCCTGGCAGGTGGATGCCTCCCAGTAGTCTCAGAACTTTGAAGGTCTTTTTATGTGTAACTCGCAAAAAAGGTTGTTCCTCTATCAGTTTGTTTTGTGGTGAGAGTGGATGCCGCATGGACCCATAGTCTGTGCCAGATGCTGATTATCACTGAGGAGTTGTAATACATGACATCACAGGATCTACCTCCCTTTCTGGATAATAAAGGAGAATTTGACAGAAAAAACCCAGGAGAAAATGAGTAATATTGTGAATACTGTCGAGTTTCAATTATTGAATATACCAAGCTGCACAGTGCTTGATGGGAATAAAGAGAAGTATTTAAGAGTTTCTTTTCTGAAGTTGCCAGTGAGTGTCTGCACTTGAAGTGTAGGGGGTCAAGTGGGAAAAAAAAATAAAAAGGAGGCAATCTTAAGATTACTCTGCACTTGGGCCAGAATTAGGTATATTTCCTTATTTTCAAGCTGAATAGAGGTCAATAATGTGTTAATGATTTTGTATGTGTAATGAGTGAATATGGCATTGAGAAGCTCTATCAGGAGCCATCTGCATAAATGGGTTCACTCCTGAAGTATGACACTTCTAATTTTCTCTTGATGATTTTCACCTGTGGCCCTTCATCATCTTGACTGTAACTGGCATGACACAACACAAGCTAGACCTGCTGTTTCTTTCCCTTTAGATCAAGTGTGGGTTTTGTGATGGCAGCAAGAGCAATGAGGGCTGAAATGAGATCACTGCGGTGGCTGAAGGGCGTTTGCTGCTGGAGACCCGACGAAATCTTTTTCCCCTGCCAGGAGAGGAGGTTCCCTTCATGCAAGGCATTTCTCTGCTTGTGTCACTTTCCTGCCTGTAAGTTGCTGTGTAATTACATCATCGCGGGAAGCATTCATTAAAAAGCTGGAACCATTCGCAGAGGCACGGTGGCCTCCTTTGTTTTGCGCAAAATTAGCTACCAGCGCGAAACCTGGTTCTAGCTGCATTCATGTTCGTAAATCAAAGTCAAGTATTTCATTACAGTGTCTGCAGTGTATGTATATAACTCAGCAGCAGAGCGTCTGCTAAGCCTAATGTGTTGCATTTAATTAACATTTAATTAGAGGGTTTTTGTGGGAGGTGCGTAAGTATTTGCCAGGCGTCTCATAAGTATGAATCTACGTATGGCTCGCTGGACATGAGTGTGCAGTTCTTGTAAATAAAAGCTGCAAGTGGATATCACCCTTTCAAGCTGGGTAGATCTAGTCCCAGGGTACCTTGAGACTTGTATTTGACTTCAAATTTCCCAAAGTTTAATTTTTTATTGGATCTCTCCTCTGGTTTTATTTTGCTGATACTACCTATATGTTGTCTTTTAATGATTATACTCGCTCCTCTCTTACTCAATTGGAAGAGGAGGGAGTAGTTGGGTCACGTGGGAATGAATTTTATGTCTTGTAAGAAAAAATAAGAATTCTTTGTTTCAGAAATAAAACTCTTCCTGTCAGATCTGTGAGTCTGGAAGCTTTTAAGGTGCTGTGGCAGACACCTAAGAGTTCAGTAATACAGTCATTTCAATATGCAAGGAGGGATCCGTAATAATTTTTCCCAGTAATGTCATTACTGAGGGGCACTTGGTGGCCTGTTTTAGAACAGACATCAGAGGGATGAGCTCTGATTTTAACTTGATGTTTGCATGGACAGTCCTGTCTTCAAAATAGGAAGCATGTATCAGCCAACTGGTCACCCAAGGTCTCCTTTGGAGTGATTAGAGTAAACTAGGGCTTCTTCAGGAAGACAGAGCAGACCCAGCGCAGACACCTTGTCCGAATAACCTTCCATAGGTGAAAATAATCTGACCTAGGATGGATTTCTGCAATATAAGTGTCTCCATCCGAGCAAGTCACCCCAGGTTCTCTTTATTGAGTCAAATTCAGGGCATGATTTATCTGACAAAAGGTAGGCATCTACCCTGGCATAGACAGACCTGTTGCATTCCTCTGTTGACTTTGTTGACTGGATCTCCACTACTATTATAGGAGGCTAGAAAACCAGTGCAGGTTCCAACTCAAACCATTCTATAATCTAGGTAAATACCTAAAATTGGGGGGATATGAATACGTTTCTTGCCATGATATGGCTAAAACAATCTCCAGTGTAGTGACTATTGCATGGACATCCTTCTCTCTGTAGACTGTCGGTTCAGGTGATGTGTTTCTCTTCCCACTCCCTGCCACCCTCACAGACTCACTGGACTATCTTGGGGCACAGAAGTGACAAATGTTGCAAGTAGAACATAAATAAAGTGCAGAGTTATGAACTTAACGGGCTCACTGCTGCAATCATGGCTGGAGGCTCTGGGAAAATCACAACCAACCCATTTCATTTCTCCCACAGCTTCATTTCTGAGCAGGGTTTTGCCTCATCCTTGTCCTGTATGGCTTTTACCACAAGGTGTTAATCAGCCACTGCTGTGCTTACCCTGTAGTTGATGGGAAAAGTGACCCATTTGGAGTAGCTGTCCTTTTCAGAATGTTGCTGCGGTAAGGAGAATCTAACCAACATGACAGATTTCCTCATCCTGGACTAAACACATTTTCAGGCTAAAAATAAAAGGAAAGAAGAAAAAAGGAGGGTTGGTTGGTTGTTTTCTTTTCTCCACCTGACCAGCTGCCCAATGCTTTGCATTATGAAAAGCTGTTGAGGAGGGCTCAGTTCATTACTTCTCATTTCTGTGGACGCTTGTGTGAGAAATGATCTCTCTGATACTCTGCAGGTTGGCTGGCTTTTCCTCCTGTATCCCATTCCCTAATTGGTTTTCTTTCATCCCAAATTTGGTGACAGCCACCCAGAATGGCAAGATAGTGTTGGACTTTCAAGGAAAAGAAAAGCAGGAGAGAAAACAAATCCTATTTATCAAATGGAGAGCTGGAATCTTTTCTTCTGTCACGCTAGCATGAGGCCAGCATTACTCTGGTATGTTGGAGATGGTGGTGTATAAAAGAAAGGCAGAGGAGAAAGAGTATAATGAAGGTAGGTCTGATGTACAGAGTAGTTTCCTACCTGAGTTAGTGGGTCTGATGGATGATTGAAGGCCAGATCTCGGCTGGCACAATCTATGTATCTCCCCTGAGGTTAATGGAAGTCAACACTAAATTACACCCCATATGAACTAAAAGACCACTGAGTCAAAGGGTTTTTAAATGATGTAGTTGAGTGAGGTGAAGCGATAGATGTGTCTGGCAGGAGTCTACAGAAAGTTGCAGGTTTTAATAGCCTCTCCATCCCCTTCATCAAGGCTTCTCCCTCCTCTCAGGGAGTAAATTGCATCAGATCAGGCTGCCTGAGCCTCCTCCTCTGCATTTAGTTTGTGCGACTCAATCTCATGATGACAACTCAGGTCAGCTCCCCTAGACTCACGTTGGGCTCTCCCTTGTTTGGTGCCGGTGGGCTTCTCATGGGAACCAGAAAGGGCAGGAGGAGGAGGTAACAATCAAGAAAACAGCAGGAGTTTGATTCAGTTTGGAGATCTCTAAGTTGTCTCTGATCAAATCGAAGTGTTAAAAAAGATTGCTTCCATCAATCTCCAGGAAGGCTTCAAGTTGAGCCTCCCTGTTGTAGGTGTCTTCATCCTTTCAGATCTGGGACATAGTTATTTTTCAAAGTTAGTTTATTTTATGCATCTTCCTGCTCCTTTCAGTTTCCTTCTTTGCCACAACCTGTAGGAGAAAGTCCAGACATAGGCAGATGCTGAGTTACCTTTCAAATGCATCACATTGTCTTTTTTTTTTTTTTTATTGAATGGAGCATTGCAACTTTTTGTTCTCTCCAATTTGTGGCTTTCAGTTTATTTTCCAGATCAATAGTGAGTTATTTCTCTCTTTATTGTTTTATATTAATACTTGACCTACAGATAAGAAGGGAAACATGACAAGAATATGAGGGAAGGAAATGTGAAGCCATAGGTGGCATTTGAGGAGTATTCACCTTCCACAGCAGATGCTTTCTCTGGGGTTAGATGTCATCCCTTCCACAAGTAAAATATAAAATCTTTCAAGGGAGGTCATTTTAGCCTGTTGTGGGATTAAGAAAGGGGAAAGAGAGACTGTTACTCTTTGCTGCACAATCACTTTTCAGACCCGCAGGTCTTTGCCACTTATTACTATTGCTCGAGCAGCATGACTTGGTTTAACATTACAGTTTGCATTCACAACACTATGCAGTTCACTGGTCACTATATTTCCATAGAAGTCCTGCAGACTTCTTGTAGATCACAACGGGATCAAGATCACAGAACAGGAATCGTTTTATTGGGATATTTTACGCCAGTGTGCCCAGAGATAGACCATCAACCACGGGACTGTAAATGTACAGCCACACTGAGGCCCATGTTCTGATTTGACTCCTGCGTCCCCCATCTCTAAATCTAATCTCAGCCAGTCTTGCAGTCACCTCTGTCCATGGAAGGAATCAATCCCTGTAGTAACTGCAATAGGAGAAAACCTTAGCTGGGATGATTTTCTAAGAGGGCTTTATCAACACTGAAATTTTCATGTGACTATTTCTCATACCTATTTTTGCAACAAATACATGGTTTCTCTCTCAGGGAAAACTGAAGTGATGGTCCTTGCTTGCCAGCCTCCATGACCTTTGTCATTTATGCTTTTGCCTTCAGGCAGGTATCTGGACATCAGAAACAGACCCAAGAGTGAGAGGAGAAGGCAAATAAGCAGGTTTCATCTATGTGGGAAGGGAAGGGAAGGGAAGGGAAGGGAAGGGAAGGGAAGGGAAAGGGAAAAAGAGATAAAGAGGAAAAACCACTTTGGCATAGGGCAGGATTACTTGCTCATTTCCAAGATGCAGCATCTTTCTGGGAAAGGGATTTCCTATTTTAGTTGTTTCAGTTGCATTGTTTAATAACCACTTCTGCCTTCTGTGCAAGTTTCCTCATGTCCTCTATATTCTACATGGGTTATTCACAACCTTGCTTGCACTTCAAGCTGGCACTCAAACCTCTATGTTGATTTCTGGCATCAGTTCCATCCCCACAACTCTTTGGTACTGCTTTGGGGCAGACAGAAAGGACTTTTCAGGCTGTTAGCTGGCTCAGAAAAGCATATATTTCAATGTATATGAATATTTCACCTTGGGCTTTCAGTTATTTTTGGTTTAAGTGTGATCATCCATTCAAAGAAACTGATTTTGGTCTGGTTCTTCTGCACAACATGAAGCAGAAACAGTACAGAAAAATTCAGACTCACCCCAAGGAAAGGAACTGGGCACAGAGCTTATTTTTCCCAATTTGACATGTGATTTTCCTGCAAAAGGCCCAACTTCAATTTCTTTGCATCATCCTGAGAAATAGCAAGGTGAAATCTACCCCAGGCTTGTGCTTTGCTTCAGCCCCTAATCAATCTTAACAGCCATTTATTGCTCCATATTTTTCCAAGCTAAAGAGATCATGCCTTAATTATTTCCTTGCGTGCCTTTGAGGGTTGCAGGAGTAAGGCAAACAAAGTTCCAGTAAAAATAATCAGTGAAATAAAAATTAAAACATCAATTTTCTCTTCTGTGATCTTGTAATTGAAATACTCTGTCCTTTTCAGGCTGCATGGTGTTCACACAGCTTAGTTTCCCTGTGTGATCAATGGAAGGAACAAGGCTCCTCCGGAGATGGGTCACCCCACTTCACAGTAGTGGTGTCTGGAGGTGACTGTTGCCTTACAGTAGATGCCTAATTTTTAAGAATTAGTTGCAAGAAATCTGTTGTTAGACCCAAATTTCAGATTTTTTGCATGTAAATCATCGCTGAGAAGATGCTTTTAATCTCCTGCCCTTTATGCCTTTTTACAGTGCAACCGGGGAGGCACAGCCCCAAAACTCTTCTAGGAGCCTCTTGAATTATTACTGTGAATTTATCCCAGTGTTCAGTTATTCCAGATTTACTGCCATATGTTGGCCTTTAGTGTAACTCCCCTCATCCCCCACGTTGTTAGCAGCCTCAGGTGTGCAGAATGGCTCCATGAATCTGTGAAGGTGATAAATGCTCTCCATTACTGGCAAGATTGTTTCACGTCTCTTTGCAGTTGATTTCACTACAGAAATGCTTCTGGTAAAACACGGATTTTTATTCATTTATTCCAGTGATTTCTAGATCTTCACAATTGTCCTGGCCAGTTCACCTTTCATTACTTATTGGTTATTAAAACTTTGTGTAATGTTGTTTTCAAACTAAATCCGTTGCTGTCCTCAGAGATCTGACCAGGAAATTGCTTGTGATGTGTACTTAAACTCCTATGACTTGGCCAAGTGGATGTAGACCAGGAGTGTAGAGGAAGCTCCTGACTCTTCAAGTCCTGCTGCCACATGGTGTCCTGGAAGAAGCACCACTTGCAAAGAATGAACTTCAAGAGATGGTGGCTGTTGCCAGAGGGAAAAAGCCATGCCATAGACCATTGTAGTGACCATAATGGTATAGATTAATAATTTTCAGTGTCTTCCAGCATTTCCTGCATTGATTAACATATCAGTGCATAGTCAACTGTCCTATCCTTGTTTGAGTGCGGTGGAGTTGCAATGTGTGTGGTGGAGTTGCTTCAAAATCCACCAGCTGCTCTTTTGCATTGAAAGTCACTATGCTATGAAGTTAAGAACATCCTCCTGATTTCAAAAGCTGCACTGAATCTCCCAAAGACCCTTACACCAAACGTATACATGGTTTTTAAATGCAGATAAGTACCAAATCTGTCTGAAATTCCAGCGTTCTGGCACACTGGTGGGCAAGAAGGAGGAGAGAAGAAGGAAACCACAATGGTAATTTTGATGTATCCAAGACTTCATTTTGCTCCATACTTGGCTGGAGAGATACCTATAACTGGGCAGTAGCTTACCCAGATAAGGCTTTAAATTGTGCCCTGACAAAACTTTGAGGAGGAAGGAAAAAAAAAAAAGCATGTCTGGATAAAAAAACAAGTGTATGTTACCCTCAAATTATTGTGTAATTACATCATTAATGGAGTTATTCTTTTGGGAAATGGAACCATGATGAGCAACGCATCAGTTGCCTTTTGTTCTGTGCAAAATTACTTACCAGTGAGAAAACCAGTTTTAAGTGCATTTGTGTTTGTAAATCACACCGAGGTATCTCATTAGTGTCTACAGCACATCCTTTTAACTAAGCAGCAGAAGGGCTGCTATGTTGCAGCTAATTAATGTTTAATTGGAGGTGACTTGTGGGAGGGGTCTGACTATGCCAAAAAACATAGGCTAAACGTTTTCACCAGGTGTAAATGTCACTCTTGGGGTAAGGCAGCGCAGTCTGCTTTGCAAAGGTACCCATCAAAACCATACCTCTGCGTTCTGCAGACCTCCTCTGCCCTTGGCCTGACTTTTAAGCAGTCTGAGTGATATGGTAACTCTTCAAAAGACTTTTAATGTTCTCCCTGTGACTTTTCTTTGCACTAATTTTATTTGCTCTGGATTTATACCTACCTGAAATAATAAAAGGCCTTGTGGGAGACGTCTGTAGATGTTGGTGTCCTGCAAAGGACAAGATCTAAGAAATTTTGGTAAGGAAACTGCTGATGAACCCATGAAGATCTTCATGGCTGTTCTACGCTTAGTGATGGTACTTATTGCCCCTTCTCTCTGGGTTTGCTTGGATCATGTTCATTTAATTTTATTTTCAATGCTGAAAGAGCCATAAGATTTCTGCTATGGGTTGGAAGAATTTATTGCACTCATTGTCTAGCATTTTGTAGGAGCTTGTCCAAGCCATGTGCGATGAACTCTGCAGAAAGAAATCCAAAGATCTAGGGGGCCTTTTCAAGGACCTGCCCAGGGGTGCACCACCTTCATATTATTTTTACTGCAAAGTCCCTGGGAGACACCGTGGTGCTCAGAGTGTTCTTGAGTTCAACAAAGCAGGTGGTGGTTTTTATTGGATTAATGGTGTTCCTGCAGGTGCTGTGATGGCACACTGCTGAGAAATTACATCCTACCTGCTTCAGTTTTCCCAGTCATTTCATTTCTATGCAGAATTTCTCTTTGCTGCCTGGCTCTGTGGTTTTTTTGGTGTCACTTTGTGTTGATAAACAGCTGCTCTCTTCCATCTCTAAGTGGGCCACCCTCCACTCTAGTAAAAAAGCCTAAATCAGAAGAGGGTACTGTATTCACCCAGTGTGAAACACTGCTGTCCTCATCTGAGTTTGCAGGGGTCTCCTACAGAGGTGTCCCTGAAAATTTCTGAACAAATATTGCTCCTTTTCCTCTCTGTTCCTCTAACAGCAAGGATTCACACCCATTCCTGTCACATTTTCTGCCATTCAGTGGACACTGTGGTTCTGCCTGCGTGAGTCCTTCTGCAGAGTGATGGAGAGGAGGGGAGAAAAGCTGCTGTGTTTTCTGTCAGATGGAGTTTAGTAAATAAGTGTAAATAAGGCTTACAGAGCCATCCACAAGTTTAAAAGGATCCAGCCAGAAATAGCAAGCTGGCGGGGAGGGCTCTGTTCAACAGCATCACCCTGGCCATCGAGTTTTGTTTGTACATTTTTTTCCTGTGACTGAAGTGAAAGCTAATGGAAGAAAATGTGCATAAAGGTCCAGGAAGTGACCTGGAAGTGAAAAATCAAGAAAAAAGGCTCTGTGAAATTGTTGTATCTCAGTCATGGGCTGCACAGCTTCCTTTACTTCTACATTTCCTTTTATCTGAGTGTAAGGTGCTATTTCTTTTTGTTTGCAGAAGAGCATGAAGGCTCATCTGACACCCAAATCCATTATATTATGTGGTGACATTATGACAGCAGACATTTTCTACTGCAAAGAGGGCTTCCAGAAATGGTTTGGCAGAAAATCCTCCCTCCAAAACCTTTCCATGGAGACTTTTGCAAGGATGTAAGAGAGCACTGCAGACATGTGCTGAACTGTTGCATTCCAAAGATCCCAGCTGATCCAAAACCCAGACCAGTGACTGCAGGCAATGGTGAGCCCAGCTCTGAGGGGTAGAAAGGGACTGTCTGGGTCTTGGGGTGCAATTCCTGCCCTGTCTTGTGAGGCACATCTAATTCAATTTGAAAATTTGAATATTGAATAAAATTTCAATATATTTGAACGGGTTATGTAGGTTTCCTCCATACAGATGGGCATCTCCAAAGGCTCATTCAGCTCACGGGCAGCTGAGACACATGGGCTGATTGGCATTCCCAATAATGGATCTGAACTAAGTGCAGGTCTTTCAAATTAACTGAGGTGTGGGAAAGACCACCTATTCTACAGAGCTCAGAACTTCTATTGCCCATCCCACAGGGTTATCCAGGAAGCAGCATGCAAAAGCATCTTTATACAGTGCTTGAGGAACAATGCAGGAGACTTTTCAGTCCTCTTAGACTTCTCAATAGGGAGGAATTTCTTTGGGGAGACCAGATAGTTGTAAGAGTGTGTTTGTGTTGAATTACAGGGTGTCTGATACAGCTGGGACTCTAGAGGTTAACAGATACTCTCATTAAAATTCAGTCCTCTAAAATGAATTATCCTGAAATCTGCTGTGCTTCACACCACATGAAAGTGGGTGTAGCAGCAATGGAATAAGTTGGAGTTCATCTCTGCTTAGAGTCTCGGGCAATTTGCAATGCAACAAGCAATATTTTGGTGCGAAGACATCAACTGGCCTTTCCCAATGCAAGGGAAATGCTGGGCACAGATTTTAATTTACACTAGCAAAAGGCCTGGTCCCAGGAGTTCAACTAAATCATGAGCAATGTTCAAGAAACACAGTGCTTATAGGAGTGACAGCAACTGTCAGTCAGGAAGGGTAAAAAAAAGCTTTGAGCATCTCTTTGCAACACAATTTCTTAGTTCCTGCCAGCCCCATGTATGTCTATTTATAATTCCAACTTTCCTCAGTTAATCATGTCAAAAATGACATTTGTACCCCTGGGAACTGTATCTGATGTAACAATTTTTGCCAAGTTGTTAATCCCAGAAGAGAATCCCTGAGTAAACTGATTACGATGCTCGCAGCACGAAATAAGCCCAGACCTTCCATTAATCGCTGCACAAACCACAGCAAACTCTGAGCTGAATTTAGATCTATAGGAACATTCCTGGTGCTTAAGGGAATAATATACAGACAGCTTCAGACATCGTGTGAGTGGGTAGCTGCTGAACACAGAAGCTATACCCTAGTTGGTGGCAACGCGTGAACCAGAAGCTCTTGTTCATTTTCTCGTTTCCTCACATGGAAGTACTTCAGGCAGAAGTAGTAGGGCTAGAAAATTGGAATATGTTAAAAGACATGACACTCAAGGAGTGCTTTGCTAACAATTGTCATGCCTATCCCACCAAAGGCTGCCCAGACAGGTCCTTCTCCCATCTCACAGCTGATCGGCACCCGTCGGTTACAGGGCTGAGCGTCCCTCTGGCTTTTTTGTTCAAGAAATAAGAATTATTGGAGGTGCCAACTGAAATGACAACCCAACAGCAGAAACCTCAGTAACACAAAGGCCCACGTGGAGAAGCTGAAATGACTGTTAGACACCTGGAGATTTCAATTTGCTCGAGCCGTGGCCTTCTCCAGTTCTCCTTTGCAGGGAACAAGAAAGCATTTTGTGAGAAAAAATAGTACGAGCAGTTTCATTTCGCTACTTGCAGAAAGAAAGAAAAAGAGAATAAAGGTGAAGATGGTTGATTTTTACAGTGTTTTTGTTCTCAGGGCAAAACCTTTCTCCTGTGAGACAGCGAGGACAGAGGCAACCCTTCCAGTTCATACAAGCACCCTGTGTCCAGTTACCTTAGATCCTTTTTCTGAAAAACATACTGCAAATTCTACCCCTGACTCTGTGCTAACACTGACCAAATGGATTAATCGTTTGGGATCATAGGAGGCTTTCTGCCCTATCAAATAACCAAGCCCCACGGTTTTCTCCCAAGTCCTGATATCCCCAAATCTTGCTGCAGTTCTGGACTTTTTTCTCAGGAAAAAACCCACCAGTTGCCTTGCAAAAGACACAGGAACAAGTTGCCCAGAGAAGCTGTGGATGCCCCATCCCTGAAGGTGTTCAAGGCCAGGCTGGATGGGGCCTTGAGCAACCTGGTCTAGTGAGAGATCTTTAAGGTCCCTTCCAGCCCAAACCATTCAGTTTATGTGATTCTAAAACAAGACTTGAAGAAGCAGTAAACCAAGGACTGCTCCCAGGTGACAGTATGGATGAGGCTGCAGTTTGGATCTTTCCCTGGGACATGTGAATTTGGAAGTGGAAATAGGACCAGTGAAGCAGCACAAAGGCATCTGGGTGGAACCATAAACAACATACAGGAGTTGCTTTCCATCGGTTCATTCTGCAGGAAACCACTCTGCATCCTTGAATATCTGTCCCTGCTGGTCCTCATTACATGCTGCTCAATTGCCTTGGAAACAAAATAGCAGTTTCCGAATGGTCCATCTCCCATCCTCCCCTTTTCTGCTGCATGTGTCTGAAATTACATTCTAATTTTAAAATCACAGGATGATTTATTGCCATTTTCTAATGCTCAGCCTCCCCCTGGTTAAATAGATTATTTACCAATAGCTTCACCCATCAGGGAATGAAAGTCTGGAACACTGAATGGACAATAGGAGGGTCTTTGTTAGAAGGTGGTGGGCAGCAGAAAAGTTCCCGACTCGTAGGATTTAAAACTCAATATGCACATCTTTTAAGTAAATTCTCACTTTCTTCTGAAGATGTTAGGTACTGTCCCCATGAGTAGCCTTTTGCTTGGTGCTGGGTTAGGACCTCAGTGTGGTTGTTGTGACCCAGGGAATTGGTTGAGTCACCGTCTCTGGAGGTATTTAAAAGACATGTAGACGTTGCACTTAGGGTCATGGTTTACTGGTGGTCTTGGCAATGCCAGGTTTCCAGTTAGACTTGATGATCTTAAAGATATTTTCCAACCTAAATGATTCTATAATTCTATGATTTTGCCTTGTTGACTAATCCATCCCCTTTGGAGAAGACTGCATCCAAATTGCACCTGAGGGACAAGGACTTGGAAGTAAACTGAGAGCTTAGTTACTTGACAGTGTGGCTGTATCCTGAGAGACTGCCTGGGTTTCTCCATGGTCCAAATATTTGGAAAGATGAGGGAAACCAACACAAAGAAGGAAGAAGGAGACAGTAAAAAGGCACATACTCAGTGCAATGGAAACACTTCTGAGTAGTTTCCACCTACCAAATCCAAGTGAAAGGGAAATTATCACTGTGGTAAATTTAAAAGCATGCTCGATATTCCTGTGAAAAATAGTTGAGTATGATTCAGAGCACATGAGACATTTCCACCATGCTGAGGTGAATACAAATATGCAGCTCTGCGAGGTGAGGTCGGATGTAAATCAGTGTTAATCCTTCTGGTCTTTCACAGTTGAGGGCACCAGCCGGCACCAGCTTGGGACCAACGTGAACAGTCCCCACAAATTAACGCACAGTTGAGTGCCTTTTGTGAGGACTCCTCCTGGCCTCCTGCGGGCAGGTGACTGGTTTGTCCTGGGGAAATATTGCCTGTGGATCAGATGAAGCGAAGAGCAGCTGGCACGAAAAGCTGGGCTTTGAGAAATGGAAGCAGAAAGGTGTCAAACACGCTTGGGAGTTCACTCCCCAGGCTGGAAAATGAGATTGAAAGAGGAGACACAAATAATCTTTGCATTAAGCTGTCCTCGCTGCTGCTGGAAGCCCCTGCTGCTTCCATTAGACAGTCTTTGCTGAGCCTCTGAGCTGTGGAAAGGTGTTTCTGCAGCGGGCATTGCTTTCTGTGCAATATCCCTACTGCCTTGAGGGTCTGGCACTTGTTTTTGTGATTTTTTGTTGTCTTTCCCCATTTCCTCTTTGTCTAATGTAAAGAGGTGCAGCTTTCCAAATGACTCCAAGGAGAGATCTAGCAGAAAATGAAGGTTTTTTTTGCAGTGGGATTTGCGGTACGCCATGCTGCCTCCTCCACAGCCAGCTTTGTATTGTAAGTTAAACCCTTGTGTGGAGGGCTGGGCTTTGCTGAGGAAGTAGAAAAGGCACCTCCAGATATATTGTGACATCCTCTGACATCCTGAGCCTCTTTCCTCCCCTTCTCACCCAAACTATTTCACATGCCCATCCTCTGAAGCAGGTAAGTCCCATTCCCCAAGATGTGGGAACAGTGGTGCAGATGTTGAGATAAGTCAGGACCAGCCCTGCCTGCTGCTATTTGCCCATGTTGGATGGAAAGAACTACACAACTCCGTCATGAATCCATATGAAATGTCTATGGTGGTTCTCCATCCACCTATGTCTGTCCCAGATCCTCATCATAGTGATGCAGGAATGACTGGATGGTATTGCTACTCATCTTCTTTCCGCATTGATTCTTCTCAGCACTCAACTTTATTTGCTTTTCAATATCTGCATAAAGTTTAGTGTTTCATGAAACAATGTTCCACATCCAGAAAAGAAAATCAAAAGCAAACCAAAGCACACATCAGCATTGACTGAAGTAATGAATGAAACGAGACAGTTTTGTTCTCTCCTCTCACAGAATATCTCAAAAATACACTTGTATAAATACCACCAAAATTTCTGAATCTCTAACAGAAGGAAAACCGATATCAATTATGTGTTTAGTAATCCTCTCAAAATATAATAACAACAGGCTTAATGACGTCAGGTCTATCTGCTGTAGTGAAAAGACATTAAGAAGCAATCATAAACAAAAGCAGATCTCTACCTAATGCTCTGTTCACTGGGATATAGGAAGGCAGATTATTGTACTTCGAGGGTTTTGTCTGAGCCAGCAGTGTAAGGAAGGATAAACTGGAGGCAGGTTTGCTACACATATTTTGGTTAAAGCATTGGTGATGCATGAATCTTGACTCTTACCAAATGCATTTGTCAACTAAATACCTGCTGAATAGCTACAGGCAAAGGAAAGATCACATGCAATTGTCAGTGCGAGGTTGTTTGCAGACTTTTATTTCTTCATTGGAATTTGCAGTGTATGGCTAATTAGCAAAATTTGCATTGTTCTGCTTCTTCTCCCTTAGTGAGGAAATCAATGTTTACAGCCTGAGGACAAGGAATAGCAAGTGCCACATATGCTTATGTGGTATCTGTGTGCTCTTTAGTTCTTCTAACAAGAAGTAGGATGCATCTAGAATTGGATTAAAGAGGATTCAAAACCAGTAAGTGTAAATATTCAACATCAAACATACAGGCATTATATGATATAATAAAAAACAACAACAACAACAAAAACCCCCACCAAAAAACAACACCACAGCAAAATGGAGAGTTTATTCACAGAAGCAAAAATATTTGTAAATCAACTTTTAATGACACACCAATGTCAGCATCAGAAAAAATCCACCCTTTTATATCTGGGTGATTAAATATGTATATTTATAGCTGCGTGATATATATATCACATGTATAGCTGAGCTGGTAGAGCTATCAAGTCTCAGCTTCATAGGAAATTCAGTAGTTCTGAAGGGGTTTTTTTCCATTGCAATCTGAAATATAATGCTGCATTTTGATTTTTGCCTCACAAATGCATCTGAAAAAGCATCACATTTTTGGTCAATGAGAATATATCTCTAAAAGTATTTCAACATTTATTTTTGTTTGACTTCTAGTATTTCATTTTTACTAGATAAAACTGTAGAATATGGAATTAAAATAAGAAAGTGAATATAAAATTAAACATGAGCATAAATGTGGAATAAAAGAGAATATAATAAATAAGCTTATAACATAAAATAAATCAGAATAAACAATGTAGCCTAAAATATATTTCAAATGAAATAACTGAAGCAACTAAATGCCAAAATGTATTATGCAAAAGCTTTTTTAAGTAATATCAAAATGAAATCAGTGCATTCTTCAAGAAGGTTGAAATTTTGATGACTTTGCAAATTGTGATGGAAAAATGTTTTGCCAAAACCCTGTAAAACAAGGCAAATATATTTTGAAAAGCATATGTTAAAAGTGGTTTCAGATGACATACTTGGGCCAAATGGATAACAAGACTATTTCCAGCTAATTTCAGATGGGAAAGCAGATGGGGCTGTTTCTTGCTGTTAGATTTCTGTGGTCACAATGTCTCAAGGGCTGAACTTGAACATCTGAGTTCCTTTAATTATTATTGTTATCATGACTAAAATTAACATGACCAGATCTGCAATCCTAACTTATACACTCCTGTCTTTTGCACTATGCAAGGGGTACGAAGATTTTATCACAGCCTGAAAAATCTTTTAACCCATTAGAACTTTAGGTGCCAGGTATGTGGTGCACCTCACCAAGGTTTAGAGATGAGCTTCACTTACAAATGCATGGAAATTTTGCACTCTTTGGGAGTTCCCAGGGTGTCCAAGGTCTCTGCACAGGGCTGGCAGGGATGATAAAAGACCTACAGAAATCCTGCACTCTTCTGGGCTGTCATCAGTGTTTGAAGCGGCACTACACGTCTATGTTAAAGCAAGTAAATCCAATACTGTGTATCCAGAGTGTAGGTCTCCGCTAGGAGTGAGGTATCCAAGAGCCACGTACAGTCAATGGGGAGTCTGTGGGAGTTAGTCTGTGACCTGAACTATTGCAGGTTTCTGTCTTAGGAACAGAAAGGTTGTCTCCAAACTTCAATTTATGTATAAGGAGAATGGGGTGACTTGGTCACATCAAATCCTCGAATGGTTTGGGCTGGAAGGGACCTTTAAAGATCATCTAGTCCAATCCCCCTGCCATGAGCAGGGGCATCTCTCACTGGATGAAGTTGCTTAAAGCCCCATCTGAGCTGGCCTTGAACACTTCCAATGATGAAGCATCCCCAACTTCTCTAGGCAACCTGGTCCAGTGTTTCACCAGTTTCATCATAAAAAATGTCTTCCTTATGTCCAATCTAAATCTGACCTCTTTCACTCTAAAAGCATTGCCCTTTGTCCTGTCACTACAGGCCTTGATAAAAAGTCCATTCCCATCTTTCTTAGAAGACCCCTTTAAGTATTGAAAAGTTGCAATAAGGTTTCTCCAAGCCTTCTTTTTGCCAGGTTGAACAACCTCAGCTCTCTCACTTGTCTTCATAGAAGAGATGTTCCACCTCTGACCACCTTCATGGTTGTCCTCGCGACCTGCTCAAACAAGTTAATGTCTTTCTTGTGCTGGGAACCCCAGAACTGGACACAGTACTCAGGTGGGGTCTCACCATAGTGGAATAGAGGGGTAGAATCACTTCTCAGCCTTCTGGCCATGCTTCTTTGGATTCATTCCAGGAGAAGATTGGCTTGGAAGTGCACAATGACAACAAATACACATTGCTTACAAGTGCATGTTCCCAGCTTGTGTCTCATCATCCATCCACCCAAGTCATTTTTCACTGGGCTGCTCTCCATCAGTTCATAATCTAGTCTGTATTGATACTGAGGATTGTCCTGACCCACGTACAGGACCTTCCATTTGGCCTTGTACTTCAGGAGGTTGATCATGGAGCTTTCTGTATAATATAAGTGCTACTGACACTTATATTTGGGGAGACAACTTTCACCCGAATTTTTGCTGGAGTGCTGATAATATGCTTATCCAGATAATATGCTTATCTGGATAATATGCTTATCTCCTGATAATATGCTTGGGACCTCAGAGACCTCAGTCACGAGTGACTCCAAAACTCGTGACCTCTTGGGGTGGCTTCTTTTATATGACACCAGTTACTTTGGGTAACTAGAACTTATACCCACCTAGAAGAAGTGGTAGATGTGCCATCTCTGGAAACATTTAAGATCTCAAGTGTTGCTTTTGGTTACATCCCTGCTCACCCTTGAGATCTGCAGAGGCGCATCCTTCAGCTGGACACAGACTGGAGAGGGCCACGGAAGGCACTGCTTTTCATTGCCTACAGTTTCCTGTATCACACCGTACAACCCTGTCGGAAGCTTCACTGATTCAAAACCACTTAACTGCACTTAAACAGGGACTGACAGGTAACTAAAGCTTTGGATACATTTCAGCAATCTTTCTTTACCTTTATTCTCATCTTTAGCATGATCACACCGTAACCGTCCATCTGTCTTAGCTGACTGTCATTCCTGCTTCTCCCTCCTAATACTGTTTCCATCCACCTGCCAGTTTCAATGAAACTGAAGGAATGACTCAGAGTCACAGGAATCTGTTCTTAGAAATGTACAGAAAACTACATTTTCTGTAGGCCTATGGAGGGCAGGTTTTCAGCATGAAAACCAGAATTACCTGTTCCTCTTGTCCTGGTGGCACATCAGTCAATGTGTGTGCACCCTGGAAGGTATTGCTGCCTCTTCTGTTTCTTGCTAACTTGCTAAACTTGCAAAGAAGGGGCATGAGAGGAGCTGGAGATAGTATGGACGTGAGTCCAAGGGTTATCTGGAAGAACTGGAGGGGTTTGGGGAGTTTCAGGATCGTGGAGGACCAGAGGTATTGAGATCTGAGCAGTGGATGCAATGCCGGGCTTGGGAATTGGGGAGGTCCTTAATATACCTTAGTAGGTGGAGATCATTCTGTACATGGGAGGAAAGCTGAGACTGTTGTGGTAGGATTGTTTACAAAACATTGTGTACACAATTCTGTAGAAAATCTGTCTTCATTTAATTTTGTTGCTTATGAATAATATTTGGGTGGCTTATAATCAAGAACATTCATTTTTCCCTTTTCAGAATTGAGCATTGTGGTGGCTGTTACCCCTGGTCCACAGGGCTGTCCATTTTGATTTTCATTTTGTGTCCATTTGTGCGGCTAATGTGAGTATTTTCCCAATCAATGCTGGTAGATCCCTCTTTAATTAATATCGATGAGTTAGAGAAAGAATAGCGGGGACCACTAGTAACGTTTGCCTGTGGCTGAGTGTTTGAGGGGAAAACCAGGCAGGCTTGTAAACAAGAAATCATCATGGAGGGACATACTGCAATGAAGACCCTCAGCTGGATCCCTCTTTCCATTCTGAAAAGAGAAGAAACACTCCAGACTTATCATGTGAAGATGGAGAAGATACAGTAAGAAATCAGGGATGCTGAGAAAAACAGGAACTGTAAGGCTGAGTCATAGCATCATAGAATGGTTTGGGTTGGAAGGGACCTTAAAGATCATCCAGTTCCAAGTGAGTTCCAAGAGTGAATCTGTACAGCTCAGATGGTGCTTAACTTTACCCCAAACTGGTTCCGGACACACACTGGCACCAGCAAAATCTCTGCTGGGGAATTGATGGTGTAAGTGATATAACCCTGCCCCTGTGACATCCCAACATGGACATCCTTAAGATGCAAGGGCCTTCAACGGGCTGCCCACAGGCAAAACTCTTTGCATACAGAAATAAAAACTACCCAGAGTGTGCTCTCTGATAGGAAAACGTCATGTCAATACGTCCCAATCTCACCATAGCCCAAGGCTGGTAAAATAACAGTGATTTTCCCTGTTGGCTTCAAAAAGAGGGGATCTGGCAATGTGTCACAGACAAAATAGATCTGTTCAAATGAAACCACCCTGACAAATAACATCCTTCTTAAAATTTAAATTAACTGTTTTACACCCCACCCCACCCCCCCCAATAATACCACTCAGGGAGCCAAATTCTTAACTGTGTTTTCCCTTTGTTTCTTTTGTTTATTGAATTTGATTTGATTTAATCAACCATTTGGTTTTGGAGCTGTCTTTATGGATCTGTTAAAATGTGTTCGGAAATATTCGCCATCCTTTTTTTTGTCTCTTTTTCCTCCCGGATTGCACTACTGCTAATGAGGTGCAAAATCTAGAATGTAGAAGATTCTTTTTCATGTCTCTTTTAAGCAGACAATCCAGTCTATCTGAATAAAGACTGATCAAAAATTAATTGAGGGCTTCAGGATTCACCTTGATATGAAGTGAGGTTATTCCAGTCACCTAAAGAAACGCATTGCCCAGGAAAAAAAGCTCATAGGAAGGGTTCATGTCCCATGGTGAGAAGTTGAGCTACCTTTCTTGGTAGCCAGACTTTCTCTCTAGATCATCATGGCTATAACATCATTGCAAATAATGAAGACAGAAGTTCTATCTCAGCACCATAAGCAAAATCAAAGGTTGTTATTTTGAATGAGGATGAATAAAGGCTAGGAAGGGCTGAATAAGGGCTATCAGGAGAAGAAGCGGGGTTGAAAGAAGGACAACCAGGGACAGAGGGTTGAAGGGAGACACCTGAATGGTCAGGTTTGTCTCTGCTGTTTGGAGAGGTAAGAGATATAAGTATAGCAAGCACTGCTGCAATAAAGAACTAAAAGGAAAGATCTTTGGCCAACCTGTTGGATGCTTGCTCAGCAGAGGTTACTGTGGCTTTTCATAGTCCTGGCACATGGGAAAAAAGTGTGTGCATTGATGACCCCACAGTGTTTGATCGTTCCTGTTGCCCATCCCATTTTCCTCCTTCGGGCAAGATAGAAGGCCACAGTTATACATTGTGGTGGGTTTGATCTCCACTGGATGCTGGGTGCCCACCAGGCTGCTCTACCACTCCTCCTCCTCCTCAGCTGGACAGGGGACAGAAAATATAATGGAAGGCTCATGGGTTGAGATAAGGACAGGGAGATCACTCAGCAATTACTGTCATGGGTAAAACAGATTTGACTTGGGGAAATTAGTTTAATTTATTAGCAATCAAATCAAAGTATGACAATAAGAAATAAAAACTGAATCTTAAAATGCTTTTCCCCCACCCCTCTGTTCTCCCTGGACTCAACTTTACTCCCAATTTCTCTACCTCCTCCTCCTCAGTGGTGCAGGGAGATGGGGAATGACGGTTGTTGTCAGTTTATCACATGTCTCTGACCCTCCTTCCTCCTTAGGGGAAGGACTCCTCACACTCTTCCCCTGCTCCAGCATGAGGTCCCTCCCTTGGGTGACAGTTCTCCACAAACTCTTCGACTTGAATCCTTCTCATGGGCTGCAGGTCTTCTTTAACTGCTCCAGCCTGGGTCCTTTCCACAGGGTACAGTCCTTCAGGAACAAGCTGCTCCAGCATTAAGTCCCCCATGATGTCATAGGTCCTACCAGCAAGCCTGTACAGTGTGGGTTCCTCTCTCCGTGGGTCCCCAGGTCCTGCCAGGAGCCTGCTCCAGGGTAGTCTTCCCACGGGGTCACAGTCTCCTTCAGGTGCATCTACCTGCTCTGCAGAGGGGTCCTCCATGGGCTGCAGGTGGATATAGGGGTGGGACCCCATGGCGGGGTCCACCATGGACCTCCATGGGCTGCAGGGGGACAACCTGCTTCACCATGGTCTTCACAGGCTGCAGGGAAATCTGCTCTGGTGCCTGGAGCACCTCCTCCCCCTCCTTCTTCACTGACCTTGGTGTCTGCAGAGTTGTTGCTCTCCCATATTCTCACTCCTCTCTCTTTTCTGATGATGTTAGCACCATTGCTGATAGGCTCAGCCTTGCCCAGTGGCGGGTCCATCCTGGAGCCATCTGGCATCGACTCTATCAGACATAGGGGAAGCTTCTAGCAGCATCTCACAGAAGCCACCACTGTAGCTACTGAACCCTTGCCACCCAAATCCAATCCACGTGTGCAGAGAGGGAGGTTTGATCCGAGCAGCAGCAGGAAAGGGAAGACCGTTCAGCAGGGGTCCTCTGAGCATCACGTCCTGCCAGGTGGCATCACACCACTGCAGCACATAACGTCTTCTGCTCTGCACTCTCAGTCGGGGGCTCAGGATGGCCGCAGTGTGGAGGCAGGACAGCGTTGGAAGTGAGTTATACGCCAGCCAGGCTGCTGGGTAACACAAGGTGAGAGTCGTCAGTATGACTCTCTTTTTTCAACATCTGACTTGACAGGTCTGAGAACCTGGAGTGCTCCCCAGCCACAGACTAAAAGGGACCTGCCAGCTGGTCCAAAGTGAAAAATTAGGTAGGTTTGCCTGGATATCGGTGAAACAAATGGGGCTTATCAGAAACTCAAAGGTCAGAGCTTGTCACTTACCAAAAAGAGTATGAGATGGGAGTAACTTGTGAGTACCACAACAGAAGCTCTGTGATAAGATACAAAAGGAATACTTTGCCATATTGCTTAGAGTGGTTTTGCTTGTCTGTGCCTGGGACAATCACCCTCACCACCCTTTCAGCATCTGGGAGGGGACGACATCTAAACAGAAAACCCTAAAGCATTGCTATAAATGGTGACTTTTCAATTTATTAACATTTTCAGCTCTTCTTAACAAAACACTTCTAGAGCATAACTTATTCAAAGCAGATACAAGCTTCCTTTTCATAGTATTATTTATTACAATTTAATCATCCCAGGGTTTTCAGACCTGTCATTAAGTTTCTGCCAAGTACGCTGAGTGACACAGCAAAATCTCCACAGAAATTCCCTCTGTGTGCATTATTCTTTACCCTTCTACAGATGTAATCAAGCTATGGTGCTGGACATAGTCCATCTACAGTGACCCCATTACCCTTCCCCATTATGCCTGCTAAGAAAGGAGTAAAGGAGCCCTAGGAAAAAGAGGGGAAAGAGTCTTCATGCCACAAGGTTCTTTCTGCTCTCTCATTTCCCCAATCCCTACCTGAGAGACAACCTCAAAACAGATGAGATATCCCAGCTCCATTTTCAAAACTTTTTCCTTCTTGATCTCAGGTTGCTCTAAGAAGAGGCAGCAGCTCTTGGTCATCCCCAGGCTGTTTTAATCAGGACAAGGATACAGCGAACTGTGTATAAAGAGGGATGGAGATCAAAAGTACCAGATAGGGAACTTTAAAGAAGAATAAATTAGAGGAGGGATGTGGCCTAGAAGGACAGAGCAGGCATGGATTTTAAAATGAAGCAGACAGAAAGAAGAATTACTTAGATGGGCTAGAGGTCTAAGGGGACCAGATAGGGTAGGCAAAACAGAGAGGAAAGAGGAGAAATTCTGTGGGACGCATAGAGTTAAGGGAAAGGGGTTTCTCTTGAACCTGTGTACCTCCAGAAGACCTCACCCTCTATCCTCATATACTTGGATTTTTCCTTTGCTAATTGTGTGTCTGGTTCTGGAAGGTCATTCCTCAAGGTAAGCGTCCTAGCAGTATGAAATACTTATGTGCTCTCCTGTTTTGTCTGAGATTCGTCTGATTAGATACTGTCCCTTGAAAAATGGCATGGAGAACAGGACCTCTCCAATCAAAATACATTTGGAACTACAAATGAAAAATGTACACCTCATTTCAATTTTGATGTTATTAATTACAGCACAGAAGCGTTCAGGTGGCCACTAGTGACCATTCAAAAAGATGCTTGACGAAAATCACATGCAACTTACAGAAGTATTAGCTAATGAGGCCCAGTTCTGATTAAATGTGTAGTTAGAGAGAAAAGCTTTGCTATATGTTAATAATGTATGCATTCTTTATCATATGAAAAAGTAAGAATTTAAAACACTCACTATTTTTGGAGGGTTTAAAAAAAGTCACAACACTTGAAATTGTCCCAAGTCCTGTTTCAGGAATGTGAATGAAGTATTTCATTTTCCTAAAGAAGGAACATGCAGTACTTAGCATTTCCAGTCGGAGTTTATTTTAGTCTAATTTATTTCCAACAGCTTTCCCCTCATCTTGAGTGCTCTGAGAAGAGATAAAGATAATACATTCCCACTAGAGACAAGGGATAAAACAACATCAGCAAAAAAATGATGTGTACATTGAATCAATCCTCTTAGTGAGGCAGAGGAATAGGAGCAGAAGCGTTGGAGACTCCAGGTGTGTGAGGTGTTTTCTCCTTGGCAGGGCAGTGTGATTGGTACATAGTGGAAAGTAAATTTATATTTTGTTGTCACTGTGCAGCATGGCTTTGAGATACAAACATTGAACTCCTCTAAAATGTTAAGGGTCCAAGAGCTCCAGTCAAATCTTTGGTATTTAGGACAGCATCTTTTTTTCAGTTGTGTTTGATTAAAAGGAAAACCATTTTTAAAAAGAGAGAGGAGGAAAAAAAAGATGTTTTCTCAGATTTTTGTTTTGTTTCTTTTAATGAAATATAAATGAATAAGAATTTTTCACAAAATATCAACCAGTAAGGAAAAGGTTAATCCCATGTCCAGATGGACTTTGGTTAAAAAACATGATGTTGGTCATGGATGTAGTTGAGACTTTCTGATAACTGGTAGCCTCCCTGTTTTTAGAAGTCTCTTTTTTGATAAGAGAAGTGGAGCTGATATTTGGATTCCATCTTAGTGCTTCTGTTTCTTCTTCTGTCTGTCTGTCTGTGTGTTATTTTTTTCTTAGCAGCTGGTTTTCTGGAAATCTTTAAAAAGTAGACAGCATCCGTCTTATGATATTTGCTGTTCCTCCTGGAGGACTGGTAAAAATCCACAGCTGATTATGATAAGTGTTCCTGGTGTAACTAATCTAACTGTTATGTCTCCAAATTTTCAACCTGTATCAGCTTGAAATCTAACAGTTTGCCCTACCTCTTGTAAAGGTTTGATACTGCTGTGTCTTGTTTTTGTAACTATTGCAGGATTGTCTGGAGATCCTGGCGGATGTTGGCAGTAAGGTCTTCTTCCTCTGATCTTCTGAGGTTGTTCTTCTGAGGTTTTGCATCTGACACAAACCTTTACATGCAATGTTTTGCCTACTCACTGGTCGCTTATGTTGGCTGCTATTATTTGTCATTTATTTCTTTATTTTTGGAGATGTTTCTTTATTTGCACTAACTTCTTTCTCATTTGACTGTGCTCAGCAAAGATGATTGTAACACTTACGACACAAACACCCTCTCCATAAATTGCGTTTTTAAAGACTCACTCTCTGAAAATCCTCTGCCAGGACTAAAGGCTGCTTATTCACAGAGCTTGTTGGAGATGTTTGAATAGATGCATCATCTTTTTTTTTTTTAAAGGCTTTGCAAGCAAAGCAAAGAACACACAGTCCAGGATTGATGGTGGGGTGACAACTTCTGGATTGCCTCTGTATGAGTAATAGTCACATACAAGGATTTTTTGAGACAACTGGCATGCATCAAGGTTAAGGTCTGTAAAGCATCTTTTGGAATAGGTTATCTGAGCACATTTCTGTTTCTCTTGCCCTCTCCTAGGTGCTTTGTACTGTATTATATGAAGAAGTCAACAGTAAAGCACCATCCAATGAGCTGATTCAGGTTGATGGTCCATGTGCTAAACACACACAAGTTGGATGTGCTCATATGGATAAGCTACATCTTTCCCACCTACATAATAAACATTGCTGCCTAAACAAGATCAGTTACCTACAGCCCTCTCTTTAGTGAGGTCTGTCTTCCGTGGACTACAGAGGGAGATAAGGACATCTGGCCTCCAAACCTAGAATTGAAATTAAGGTACATATTTTGCTGTTTCCATTTGCACAAAGTGTCTAAATGTGGGATTGTCACCTTGAACAAAACACTCTGCCTACTCTGTATGGGATTTTATAGGGTGTCTGAGGCACCTCCATGGGACTGGTGTATATGAGAGAATTACAGAAGATTGATGTGCTTCTGGAGAGGCATCTAGAAGATAGTGGAATTCTTTACTGTAACTAAAATGACACAGGACACCTAAGTTTAGGTGTCTCAGTTCTGCCTGCTTTTGAGTGAAGCACACTCAGTCTGAGCCCTTACAAAGGCTGAGATAGAACCTGTCACATTCCTTGTGTATACCAGGTAGATAACTACAGTAGTAGTTTTTTAGTAGTACTTTAAGGCAGTAACCTGTGCTTTTTAAAATTACTAAAAATGCTTAACCTGACAAGTGGAATGGGATGAAGGCAGTAATTATCAGCTTGTTCTCTCTGGAGGACACACTCATATATAACACATTTCACCAGAAAGCTGGCAAAAGTCCCTCTAGATCAGGGGACAAGTAAATCATCTTTGCCCATATTCCCCTATAGAAACCTTGCCTTGACATAGTAGCTTATGTAAAGGGATCTTCAATGATGAGATGTTTGCCTTTTCAACAGGAAATGAGGATGCTGCCATTACAAACCCTTACCGTTTCACCAAGGTTTTCTTTGCAAAGTGACGCATGACAGAAAATGGAAACTCTTAAATCACCACTGTCTAAAAGGCATGAAGTACATTCTGGGACTGAAAAAGTTCTAGCAAACTTATATATCTCTCAGAAATTGGCGATATTCTAGGCATAATTTATGGCTATTGCTAGTGATCCGTGCAAGAACTTTACCTGGACAGGCCTGTTTTTTTCCTCTAGATTACCTACGGCCAAAAAATATCCCTGGATGAAATGTTTACCAAGAAGAAAGTCCAGGGTGGACAGGAATATTCCACCCAAACCAATTTTACTTCTGCAGTCATGCATTGCTGTTCCTGCTTTGCATGGTGAATTGTTGTGTGTTGGGCTGTGAGACGGGATTGAAGTTCAATACCCAACCATGAGACCACTGGGAACAAAATATCTCCCCGAGCCATATCAGACTAATGGGGTAACCTCTTCTAGCACCGTTTTGTATGAATCTCCCAGCCTGCCATGTTGGACTTGGATCTCAAGGTTTCTGGACATCTTAGCAGGTGGGGTTCCTGGGTATGTCAAAAGCCTGGTTCAGGTCATATACCACAAATCTAGCCCCTGAACTTCAGTCCTACTGCTTTTATATCCACCATTTCTGTTTAAAGGAAGAAGGTGAGGTGAACCCCCATTGCGTAGACTCTGATTATAGAAGACCTCCTGAGTTTAAGCAACATCTTGCCCCCCAGATGTCTGCTAATTGGGGCTCTGGTTTGGTCTGTGCTCAGTTTAACTACAGGAGAGATTCCAGCGCTCTCTCCAGGCTTGTTGATGGACTACTGCCCCACTGCACAGCAAAACATGAGTGAGTAGCTGGTCTGAGTCATGCCAAGGAGTCTTGTCTGGTTTGTCCATCACAAGGACCACCCCACTGCTGTGTTAACAAGGCCTCCCTGTTTCTGCCATGCTGGATCTCCATTCAAGTAGTGTATAGAAAATGCCTCATTTCCTTCCCCACTCCCCACCTCTCTCTCTCCACCACCTTGGTAACCATCAAAATGTCATTTTGGCCACCATTCAGTTGTTTTGGGGAAAGAAGAATAAAAAAAAAAAATCCAACAAGGGGCTTAAATGTTCCAAACCCCTCTACTCAGTGCAAGATGCTTGTGTGTCCTTTGTTATTCCCTCCTCCGTTTTCCCTCTTCCTGGTCCTCCCCCCTCACTGTTCTGCCCTGGCAGCTTGGTCCCTTTTGTACACAACATCCTTTTCCTTTCACCAAACCACAAAGACCCAGTGGGGAGGCGGACACAGGAAATGCTGCAAGCAAGAAAAATCCATCCCCTCCTTGTGACAGTTGAGTTGCTGGGGAGGGGAGGTATTGGCATTTTTCATGTGTATGTCAGTGTGTTTGGTGTTTTTCCTTTTTTCTTCTTTTTTTTTTTTTTTAAAAGTCCTCTTTTCCACATTTCCCTTCCTGTTGATTTGAAAGCAACTGACAATGAAACCTGCAAGCAGAGCATTTTCTCCCCCGCCCCTTCCCAATCTTTCCTTTGCTTTCATAAGCTTCACTCCTTGCAGCGCTTGAAGAGGAAGGGGAAAGACTTCATCCTGTTGTGTCTTCTACACGCACGTGATGCCCACCTAGCTCCACACAGCAAAGCACTTTCACAGTCCTGCTATGACTGAAACCCTCCATCCTTATTACACAGGACCCACGTGTGCAAACTTCTGCTGGGGTTTCACGTACTACTAGCTTCCAGTATGACCATGGTCACTGTGTGAACACAAGGGGAGCTTACAGGGTTTTTTGGAAGAGCTGACATTGCATTTTGCTCCACCCCATATCCAGAAAGGATTATGGAATTCCTTAACTTACATTACGACATCAATCACAGGCTCAGGAAAAGTAAACTAAATGACATCAGGTAACAGAACCTCTCGTGGGACTTGAGTTTGCAGCTGGTCTTATTCTTGGCCACGTGGATTTGCCGGAGCTGGGTTGTTTCATTCTAATTTAAGTACAGAATTCTATTTACATGCATGAGAACATGCCATAAAATAGTTTCGATCTTGCCTCTGAAAGGCTTTGAGGCTTTGCAGAGGTACTCGTTAGCACTGCAGTTGTGCTCATGAATTCTTCTTTTGTGAGCCGTGTACTGGTGCCTGGTCTAAAGTTTTCTAAATTTAGGCCTGGCACCAGCAACTGGAGAGAGGAACTTGTGCTGGAAACATCAGTATCAGTGGGCAGTGTGGAGGTGAGACCCTGCAACCCTTGGGATTACTTCCAGGGAAGTCTCCCTTTCAGCAGGGTTATGCTATAAACTCATTGTAATTCCCTTTGGGTGATAATTTAGAGAGACTGTGTATGGGGTGAAGATCAGTGAGAGGGGGGACACCTCTGCTACGGGAGACCACACAAAAAGACCTGCAGGCCACATCTCCTCATGGACCTTGCTCAGGTCCAGCTCTGTGACGGATGAGCCTTGGTCCAAAATCTTGGCCGGCCATGGCACTGTAAGGGGGGTCTGACCAGCAGCCCGCCCTTCTGCAAAGGTTTGAGTGGAAACCTACAAGCTGGTAGTGTTTCTCAGGCTGGGAAGAAATCCAGGAGCCAAAGTCTTTTTGTCCACCACAAAATTGTGTTTAACATTAAAAAAAAAAAAAAAAAAGTCTAACACCCAATTTCCCAGTATCACAGCAGTTCAGGCCTGATATCTCAGTTTCATCTCTTCTGGTGGCTTCATTTTCTCCTTCCCCAAGCCTGCATTGTCCTGCACCTCTCCCCCCACTCCCTTTCCAGAGACTTGTGATAACCATTGCCTAGGTAACAGCATCTTGCCTGGTGTGTTTTACTGACTGCAACGCGTGTGGGGGCGTGTGCTGTGCCTGCATTCCCAGTGGGATAAGAGGCAGAGAGTCGAATACCGTGTGTGGGAGAGAAACTTCTTACCTTGCTTCTGACACCAGCGGAGGCAAGAAGGTCAGCCTCTTGCATCCCTCCGTAGGGCTTGGTAGCTGCTGCTGTAGTGGCTAACATGGGATTTATTGCCTTGTTGGGGTCCTGGTGAGAGGCTTAGGAAGGGAGTGAAGTGTTAGGAAGGGAATGAATTGGTAAACTTTCTGCCGGCATGCATGCCCAGGACATCCTTCTCAAATGTGATTAAGTTACACATGGTTAAAGCGTTGATTGTTCAAAAGCCAGCTGGTGGGGAAGCTGATTGACACTTCATTCATACCTTGGGCTTCCTCCGGAGCAAGCTCTAAATCCGGCAGGAAAAAAAAAAAGCACAAATCACCACCAGATCCATCTATCAACAAAGACCAAGAGGAGGAGGGACCATCAATCCAGCAAACTAATCTAAGAAACATTTTTCTGCTGCACGAAATGTTAGTCCAGGCCCTGGGAATGTCAAAAAACCTGTATGTCCCCTGAAACTTCCTCAAAGCATTAAATTAGGGAAGTTCGGATTTATTTTCACTGATGTATGAGCCGAAAAGCAGGTAAAAGACTGCAAGCAGAAGGTCAGGCATAGCACAGAGGATGGAATAGAAACAGGACCCATGGAAGCTTTAATTATCTTAGTTATAAAGCGAGCTCGTAACATATTCATGAATTCTTTTTTAAAGATGCCTGAAGCACTAAGTGTGGAACCAACCAGCAAAGGAAGAAAGGTAGATGAGAAGGCTCAAAATTTAGAACTGGTGGCAGAAAAGACTAAAATGAGACTGTACGTGTGGAGATAAAGAGGAATAAATTCAAATGTAATGTAAAAGGTAATTTAAGAAGCAGGTCATGCTGTGATGGACAGTAAAGTAGATGGCAACTTGGTCCCACAGCTCAGGACTTGTGTCAGGGAGAAGGAGAAGGGAAAGACCTTCTCTGTTCACTGCCACCTCTCCACAGACCTGCTGCTTGCAGGTTTCCTTGAAAAGTTGGCAGTTGGTGGGCTCATAGTGTTACTGAAAATGGTCAATGCCTGGCACTGGTGAGTAAATACAGAGGGGTGCAGAAGGGCTGACCACAATCACTTCTGAATAGCACATGGCTGCAGAGCTAGAAGGATTTTTGCTGGAGCAAAGGTGTGAGCTGTACCAACAAAGTGCACAGAGAAGCACTTGACCAGGAAGTGGAGGTAAATCCATGAGTCTCAGAAATGTACTATTTTTCATCTATGTCACAATTCCTTTCTGCCCAACTTGGTAACACATCAGGAAAATTCCTGACCCGTGACTTCTTGAAGAAAGTATGATTCTGCTTAGCAAATTTGGCTGTTTGAATGAGAAGTTAATACAAATGAAGTATTCTGCTGCCAGTCAAGGTCTTCCCTCCACTAAAAATAACTTTTCAGTGAAGAGAAAGGATTTAAAATATTGACACAGGGATATTGGACTCTGGTAACAACTCATATATAATAGAAACCATGGAGTTAGCAGAGGAGAGTATGGGCAGCTTCCATCTCACTTGACTGGGGAAGAAAAAAATGAGATCTGGAGATGGGGTTCAAGCCACCACTGAACAACTTGGACATCCTAAAGCTTGTGGAAAATATCAGCCAGGAAAAAATAGACCTGGGTGAAAATCAGCTGACTTCTGGCCTCTAAACCACACTCCCCATCATGAAGCGTTCTCCCTTTGCCATAGGGTTGCCTCATCTTCCCTCATTCCCTCTTTTTGAAGGGATGCTCTTTACTTTGACTTTTCTCTGATGCTTTTAAGTCCATTTCTCTACTCTGTGCAGGGCTTCTTAGTCAAATCCAGTGTGTCAGAGGTGGACAGGACAGTACCAACCATCAGAAAACATCGTTGAAATGATTTTCCAGCACAAGCTAAAATGAAATAAATTTGCATAGTGTGCACATCAGTCCTGTGGATTTATTCTCTGCTCAATATTGACTAGAAATGAAAGGGGTAACCCTTGGAAATGAATATAAAGCTCCCAACACTTCTCCAAACTTTTGGACTCATTTGTGGTGTTCCTCTCCTTCCTTGCTTTTTTTTTTTTTTGTCTTTTTTTTTCTTTTGTCTTTTTTTTTCTTTCTTTTTTTTTTTTTATTTTCTTTTCCTTCTTTTTCCTTTTGCCAGCAATGAAACAACTGCAAGCTTTCTCCGATCCTTCTTGTGCCATTCAAGTCAGATTCAGAAGCAAGGCAGCAAACAAGGCCTCAGGGTATAAATCAAACACTGAAGTTCTCTATGTAGGAAGAAACAAAACAGCTTCAACATGTACTCACAGTATTGGAAGGGGAAATAAAATTCCTCAGAATTAGTGGTTTCTTTCACTTCCCTCTCATTGTGATTTTGTTTGCATTGGTTGGGTATCCTGTGGTTTGCAGCTTGTATACTATTAGATTTCTTCTTTTGGGATTTAATATCCTGAATAATAATGTCTTTGGGTTTCTGATGCTTTCTGGATTGTATGAAGACTGGAAATGAAAGGAAGTTTATTACAGTATATATCAATTATCAAACACATTCATAACTCTTATTAATCTTATTAAACATTTAGGAACTGCAAACATTCATGAAAACCTCATTCTATGACCCCAGGCTGCAGTCCAAGGGCTTGTTGTAAAGGCAATGGGTACTTTAACCAGACAGCTGGTGGAACACCAAAAGATGATTCTGGTTTTCATCACATTTTCCTGCTAATTACCTCTTACTTATCACCCCTTTGCACCACTGATGTTGTTTTCTCTGGTCCCAGACCACGAGGCATTTTACCTCATCCTTCCTTACTGATTTCTTGATAATCCTTTATGAAAGCACTCCCTTTCCCCTCAGTGCTGCACTTCAGAGAAGAGAATAAATCCTTTGAGGATGCCATTAATGATGAGGGGAACCGTCTGGTCTCCAAGCTGTGGGAAAAGGTGTAATGCATAACTTACCCACTCATGAAATAAAGATAGGGAAAAAAAATAAAGAAGAAATTGCCCTTTTCTCCATTTATTTTCAGATGATTAGCTAATGCAAAAGGCAGATACTCAGGTGCCTGTTTTCATAGAGGGAACCTGGTAAAACAGCAGGAAACAGAAAGGATGGAGGGAACAATTTCTGGAAATGGGCTGGAAGAGGAGTAGCCAGACATGAGATGGAAAATAACAGGGGGAAAAAGTAAGAGAAAGAGGATGTCAGGAAGAGAGAGCCACACTCAAGGTAGGAAGAGGCACTCAATGACCTGCAACATGGAACCCTGTGGTGAATAACGAAATTTCCAAAGAGAAAAGGTAGTTGGTATTAAAATGAATGCTGGTTTTCTCCATCATATGCTGGAATCACACATAAATACCAGGAAGGGTCTTTGAAGCTCCTCTAGAAACAGTCTCAGAGTTTGTCTCCCAACCTCTGTGCTCAGGGCAAGGGATTGCAATGACTCACGAGCCACTGACCAGGGACATTCATGGTCATCCCCTGGTGAAGGCAAAGTGTTCCAGTCCCAAGGCTGGGTCCAACACCCAGAAAAGCAGTTATGGTCTCCTGTCCAACTTCTCTCCCCTCAAAAGTGATGCTTTGGTAAAGTAAGGAAGCAGGTCAGACATTGTCTTTCTCACTTTGGGCTTCCTTATGCCTTATCCTGTGACAAATGTGGATGGGGAGCTGGGAGGAGCTGGGAAGTAAGCTGAGATTCTGTTCTGCTTCTGAATGAAAGAAGAGAGCGAGTGACACCTGGAAGGCACAACATGTGCATCTGTGGGGTGGAACTGGGAAGGCAGAGCGTGTGTGGGGAGGGCAGACACCCTCCCTCCACATGTCTGTAAGGTATGCATCTTCCTCCATCCCCTGCCTCTCCCTCTCCCACTCCTCCCGAGGTGCCTTTCAGAGCTGCTGCTGTGGCAGGTGAGTCAGTGTGACAGCTCAGACACGGGGCAGCCCCCTCAGCTGCCGAAATGCCAGCCAATCTCCCAGCAGACTCAGAGCCCACTATTATAAATGAATGCAATGCATTATTTTTCACCCCCCCCTCCTTCAGCTGGCACGGTGAGTCAGTAATCAAGGTTCCTTTGTCATTTTGCGGGGTGGTGGGGGAGCTGGTGGTGGTGCCGGTGGGAACAAGCTACGTGGAGCAGATTAACTGCGTCCTTGTAGGGGTCTTGCCATTTCTTTCCCACCTTGGCTGAAAAAGCCCCACCAGCTGCAGTAAAGGATAGGAGTGGGGACAAGAGGGGGAAAGAAAAGAGGGGAGTAAACGGTCCCACTGAATTTCAACACTCTCCTTTCTGATTCACTGGTCTCTTAAATAGAGACCAAGATCCTTCCCCATTAATGACAATTGTTCAAAAAAAGCCTTGGGGGGAGGAGGGGGGTTAAGAGGGGAATAAAAAAAATCACAGCATCTGTAGTACCGAAGTCCTGGCAGCACTTGGAGAAGCTGGCGGGCAACAAGCATAACGTCAGCCCCTTTGTTTGGCGTCTTTTTGCTGAGGTGGGCTGCATGCTGTGGAAAACATGACAGCAGAAAGAAAAGAGATGAGGGAAGGAAGGGGGGGTTGAAGGGAAGGACAAGGCAGGGCGTAGGGACGTTGGAGTTATGTCACTGGCAAGGGAAAGGGAAAAGAAAACCCTGGTCAGAGGAGAGACAGCCAGGTGCTGCCAAGGGGAAGGGGACAGCCCAGAACAGGTTGGGAGGAGCAGAAAACCAACCAGTTTCTGCTGTGTCTTCAGATGTCTTTGAAGGACCTTTTCCCTGGCATGGCACAGTTGTGGTAGTGGGTCAGAGCAAAAGACAATACAACCCTGAGCAGGCAAGGCAGATGTCACAGGGAGGGCAAGAGCAGAGTAAATGCACTGGAATATATCCTTGGAATACCCCAACCCCAGCAGGGCTCATGGACATTCTGAACGAGAGCTGGTGTGATGGTATCAGGCAACACTGTGTGGATTTTTCTCCTGTGAATTTATATAAACACATCTTAAACCCATGTAAGCACCAGCAACATCATCCAGGAAAGAGCCTCCACAGCTTAACACAACTGTGTTTATGGTGATCTCCTTGGCTCTGTGTTTTAGGAGTGTAAATGATCATCCACTTAGTAACTATCTCTTGGCCTCTCATGATTTTGTAGCCTGCTCATGTTCTCCCTCAGTCATCATTTTTCCAAGCCGATGTGTCCTTTGGCACAGCATGGAGGTCTCCCTCACACTGTAAGGCACGTCATGGCAACTGAAGCATCAGTGGTGTTCACCATGGCCTTGGGGTTTGGGTGGTGCCCACTGGGTGGTCAAGGTAGCAGAGACAGTCCTTGGGTGCCAAATCAAGCATGAAGGCAATCTTCTGGCAGGAATCAGCATGGGGAAACTAGAAAGTTGTGTAGGTAGGATGCAGTCAAAGAAGGTATAGAATGAAACATCACTGGTCCTGAGACCACATTAATGTTTCTTCTCCTGTACCGACTCTGCCTTGAAGCACTCCTTCCTACCATTTTCCTCTCTGTATGTGCACATCTTTGTGTAAAAATCCATGTTTTTAGGAAAAAAGGAGAGCAATCATTGTCCAGAGCTTTCAGGGAATGGTCAGTTTGTGACTTCATCTTTCACTCAAGTTGCTGCCTGCTGTGCAGCCATCCAAAGAACATTGTTCTTCCCATGGATGAGAGCAGAGATGGGTGCACCCCTCCATCCGCCTCTTCCGTTTGAAAATTATTACCTCTTCTATGTTGGTTTTCTGGTGCATCAGTGAGTGGAGCAGTCATTGTGTGTGAGCCCACCTGCCAGAGTTGACACATGGAAGGCTGTGTAAACTCACCTCAAAGGACACCAAAGCAAATGGGATTGTCCCTTTTGGTGACAACACAAAATCAGTCTTCGATTTTCTCAAGCTGGCAGTAAACTGCACTTTCCACTGGTGAGTGGTGCTGAAATACTGGAGGAGGATATTACAAGACCATACCACTTTGAATGGTGAAATCCCCTGGATTTGTCTCTCTTGATTGGCCCAGGGAATGACCAAAGCTTTCCTTTCAGTTCATGATACCTTTCAGATTGTATCTCTCAGATGCAAGCTCCTTATTATCTAATAAAAGCTGGCATGCAAGAACCATTTCTTTGGGTGGGAGCACTTACTCTCCTCCAATCGTATGTATTTGTAGAGAGTTGTCTGAAATTAGTCAAAGAGTTCAGAAGCTACTGGGGAGATGAATAGGCAGAACCAATCACAGTCTCACCAGTGTGAGGCTGGTTTTCCTGGGAAGAGTTCTAAAAATATTGGTAGAGAGGAGGGAATATGAATAGAGAAGACCGCGGTGGACCTGCTGCAAAGGACAGCAAGAACTTCTTGGGGCAGTGATCACAGGGGTTGTTCAGGGGGAGGAAGGGGATAATAAAATGGCATGGGTTGCCCTGGCTGGTTTGAAATAAAACAAGGGTTTGAAGATTGCAGGAGGTATAGAGAAAAGGGATGAGGAGCAATAAGCACTTGACCCTCTATGGGGAAGCCAGTTGCTAGGTGCTAAGAGGAGTTAGGTATTATTTTTTTTGTCTTTGGTTCTATTTATGGGAAAATTTACACTTCAAGTTTTTCTAGTGCTGAAAAGAGTATGTATTTATTACAGTATATTTTCAGTTAATTGTGTATTGATTTGGTCTTTATTCCAAAGTAACGATTAAGAGACAATTGATAGTTTGCAAGATAGTTTGCTTAACTTCTGTAACTGCTAAATTGTTTGAGGCAAGAGGAAGATCCTAATGGAACATTCTCTCTGTACATATCTGAAGGACAAGTGGGATTTTTTTCATCATCTATAAAATTATTCCAACATCCAGCTCACCTAAACTCACCTGTTGATGGCAGCAGTCTAGTGCATACTTATGCTGAATAACATAACATAATAATATAACTCCAGTGGGTACCAGTGACACCATGACAATAGCGGAATCAGTTGTTGAGTGGCTTCTGAGCACAGCTCAGGGGTGGACCTTCATTGATTCCTTTTCAGTTGGTTCCTTCAAATATTTGTCTCTTTATTGACCTATTATGTGTTTTTTTCCTCTACTCTTTCATCTCAGATGCACCCACCTGAGTTACTTTCTCTGTTGTTTTGCTGTAAGTTTCTGAATGCTACTAAAATGTAACGATAAACGTGCTACAGAGGTCAATAGTTATGTTGGGTGTAGGATTGGGTGAATGCACACCTGCACCCAAGCTTCCCTAAGGCTGACAGACAGGTTTTCAGGCCAAGTCTTTCAAGACACAAAAACAACAATTAAAATTCCAGGGTGTTTGTTGCTGTTTTTCTAATTTATATTATTGAACGAAATGTGACTACATTATGCTTTGTGCCACTTTAAAATACTTAGTCAGAGATAATTCCTTCCTGAGGAACCTGCAATCTGAGGCGACAAGATGAACACACAGAGAAGCAAGGACGAGAAGCTTATTATCCTTTTAGTGATGAGGATTTCAGGTTTTCAGTAGAAAAGGTCAGCATCTTTCAGGGGTGACTCAGCCCAGCTTAGATCTGAGTCACTTCTCATGCCCATCTCTCTCTGTGGAGCACAGAAGAAGCCAAAGACAATGTGGTTCTACCCATAGACTTCTCCAGATGTATCTTTAAAGATTGGATCCTTGATATTTGTGTGCAGCTCAGTTATGTAAGGTGAAAAAGGATCTGAAATTCTCTCCAGGCTTCTCTGTGCATGTTTGGGCATTTAAACACCTTCAAATCTCTCTCTTGAACCACCAACCAACCCCCTCCCAAGCAGGGAGAGACCTCAAAAGACAGTGACAAGAGACTGTGTGTTGGAAGCAAATGTGCAGTTCTGATTTCATGCATTAACTTTTACCCACTAAACAGTTAAAAATATCCAACAGCCCTCCTTTAATATTTTTTTTCCCTTCTTTCGATGGAACCATCGTTTGTGTGTGTTCATCCACCTAACACTCCTAACAGAGCTGTTGAGCTTTTTATAGAGATCAATAAAACTTAAAAGGTGGAACAACTGTGAGTTTCTCAAGTCGCTTACAAAAGGTTTACCCAGGGCTGGGGTTGCTGAACCCTTTGGGGTGATTGTTAGGAGAATAAAAGTCTAAGCAAGGACAAAGGCAAGTGAGTACAGGGCAGAAAAGAGATTGCGGAATTTCCAATGCCAGAAAATGCCACAAATGTTGTAGTTGCTGGAAAGGTCAAAGCTACAAGCTGCATAAACACAGGGGTAAGTCAGGCTGGTAATGAGCAAGGGCATAAATTGGTGCACCTTTATACAGGGAAGGGAATGAAAAGGTTGGGAAAGTACCCGGCAAAGCAGCTGATGGGTGGATTCAGAGCTGCATAATAAAGAGTGTGTGTGTTGGGGGGGGGGATTAAAGGCTTCATTTCCTGATGCACATGGATCCACTTTCTCTAGGCATTGCTTTCACGAGGGGAGGAAAGGATGTCCTTGGGAGCCTTGATGTGTTTTGCAAAACCAGGAGTCAACACGGTTTATATCCATGTGTTCCTGCCACCTCTCCAGTCTAAAAAGGACTGTTGGCCCCTTTGCTCACCAGCTCGCTTCTGAAAAGTTGCTAGCTTCGTTTCAGGAACCTTTTCCCTTTCATTCATTTCATTTCCTGGCAGATGCATGATCTTGTGCAGTCAGATACACCTACTTCTGTGGAGTGGCTCTGAGATTTCATGTATGCCTGTGGTCAGAAGGTACTGCCTGAATATTAGAGAGTCATCATTACCTAAATGGCATGTGGTATCTGCCGTGCTTTAACCCCAACTGGTAGCTAGGACCATGCAGCTGCTCCTTCACTCCCCCATTTTGGATGGTGGAGATAATCGGAAGTGTAAAAGGGAGAAAAAAATTGCAGGTTGAGATAAAGACAGTTTAAAAAGTAAAGTAAAAGCCACGTATGCAAGCAAAGAATAAGGAATTAATTCACTGCTTCTCACGGGCAGGCAGGTTTAACTCCATCTCCAGGAAAGCAGGGCTCCATCATGCATAAAGTATACTTTGGAAGACAAATGCCGTAACTCCAAATGTCCTCCCCTTTTCTTCTTCCCTCAGCTTTACATACTGAGTATGACATTATACATCATGGTCTATCCCTTTGATCAGTTGGGATCAGCTATCCTGTCTGTGTCGCGTCCCAACTTTTTGTGCCTCCCCCCCCCCAACCTACTCACTGTCAGGGTGATGTGAGGAGCAGAAAAAGGCCTTGAGAGCTTAGCAATAACCAAAACCACCACTGTGCCGTGAAACCCATTTCTCATCCCAAATCCAAAACACAGCACTATAGTGGTTGCTGGTAAAAAAGTTAACTCCCTCCCAGCTGAAACCATGACAATATGGTAACGGTAAAATCAGATTTGAGTTAGCTCTCATCAGCCTACCCGGTAAATTGCATTGACCCTAGTACAAATGTCAGACGAGCTCTCATCCGTCCGTCTTCACCATATTGCCATATTGAAGAACTTGGGAGTCCACAGTCAGAGTTAACTGGTGCTGAGGAGAAACTAAGGTCACGTCTCCAGATGCCCAGACCATGACTCCTTATACATCATTAAAGTGATTGTAGTGAACATAATATACTTACCAGAGGGGCAGACGGCAGGAATGTGGCAACCAGACCAGGCAATTTGATGTTGTGCAGAAAAGCAAGTCTGATTAGATGAGTTCAATTCATCTGATGCAGTTTCCAGATCTTAGCAGCACAGGCACTTTTCCTTGCCAAATTAAAAACTCAAATGTGTACGGGAGGGGAATGAGAGTGAACTTCAGGACCTCCAGCAAAGGTAAGATGACATTTCAGACAGAAATTCAGACTCTATCTTATTTTGCCTAAAATAGTTTTTCTTCCATAATGCAGAACAGAGCTCTTTAGACCGCTCAGTCTGCTTGGGGCGTTGTTCTGAGCATAAAATTCAGACCATGATTTTCTGAAAAATAAAGACCTGGGTCAGAATTGCAAATGTTGGATCTAGAGTTGAATTCTTTTAAAATCTCAGAAAGCCTGAACTTGGGATTTTTGTTTTGATCTCTTTTAGAGAAGATAGCTCAGGCTGAAGCTTTTGTTTCCTTCTGAATTGATGCATATTTGGAAATTTTTTTACTTTTTATGGTTTTTATGGATTCACGGATTTGACAGAGTTGGGAAAATAAAAAAAGTGGTCTACCAAGAGGTTTAATCATAATTTTTTCACAATTTGAAACTTATTGTCTAAATGTTTTAAAGTTTTAGCTTTCTTTTTTTATTATTTTTGTGCATATTAGTAAAAATAATAGTTCCAAATCTGCTTTGAAACTGCTTAATTTGAAACCGCTTAATTTGAAACTGAAAATCATGATGGAATTTGAAAGGATGTAGGGCAAATATACATTCTCGTGATCCCTGAAAAAGTGTCTCTGCACAGAACACTTCTGAGAACAGCTTTTATGCATTTATTACTCTTTCACTCTTCTTTCCCAACAGTGAGCTTAGTAAGGAAGAGCAACAAAAATACTTCCTCCAGACAACTGATGATCGGAACATGTTCTTATTTTGATTCTAGAAAGCATTTTTGTTTGTTTGTTTGCTTGTTTGTTTTTAATTTGACCTAGATAACACATCTTCTTCTTAGGTACTGAATGCCATAGTTACCTGGACATTCATATGGTGCCTACAGAGAAATATAATTACATATTCATACACCAGATGTAGCCAATCCGCAGAGATTTGTACCACCTTTTGGTCTAATGAAGTAACAGCTGGATTGAACGAGGGTACACTATGAAATAGAAGAAAGACATCAATTATGAAACATTCTTATCAGTTAAAGTTCTGCTGACGTTACATCCCACATTCACATTTCGCTTAGAACCTGGAAACAAGTTCTTCTTGCAGACAAAGTCGGCTCTTACCCTGGTGCTTAAAGAAATCTGCCTTCTGCTATTTTCTGTTTTTCCCCCAAAGTGGGCTTCTGTCATTAATTCTTATCCAGCTGCAGCCAGTCCCCAAAAGGTGTATTCCAGGAGAACAGCATTTCTAGTCTGACTAGTAGCCATCCAAAGCTACAATGCAAGAAGAAAAGGAGAAATGAATCCTTAATTTTACTCTCTGGCTTGTCTCCTCTGACACTGGTTCTTTGAAATTATACTTTAAAATATTTTTATTGGCTCTGGTTATCATCTTCCCAGCTTCAGGACTATCTCAAAGATCTCCAGATTCTGGTCTGTGTTCAGAATTCAAGATGAAATGCCCTCCATAGCATTTCTTGGGCAGTTACTTACCCAGGCAAGATGGTTGCTCATCTGCCATGAATGCTACAGGAAGCAAAACGAAGTGCTCAGTAGCTTTCCTCAGATATTGCTGACAATGCATCTTCCTGCAGGTTTACTCAAGGCAAACTGGTTGAAATTCCCCAATTCAGACTTCTCCTGAATATTTTGATGGAAAAAAGGCCAAAAGCAAGCAGGCTGCCTGTTGCACAAGCAAAAGGGATACACGTATTCCCATGACCAAGGTAAACTTCTTCTATATAAGTGACCTTGAGTTGTTCTGATATGCTGTGCAAATGATCAACAGGGAATAGGTTGAGCTGTCTCTGTCTCTTTGAGTTTTATAGTCACATCATTATGGGACCGAGTAACTGTCACATAAATCAATAGCAGAAGCCTAGTCGCTGTGGCCCAGACATGTCCTATGTGACAGGCTGTGGAGCAACAGGACAGTCCTGTCTCCCCAAGAACTATTTTTCCTTGTGTGTCTTGGAACCTCTATGGTACTAAAGCTGGAGAGCAGATTCCCAATTTCAGTGCCTAATGTAGCTGGGATGGATATCTTGCTCCACTAACTCTGAAGCCTCCAGAAACTATGGATCTTCCCCAGGAGAGAGATTCATAGAGTCTTTGGAAGCCTTTTTCAGGACTTACACTCTCTTTTGTGTTTCCTCATTCTGAGCATCTGCTTTATTTGTGTTTTTTTTTGCAGGCTTCTGTAGGGTTCTGAGGAAGAAAAGTTTTCAATATCAACCTTATCCTCACTATGAAGATTCCAAAATTTCTTGGCTTGATTGACATCTACCACAATTTATTGTAAGTGATGATGCATCTTTTCCATCAAACTTGGAAGTTGATAGTGTTGTTTTATACGACCCTAAGGACCAGTGGGGACAGATTGTCATGGCCTAAAGTACCAATGATTGTCTGGATCATCTGCTTAGGAAATGCTGCTCTAATGGAAAAAGTGGGTTGAATTTTTTTAAGAAAGGAGGTGGTTTAGTGACCTTCTAGGCTGCCAGACATTGAATTGATCTGATCTGGGAGATTGTTTTCCCTCCTGATTATGAAGATCTTACTGCAACTCTCCCATTTCAACTATTTTTGAGATAAAATGCTGAACATCCAAATGTTCACCACTGATTTGGCTCACCAATGGCAAGGGCAGCAAAGGCAGACATTTTCCACTTTTTAACATCATAGGGGACATGTCTGACCCTGATATGTGCCTGGTGGCTGATGCAAAGGGGAAGGAGAACACCCGCTTTGAGAGTGCTTTAGAGTGTCTGCCCCAGTGTCTTCTTCAGCTACACACACAGTGAAACCGTGTTGTTCATCCTAGGGTGAGAAAAATCTAATACCATGAAAATATCAAGGCCCAGATTTACTAGTTGAAAAAGACCTTTCTAGACTTTAGTGCTCTGTTACCTGCCTCTCTTCAGTGAAAAACTTAACAAGTCCTGAAGGGATGACACCTGTTTCATGAATGGGATAAAAGCTTTCAGTTAGGGCCATAATCTTTTCTAGCTTCTCCCAGCATCATTTTTCATGGGTTTTGCTTGAGGTTTGTGTTCTGCACTGAGAAGCTTAACTCCCTTTAGTGTCTCTTTAAGTTTTTTAGATTACTTTTGCATTTCAGTTTTACCTTTTACTTAGTCTTTGGTGAATGCCTTTCCACCCTTTCAACTAAAGATATTAAACTTCTGTTGCTGTTTTGAAAGGAAGAAGAGTGGTGATCTGTAGTGAAAAATGGGTACAGTGTGTGGCAAATTTAGCAGTGGTTCCTCTCACATAAACACCTCTGCAAGCCTTTAAGAGGCATGTCAAATTAGTCTTGACACCCTCTGGGGTTTTGCAGCTCTCGTAAAGGTGTTAGATTATGAAAGCAGGAAAAGAACCGGCACAGAAAGCTCTTTTCTGCTTGCCCTTCCCAGCAGCATCTCTAAGAGGGAGTAGGCCGAGCAGAAAAACCTTATATTTTGTACAGGAAGGAGATGGGTCATCAACCATCAACCTATAGATATAGTAATGAATAAAGAAAATTTCAAAAGTGAGCATTTGGGAGAAAGAGGGGATAAAAAGGGCACTCCATTTTCCCAATGCCAAAACTGTTGGCCGCTTCTGAAAATGTACTTTGATGAAGCATTAATTCATTCCTGCATTACAGCTCCTATATTCTAATCTGGACACCTTATTATTAACTCAGAGATAAGTGCAGACAGATAGATCTCTCTTGAATGCTCGTGAATAGATAGCTCCTGATGGGTTGATCTTTCTGTCTCACGAACATTAGCCATCTGAAATAGTTTATTCAATTCCTTCATCCCAACCCTCCCCAAAAAAGCTCTCCAGCATTTTCAGTGGCAGCCAGTGCTCTGTCAAAACAGAGAGCCGCCTTCTTTTTTATTTTTTTTTTTTGCTGGTTTTGTAGTTGGACTGCAATCAAGTGGGCCTCCCTTGTGCGAGGAAGGAGTACCTCCTCCTGTGAATTTGTAGGGGTGTGCATGTTTCTGCCTGCCTGCGTGGTGGTCTGAAACTATAATGAGCTGCGGAGAGATAATTCCTTGCCTGTGAAGCAAATTCTAGCCCATGTTTAAGCTGAAGGGAATGCTCCCCACGTTTCTTTTCCTCCTGAGAGCTCGATGTAACCTCTCTTGACCCAGACAGAGAGACTGGGTATTTGGCATTTTTGCCAGTCTGTGGCTACTGGGATGGCTGTGTTTTGGGGTGTGATCCTATTTTCAAAGAAGGGAATCAAAGGCTAAGAAGAATGGATTTTTGAGCTAGCTTCCATTTAGACCTTGAATAAATAGAAGCTTTTTCTTCCTCTCTCTTTGCTCCTTTGCAAGGTAATGGTAATGGGTACTCTCGGGCTTCCTCTGCCTTTTCTAATTACTTTTACAGGTTTTCTACCCCAGCCAGGCACTGAACAGTGAGTCAAGCCCTTCTTCACCATTATTCCTCAGTTTCCTGGGAAACCTCTGGGCATCCATATTTAAACTTGACCTTCAGCTTTGCTAGGATGTGCCGACCATCAGAAAGCACCTTCTGTGGTTTCACATAGAAACCATCACCAAATAGGGAAATATCAAATAGCTTCATCCTTCATTCTGAATGAAATGCACCAGTGGATGCCCACTGTTTCCCATGAGTTCAAAAGGTGCTCATAGATCAAAAGATAAGGCTAGTGGCACTTGAATACAACCTCAATTAAAAAAACCTTAGTTTTTTGGGGGTGGAGGAACTGTATCTTTTCCAAGCTTTTTATCTCCTGGTTCCTGGAAATCACTGAAAGAATGACACCATTCCTAATCATGTGCCACTGTTCCCCTGGTGCTGGTGGACAGGAGGGGTGCCAACCCATGGAGAACCTCTAAGCTGTATTTTAAGCCCAAGCAGCAGAAGCAAACAATATTTAACTCAGAGACGGCTGGTACAGAAAAACATCTCAGTAAAGACGTATGCTGTGTAGGACGTAGGACTTTACTGAGCTCAAGAACATAAGGGGGGGAAAAAATATCCTCTTTCCTTTAGCCCAGAGATTCCCAAGCTGTGGGTGTTACGCTACACCTACCTCCAACAACCTTTCCCAAGCAGCTGTCTATAGAAATTAGTGCCTGCAGAAAACTGCAAGGAGGGATATCTTGAGCATGGTCGCACCAGATTGTCTCATGACTTCCTTGCGCTACATTGTTGGTTTACATCCATCTGTTGTTTCTTGCCTCATCTTTCATCTAGCGAAAGGGACTTGGCAACGTGGCCTAGGGATTAGACCTTCATCTCGAGGCTGGGGAAGAGATGAAAGCTAGGTGTAATGAAAGGTACAAGCAGAAGTTAAAGATGTCAGCCTGAAATGTTATCAGAAAAAGAATCAAATTAATTCATCCTCTGCCACATTGCTATTACAGGGTAACTAGAATCACAGAAACATAGAATGGTTTAGGTTGGAAGGGACTTTAAAGAGTTCTAACCCCCTGCCATGAGCAGAGACACCTCCCACCAGACCAGGTTGCTCAAAGCCCCATCCAGCCTGGCCTTGAAGCCCTCCAGGGATGGGGCAGTCACAGCTTCTCTGGGTAACCTGTTCCAGGTTTTCACCACCATCACAGGAAATAATTTCTTCCTGATAGCTAATCTAAATCTTCCTTCTTTCAGTTTAAAGACTAGTGTTTTGGCTTTTTCTCCATCAACTATTGGAGCGTGCTGGTGATTTTCTCTGGTTGTTCCTCTCACTTCTTTGCTAAAATCTGGAAAAAAAAAAGCATCCTACCTTTGAAGACTGCATTTTTTGATAAGGTGTTTTCGGAGCTGTCTGATCAATACTCCAGTCTCTAGCCTCTCCTCTGAAATGCATTAATGAGTGAGTAACAGAATGGGAAATTCATGTAACAGGGTTTTTCTAATGTGTGCAGTCACTTGCCTTCATGTACCTAATGCAGCAAAGCACTTAAGCACATTATTGCCTTTAGGAACATGGGCATGTGTGCATCTCAGCATAGGTGAAGATTGATTGATGATATTAATAATGTCAAATTATATTCCTCTTTTCTCTAATACTCTTGGGTTATCTTACAGATAATAAGTATGAGACAGACAGGTGCAACGAGTCTTAGGATGTTTTAATTTTGTCTAGTTCTTTGCCTCTATTTTATTCTATTGTTTCCAAGATGAAATACTTGGGAAATTTAGGCTTATGACACTAAATTAACCTTGGTGGCAATTCCTCAGAGACTACCAGAAATTGCTTTGACAGGTTGAGAAGACACATTGTTGAAAGAAGGTGACCTCCACAACCATGTCTCCTGAGAAATTAACAAAATAATCTGGTTATCGTTTTGAGGCAATCAGCCCTCTGTGGTGTTGACCTATATTTTTTTGGTTCCTTGTTCAGGCTTTGATCAACAACAATTCCAGATCATTTCTAACCGAGGCCTGACAGTAGATGATATGATGCCTGATCACAGAGCACATCGCCCTCAGCCAGGGTAGTATCCATGCGCTTATTGTACATGATTCAGCTCTTGCTCTTCAGCTCTTGGTTCTTCTCTGGAGGAGTCTGACATCTGAATTCCTGTTTGCAGTCTCAGGAGAAAAAACAAGAACTGAAAAGGTCATAGAGACTTGACTTCTCCCGCTCCCCCCAAAAGGTCAGGCACAATGATGGGACTGTATAAGGTAAAAACTGACCTTTCTTTTGCCTTCCCTACCAGAAATGTGGAAAACCAGGAAATTTATGACTTTTGAAACTGTTTTGAAACTGTTACTTGCCCAGTAACGGCACAGTTGTGTAGGCTTGGTGAGTGTACATTGAGCAGGATGTCTCCGACGTGCCGTGTGTCTGTGGGAAAACACTTGCCACCAGCAATGGCAAGGAACTGATGCTTTGACCTCTTCAATAGACCCTACTTCTCTTATCAGGTAGATGACAGTGGCTTTGAATTCCTTTGAATTTGTAATATAAAAGACGCAGAGAGTAAGGGTCAGGTTTTCATGAGTATTTAAAAAGATGTCTTGGCAGGTTTATGAATGAACAAAACCAGCTTATGATCTTTAAATTGTAGTGAAAGGAAATGTGAGCTAAACAGTAACCTAATTTTCTGTGTTCCTGCCTGTATCACAAACCCCTGCTTTTCAAAGGCATTCAGGCACAGGAATAGCATCACACAAAGGGAAGTAAGGCAGTAGGACATAAAAGCCAGAGCACAGACTCTTACGGCCTGGGGGGATCAAAGGGAAAAATTAAAATCCCTTTGCTTTTGCAGGATTTAGGATATGCAGAGCATGCCCAGGCTTCCTCTGACCTTAGCAGAAGATATGAGAAGGTGGGACACACAGAGAGAAACCAAAGATGTGTTTAATACTTCAATAACTAATTCCCCAAGTTGGTGCTACGTTCATAGAGGAAATGCTGTCGGTTTTGGTGCAGAAGTCATTCAAGACAAGAAATTAATCAGACAAGGATACAAACAATATCCATCTTTCTTTAACTGAAAAACAAAGTTGATGAAAAATATCACAGAATGGGTTAAATATTTAAATATGAATTGCCCCTTCCTCCTCCTCTCCAAAATTTCCAGAGTATGGAGCTGTGGAGGTTTTACTTTTAGTTTTTTATCTGTCCAGCTAATTAATACCTGCCAGTTTACTTTTCCCACTCTTACTATTTTTGGACTACTATTTTATTGGGAAAAAAAAAAAAAAAAGAAAGAAAAGGGAGAGAGAGGAGGAGAAAGATAAAAGGAAAAAGAAAAAAAAAAAAGGTTGAATTTCATCTCCTCTGACGAAAAAAATGCACATGTGACGTTAATTCAAATAATAAATCTGTTCAAAATTTGCCCACATTTTTTTTCCCTTATTTAAATCTTTATATGCTTTTTAAGTCATGCTCTGTATGATGATGATTCTATTCATTTTCTCCATAGCAACTTGTTTGTATTGGGTCCTTCTTTTCTTTTTTTCCCTCTTAGGTACTCTTGCTCACTAAAGGAAGTCTGTCAGTGACCAACTTGATGAAGTGCCTTTATAGGTAGTGTTAAACCCAGGGGTGAGGCTATGGATCAATGTTTGCAATAAAGAGCAGGTACAAGCAAGTCCTTGATACACAGTGGCAAAGGAAGCTTCTAAAAAATTAGTGACAAAAGGAGTTTCTCAAGTTTTGATGTTGTTTTTGTGCAGTTTTTTTCAAAGCTGGGATGTGTTCACTCTTTCTAGGCTGAGGTTGAGCCAGATGCTTTTCCTGTAGGCACCCTGACAGATTACAAGCAGAGTTGGAAGCACCACTGCAGGGCAGTGGAGCTCATCAACATATTGCTGGCAGCAGTACTTGAGTGCTTCTCCATCTTTCCAGCTGATCATCTGTAAATGAATGGTAATAATCCAGGGTTGAGTTCACAGTCTCAATTTGTGGGCATGAACCAAGAATTCATCACTGGTTGAGTTATATTTTTCTACTAAAGAAGAAGTAGCCAAGGCCAGAAAAGAACAATTAATATTGATATATCTGGATGTTCAGGCAGAAATAAAACCCAGCATCTAGACCAAGCCATATGTGACCCTGGAGTAAATCAGAGAAACAAGAAAACAAGAAACTCACATGAGAGCCCCATGCCTTGCTGGTGTGCCAGCCCATGTCAAGCTGGTGAGCTTTGCGGCAAGTCTGACAGGTCCACAGATGCAAGATAATCCGGGCCATAAAAATGCTGTGCACAGAAGGGAATCTCTGACACCAACCTTCTTTCCTCTTCCAGTTGGATGGGTATTCAACTCATGTTCATCTCCCTGTTGTGATGGTGGACACATAAGAATGACATCTAACGTTTTAAAGACCTATAAGATTTAGGACCTTGCAAGTCAAATGTGGAATCAAGACAGGTCTGGAGTATACTTCAATATATTTATAGCTTGACTTCCAAAACTCCAAGATGTCTGAAGCAGAACAACATTATAGAGCTTTCCCAAAATCTTTTCTAGAACTACATTCAGCAGTTGTCACTGTCAGGGGCATTATTGCCTTTATGACAGAAATGCTTTGCAACTACAGCAGCAGGACAAGCACTTTAGCATATCTGGATACCAGATTGGTGACACCTCTGTGGCCAGGTAGTGAAGATTGACCTCATCTCATTCGTTCAGGGTGGTATTCTTCTGATTTATCTTTAGGGATGGGATTTGTCCCACTATTTGTGGGTTTCCACAGGGGAAGTGACTACTGAACAATTCATCCCAGGCTCTCTTTTTTTCTCAGAGGAGAGTGAGTCAGCAGCACTGATGAAGTTCAGGACAAATTTGTTTCACCCTAAAGAAGGTGCCTCTCTCAGGGTTGATGAATCATATCCCTACCCTCACTGAATGCATTGACTAATTCGCCATTACTACAATGGGCATCTGATGGAAATACTATGAAAAAATACAGGCAACTAAAATTAGAAGGGTGAATCCCAGACAAGTTGTCTACAAGTCAGATAACGGAAATACTTGCAAACTGTTTCCTCTATAGGTGCATCTCAGAGTGTGATTAATCCCATCCCATGAGAAAGGTCTAAATTAGGTGATTGACTCCCTAATGAAAGTGTCCATCTGTCTTAGCACTGGCTAGAAGGTTTATTCTTGGACAACCAGGGTTTAATTGGACCCTTAAACATGTATCATCACACACCTTTTTTTTGGAAAACTATATCTCCTAGAAGAGATGGCGCTAAAACCTCAATGTCCAATTCTGGCAATATTTTTCCACAGATTGTCCAATAGGAAAAAAGATCCATGTGGGTATTTACAGTACTGAAACTCAACCAGGTGATGGTAGGACACACACTCTGGACTTCACAGATGTTCATAATCACAGGGGCTTTACAAAGAAGAAGGGCAGCATCCAGGGACCACTGCCCCGTGCTGCTAAGCGCTGTATAAATCCCATGCCATCAGGATGGAGTTTGTCCTCTTCTTTACTTTCCATAGTCTGTCATAGAGAAAACAGGCTTGTTTGCATTCATTCATACACTTTTCTGTCTGGGACAAAAAAAAAGAAAGAAGGGAAAAAAAACAACCAAACAAAAAACCCAAACCTCTCCATGCTTGTTATTTGCTTTTTGCAATGTTTTTGCAACGTTACTATCCCCACAGCAGGAGCTTAGACCCAGAGTCATTGACTTCCTACAGGCCAGAAAACACCTTGTGGTTATTACCACTTTGCACCAGATTCCTGCCACTGACCTTGATGGGAAAACTCCTTAACCCACTTACTAAATCCCCAAGTCATCTTGAAGCCAGAGAGTAACTGTTAATAAAGCGCTTGCCAAGTTTCACATCATTTTTAGCTGACCTGTATTTTGACTTGTTACATGATTCTTAGTGTAACAAAATCCCATGGGTATCACTCCTAATGCTGAGCGCTGTGAGATGGCACTGGAGAATAAGACTGAATTGTAGTCCTGTCCCTGTTTTACACCCATATAAGTTCAAAGGAAAGGGCTGGGGGGAGAAAGAAAGAGGGAAAGACAGAGAAAAGGCCAGAGTGAGAGGGAGGGAAGCAGGAGGGAAGGAGAAAAGGGTATTAAGAGAGGGAGGGAGCAGGGGGAGGGAGGATTCAGCCTTTTCAACAATAGGCTCATTGCATTTCTGATCTCCTCAGAGCAAGATCAGTTTAGGGGGGATCTGGGATGAGTTATACACTTGTCCTGGTACGTGTAGCACAAGGGACACTGAACTCATTCATCTTTGGGAACAAGTGACACATGGAATCATGGAATCAGAGAATCACAGTATGGTTGAGAGAAGGGACCTCTGCTCCAATCTCCCTGCTCAAGCAAGGCCACCTAGACCCAGGACCACATCCAGGTGTCATTTAAATGTCTCCAAGGATGAAGACTTCACAAACTCCCTAGACAACCTGTGGCAGTCCTCAGTCACCCTCACAAAAGTATTTCCTGATGTTCAGAAGGAAACTCTTGTGTTTCAGTTTGTGCCCATTGCCTCTGGTCCTGGCACCGGACATCACTGAAAAGAGCCTGGCTCCATCTTCTTTGCACCCTCCCTTCAAGTAGTTTCATGCATTAATAAGATCCCCTGAACATTCTCTTCTCCAGGCTGAACAGTCCCAGCTCTCTCAGCCTTTACTTCCAGGGGAAGTCCTTTCATCATCTTCATTGTTCCATGGACTCCCTCTAGTCTCTCTTGTACTGGGAATCCCAGAACTGGACATGGCACTTCAGGTATGGCTCATCAGTGCTGAACAGAGGGCACACCTCCAGAATAATGGCCTAGAACTCAAACCCTTCCTAGAAATGGTGTAACACAAATACCAGCATCAAGCTTTCATATAGCACATTTTGCTCTTCCCTCTCAAAGCGCCTTTGCAGAGGGAGCCAGCATCCACCTCCCGGTTTGCCAAAGGGAAAACCAGCATGGAAGTGATGTTTCCCAAATCAGCTGCAAAGCAGGCTCTTGAACATGGGATTTTTCACGTTCTACTAGCCCACCTTATCTCCCCTGAGCTGGTAGGGCCTCAAGTGACAGGGCTTGTGAATCCTAATCAGACTGTAGCATGTGCTTGATGGTTTGCTACCCAAACCTACGGTTGTTCCTCTGAGCTCTGTTCGCGTGGGAGAGAATTGCTAAGTTCAGTGAATATAAGCAGGGAGGTTAGCACTGAAATGCAAGCTGGCTCTCTGAAGACCCTTTGGGTGAAAGCTGCTGTGGAAATGCATGTTATCATTGCTGTTACACCCTGGATTACCAGCTCTATCTGTCCATAAGGAATGGTCTCTGCTTCAGGCTGGTTTATCCTCAGGCTGGAAGCGAAGCATCTAAATAATCTGTGTCAAAAAGCATTGCAGTAGGTAAACAGGTAAATACAGGGGAGCTCACTTCCCAGATGTTGTCTAGAGAGTAAACAAAGATGTTTTAAGTGTTTCAGTTAAATAAGACCATCTGCCTAAGTGCAAGAATAAGACCACACCTTAAATACTGATGGTAGTTAAGAACTTTTTTTTTTTTTTAATACTTTGCCCAAACTGAAGTTTGCTGTCAGTATCATAGCTATATTCTAATCCTCACTCTTGGTGCAGCAGTGAGAACACTGCTAGTTTTGCACTCACAGTGATACAATTGCTGATGCTGCTACCTGGCATTTCCATGCTCCCAGGCTCTGTTGAACTGACAGTGTTGAGAAAGACTGCGGGAAAGGGAAAGAAGGAAGCTGACAGCTCCTTAAAAGCCTTGTACGAACAGGACGCTGCTTGACATAATGCTGTTCCAAAATCAGTCACTTGGACTTGATTTGCAAGGCTTGCAAGAAGCTGTTTGTTGCCTGGATTTTGCTGCAGAAGGTGGTTTGTTTTGGTACATCTGGGTTTAACGACCTGAGGAAAGCTGGGAAGATGCCATCACTAAAACACAGGATGGTTGCAGGGCTTAGCTTCAACCGAGAGAGGAATTAGAGCTGAAGAACAGAAATGTGTCTAAGGAAGATCTGGCTGCATCATTTGCAACTGCAAATGCACAGATAGATAGATATGCACAGATACATAGGAAGGAAAAAAAAAAAAACAATTTCTGTGGCTGAATATAAGACCAGCAGCAAACCATGCCTAGGTAGATTTCAGAGTTCTTAGTTTGTAGAATCCCTTTGAAAAAATGAAAGTATAATTCTGTTTGGTCTCTCTTTTTTTTTTTTTTTTTTTAGCTAAAGTCTCTCTAAAGGCTCTTGTTTGTTTGTCCTTGGTCTTTAAATGGCCCCACTTAAATATCCAGGGATCTGTGATCTTCCTTCTGAGCGCTGCTTTCTGCTCTGTGGCTGAGTGCAGGATGCTTCTCCCACCGTTTAACCACCTGAGTATGAAGATTCATTTCACAACAAGGTAAAGGTCATCAAGCAAATAATCCTCTGGAGTTTCAGCCTTCCTCTGTCTACTAGAGAGTCCAGCTGTGATGAGACACTTAAGGACAATCCACAGGTGAGGCAAATCCTGTGCTAAATGACCCATCACAACACCATAATCGGAATTTGAGGCCCCAGTTCTCTGCAGTGTAGTTGGTGCTGAAGCTTCCCAAAGATCACGTCTTATCTGATGAGGGAGGGGATTTAATCTCCCTGCCCTGTGTAGAAGAGCAGCCAGTCATGACTACTACATGACACGAGGGATGGCATGAGGGGTTCTTGCTATAAAAATGGGTGCTCTTTTTTGAATATCTTGTTCTTCCTCTGATATAAACCATGGTTTCTCCCATGCAGTCCTTCAGGGATGCTTCCCTCTTGGAAGATTGTAACTTTCCCTGTGTTTTATTAGTCTTCCACTCCCTGGCCTGCAGACATGTCTGAACAGGTTGTAGACAGCCAAGGGAGGGAGCTTCTAACAATGACGATGAAGAGATACCTGTTTCTGGGTGGGGATGGAGATGGAAGTGGGAAACAGGAAAGGCTTTTGGAGTAGTTTGGGAAACTCTTTTGATTGCTGTTTCCTAAAGCAACCCCTGGGAAGTCAATTTTCAAAATTCAGTCGTGGGAAGCTCTGGGAGCAGTCCAGGCATGGCTGAAAGAACAAAATGAGTTGAGGATTGATGACACCAGAGAAAAAAATAAATATATATAAAAGCATTTGAGTAGGAAACCCGCAGAGCTGGAGGATTTCCTACTCAAGGAGATAAGATATCAACGAGCAGTCAGGGTAACTACCTACCCTTGCATAAAGTGATGTTATAATGTTGACCCAGATCAGTTCCTCTGGCCACATAATGAGAATGGAAATGGATGCCCTGGGTGCAGCAGAGGAAGTGTTAAACCAAAGGTGGCTACATGCTAGAGGAAATTTCAGAAGTTATCAGCACCAAGTAATGCCAAGCTGTCTGCTGGCCCTGCAGGAGGGCAGAGAGATGGCCTTGGGTTTGCTCAGGAGGAGGATGGTGGTCTCCCTGGGCGGTGAGCAGCTCTGGGTGGAAGGAACCTGAATATATCTGGATCACCCCTGCGTCAGCAAGAAGCAAGGGACACCCTCTGCAGGACACATCTCCCTTCGGGGTCTCTGCCAGAGGGCAGGTGAGATCACCCCCTCATTTCTCAGAGTAGCAACTGCTGATTCAAAATTCCGATATTTTGTAGTCCTCCATCCTCTGCCTGTCAGTGTATAAAGACACCAGCCCTCAGCAGCGCGAAGCAGCAGTAAATCATCTGCGTGGGAGAAGGCTGGGAGGGAGCACCGAACCTCGTGGGGCAAAAAGCACATGTGGGCAACGAGGGGAAATTAAAAATGCTCCCTGCCTTGCTGCCACCTTCACTGACTCGCAGGGACCTCTCTCTCTCCCCTCGGGTATTTTCCCCGCTCGGGAAATACTAAGGTCAATAATTCACTTGTGTATCTTGCCATGCCAAATAAGCGCTTCCGAAACCACACAGTAAAAGGCTCTTGCTACATCGATGTCAGGAGCTGGAAGCAGGAGGCACGAAAAAAGCTGGGACCTTCAGGCAACTGTCTTCTCCATAGTTTGGGAGCGATTAAGCTGCACATTTAATTGCTTTGATATATATTTGGTTTACATGAATGCAAGATCCAGCTAATCTAATTGGCTTATTCACTCCAAAGTTGCTAACAATGGACCTTAAAATGTACATAAATGACCGTTAAATTATTAGCTATCAGAAAGATCTGCAATTGGTTTTTGAATGTGAAATAAAATGAGGGCTTGGAGAGGCAATTATTATTTTTTATTTTTGTATTTTTCTAAGCAGCCTTATTATCTCTGCAAAAGCCTTGCTCAGGAGACAAGCTTTCCCATTAGAAAATCAATAACAGAGCAGCTGTGATAGCAGCAGTAACCTGTCTAGTTTCAATTAGTGCTTGGGAGAGGTTGATCCTCTTCCCTGAGCCTGTCACTTGTTAACACCACTGGAATTTTGTGCGTATTTATTGTCTGAAGAAGTTTGAACCCTTGGCAGTAAAAATTTGGGGCCTGCTGATTCTTTCTGACTTTTCTTTTCTTTTTTTTTTTTTTTATTGACACCAGTTGGTGTTGCACTGGTCCACAAACACACAGCTGATGGTTGTGGGCAGAGATGGTAAAATTTTGAGCTGATTTGTCCTGGTCTTTTATTGGCCCTTGGAGAACGATAGTGATAGCATGACCTGCAGGCAAACCCATAATTTTTTTTGTCCTTGTTTTCTTGGAGTGCTGAAGACCCCTGTGACCACGGAAGACTTTAAAAGGTTTTATGGAAAATAGGTCAGTAAGGAGATGAAGTTTGTAGTCAGCTGCTCTCACAATTTGACCAGAACTATGTTGCATCTTGACAGAAGACTGAGTGATCTTTTGGGTTTGTGCACCTAAAACACTGAGGACTTGATATAAGATGGAAAATTTGGTTTCTACAGTCAAAACACTGTAGATACTGTCTTCAGTCCTGGTCACTTTTTAATTGGCCAGCTCTATCTGCATTCCTGGGCTCATCTGAAGCTGGAAACGACTAGCATGAAGATCAGAGTGGAAATCCACGTTTGTGGACTATTTGATAAGACAACACAGCAAGCAGCAGAGGAAGAAGGGAACTAAGACCCCTTGTGGGGACACAAGGTGAGTCAGGTGTATCACAGGCACCATTTTGTGGGATGTTAATGTAATTTTTCTTTTCTTACCTCCTCGACAAGCTCTGCAAGTTTTCCAAGGCTGACTGCCTTTCAGGATACCAGATTATATCATGTTCTTGGTCTCCTCTCACAGGTTGTCCCCATGGCTACCCCTTACCCCAAGCTCCACCAGTGCAACCCTCAACTGATCCAAGTTATAGCTATTCTCTCACCATAGTTTTATACCTAAGCTTTATTTTTGTTTCCCTCCCCAAAGACCCAGAAAGGTTGTTGCAAGTGAAGGGCTCTGTCCATCCTGCATGGGAAAATGAGCTTTGTCTTCAAATCAAGACTGCTTCTCACATGTCAACCTTTCAGGAGTGAGCAGGCACCCATGGACCCGCTGTGCTTTCAACAGTGTCCCCACTTGTGCCTGTGACAATCTCTGCTGGCTCACTCTGCAAAATTCATGGGCAGTCAGGGCAGCCCTCAGAAAGATATGGAAACACTGCTCCTCTGCCCTTTGTTCAGTAGAAAATGGGAGGATTTTATACTTGTTACAAGAGCATACTTTTGTTTTGATCAGCAAAGTGGGTAAACCCAGGTTGGAAGAGGTCCACTGCAGGAGATTCTGCCTTTTCAGATGTCTCTTCTTGGGACTTTAAGGAAGAAATGAACCCAAAGCAGAGCTTTGCAGTAACAACTATGTAAGGGAGAGGCAGGATCCATCTCACCTGCCCAAAATAATACTGGTTACAGGCAGAGGTTTGGTCTGAGTTCTTTCGAGAGTGACAGAGAGAGATCAGCTCTTCTTGGTGGTGATTCAGCCCATATCAACAGGGCAGGTGGAAGAGTCTCCCTTCAGGAAAGGTCAGCTTCTTCCCATTGACCAAAGAGGGTCTCCTGGTAAGTAGTTTCCATGAGATATCTAGATTTTCAGATACTTAAAGTTCAGTAAAGAATTCCAGGGTTGGTAGCTTGTTCAATACTTTGGTTCTGTGCTTCTCTATGCATGAGAAAAATCAAAGCTTCCTCTCACTGTCATGTGTTACCACTCGGTGGTTACCATGAAAGTTTCCTATCCTCCAGTGCCCCTCACCGAACAGATGTTTGAGAGAAAGGCGTATCAATATCCTTTCAGAGAAAGTTTAAAAGTAGAGTTCTGACAAGATTAATTTCCTGCTTCAGACAATGAATCCTCTATTAGAAATTCTTGAATACTTAATTATTGATCTGCATTATTAATGAACACTGCGGGATTCATGGATTCATGTTGGAATATTGATACCCCTAAAGTTACAATGTGGTCTGACAATTAGAAAAACCTACAATATTCATTAAAGTATAGAAGTTAGCACTGAGTTTATGACTGGGTGCATTTTGCAACCCACTAGATGTTAATTTTCTCTGATTTTAGGCAATTTCAAAGCAGTTTCTTTATTACATGCCATCTTGATATGTTAGTGACTTAAGACTTAGAATCGTGACAAGGATAAGGGGACTGTTATCCTGAAGTCCAGGTCTTCATTTCCAGCCCCCTGGACATAGAGTTGCTTATTTTTGAGACTTGCTATAAGCCAGTCAAAAATTTGCAGCTGAAAGAAAAGGTAGATTCCAAACTAACAGAAATTCCATGTGAGTTTTTGACAAGGAAGTTAATTTACTTTTTCATCTGCAGAAAAACAAACAAACAAACAAAATCAAAACATTTCACTCTGATTTCTTCTAAAAAAAAAGAAAAAACATGCTTCCTCTTTATTTTTATTTTCTTTTAACTTGAACTGATGTTCCATTTAGATTTTTTTTCTACTGAGCTGAGGGAAACACATTATAAAGCTTGAAAAAACATGAAGAAATTCATTGTGGGTGGAAGACAACATTCATTTAAACTGAGATATGCTGGGCTTGTTAGTCTGTTTGTTTTCCATTTTCAGTTAGCCAATTTTCTTCTTTTTTTTTTTTTAATTTTTTTTATTAGTTTCATTTCAGATCTGCCTCCAACTTACTTATTTATTTGCTTACCTTTGCAGAATTGGCAACAAAATGAAAAACCATTTATTCCCACATCTCAGTTTAGCAAATAATACGCCCCTATCTGTGCCTAGAGGGTCCAGAAATTGCTCTAGATCTCCAGATAACATCTTAATATAATTGAGAATAAGCAATGTACATAATAGAAATAACAATAGAGTAATAATAATAATAATAGAGCAGATTTAAGCAGTTGGGGATTAGTGGTGCTCGCTGTGTTTTCCACACTGTGTGGGAACGAATGAACCCCCAACCTAATGCCTTTCCCCTGCCCCTTCTTCTAAAATCTCCACCTTGGGTGAAAAGCAGATTTTGCTTACTGATCCCACCTTAATGTATCTCTACCCCTCTCAGACCTGGCAGTGGTTCACCTTAGAGCATCCAGCCTTAGCTGAAGGCTGGTCGCTGATGTCGTTATTTTCCCCAAGTCTGGAGCACAGACCATGAGACGCTGCTCTTCTAGGGAAGCTTCTCTGCCAGACAAGTGAGGAGCAGCTGTTTCTGAGCTTGTCTCAGCTGTGGTATCACAGTCCCCTGAACCTAACTTGATGCCCTTGCAGATGATTTCCAATCTATCTCAGCTACTACTGGGTTGCAACAACCACGTCATGGCTCATACATGTTAGGCAGAGATGATCCCAATGTTGGAAAATAGTTTCATCCACTGTCGGGTAAACAGGCACGTTTCTGTGAGTCTTGCGGAGATAGAGTGAACCATTTCTTGGGCCTCTACTGCATCACGACCACTGACTGACAATCTTCTTGACTGAGCTGAACCTCTGAAGTTTAGCCAGAGGAACATCAGTTATGCAAAACCAGATCAGCACCAGTAAAGACAAATGAGCAGGAGGTCTGGACTTTGCTTTCTGACAGAACTGGGAACAGAGCACGATGTTAAGGTGGATGTCCTTCAAATGCATGCAGACATGTCTTCTGGACGACACCTTTCTATTCTGACTTTTGGGAAAAGGACTATTCAGAACTGACTTCTTGAAATCTATGCTGCAAATACGTCAAATGCAGTTAGTGGTGGAGCTGAGTTTTGATTAGAAGCAGGGTAGTTTGGTAGGCTGAACGTGTTTCTTCTGGAGTGGTGCCTGCAGGGCTACAGCAGCACCTTCTGCAACTTCATTTGTCTGTGCTACTGTGCCTGACAAACAACAGCATCTTTACTTAACTGAAAAACAGGCTTCATCACAGCATCTATGCATGCTTCCCCTCAGCGAGAATAACAAGGGAGTTTAACAGAAGTAATAATCCCTTTTTCCTCCTTCCCTGTGGGCAGGAGATGTAACTGGCTTAGTCTGATTTGAATATGTTTTTTGTTTGTTTTCCATTTTTGTGTTTCTTTTCTTTTCTTTCTTTTCTAGCTTCTTTGATCAAGCAGCTAGAGATGGTTAGGACCAGAAGACAGACTGTTAAGCAAGAGTTTTAGTCCCTTTTACGTTATCTAATGATGCAACTGTCAGCTTGTTTGTAAACTTTTTGATATAGGGTCACGCTCTTGCAGAGACTCTTCCAACCATCCCTGTCTTGAGTTCTGACAGTCTCAGCCTGGCAGAGGGAACCAGCTGTGGCCCTGTCAGCGTTGCTTTGAACCAGTTTATCACCAACTAATTTGGCATTTTGCCTGTGGTTTTCTGCACTGGAGACTTTTCCACTGCATCCCCAATACTCTGCATCGTTATATTTAGCTTGAAAGTATCTGCCTCAACAGGTAAGAAAGGTTCCTCTTTGCAGATATGCACTATTCTCATGAAGAGAGACACTGAAAATTGGAATAAAACCTACTGTTCCAAATTCTTAGGGAAATTGCTTAAAAAAAAAACAAACAAACAAGCCAGTTTTGTGGCATAGTGTTGGGCTTGTTGAGAATTTCTTATGAGCTCAGGCTGCTTTGGGTTGTCATCTGGTTTAGTGATCAGCCCTTCCTTTTAAAAGACAGCCTTTCAGAAGTAAATGCTAGAGCCAGTGGTTTCTCCTTCTGCATATAAGAAGGGCTGTGTGAGATCTCAGCTACCTGTAGCCAGAAGTCTTCACACTTTCTGTACTGGTAGTCACACACAGATGCCCTTTTTAATAATCACTGGTGAATGCGCTCCTCTTCCATTTGTCTAAATCTGTGCCAAGGGAGAGACTTTCACGCTGGAAAATGAGGAAGGTGCACAAGTCTAAGAACTAAACCCATCATCACCTCCCAGCTCTGCAGGGCTTATAGGCCAATATGAGCCTATTTGCCCAAAGGTGACGTCACGCTCATCTGCACACATGGGATCGTTGTTACTGCAAGGTTGTTGAAGTCACTGAAGAGCCATCTGCTCTTCTGTCTTCATCACCATCTTCATCAGTGACCAGCGGGTCATGGCCAACACTGTATGGGCTCTGAGCCATGCTAGGGCTAGGCAGTAAATTCAGGAGACAAGTTATATGTTATTAAAATCCCGAGATATTGTATGGTTTTCTGTCATGCCTATGCCCTCCTTCAGCAGAGCTTCAAGGAAGGCAGAGCAGAAAGAAGGTCTTTGCCCCAAACCATTTACAGTGAGCAGTATTTGATACCATTGACTGGCTTTCACACTGTCATGCATGTAAAAAAGTTACAATTGTGCCATTGGACCAAATATTTTAGTGACACCAGGAAAGGCACAGTGACTTCCAAGAGTTTTCCATGCAGCTTGAAGGAAATCATCTCACTAAGCAAAAAGAAACCAGATTCAGGGAAGGAACATGCAGCTCTATTGAGTAGGATGTTCTCAGTCTCTTCGAATTATTTCAAGTCATTCCTACACTCCTGTGAAGTTGCTGATTTTGTAAGTTTTAACATCCCTGGAGATCCTTATTCCCATTGCACCAATCATTTTACAAGCTCCTGGGCTTTCTCTGGCAGGGTTGCTTTGGATACAGTGATAACGTCTGCAGGAGTTGAAGGAAAAGTGGGGTGGTGCTTGGGACAAAACATCCACACACGAGTGTGTCCATGTGCTTACACAACAGTAGTGCAGAAAACTAAGCCTGTGCCTGCCAAAGGTATGTGAAAGATTTGTGTGTCCCTTGATATGGGGCATATTACTCACCCCCTGCTCCAAATAAACAAATTAAAGTGGAGTTTACTCTGGCTTTTTTGTTTTTTTTTTGTGTGGCTCCAGCACTAAAGGATACCTCAGCATGGGCTTTAGCCTGTTCTGTTGACCCCAAATTCACATCAGTTGATCTGGTCCCCATCTTCAGTTATTCTCTGTAGTTCTGTGAGACTTTTTTGTGGTGAGGAATGGGACGACAGGAAAGGAAATTAGCAATATCTGACTGCAAATGTCGGGCTGGATGTAAAAGCACCTTTATTATAAAAAACAAACAAACAAGCAAGCAAACATGGTTCATGGTCTATTAATGGACCTCTGAATAGCACAGCTTTTCTTGAAAGAAATGTAGTAAGCAAACATCACAAAGAGGGAAAGGACAAATGCAATCAACACGTGGGCTTTTAGGTTGTGTTGCCAAGTCTGATGAAGGTGAGGCAGGATTAGGCTTGTGCTGGAAATGGCCCCAGGGTCATCTGCTCCATCCCCATGCTTCTGGACCACGATTGTTCTCTCTGTCTTAATCTCCTTAGGCCCATGTTTTCCAAAGCAGATAAGCAGCTTTCCCCTGCATAAATGGCACATCAGTGATTTTTATGTGCCTCTCGGATCTCCTTCCAAATTTTCCAGCAGCCTCCAAAGGCTTCATCTAAACCCAAAACCCCTCTCTAACCTGAGGAGCATATGGTTTCTAGAGTCCGTGGTCTCCTTTGGGTGGAGCGGGAAATGCTGGGAGGAGAGTGAAGGTCCTTGAGTGAAAATGGTCTCGCTCTCCATTAAAGTACATAATAAAAAGAATGAGTTAGGTTTCACTCAGACAGCAGCAGTTGCATTCATTTCAAGAGGTACAGTGGGTACAAAACTTGAGGGTCATTCAAAATAAAAAAAGAAAAAAAAAAAGAAAAGAAAAACCCACACAACAGTTGTGTTGCTTGTGTATTTTGAGCTTAATATTACTCGACTGTGTCCCTTAAGCTTATTTAAACATTTAATTTTGTTCTCTTGTTCTGTCCCCAAGTACATATAGATTTCACAGAGGTTTACATTTAACAGGACAGCAGAAAGTTCCTCGTAATTGAAACAGGCTTTATGCACAAGTCACGATGTTTTGTTCCACGCTCAGAGGGAGAAAAACATGTTCTTTCTGTCTGAAGTGACTTATTTTCAGATTAAAGGAAACAGCTGTGAGAAGGGAGAAAAGTCTTCCCTAGAAGAACACCAACAAGAAAACAGTTGCTGAAATCCGTTCAAAGGGAATAATCTTAAAACTTTAGGATGGTGACCCAGAGAAAGCCGAGAAGGGCTCATGCAACATCGTGACATCTTCTCTTGGGAAGAGGAGGGCGAAAAATTCGATCATTGTAATGGTTCTCACAACTGCTTATGACCAAATTGAGCCTGGGAAAGTCTGGGTTCAGTCACCTCTTTCACCATAGACTTCCCATATGACCTGGGGCAAAGTGTTTATTTGCCGTGTGTTGCCATTCTCATGGAACTGTAGAATGGTTCGTGTTGGAAGGGACCTTGAAGATCACGGAGTTCCAACCCCCCTGCCATGGGCAGGGACACTCTCTTGTTAGTGTGGGATGTAGGAACTGCCTTGCTGTAGAGAGGTGTTGTGGGACTAAAGACTTTGGCGGCAGTAGCACTGCTAATAAAACAAGGTGCTGCCCAACACGAACAGACAATCTCTGCAATGAAAGCCCCAGAAAAATTGTAAAAGAGCACATTGTCATCAAAAAGTGAAGTAGATGACAGGTCACCGCATTTAGAAATAGCATTTCGTCCGCAGAAGTTTTGAACTTTGCTGGAAGTCTCTGCAAAGCATTTATGAACACACATAACATCGAGGGGTGAATTCTACCCTGGTACTCAATGGCTCAACAGCCAGGCTTGTCCCAACTGATCCCAGTGATTTATGACAGGAGACAATGATAAGCTGTTTGATAAATGGCTTCTCCATTATCATAAACCGATGAGGTCCAGCATACATTATCATTACATCTGAGAGAAGAGAAGAAAAAAAAAAACAAACACAAAGGTTATGGGTCTGAGTTCGGGTGAATGCTTTATTTTGTCTTAAGGTCTTAATTATTTTTTCCCCCTTATTCAGGATTAATCCCATCTTCTGTTGAAGGACTTCCAAGGTATGTTCACTGAGCTATAAGTTATGAGACCAACCGTGTCTCATAACTGTGAAATGCTGTGTATTTCAGCACACAAAAGATATGCTTATGTTGACTTGAGCTATACAGCTGTGGCACCAGTCTTTGATTTTAGCACATAGAGAACATGCTTGGGTCAAACACAGCTATGGGTAACACAGATTTTCATTCGTGTGAACATCAATGGAAGAGATCCTAGAAGGTGCTGAGCACTCTCCAGCTCCATTGGTTTCTGTGTGAGCCTGGAAGTACTTGGTCTTGCAGGCATTAGACTTGGGAGATGATTTGAATTCCTTGAATCTGCAAAATGAGGCTGGAAACACACACTTGTGTCAAATTTGTAGGTTTGTTTGGGGGGTTTTTTGCTTGTCTTTTCTCATATCAGATAAAAGCTGACTTGGATCCTTTTATGTCAACCAGCTGAGAGGTAGTCCCTGGGTGCTGGGAACATGGGGGCAAGAAGATGACCTATAGGTTTGGTCAATTACTAGCTGGGATTACTTAGAAATAACTGTTGGAGATGTCACCTTTTAGTGGGGTCTTTCCTATAGGGAATTTTAAATGTGGAAGGAGGGAATGTTCCTGCAGGAAACTCTTTTTCCTTCATTTCAAAGGTCGGGTTTTTTTTTTATTATTATTTATTTAATTTCATGTGTAGGGGTCATTGCTTCTGTTGCAAGGGTGGAGATGTGAGTTTGCCCCAACTTTGTCAGAGATTTTAGCAGTTCTGACACAAAACTGACACAAAAGCTTAGGAGCTTCTTTACTCAAAGCTTCAATTAATAAAATCCTTTCACTGTGTAGCTTTGATACACCAAATACCCAGCAGAAAGAGAAAGACGCTTCCAATGAGTTGCATATTTCTTCAGCACGGTCCTTTGCTCTCTTTTTGGGTTAGAAGTGTCAGTTCATTGAAATTAGAGTTTAGTTTGTGGAAAATGAGTGTTTTCCTATAAGAAGGAGAAAGGGAGTATTGGTATTTTTGTGAAAAATGAAAACCAAACCAAAGCCAAACATTATATTTTAAAATTATTTTGAATTTAAACTTGCGATATTAAAGCAATAACAAAGCAGAGACATAAGTTGAAATAAAATAAAGTGTTTTGACTGGCTTGAAGTTCACATGCCCCGTTTAACTGCTGGTTTGTGAAAGTGATCCTGGGATTCTGAGTTTATTTCGGGTTTATGTGACAGACAATTGAGATATCTTCAACTCTTTTCTGGTACGGAAAATTGTTTTCTTGTTCAAGTCTCTAGGTATCATCTCTGTGAAAAGGGATAGACAATCCTATACAACACAGAGATATTTTACATTTCAAGCTCCGTTTGCCAGAGCTCAGGCAGGGAGGCTTTTCTGGCTCTGTACTTCCACTTTCTCCACTGATTTAGGAGTTCTCATTCCGAGCGCGTTGTAACTACAAGGAAATGAAATTCTCTCGCTTTCTGCTAAAATAAGGAGATTTACTTGGGGAAACAACTCCCTAAATACTGCGTACTGCCATCTATAGCTCTGCTCAGGAAACACATAACGCGAGGCGAGCACCGCAAACGCATCTGCTTTTACACCATCGAACCTTTTGTGCTAAGCAAGGTTTTAAAAAAGGGGCTCGCAGTTTCCAACAGCTATTGTGGGAAAAGATGCTGTAATTATTATTACCATTGCTATTTTTAGGTGGTGTTCAGCACTTTCCCTCTTGCGAATAGGGTTTCCAAACAAGGATAGAGAAAGAGCTGAGAACTTGTTAGAGAGATTCCCTTTATGTGACCATTTGGGATGCTCTGATTTTGACTTCACTGGCAATAGCGTCATTCTGTGCCCCACCATCACGCAGGCAGATACAACACAGCTCCCTCTAGGACAAACACCTTCCATGTTTTAACAGCTTCCTACTCATTAGAATAATCTCTTTTCCTTCCCACCCTCCCCCTCCCCCCTCCAAAAAAGTGCCCTTTGCTTTTATCCTCAAACTATTGGTTCTCAGCCCCTGGTTCCTGGATCTCCATTATCTTTTGGCCTCACCGTGGGAGTCTGTAGAAGAAGACTCTCTTGCCAAGCTCTCCGTAGACATCCTGTAACTACAAACATGAAAAGTCTGGAAAGCAAGTCCCAAGACTGGGACAGCAGCGTTAATGGGGTGCCAATTCGCAGAACCCTGGGATAGATTGGGAAAAGGAAGATTTAAATTTCTCACTGAAGTGTTTGGGGGCATTCAGGATGGCTCGTTCATCCCCATAGGTCTGGCTGGAGGACAGATTTTGCAGAATTAGGGTTGGGCTGGAGGCAAAACCCTTTCACACGTAATGACTTGGCCCTTTCTTCTCCCTCCATCTTTGCAAAGGGAAGGTCTCTCTGAAGCTCATCCCTTGGTGAACTGGGTGTCCTTCCATCTCTTACCCTCCACGATCAAATCCCCAGAGCCAAATGGGGTGTATCAGAGCCCAGCATCTCTGTCAGGTGGTAGGGGACCAGAGCTGGGAACCAAGGCAGGATTTGTTGCCTCCAGGATGGAAAGGAAGGGCTGGGGTATCCCGTCCCTCCATACTGAGGCCAAGAATGAAATGTAAAGCTCCTGTGATCCCCACAAGACTGCGCGTGTTGAAGGCATGGACACAGGGAGGAGGCGTGGGAAGGGGGAAAGGGAGCTGGAGCCACAATGAGTCACTGTGGTCAGTGCAGAGTGGGAAGGCAGCAGGAGGACTTCACCATCATCTCCTACCCCCACTACCCTTCCCAGGCAGGGGGTAGGGAAGAGGAAAGATCAGGAGCAGTGCAAAGCTCTGGAGAAGAAGACAGGAGCTGTAAACGTCTAAGCTTGGGGCTCTATCACTCCTTCTTGCTGCCAGACCTGGCATCACAAATTCTTTCAGAGGGGGGTTCTATCCTCTCCCCTGATGATCCAGGAGCTTTGGGATCCTGATGATGGCTTGGCTTTCTCACCAACTGTGCAGTCACCTGTCTAAGCTCTAGCCACCATCACTGGCCATGGCCGTGTATGTGCTGGTGCTTGTTTCCCTCACCAGGATCCCTCTTTTGGACTCTATGAAGTTGTCCTCTGGCCCTGGTGTGAAAAGCAGGGGAGGGGACAGGGCTGGAGTTAGTGTTTCCCCATGCTGTCACTTGGGAAGCTAGGACTGATGCTTTGCCTCACTTTACAACTGTGTAAAATGGGTTTAATGCTAAATTCCTGGCTTAGGAGAAGTCTCTCAGTGTGTTATCCAAGAATGGAGGTATTTGAGCAAAGACAGTCCTTGAACACAGACAATTTCAATTAATAAATACAGCCCACGTGAGGAGGACCAGGAGTTTTCTCTCTTGCACTTAGGAGAGGCTGCAATTGCTAGGTTTGATGTGTGATGATGTGAGCATTAGCACTCACTGAGCAGCCCCTGCCAGCAGAAACCAGAGCCGGTAACAGGAATAAAAATCCATTTAAGAAAAAATAAAACACAACAACAACTCAACAAAAGTAAGGTAGAAACCACAAGCCAGCAGTCAGTGAGAGAAAGGCATGGGAAAATCCCTTTTGAGCCCTATGTCCAGCTGAGTTATTCCATGTCACACTTCGCCAAGGGGATGTGGCTGCTTGGAAATTGGAAATTTTCAAGCGGATCTTTAACCAGACACGATGCAAGGTGTTATAGATGTAAACACAGTGGTATCTGTTGCTGGAGGGAAAGCAAACTGATTGCTTACAAGCTGTCCTGCTTTGCAGTTATCGTCTTCAAACAGATACCCTGGGAAACCCAGACATTCCCTTTTTCTTTCCCTTGCCATCCTCATAGAATCCCAGAATCACAGAATTATATGGGGTCAGAAGGGACCTCTGGAGATCCTCTAGTCCAACCCCTCTACCAAAGCAGGGCCACCTAGAACAGATTGCACAGGAAGGTTTTGAATGTCAAACTGCTCAAACCAGTTGACTTAGAGTCTTGACTGGTATAAAATAGGCCATTGTTCCCCAGGATTACATGTTTTGGTTATGCTGGTAAAATGGAGTGAAGAGTGCTGGAGCACCTCTCCTATCAAGACAGGATGAGAGAGTTGGGGTTGTTCAACCTGGAGAAGGCTCTGGGGAGACCTTAGAGCCCCTTCCAGAACCTAAAGGACCTACAAGAAAGATTGGGAGGGACTCTTTATCAGGGAGTGGAGCAATAGGATGAGGCGGAATGGTTTTAAACTGAAAGATGAGAGATTTACATTAAATACTAGGAAGAAATTCTTTACTGTGAGGGTGGTGAGACACTGGAAGAGGTTGCCCAGGTAAGCTGTGACTGCCCCATCCCTGGAGGGGTTCAAGGCCAGGTTGAATGGAGCTTTGAGCAACCTGGTCTAGTGGGATGTGTCCCTGCCCATGGCGGGGGGACTGGAACTAGATGATCTTTAAGGTCCCTTCCAACCCAAACCATTCAATGATTCTATGTCTTCCCAAACTAATACTTTAAGAGACCTGATGTACCAAGAACATCTCTTGCTCTGCATATGGACTTCTGGCCCTTTGGGGTTCTCCTGCAGCAGTGAATTTCACAGATCCCTGTACACTATGGTAAAGCTATTTCCTCTTAATTATGTGCAGTTTAACCCCAGTTCTTACCGGAGGGTACAGAGTGGGAAATGAGGAGATCAGACCTCTCTTCTTTATGTTTTTAAGGCGTGGGTTATGTTTAAACTCTTGTTAATAAAGGGTCTGGGGATTCATGGACCTCTCTACCCAGGATTGTGTGGCAATGGGACGCAGTGCAATTTTTCATTGCATCTAGCCCAGTTCTCCAGTCCCTCAAAGCTGAGATTTCTGCAGCAGTGGGGGTTGGAAATGGGCTTAATTTCGTCTGTGGCACTTTTTAATACTTCTTCCTTCTGCTGAGCTTCTTTACCCTATACCACAGGGGAGATGCTAGCTGCACCTTGCTCCGCTCGACACCCCCAGCCACAGGACAAGGAAGATGAATGCCCCCATCCCCAAAAGCACGGCAGAGCTGCCCCATGGGGTTCACAGGGGCAGGACCAACTGCTCTGCATGGGGTCCTTTTGCCAAGCAGCCTGTGGTTCCCACTGAAGCTCTCCTGCTTGTACCTGCGAGAGCTGGAGAAAGAGAAGCTGGCGAGAGAGAAGCAGAGAAGAAATCCTGGGGCGGGGGGGGAGGAGAGGGGGCTCGGAGAGACAGGGAAACCTTCTTGGAGGAAAACAAACCAGGCAAACAAACTCCCCAAAGGCTGGAGAGAGAAGGGAGAGATTTCCATTCGGAGCATGCACCGAGCTAATCCAGCATAGCCGCCTGTCGGCTAAAAACAAGCATTTCAGGCCCCAGCTGCCCCTTTGCTCCAGTCCCTGCTTAACTGGAGATGTCACAGATGCCTTTGGCCAGCAATGCTGCAGTGCTGGCTGGGGACGAGGAGAGGCTGGTTTGCCGAGCTCCACCACAGCCAGGGCTTGCTGCTCAGCTCCCCTAAATGAACAATTTTCTCCCTTTTTCTCTTCCCCAGAAGTTTTTTGTTTGGTTTGGTTTGGTGTTGGTTTTTTTTTTTTGGAAAATAGGTTTGGAGGTGTGGAAATGGGGTGTAAAAGGGCTGGATGAGGTGAAGGGAAGGGAGTAAAGGGGAAGAAGGCCAAGGGAAGGGGATGGAGGTGTCCTGGAGAGTCCCCCAGGGGAGGAATGGGGTGTTCCTCACCCTCTCTGATGCAGAGGGACAGAGGGTGAGGTCAGCTTAGGATCTTTATCTCTACCCCTTGGGGCAAGTCTGTTCCCTTCCACTGGTGGGGCAGCAGACACCCCGAGTGGGGAAGGAGGTGGTTTTGTCAGGGAAAGGGGCCGGTTTCTTCCTCGTGGAATCGGAAGGGTTAAAGACAAGGGGCAGGTCCTGAAGTCTGGCAGGATGCCCCCTGCTCTCCCCCCCCCCCTTCTGCTTTCTTATCCCTCTCCCCTCCATCCCTTTCCCAAACCCCTCTCTCTGCTCAGCAGGCTCCTCATTACTAGGGGACCTTCCCCGGGTTTTAAACCCGGGGGCAGCACCTTCACCCCAAAACTGCTGGGATGCAGCACGTACCTTTTTACCCCAGCCCGTGTCCTCCTTCTCCTCCCTCTTCTCAAACTCTCCCTGTCCCCCCATCCTTCTGCCACCCTGGGGTGTGATCACCCCCTCCCTTCCCCCCGTATATGTGGGGGTTGATGGAGCAAGGAGTTGGGGAGGATGCTAGGAAAGAGGTAAAACAGGAAAAATAAAATAAATAGGCAAGGGTTAATGGCTGTTGCTGTCTCCTGCCTGGGCAAACCCTGGTGCAAAGCGACCGCCGAACCGGGATGTTCGGGGACCTCCAGCCTCCCCCCCCCCCACCCCCCCACCGCCTGCCGGGCTGGGGGGCAGGAGGAGACGCTGTCCCGGGGGTCCCCGCCGTCCTGTCCCATCTCCCGTCCCCGTTGCCAGGCTGTCAGCTCCGGAGGGGCGGTGAGGGAGCCCCAGCACCCCCTTCTCCCTCCCCGGTACCCAGAGAGCGGCGAGCCGCGTCCCTCTGCGGGAGACCGGCCCCTCTCCCGCGCCGAACCCCCGCAGGTTGTTGGGGGTTTGGGTTTTTTTTTTTTTTTTGAGGGGGTCGAGGATGGAGGGAGGAGGGAAGCAGAGCCCCTGCCATCCCCACCACCAGCAGCCCGGCTCCCTCTTCACCTCCTGGCTCCCCGCTTAGGGCTAAGCTGTCCCGGGGATGCTGCGCTGCCCGGCCGCCAACGCGCTCCGGCTCCCGCTGGCTCCTGTGCTCCGTCCGTCCGTCCGTCCATCCATCCATCCATCCATCCATCCATCCATCCATCCTCTCTTCCTATAGGCTAGCGGAGCATGCCCGATGCGATACGGTGGCAGTTGGGGTCCTTGCCTATATCTGCCTGTTTTACACAGCTCCGATCTGTGCGTGTGCGTGTGTATGTGTGTGTGCATTTCATCCCTCCCTCCCTCCTATCCCTCCCTCCTCTCTCTCTCTCTCTCTCTCTCTCTCTCACTCTAATGTGTGATCTGGAAAGCTTATAAAAGCCTGATGTAATCCTTAATGCAGCCCCTGGCTACAAAGACTGGATCTAGTTTCACAGAGAGAGATTCAGAAGCAGAATTTGGAAAAAAAAAAAAAAAGAAAAAGGAGAGGAAAAAAAAAAGTGGGGGGAGAAGAGAGAGAAAGAAAGAAAAGCAGACGAGTGGATTTTAAACAAACATATCTTTCTGAAGAAGACCATTCTTGCTCTTCGCTGCTGGGAAAGCTACTCTGAACCCTGCTGTATATTTTTTTTAAAGGAGAAGACTTGATTGTCTGCTTGGATCTAATGATTTACTGGCTTTTAACTGCGTTTTTCCCCTCTCCTAAGGATTCCTCAAAAACCAGCTTAATTATTTTCAGCTTTTCCCTTCCACCTGCCTGTCTGCAGAGACGCCAAAGGTTCTCCCTTCCTCTCCCTCCCCACCCCCATTTCTTTTAGGATTTTTTTTCCCCCCTTTCCCGTTTAATATATACATATATATATATATATATAAGTGTGTATGTATATATATATGTAGAGGCGAGAGTGGAGGGAGCAGAGGGAGAGAGAGAGAGAGCTCTGCCATCCTTTTGGACTTCACGCGCTGCCCAATGTTGGGCTGGTTACCCCTGGATATGTTGCTGGTTTCCATTTGGAATTTGACAAAGGGAAGAAGGAGGATATAAAACCTGGGGAGCTCTGCAAGGTAAGGGGCTCCCGGCCACCCTTCCTTCTTCCTCGGAGGGGAGGGAGAGGGGGACACACGACTTCTCCAGGCTGCGCTTTTTCTCGAGTGCGGGGAGAGGGGGGGGAATATCTCTCTCCATCCCTAGGGGAGACAGGGATGGGGGCAGCGGTGGGGACCCTCTCCTCTGCTTTTTTTATTTTTTATTTTTTTTGGTGCCCCGGGAAACAGCACCCGGAGGATGTTTTCACCCCCCCTCCGCTCTGCAATTTGGGCTGATGGAGCATAATCGCTCCCTGCCATGGGAAGTTTTAACTTTCGTGCATGCGGGTCCTGTGGGCAAACAGCAAGCGGCGGTGGAAAATATTGATGTCTGCAGGATGCGGGGGGGGGGGGGGGGGAGAGGGGGGGAAAATGCACCCAGGAGCTGGGGACTGGATGGTTCCTGGGGGAGAAGGCAGCCGGGCGAGGGAAGAGGGGAGCGGGGGAGAACTGCAGAGCCAGCCGGGCTTGAACTGCAAAGTGCTAGGTAGCCGCGGTCCCTTCCTGGGTAGCCCTGGGGTCCGGGACTCCTCAGCCTGCAGTGTTGGCAAACAAAGTCTCGGAGGGATAAGGGATAGGCAGCTGCCTGCCCCAGGCATGAATTTGCCCCCATCCCACCTTCCTCTCCTTTTCCTTGGAGAGTTTTTTTTTTTTTTGGGGGGGGGGGTGGTGTTTGCG